>JAHTLZ010000054.1:9674841-9693855 GCA_023846285.1 Phrynocephalus versicolor
ATCATCATCATCATCATCATCATCATCATCATCATCATCATCATCATCATCATCATCATCATCATCGGTGGCAGCAGCAGCAATAGCGTCTTAGAACTATCCAGCTCCAATCTATGGCTACACACCAAGCCACTGAGATTCCTGACATTTTCCTCTCAAGGGAGACATATTAAGGCATCTGTAAGGTGGGTGCAAGTCAGGTGGAACTCCCAAAGTGGGAAACTATGAGATATGTAGTCTAGGGCTTGCAAGGGGTCAGTGGATGGGGCTTGCAGTGGGTGGGAGGGTCGGGGAGCAGCCAGCCCCCCACCCACATTCTCAGCCACCAAATCTGGCCCTCCTTACAAAACGTTTAGACACCCCTGTTGTACGGATTTGCCCCATAGGCGATTCTGTTAAGCAAATTTCCCCTATCTCTGGAATTTTGTACAGGTTTTATTATACAAACCATTTGTTATATGAGGGTCCGCTGTAGGAAATCCAACCCCCTCCCCTTCCCTACCAGAAGCAGTTCCAAAATGAAACAGCTTCCAAAGGAGATGTTACAGCCCTTATTGGTGGAGACAAAGACTCACGAAGTAACACCAAAACCACACTTTCATTTTAACTCGGATGCGCTGAGGAGAAAGAATGAATCTAGGCGATTTTATGGAGAAAAGAGAAGACCTGGGGAGGCGAAATATCATATCTAGGCACTCACAGCCCTGCCTAACCCACGGGGGTGTCAGGAAACCTAGAGCAGGTAAACCTCGGCTTACATGAGGTTTCTCAAGACCGAGTGTACTTGCCTCTCCATTCTGCATACTAAGTATTCCTTGGATTCTTCCCTGCACACGCTACTCGCAAATTTATTCGCTTCCAGGCACTTCATGAATTTTTGTTTAAAAGCTGTGCATTCACCTGGAAAAGAAAGAAGGCACCGTGGTTTGCAGGGGGTGGGGGGCAACGAGACACAGTAACACCGCAACTGATTTGGGTACTGAATTGTGCTGATAACTAAACATGGTGCCCCTTATTTGTGAATCACCTTGGGTACCTACCTGGGGGGAGATAAATGAAATAAAGAAAGAGTAAATCAATCATAAATATGTGGGACAAGAGGATGCCTGGCAGCCGACAGCAGCGAGTTGAAGTGAACACAGCCAGCACACGTGCAAGTCACGACAATCAGTTGCCAGCCTCACAGTCTACACCAAATTTTTTTTAAAGGAACGGCGATGCTATAAAGGAGCTGCTTAGCAAAACGGCCATGGTGAGACCTGATGGCGACAAAATCTTAGAAAAGCTGACTCATTTTAGAATATGACGGTCACCCTCCTGAGGAATGACCTCACTCTACCACACAGCCATTTTCATTTATGCTTTATTTCCCCCTCCTCCTCCAAAGGTGTCAAGGTAACACCATGATTAAATACCATGATTATAGCTTCGTCATCGTGTGAAGTAGGATGGGGAGGCGAGATGGCGCTTGGCATCACATAACCTACCGTATATACTCGAGTATAAGTCGACCCGAGTATAAGTCAGGGCCCCTAATTTAAACCCAAAAAACTGGCAAAATGTATTGACTCAAGTATAAGCCTAGGGTGGGAAATGCAGCAGGACCTGGCAGCTCCTCCTTTGTGAGCTGGGTGTGTGTGTGATGTTTAAAATGACTTTTAGCCACCGAGGCAAGTGCTTAAGTTGGTGGCTAAAAGTCATTTTAAATATTGTTTTAAAATGACTTTTTAAAAAGTCATTTTAAACATGGGGGGGTCATGAGAAGCGGCACACAATCTTTAAAATGACTTTTAGCCACCGACCCAAACTTGCCTCAGTGGCTAAAAGTATTGACCCGAATATAAGCCCAAAATTAGGGCTGAAAAACTAGGCTTATACTCGAGTATATACAGTACATCTGAAGCAGAAAGAAAACTGCTTTGTATCTCCTCTATCCCTAGATATGTTGCAGCTTGCTAACTTAAATGGTCGATATAAGCAAAACCTATACCATGAGAGAGTCTGTTTGTATGACCACAAATCAGTTGAGAAATTGGCATTCCTGGTTTATTGTAAAAGACTTCTGAATTCTATTTTTTTAAAAAAAATACCCAGGAAGAACTGATCTAGAAAAGGATTTTATTTCCAGGTAGGGATGAGTATGTTACATTCCAAATAGCAAGGTCTGTTCCCCATACTCCTTAAAGTAAACATGAAAATGTATCACTCCTACTATTATCTAAGGTGACATTCAGATTACTGCCACTTAGGGTTTTTATTATATTTATTGTTGCTTTTATTTCCTTAATTAGACACTCTAGTTCATATTAGATAAATATAATGTTTTAGCTTCAAAATTTTAAACTAATACAGAAGTCTTCTTCTTAATGTCTGTCATATTATATATTATTATACCCCATACTTTGCAAAGGCTTTTGTGCTAAGCACTAAACTTGCTCTCTCTCTCTCTCTCTCTCTCTCTCTCTCTCTCTCCCCTGCCTAATTAAAGTCTGTGTTGAATACTAAGTCAATCATTATAGTTTAATTATATGTTTAACTACACACTGATGCACAGCTGCTGCAGGATGGATTTATAATTGTTTAATATTGGCTACATTACTTCTGCATCAGTTGATACTAGAGGCTCATTTTAAACTGCTTTTCAGCCATGGCCATGACATAGTTGCTTCATTGCTGTTACTTTTGTTATCTGAAAAGTGTTAATTTATATCAACAAAAATGTCAAATAAGGAAAACAAACAAAATCAGGTGTCTGAGGAGGAGCCATGATAAGGCTGTTGCTGGAATAACAGCAAAACATTATGGCACCTAAAAAACAAACTTGCGAAAGACTTTTACTCCCAGTCGCCATGTATAGATATGAAAACTGAACAGTAAAACTGAGGGAGGAACATAGAATCATAGATTTGGAAGAGACTTTGAGGGTCATCCAGTCCAACCCCCTGCCATGCAGGAACCCCCATCACAGGACTCCCGACAGATGGCCATCCAGCCTCTGCTTAAATACCTCCAAAGAAGGCGACTCCACCACCCTCCTTTGGGGCAGCATATTCCACTGCCGGACAGCAATAACTATCAGGAAGTTCTTCCTAATGTTCAAATGGAATCTCTTTTCTTGTAGTTTGAAACCATTGCTCCAAGTCCTAGTCTCTGAAGCCATGAAAAACAAGCCTCTTCGACATGACATCCTTTCAAATATTTAAACATGGCTATCATATACCCTCTCAACCTTATCTTTGTAAGACTAAACATTCCCAGCTCCCTAAGCCGATCCTCGTAAGACATTTCTTCCAGACCTTTAACCATCCTGGTCGCTCTCCTCTGGGCCTGTTCAAGGTTGTCAACATCCTTTTTAAATTGAGGAGTGCAGCACTGGACACAGTACTCCAGGTGGGGTCTGACCAGTGCAGAATAGAGTGGTACTGTCACCTCCCTTGCTCTAGAAACTATGCTTCTATTGATGCAACCAAGAATCACATTGGCTTTCTTGGCCGCTGCATCACAAGGCTGACTCATGATCAATTTGTGGTCCACCAAGACTCCCAGATCCCTTTCACAGGTACTGTTCTCCAGCCACGAGTCTCCCATCCTATATCTATGTGATTCATTTTTTCTGCCTAGATGCAGGACCCTACATTTTTCTCTGTTGAAACTCAATTTGTGTTGGCCCAGCACTCTGATCTGTCAAGGTCCTTTTGGATTTTCATCCTATCCTCTAGGGAATTAGCCACCCCTCCTAATTTGGTATCATCTTCAAACTTAATCAGTCTACTCTCTATGCCTTCATACAAGGCATTAATAAAGATGTTGAATAGCACTAGACCCAGAAGAAGTGGATCCTTGATCAAATCAAGCCTTTACTTTTTCAGGAGGGGACAGGGAAACCACCCAAAACAATACACCTGAGGTTTTCCTACCATGGACACATTAGAAGGCAAAATTCCCGGGGAAAAACAACAATCTTGTGAAAGGCAGAAGGCAATAGGAAAAGAGGAAGACCCAACTCAAGATGGAATGGCTCCCCAAAAAAGCCACAGGCATGAGTTTTTCAAGAGCTGAGCAGAGCAACTGAGGACAGGACATTTTGGAGATCAATCATGCAGAGGGCTGCCATAAATTAGAAGCAATCTGAGTGCAGGTAACAACAACAAAAGAATAACAAGCTTTTTTGGCATAAGCCTTGCTGGACAATAATTGATCATAAGCAGATTTTTTTAAAAAGGAAAATAAAAAAGCATCGAGTAATAAAAACAACAGTGGAAAAGGATTGTCAATTTATCACATTTTGGTTTCAGTCTCAAAATTTTATTTTTGAAGTTTGCATCCTCACCGAAAGCAGAATTTATTCTGTGCTCTAAGTCACCATGGATTTCAGATGAAGCTCTCCTGAGGTATGTGTAATAGGCTTGTCTCTTTGTAAGAGAGCGACCATGGCAAGAGAAAACGGTGAAGAGTTTTTGAGATGACTTGATCCATAACAGAGTTCTCAAACAAAGAAGGGAGTCCACACAGCCCTCTACCATTTCTGTGATGGCCTGTCTTTGATTTTGACCAGGGATCATGGCTCTGTCCCAGTTTTAGGGGGCTTGGAGGACCAGCCTATCTGATGTTGTCAGCCTGATGTGGACACCCTTTGACCGCAAGTGTCATGGGCGGTTGTCCCAACATAACAGCAGACATGAAGGTCCACCTGAGAGGCAGCGAGAAGATGGTAACGGAGAATTGTGGGAGCCAATAAAAAGAGGACTATTCAACTCCTGAAAGAAGTGACGGTCAACCTGAGCCCCTCCAGATGTTCGGGGACTCCAACTCCCAAGCCAGCATGGCCAAAGGGTCATGGGTGTTGGGAGTTGTAGTCCAAACACACCTGGAGGACCACAAGTGTACAACCTCTGCTTTGGACCCATCAAATCCCTGCTCATCTTTTCCCCTCCTGCGGTGCTTGCCCGGTGGTCGTGGGCTGCTACTTTTGACCATCAGCCACTGCAAGGTCACTATGAATAGCATTTTTAAGGCATCTTTTCAGAGAAACTCAAGAGAACTTTCATGTCAACACAATTAAATTAAACAAATGGTCCACCCAGTTAAAGATCCTCTAGGGCTGAGTCCTGGGCATCTTCTGAGGACCACGTTGCTGTGGTCAAGCATATATAGTAGACCAGACCAGATGATGTTATATATCTGAATATTCACCCTATACAGTATTAGATTACAACAGCCTGACAAATTTGGACTGGCTGACCATTGTATCAAGTATGGCCAACTGCAATGGAATGTTGGCTAAAACAGAATTATTATTGAGGCTCTCTTAATAAAATTTGAATGTCAATTCCCTGTTCTCAATACCTGAACGTGTCTTAATTGCACTGGATTGTATATCATCCTTCATTACTGTAAGTTGCCTTGGGTTCTTTTCCATGGAGAAAGGCGGGGTAAAAAATACACTAAAATAAATACAGTGGACCCTTGTATAACAAACAGCTTGTATAACATAAAATTTGTACAACATAAAAATTCTGGAGATAGGGGATATTTGCTTAACAGAATCGCCTATGGGGAGAATCCGTACAGCATAAAAATGGGATTACTCTGTTTTCAATGCATTCCTATGGGAAATTTGTTTAACATTTCATTTGGAACGAATTAATTCCTTTATACAAGGTACCACTGTAAATAAATTTATTTCTGGGCTGCCCATCCCAGGACTCCATGGGAGGCGATATTGGGCAGTGAAGCAGAACGAAAAAAGAGAAGGGAATGTAACCATAGGCAGGAGGTGGGAAGAGCTGCCATAATCCCCCAGCTAACAGGGGATTATGCTAGGGGATTATGGGAACTGTAGTTAAAAAATAATAAAAACATAACATTTCCAGGCGCTGGGAATTGGAGATTATAAACCTATGGCCCTCTGGATCTAGTTTTCAGAGAGGATGGCTCAGCTCGCCCTCGGGGAGTCAAGAGGTTGCGACAGGGGCAGGATGAGACCACAAGCAACAGATAACCAAAAGAAAGAAAGAAAGAAAAAACCACGTGCCGCCCACCCTACCCTCTTTTTGGGAGAGGAGTGGTGCCACTCTAACATTTCTATGTCTATGGCGCTGAAACACCCCCCCCACCGCGCACCAAACCGGAAATGCAAGCGGGAATCCCCATGGTAGCGAGCGAAGGGGCGCGCATGCGCGCTTAGCCGGGTGAAGGACACAGGCAGGCGCACGAGGCGGAAACCGACCCCTCCCTCCCCCCCAATTCGCGCCTCCCCGCCCCGCCCCGCCCCGCCCCCCTTACCCAAGTGGTCCAGCGGGAAGGCGCCCTTGTCTGGCGGCCTCGGCCTCAAGGGCCTCTGCCCCATGCCCACCGACGCGCACATGACGACGAGGAGGTCGCCTTCCTCCTGCCGCCGCCGCCGCCGCCTCCTTCCACGATGGCCGAAGCTCGCCTCGCTTCCGGGATCCGCTCCCAGGCCAGGGAGGATAGGCGAGCGCCGGCCGCCCTAAGCCAGAGGAGACGAGCGCCGAGCTAGTCGAGCGGAGCGGGGCGGGACTTGCCGGCTGGCTCCTCCCCCTGCCTCGCTGTGAAGCCCCTTTAATAGTTGGGGTTGTAGAAGGGGCGTTTTCCCCATGTATAGCGCCATATTATTATTATTATTATCATCATCATCATCATCATCATCATCATCATCATCATCATCATCATCATCATCATCACACAGCAAACAAGATAACTAAAATGGATTTTATTTATATTTTTATTTTATTTATATAGCTTGTATGCCACCCACTACCCAAAGGTCTCTGGGCGGCTCACAATCAAAAACAATTCAGATAATTAAAAACATCAAATTGCAATAAAATTAAAACAATAAAACATTTAAATACAATAAATGCAATATATTAAAATACAACACTAAAATCGCCATCAGGACCCACAATAATTTTGTATTTCAATTCACTAGTCAAACACTTTGTTTAGGACTATGTGATGTATCGGTGAATTATGTGAACATTGTTGTTGTTATTGTTGCTGCTGCTGCTGCTGCTGCTAGACCATGGAAATTCTCAATTATCAATAATTATTAACAGTTAATATTAATGGGGTTATTATTAACAACATAAAAAAGCGGTTAATACAGGCATACTCAGTTTCTGGAATTAATGCGTTCTCTGGGACGTTTCGTACTGCGGAAATTCGTAACCTGGAAATGCATGGGGTGCAATGCATCCTGGGTACTTTTTTCAAAACCCTTTACAAACAAATAATAATAATCGTAAACTGGGGTAATGCAGAGGGGGGATCATAAACCAAGGCATTATTTTCAATAGATTTCCTTTCGAGAACTGAAAATTACATTATCGGAGGCCTTCGTAAACCGAGGTACTCCTGTACTTCTGAAGATGTGATGCAAGGAAGGAGGATTGGTGTCCCACTCACAGGCTCCCCCACCCCTCCAAATGCCCATAGATACACGTGGGGCATGAAGGCTGGCCGGTCTGGTCTGATCACACAGAAGAGTTCCTGTAGCTCCAACTGCTGAAGAATGTAATGCTGGCCATGAGAGAAAGGTGTCAGGACACAACATGCATCACCATTGGCTGTGCATGGGGCTGCATAGCTGCATACCAGTCAAACCGCCCACAGTGACCCCTGTTCCCTCACTGAAAGTGCCTAGAGTGGAGGTATGGGTGTCAGAGCATAGAACAATGAATTGTTATTTTCAATGTGATCAGGTGGGTAGCCAGGGATGTGTGCCTTGTGTACCTGCAGAAGGGATGGCAGCAGGAGGCACTATGGTGAGAAGGCTGGTGGGTGGAGACAGTGTTATGCTCTGTGCAATGTTCTCCTGGGAAATCTTGGCTCCTGGCATCCATGGGGATGTTACTTCATTGTATACAACCTTCCTAGAGATTGTCTGTGAAGATTCTCAGTCATCCAGGTGAGTTTATCTGGAAGCCATTCATGTGAGCACTGAAAACCCCTCCCTCCGGCATAGTCTATCTGCTACTTATCAGGCTGTGCTTTCCAAAGTACCCAGACAAATAAAAAAGCCTTCACCACCAGGGCCATAGCTAATGACCCATTCTTGATGGGTTTCAGCACCTTAGGCCATTGTTCACCTTAAGGCTATGGATACTATTGTCTCCCTAACGAGCCTATTCAGGCTACTGTTCATCTTATTAGCCTATTTCAGACCAGGGGACAAGAGGTCAAAGCTGACTGAATATAAGATGGAGGACTCGCACTAGCTGTATTCAGACCGATGAAGCTGTTTGGATGAATAGCGAAATGTTTCTGTCTCTCAAAAAAGAAGTCCAGTAGCCATGACTCAACTTCCAGACTTTCTAGAGATTGTGGCAGGCCACATGCAGCCCTTCGTGGAACAGGTGTTCCCTGATGGTAGTGGCCTTTTCCAGCAGGATAATGCACCCTGCCATGCTGCAAAAGAATTGTCTTGGAACATGACAAGAAGTCCAGCGCGTTGCCTTGGCCTCCAAATCCAACAGAACTCAATCCGATGGAGCATCTATTCTACGTGGATGTGCTGAAACATCAAATCTCATCCATAGACACCCCAATCACACCTCACAACTTGCAGGACTTAAAGGGTCTACAGTACTTCTAAGGTGTCCAGATCCTACAGGATGTATTTGAAGGCCTGGTGGAGACCATGCCTCAGTGCATCAGAACTGTTTTGGCAGGCACAAGTACAAATGTTAGGCAGTTGCTTTTAACGTTGTGGCTGTTCAGGATATGTCCGTGGTTACGAAAGCAGGTGAATTCCTCACAAGTGTTAGAGAAAAGACAAAACTACGCAAGTCTTCATTTGCTTCTGTCTTCCCGACACACAGAGTTCTCTTCAAGCTGGTCTCCAAGGCGAAAATACCCATGTCTATCTTGTTAAATTTCAGTGACGGCGAACTGCAGGGAAACTCTGTTTGCCATGCCCTGAAGCCCTGTGGGAAAGAGTGGGTGAGGAATGCAATCAACAACCGCACAAAAGTGGGGATTTGGGGGAGTTTGTCTTGTGGAAACATGAAACACCAAATTGGCTTCAGTGGGGGAATGCCATCCCTCCGCCTGGGTGTGACTGCGCTTTGGTGATGTGCCATTTTGTTGTGCAACATTGGTATGCAGGTACCATCAAAGGAACTGAATTGGCATGAGAACAAATATTTTTTTTCCCAGAGAAAGACCAAAAGTTAATAGACAGACAGACAGAGAATTGACGTCATATTCTTCGCTTCTTTATTAAAAAATTGGTCCATGTGCACCAGCAGGTGGGGCTGCTATATTTTCTACCCAGGCTTCATCAAATTACATGACATTAAAGCAGCGACATAGTCTCAAACAAACACATAAACAAACTTTCCTTGGTCCAGAAGAGCCACTCTCTTAAAGTTATCATGAGCTGTGTGATCTCCCCAGTATCCGGAGTCCAGATTGTATAGGGCTTTAAAAGATAGTCATTAGGGAAACATCACCTATTCAAATAAGCTTTCTGTCACTATTTGTGTTTCATCTCCAACTCTAGGAACTGTTTACTAGGCAGAATGAAGTGGCTTTCTCAGGCAGTTGACATTGAAAGAGCAAAGTGGACAGGTAGTCCACGAAACATTACATTAAAATATGAAAGTTAGTCTTTTAGGTGCCACATGTTTTGTGCCTTTTTTGTTTTGTTTTTCTTTGTTTTTTGTTTTTTTGCCTGAAATACTTGAAAAGACTAACACGGCTACCCTCTCTGAAACTTTGAAAGAGCACAAAACTGGAAAACATTTGCTTTGTTATTGCTGATATCTGCTTCTCCCCATGGGGAGAAGTTACTGAAAGATGATCCCAAAGAATGGATGGATGGGGATCCAGCACAGTTTACCTTATACAGAGTGCGGGTTGCACTCTGAAGAATATCAGGTTTAAAGCAAAACAGTCAGATCAACCCTCTCTCTTCATGCAAACCATGGTGGGCAGAGTGGGCCTTATTGATTCCCTAAATGAGGGCTGTTCAACTTTGAACAGGCCAAGGTCTACTTTTTCTGGCCCAAAGTGCCTGAGGGCTACTACACTAAAATTTTATCCATTTTGAGCACAGGCTCATAAGTAAAAAAAAAAACGTAGAGCAGCAGTTTCCCATAGGAATGCATTGAAAACCAATTAATCCATTCTGGGGGGAACAGATTTCAATGCACCATGGCCCTTGAACTGCCCCGCTTGGCTGAGACAGTGGGCTGGCAGACCCAGAACTTTGCTGGGGCAGTGGTGGTGGTCCTTGGGATGGGGGAGTGAGGGGTGGAGAACTTATCCCCTCACTTTTTTATTTATGGCTGGTGGACTGCTTTTGAACCCTTCACGGGCTACCAGTAGCCCGCGGTTTATCTGTTGTGCAGGCCTGCCCTAAACAGAAACCCCCAGGAATGTTGTCAAGTCGGAGTCCAAAGTTTTGGTCCCAAGTTCTAGGCAACAAGTCTGAATCCCTATTTTAACCCCCCCCAAAAAAAAGTGGTGCTTGGGTCCTGAATCATGAGTACAGTCAATGTCATGGGGTGGGGGTGGGGGAACCTAAGTCGAGTCAAGTCAGCGGTGCAATTTAGGACCGACTTAACAGTCAGTCCTGCAATACCTCTGAGAATGCCCTCTGCTTCCCTGGAGCTAGACCCATAAAACACAGCCAGCCTGCTCTGCCTGAAATATAGATCAAGAGGATTGATCTTGCAATTATTTTGTAATTGTAAATAAGATTATTCTACGGAGCTGTTGTTTGTAGAGGCTGACACTCTCAAAGCTTGGCTTTCATTTCAGCTCTTCCGCAACACCAGGGGTGCATAAAGATTGTAGGGTCTCATCAGATTATACTTTAGTCTTTACTGGGAGGGGAAGTGAAAGGACAAAAACAGTGTGTATCAGTACACCAGTGTTTTGAGAGCAGGCAACCAGTGGGCTGAATTTCTTTGCTTTGTGGGGAAAGCTTCTAATTTAACAAAATATAACATTTTTTTCTTTCTCTTTGGGAATATTCCTACAGCATTGATTGCCCTCCTGTAGACCCTTCTGTACCAGAGTTTTAGAAACTCATCTGAAAACCATGTAATGCAAAACACAGATTATAAGCTATTTCGAATGTCCCAGTCACTGAGATCCATTCAAAAATGCAAAACAAAATAGGTCCCTGTATAAAATTTTACATGTACTTATTATAAAAAGAGTTGATTTGAACAGAAAAAAGGACACTTTTTCCCAAGAGGTGTCAGAAAGCCACATCAACCATTTGAATGAGTATAAATGGAACATTTGAAAATATAAAATCCCTCAACTAACTTTGATATGAAGTGTGTGTGTGTGTGTGTGTGTAAAGAAAAATAAGAATATGCATTTTTAAAAGACATGACAGCTTACCATGAATCTACACAGACTTTGTGTTTATAACCACTTATAACTTTGTGTTTATACCTCTCCTTGTGTGATTGCACTGACACTATGTTATCAATTGATAGTTTTAATGTTGCCTTCTAATGCAACATAGATATCCCTTAATTCCCCGTTTCTCAAACTGAATATGTCTTAATTGTAACGGACTGTATATTGTCTCTCCTTACTGTAAGCCGCCTTGGCTCCTTTTCCAAGGAGAAAGGTGGGGTAAAAATACTCAAAATACATAAATAAATAAATTTACCCGGCTGCACCTGCAGGTTAGCAAAACATAAATCATCCCATGCTGTGGTTTGACGGAGCAATGGTGCTTAATATGTCCCCCCCCCCCCCAAACAACTAGAATCTCTTTGGCATTCAAGAAAATGCATTTACAACACATGCATTGCCCACTCCCAATTTTTTTAACAGGTAGGGTAGGCTTAAATGTAAAGCAGAAATCCCTCCGTGAATGCACCAGCTGTCAAAGGAGCTTGTCAGTTAATTCGCAGGTCTCCCATTTAACTTGCCTTGAAAGCGCTGAGCTTATACAGACTAATCTGCCTTTAGTCAAGACCGAAGCATCTGACAGGTACATCTGATTAATCCCATACATGTCAAGCAGAACTTCTAACTTGTCATGGCCGGAGCAAACAGTGTCAAAACAAGAGACAGGCAGACATGTTGTTCTATACCGCCGGGTTCACGGTTTCTGTGACACGCAGCTCATTCCTTTTCAGGATATAAATCTTCATTAGTCTCCTTCAGATGAGCAGGGAATGCAAGCCACCAAATGCCCCCCTCCGCCTCCCCCCACCCCCCATGACAGGAGGATAAATGTTCCGTCCGTCTTGATGGACGCTCTTCCACCGGCAGGGATGATTTTTGAGCAAGTCCAGCCATTTGCACAGAAGTACAATTAACACCTGCTTTGTGGCATGGACTTGTAAGAACGAAAACTATTAAATGGTTTGTTTGTGACCTTCTGAGCTGTCCCCTGTCATTCTGGGTTTGCTTTCTCTGTATGTAGACGTGCATTCTCCCTTGGCTGCTTAAAGGGAAATGAGACTAAATTTCCACAGGGCTATCTGTATAATTTGCAAATAACTTGATCAGGCAGTATGTATTTATTTTATTTATTTTAAAGTATTTTTACCCTGCCTTTCTCCTTGGAAAAGGAGACAAGGCAGCTTACAATACTGAGTGACGGTATACAGCCCAGGACATTTAAGAACCATTCAAGTTTAAGAACAGGGAATTGAGGGGCATCTTACAGCATTAAAGGTATCGGTAAAGGTTCCCCCTGCACATGGGTGCTAGTCAGGTCCGACTCTAAGGGCAGTGCTCATCTCCATATTAAAGCCAAAGAGCCAGTGTTGTGCAAGTCCGTGGCCATGTGGCTGGCATGGCTGCAAGGAAACACTGTTTTTACCTTCCCAGTTTTTACAGTGGTACCTATTTAGCTACTTGGATTTACATGCTCCCAAACTGCTAGGTTGGAAGGAGCTGGGGTTATCAGCAGGAGCTCACTCCACTGTGTGGCACCCAGATTCGAACCACCGAGCTGCCGACTTTGTAGCTGACAGTTTTCAGTGCTCTAGCCCACTGAGCCACCACACCCCTACAGCGTTCAAAGGCAACATTAAAGCTACAAGAGAATGTGAGCTAACATTGAAAACATAATGTCAGTGCAGTCACACAGGGAGATATATAAACACAGTGATAAGTGGCTATAAACCACTCACCCTTTAAAGAAGTTGCTGCCCTTCAATACTCAATTTTGAAATTTATCCTTTGGGCAAGGATAATGAGATTTCATTTTTCATTTCATTTCATTTTTAAAACTAACAAAGTAAAAAAACCAGATACATTGCTTATCTCCTGCCATGTTACCTATATCAGAAGTTTTTCCCAATAGATCGGCCTAGTTGTTTCATGATTCTCTTCTCATCTTAAACAAGATTATTTCCATATTTCCATATTTACTAAATATTTTTCCATTAATACTGTTCTAACATTTTCCCATCAGTATCATGTTCTTCTTTGCTTATCTCTGTCTTCATCTAGTACAAAAAATACAGACAATCGATTACAATATTGCATTAGCTAGTTTAGTCTTAGCAATATTCCCGATCCTAAAACTTAATTCGTTTTCTCATACAGTATCACAGTGCTGGGCAGAAGCTCCCTGAAATAGTCCTTAGACCCTCCAGAGATATCCAGGCCTCCATCCCAAAGAACCAGGGTCTGGGTCCAAGCTAGCTTCATACCTAAATGCTTTGCAATGATGACACAGCAGCAAGCAAGTTCAGCTGCAGCCTGAAGGCTGATCTCGCCTTCAAATTCATTGGATCCGTGCCTGGATCCCACCAGAAATAGTGGGAAATACAGATTTCCCCTAAGGAATACTTTGTACCTAAGATTCAGTTGTTAATCACGTTGGATCTTGTACATAGAACAGGGAAATGGTTTCCTTTTGTCTCTGGCAACCACATATCTCAAGGTAGTCCTGGATAAGAAAAGAACCTCTGTTTTTTTCCCCCAAGGCCCTTAGCGACAGGGATGCAAATGTTGCTCTCTTCGCATTTTTTTTTATACATTTGCTTTCTATATGCCACTTTCCCCATAAGTGCATCTACCTGACACTGTTTGAACAGTTTCATACCAGCTTAAGCTCCGATGCAGTGGGATGCTGGAATCAGTGGTTCAGTGAGATCTTCCATATTCTTTGCTGGAGTTCAAGAGAATAGATCCAGGCCTCCCCAGCAGAACATCCTGTGGATAGGATCCACATTGTTATTGGCACTCATTTGGCACAGTCCAGCCATACATGCCCTGGACATTTCCAGAACAAGTGAGAAGAGACGCTTCATTCCATGGAGGCAGCCCAATACCTCACCAAATGACCAATCCCATGATTCCATAGGATGGAGCCATAGAAATTAAAGTGGGGCAAAACAGTTCTCATTGTTCAATCTGATGTACAAAAACCCTGTTGCATAGCTAGGTCTGCAGTGCAGGAACGACATTACTGGTAAGATGCAGATGCCTCCTATTTAGAGATGGGCACGACTTAGCGAAATTTTCATTTTCATTTTCGTTTTTTCATTGCGTTTCGCAACGAAAACGAAAACGAAATTTTTCTCAAAATCAAAACGGAAACGGAAACGAAACAACAAATTTTTGCCGTGTTTATCGTTTCCGTTACTGCAGACACACTAACTGCAAAGAATGCCAACGAAACACAAAATTTTCGTTTTCGTTTCGTTTTTTCATTTTCGTTTCATTACGAAAATGAAACGAAAAATTTTCAAAACAATTCGCAAAAACAAAAACGAACCGAAACAGACTCCTGAACGAAAAACGAGAAACGAAAATTTTCTTGAGTCATGCCCATCTCTACTCCTATTTAAAGACTCCTTACTTCAATTTCCAGTTGTGCAAAACATCATCTCATTGTATGTGAGTCATGCACAATCTGAAATCAAAGCAGGGAGTCTTTAATGAGCAGTTGTCATCATCTGCTGCTAGTGACATCCTGGCCTTTATGCCAATGCAGCTATGCAACAGGATGTGGGCCACTGTCTCTGTCCCAGTTCATCTTCACCTGAAGCAAGAATCATGAGCCTGTTTTTTAATGACCTAGTGCAGACTTGTTTGATAAAGGCTGCCCTGGGTCTTCCATGGCCTGAAATGAATCAGAAATAGCAAATTTTTGTGGAGTCCTGCGTGAAGAATCCAGGGCGAGCCAAGCGGAGGTAGAAAATGCCACACATCTACCACTATCCATCTTCCAGAGCGTGGAAAGGGTCTTACATTTCCCAGACCAGCTATGGAATTAAGGGGGTTCAGCCAGGTGGCATACCTTCCCAGCCACTGGTCATACTTTAAGAGGAGGGAGAGAAAAAAAAGCTACTGCACCTGTACTAATGAGAACATTTTCTTTAAAAATCCTCAGCTTGTGTATTTAACCACTGAGGCACGTAGGCGGCCCATGACGTGCATTAAGGCAAGGCAGAAGCATTTTCTGGACAGGAATTTCTTGTCGCGAGCAGCTGCCCTGCGTAACCTTGTCATGGAAAAGTTGGCTCGCTCCATCTCCCAAGCTTTTGTTCAAGATCTCGTGGGCTCCAGAGAGAAAACATTTGCCCTGTCACTCATGGGCAAAAAGCCAGAACAATGGGTAAGACTAGAAGGGTACATGCATACCTTTCAGGGGTTAGAAGCAGATACCCGAGGAGACGTTTCAAGGAAAAGTTCTTTGGTTGACTCATGATTGATGGGTTTTAAAACCACTGGGATGGCCCTGTCTCATTAGGCACCACAAGGCAGAAGGTCCATGCCAAAGATACAAGGCTTGAAAGGACCCACGATGTATTAAAGGAAGAGTTTGTGTCATTGTAACATGTAAAGCCCTAAACGGCTTTGGACCTAGATACCTGAAGGACCGTCTCCTTCCACATGAACCTACCTGGCAATTAAGATCCAGCCAGAGGGCCCTCCTGAAAGAGCCATCCCTCAAGGAGGTGAAAGGGATGGCTTGTAGGAACAGGGCCTTTTCGGCAGCTGCCCCCAGGTTGTGGAATGCCCTCCCAAGCGAGACCCGCCTGGCGCCAACATTGATGACATTCCGGCGCCAGGTAAAAACATTCCTGTTCCAGAAGTCATTTAACTGATTATTTTTGGGTCCTGACGGCGATTTTAGTGTTGTATTTTAATATATAGTATTTATTGTATTTAAATGTTTTATTGTGCAATTTGATGTTTTAATTATTTGAATTGTTTGCTTTGATTGTGAGCCGCCCAGAGACCTTTGGGGTAGTGGGTGCCATACAAGCTATATAAATAAATAAATAAATAAATAAATAAATAAATAAATAAATAAATAGAGTTGGGTCCCCGGCATCTCCACTCGAAGGACTGGTAACAGAGGGTCAAACTACACATTATAGATAGGATGATTACGGGTAGGATGTTGTGGGGAGAAGACAATTCTTGAAGGGCTACAAGCGTCCAGTTATCAGAGCAAGAATCCTTTGTGCACCGCCAGCACCTTGCGGATGACCTTGTCCTGTTTTGTGATTGGATATTATCGACCTCCAAGGCCATGTACCAAATCACCTTCCACTTTCCAGCAAACGGTATGAGTTAACGATGCCAGCAAAAGGGAAATACCGGATGACGCTCGATGAGCGCCTATCCCCCTTCATTTTATTGCCGCAGGATCAAATGAGGAGGCTTCCAATACATTTTCTTCTCTTTGATTTCCGTGCCTTAAGCTCTATTAGCATGGGCATGTCGCAGTAGCTTATCCAGGAGTGGTCCTTTCGGGATATATTTTATTTTTGTTACTACAGATGCCATTATTTTTATCCTTGGAGTTCTGCCTGGCAGACAGCTATCAAAATGCAACTCACCTGAGAGAAATGCCTAAGCTGGGCCTAGCTTTGAGACCTAGCTTTCCCCCAGATGAACCACATTTGTGTGCGTGTGTTGTGTCATTACAGTCGAGACTGACTCTTTGTGACCCCATGTCCATGTAGATTTCTTGGCAGGAATCCTGGAGTCGTTTGCCAGTTCCTACTCCAGGCACCTACAGCACCTGGTATTCCCTGGTGGTCTCCCATCCAAGTACTAACCAGGGCCGACCCTGCTTAGCTTCCAAAATCAGGCGAGATCGGATGTGCTTAGGGCATCTAGGCAGCCACATTTAGGGGCCTGTAAAATGCCCTTCTGTCAGGTAGAGCATCAGGGCATAACAAGACATCTTAATTATAAGGTCTCGTGGTTGAGTCCTGGGGAGCTACTCTCCCCGTGGTCACCAGATCCATCTCACCGATTTTGCAAAGTTTATTGATCAATAAAGCAAGCAGGCAGAGAGAAACTTGACCCCTGGCAGCATTGATCCTGTCTCTCCTGCTGCTGATGAATGAGTCATCATTTTAAACATAGCTGAGTCACTGCTTCTAATGGTGGATTTTCCAGGCAGTAGCAAAGCTATATTTTGTGAATGTTTGGACTGACTTCTAACTGCCTGTCTGCCTTTTCATTTGGCTACATCATTTTCATATGGATTCTGTGCAGCTGGACCCATCATTGTGGTAACGTTCCATAGTTACCTTTAAAGGGAATTTTGAGCGGTTGTCAGAGGCATTTCAGCAGATGTTTTTTTGAACGTCATATCATTCTCTTGTCCGCACTACCTAGCCAGCGTTTGGTATCATCTTTTGGATTTTTAAGCATTTTCAAAGTGTAGTATTGGAGTTGGCCAACTGGACATTTACAATTGACATCCACCGGGCCATGGAGTAGAAGCAAATAACATCTCCCTTCGTTTTGTGATATGCCGGTGTGGAAAACAAGAAGCGTTAATAGTGCAAAAGGTGAGAAAATGCTCGTGAGAACCATACTACATCATGAGCTATGCAATGGGTACTTTATTTATTTATTTTATTTTTATACCGCCTGTCTTCTGGGGGAACTCCGGGCAGTTAACAATTGAATTAAAACAGCAATTGAATTAAATTGCTGATTAAATTGCTGATTGAATTGAATTAAAACCAGCAACTTGACAGCACCTGTGTGCTGTCACATAGCTGGTGAGCCTAGGAATAAATCATTATCAGAAGGTCCCATAGCTAACAGCCATTCTCATGTCTTGCAAACTCAAGGCCATGGCTTCCTTTAGCGTGTCGATCTGTCTCATCCGTTGACGTCCTCTTTTCCTACTGGCTTCCCCTTTTCCTACCACGGCTGATTTTTCTGGCCAACCTTTTCTCCTTTGTGACACATCCAAAGTATGACCGTTTCAGTTGAGTTATCTTTTGCTTCTGGGGAGGGTTCAGGCTTGATTCGCTCAAGCACCTGCTTAATCCTATGCCCATGGGGATGTCTTCTCCCCATGACATCCTACTTGTAATGTGTAGTTTGACCCTCTGTCACCAGTCCTTCGAGTGGAGAGGCTGGGGACCAAACTCAATGACACAAGCTTCTTTTTTTAAAAAGTAAAGATGAATTTCACAGCCACATAGATTAATCCATCCTAGTGAGACTTGTGGAAAATCCATGTGTGCTTTGTAACACCCTTTCATGGATCTTCCATTGCACATTTTGATGGACGGACCCATTTCATGCCCATCGGAGAGAGATCTGGCTCACAAACTAGCCTGGGACAGGCAAAAATAACCCAACACTTTGGTTTGTCTCTTCTCTTCGGTGGAGCCACAAATGCAAGAGATGCAGAAAGACCATAGAAAAAAGTGTTGGCGAAACTTTCTGAGTCAACCATTCCTGAACAGCTAATTCAAAATGTAATTTTTTTTTAAAAAAAATGATGCCAGCAACAGAGACAAAGCTATAGGGCATGATCTACGCTAGGATCGTGTCAAAACATGACTGTAAGCGATTAAACCTCTTGGGCTTCTCGGAAGATTAATTAAGATTAATCGGCTCCCATTTGCGGTTCCATCTTTTCCAGCATTTCACACCTGGAGATGTGGGGGGGGGATAGAGGAAGGTTTCTGATGCTGAACCAAACAGTCCCCTGCTCAGTTATGCAATGAGAAGTAACAGGGAGGGCATGAAACAATATCTGGATGGGTCCATTTTCAGTGGGACACC
>JAHTLZ010000054.1:9697254-9728268 GCA_023846285.1 Phrynocephalus versicolor
ATGTATGTATGTATGTATGTATGTATGTATGTATGTATGTATGTATGTATGTATGTATGTATGTATGTATGTATGTATGTATGTATGTATGTATGTATGTATGTAATTTTGAGGGGACAGTACATTTACACTGTTATACAAGCTGTATACCACTGCTTTACATTTTAGCCAAGTGTCATTTCTTCAATGTTGTCCCATGAAAAGATATACTAAAATGTTTAGGAAATGTGAGGGGGTGTACTCACTTCTGTGATATACAGTGGTACTTTGTATAAAAGGATTAATTCATTCCAAATGAAATTATGTTCAGTAAATTTTCCTTTATACAAAGTTCCCTTAGGAATGCATTGAAAACGGAGTAATCCCTAATCACGACCATTTTTATGTTGTACGGATTCGCCCCATAAATGATTTTGTTAAGCAAATTTCTGCTACCTCCGGAATTTTTTATGTTGTACAGATTTTATTTATTTATTTATTTATTTATTGTATGTTTATACTGCACCATCTGACCTGGGGATACATCCAGCAATGTACAGCAAAGAAATAAACACGCCATAAAATGCAGCATCACAAACTGATGTGACATAATAAACTGCAAAAGATTGAGATCAGCTACAGTAAGTTAAATTAATCAAAGAATAAATCAATGAAAATCAATAAGCATTAAAAGCAAGCAGTGGTGGCAAGTGTTAAATATGCATAATCAGCAGCGTTTGGATGGGTTGGATTGAAAAGTGTGCCCGAATAGAAAGGTTTGTGGAAATCCACGACCTCCAATTTCCCACATAAAATGTCATCTGTCCACATAATGGCTCTCATTGTTGCTGTTATGTTTTAGGTTTTTGGACTACAATACTCAGAATCCCCAGGTTGGGTACTGATCAGTGCTGGGCTAGGAGGCGTCTGAGATTTTTAATCCCAAACAGCAACTTTAACCAGCTATATTTATTAAATAAATAAAGTTCTGATTTCTGGGTCACATTTGTTTTTCACCTAAACTGATAGAATAATCATTCCTATTTTACTTAAAGCCTGACAGAATTATTATTTTCACATTCCCTACGTTTTAAATTGAGTTTTGACTGGAATGGAATGGTTGTAGAGAAAAATAAGGTCCCAATTCCAACCGTG
This sequence comes from Phrynocephalus versicolor, assembly GCA_023846285.1. Classification (NCBI taxonomy): domain Eukaryota; kingdom Metazoa; phylum Chordata; class Lepidosauria; order Squamata; family Agamidae; genus Phrynocephalus; species Phrynocephalus versicolor. Next base: position 9,698,389 of record JAHTLZ010000054.1, read on the forward strand.
AGCTTTTAAAAACAGATTCCCCTGAAATGCACCGAGCCATTTCAACCCACCTCAGGAACTAGATGGGACATGGTTTCTGTTGCAGATACATATTAATTAAGCAGCTCTCAACTTTGGGTGGCTGGTAGGGCTGGGATGTAGCTAAACATATATGAAAATGTGACACACATTCTAGAGATGTTTAACCAAAAGGAGACATGTTACTTTTGTCTTGTTTCGTTTTGTTTTTCATGGTTACCATGTCATTCCTTTAACCCTAAACTGCCCTGTGGGAAAGGCTGGCTTACCTGAGGGTTTCTGTTGAACGTTGATGGACAATCTGAATAATCCAACAGTTATGTTTCAGTGCCCTGTTTTATTTTTCCTTTCAAAAAATCCCAAAACTGTGGGGGGGGGGCGGGGTTTGATAGAGGGATTAAGGGAGAAGAGTGTGTGTATGCCACAAGAGACGGGCACAAGAATAGAATGGAATGCAATTTATTGTCGTTGTATAAAAAGTACAATGAGATTAAAAAGGGCCATGCAGTCAGCTCATTCACACACCTCAGTATAAAAATACCAGACATAAAATCTTCCATTTAAGAACAAACCTACTTACATCTACTCCTACATTCACATGCAGAACATCACTTGTACTCATTTAAAACTGACATAAAAGCCAAACATACACACAAGCAGTTCTACAATCTCTCACCTGACATCAATCATACCCAATACAAAAAACACAATTTTAAAAAACAACAGCAGCCATACACAATACCCCATACAATATACATGTTACATGCTCAACACTGATATTTACCTGTCAACTTAATTTTAGCAGCATTTAGCATGGTTACTGCTATTGGGTAAAAACTGTTTCTACCTCCTTGGAAGTACCTGCGTAGGGTTTGTGTGTGAGAGAGACATTGGCAATATTACGCACACACCTTCCCGTCTTCTGAATCACTGCAGAAAAACAACACCCAGCAAACAACACTTAAAAATAGAATAAGATAAGATAGCCTCCAGGGTGAAACCATTCAATGCGTCAGCTTCAGTCACTGGGATGAAGGAAATCAGCATGTTTTTCTTTGGGAGGGATGAGCATAACTGTGTGTGTAGTCCAGGATTTCTTATGTGGCAGTTCTACGTTCAGACTATGAAAATCTACTTAGTAGAAACCACAATTAGTAAATGAGAGCCACCATCTTACATGTAATGGCGCTACATCAATGGAATGCTTGAATGCTGAGGAATATAATTGGAAAATAAGCATTCCAGGTCGGAGATCCCAGGGGTGCTGGGCCCACCTCCATTTCGGACCTGTGGCCACTTCCTAGGGGCTTCTCCCCCCCCATGCCCCACCTTCCCTACACATTGCATTGGGGCACAGGAGCCACGCCCGGCAACATTTGCCTCACCCCAGATGGCCCAGCTATGGGAAACCCATGCTATGCAACCGACTTCACCATTGGAAATCAAAAAGCCTTCCTTAAAAGAATTGTTCTACTCTTGGGAATGTTAAGGAGTGCTGGTTTTGCTGGGAAACAGGATCTGGGATCCCAGATCCACAAAAATAAAATGTGAAGCTTGTGAAGCCTTTGATCCAAGGTTTGGGAAACAGGCCCCGAGTCTATACCAGCTAGCGAAATTCCAGCCTTCAATCAGACGGAACTCAATAAGTCAATGTAAGCACCATGTATAGTTGATGCTGAGAGTCTGTTCAGGTCTAGAGGAACACTGGAGTTAGGACCGATCCCAGCTGTTATAATAGGTGTTAGGTCAACAACCTGCTGGTCTTGAAAATTCCTTGTTTAACTAACAGGTTTGGCATTGCAATGAGACTCTTGGAAGCCCTTGCTTCACCATATAAAAAAAAAAAAAGCGAAGGCCAACATTGTTTGTTAAGAAAACAGTTAAATGGTAGCTATGCAGCTAGATATGTTAGATATGTTACTCCCTTATCGGTCCCAAGAGGAAGGGGAGAAGCATGTGGCTTGTTTTTTTTAATCATAAAGTTGGCCATGAATGGTGCAGTTGTGTGTGTGTGTGTGTGTGTGTGTGTGTGTGTAGGGGGGGGGTTATCCTCTGCACCCCAATTATTTAAAAAGTTTGAAGAGATATGGCCGGTATCCTATTGAACCTCCAAGAAACACCAAGTTTTGCGGCCATTGTAATGTGGGATTGTGGCACCTGGGCCAAGTCTTTAACCCTTATGGAAGCAGAGGGTAAGGGAATATTGTTGGCACGACAGCCATGCTTCTGCACAGCATGGCGTTGACCTAAATTATTTTACGCCAGGGTGGGTTTCTGTGCATCCGGCATTCAGGAGGGTCCTGGCTTCTCTAATCAGATCCATCTGTTCACCCACTGCCAGGGTACAAGCTTTATCATAAAGTTCCCGGTCTGGTAGTCCACAGCTTGTTCTGTTTGTGTGCAAGAGAGCAATGGAAGCAGAGAGAGGGAATCTGGTTGCCTGGCGTACTGGAAGAAAAGAACGAGAGTGGGGTCAGATGGGCTTTACATTTTGGACCACTTGTGGCATGGTCTGTTTTCCAGCATCCAAATGACACACAGGGTATTTGTACACGAGCCCTAAACTCTGCCGCAAATGGCTCCCAGCTCCGGAGCTTAAAATTGTTTCCCCAACAGCTCCGGAGTTTACAGAAAATTAAGTGCGGCCACGCCCACCTAAGCGCGTCCCAGCGCACTTTTCAGGTACCTGCTCTTGGAGGGTGATAAATCCCAGATCCGGATGTAAAGGAGTGAGTGCCTGGCTCTCCTCGCTTCTGTTTTTTTTTTTTTTTTTTTTGCCTCCCGCCCCTTTAAGAGAAGGAATCAGGACGACGATGGGGCGGGGAGGCTTGGACCCGCAAACGGAGGTGAGCCTGCATTCTTTTGTCCCCTTTTTTCCCTCCCCTCACGCAGACAGGATCAAGGAAGTGCGGAGGGGTGGGGACGCAGGAAGAGCAACGAACCCCCAAGATCTCTGGTCCGAATTTAAGTGGCCAGCAGATCTTAGGGGTCGTGTGAAAAGGCCTAATTGTTGCAAACTGCCCAGAGTGGCCTTCTTGCCAGATGGGTGGTATAAAAGTGCAATCAATCAATCAATGTATCAATGTATCAACCAACCAACCGATCAATCAATCAAGAGGAAGAAAATGAGCAGAAAGAAAGAGAAAGGATTGAAAAAGGAAAATTGCCAGACTGACTAGTACACCTGAGAACTAAAAAAAGTACCCATTTGGGTCAGGAGATATACGTAAAATATTCCTGGCTGAGTCTGAACAACAAAAGATCTCCTAGCTTTGTGGCAGAGAAAGAGTATTTTTGTGGGTGTGTTTGGGGTGGGCGTGGGGGTCATTCCACATTACCTGGGTGTGCAGGTGAATGAATGATGAAAGAGAAATGTTCCCTCTTGGAGGCTGCAAAGGAAAGAGCAGTGGAAGAGGAGTCCAAGGGTGTGATCAGACGAGAAAGGATCAGGTCTGATCCCACCTGAACATATCACTTGACATTTCCCTTAAAGCAGAGGCTCCGTTGATTTCCTGGCCATGTCTACCCCAATATGATCCTTTGGATGAAGTGGGACACCGTGCCTGAGGGGGTACTTCTGTAGATCCTTCAGATGTGTTTCAGAGGATTCTGCAATGACCTGACTGGGTTTAGGGGCACCCCAGGGTGCTGTGGGGGCACTGCTTGGGAACGCCAACCTTAAAGCAACCTTTGCATCTGTGGAGGAATCATTGTGGTCCAGTACCAACATACCACAGCCCTACTGATGGGTGAAAAAGATGTCATTTGGGGATCGAGAGAGGTCGGGCTCCTTTGTGATCTCACGGCTATCATGTGCTTACCATGAAATAGGTCTGGACTGTAAGCCATCAAAACACGAGCTATTTCCCCATCTGATCACCTGTGCAAACCTCATACTAGCTGAGAATATACATAACTACCCTCCGTGCAACCTCTGCAAAACCTTGGGAACTGGGAGTGGACAGCAAGAGAGAGAATTTAGTTATTCATCTACCTCAATTTCCCACCCACCGACCCCTACCACTGCACTCGGCTTCATCGCAGTGGCTTAGGTACATGGCACAACAAAGATCCTAAAAAAAGAACTGGAGAGAGAGAGAGAGAGAGAGAGAGAGAGAGAGAGAGAGAGAGAGAGAGAGAGAGAGAGCAAAATTTTATTTTTTTAAAACCATTCCTGAACAACAGTGAAACAGCAAGGGGCATCTGCATCCTGTGTTTAATTTATTGACTTCAATAATAGGCTTTGAGGGGAAGATGAAAGGCAAAACATATGTTACTCCTCCAGAAGTTTCATTGGGAGACCTTCCACTGTGTTATCAAGTCATTAAACGCTGCTTACCCCTATTTGGAGATCCCACCCAGATAAGAAGAAGGCCAGCCAACAGAAAACCTGCCGGGTTTTCCCGTAGCCTAGGATTTAATGCAAAGTTTACTTCAAGATGGGGGTTGGAAAAGCTGTTTGAGTGTTGCTGCATTAATGAGAAGGAGGCGAAGACAAGCTGAACCAAACTGGAGCATCTCTCAGGTCTCCGTGTACTCCTCTCCTAGGATGTTGACTCAGCATCACGCAAAGAAACCGGGTGTCATTTATTTACAGTATTTTCACCCCACCTATCTCCTTAAGGAAGGACCCAGGACGGCTTACATCATTAAAAGGCTATATTTAAAGCTAAAACCAGTAAGTATAGAAATATCAAAAGGGTCAAATAAATGGTACACCAAAAGAAAGAAATCATAAGCAACATCAAAAACATATTCAAAGCAGAAAAACACAAACGCATCATTGAAAAACCCAACTCAGGCATCCAGTCACTGAGGGAAAGCTGGCCTGAAGAGAAAGGTCTTTGCCTGCTTGAAGAAGGAGAGCAAAGACGGGGCCAGTCTGGCCTCCAGTGGGAGGGAGTTCCAAAGTCTGGGAGCAGCAACAGAGAACAGCTTTCTACTGGCTGGCCCTCTCCGAGAGCAGCTACTTTGGCTGTTCCCTGTTGCCAAAGTTTATGTTTGCAGATTTCTGGTTTATAATCTCTTAAAAAGGTAAAGGTAAAGGTTCCGGCCGCACATGCATGTTAGTCGTGTCTGACTCTAGGGGGTCGTGCTCTTCTCTTACACTACAGATAGTATTCTTTTCTGGCTTTTTTTTTTTTAAAAAAAAAACATTTTTAGTCAAAAGCCAGGAATGCTCGTTATATATTATGCCTCCTCCAGAGCATAAGAACACCACTGTATGGGACAAACACTTCCTGAATCCCTCAAACAATGCCTTGGAGATTACAGGAGTTAGAGCCCACGGGGTGTGGGTGGTGGTGGGGAGGAGTGTTTTTCATATTCTGATTTTTGTACTGTACGGTGGTTGTCATAATTTGAGAAATGTGAATCCCTCTCTATTCTGCAGCTTGCCAAGAAATACGGGCCTGTGTTCACCCTCCATTTTGGATTCCAGAGAGTGGTGGTGCTCGCCGGCTACGACGCCGTGAAGGAGGCCCTGGTGAATTTCACCGACGAATTTGCCAGCCGACCTCCGATCCCGATATTTGAAGAGATTCAGGGCGGAAATGGTAAATGACGAAGCAGAGTTGGCGCCCTCCTGCTTGTAATTACACGACCCCTAAACTCCGGGGCAAATGGCTCCCAGCTCCGGAGCTTAAAAATGTTTCCCCACCAGCTCCGGAGTTTACAGGAAATTAAGTGCGGCCACGCCTACTTTAGCGCGTCCCAGCGCACCTTTCAAGTACCTGCTCTTCCGGGGTGAAAATTGCTTGATGCGGTGTAAAGATAGTGAGTGCGGGGCTCTCCTCGCTTCTGTTTGTTGTTGTTTTTGGCTCCCGCCCCTTTAAGAGCTACTTTACAGAGACAGGAATGTTGCTGCGGCAATAGCGGAGGCAGAACGAGGTGAGCCACAATCTTTTCTTCCTTTTTTTTCTCCCTCCCCTCACGCAGCCAGCAGCCAGGGTGGGGACACAGGAAGAGTGACAAGCCCCTAAGATCCCTGGTCCGAATTTAAGTGGCCAGCGGATCTTAGGGGTTGTGTAAAAGCACCCTTTGAGTCAAAGAGCTTTTTGTGAATCCTCTTCAACTGTTTCCAGTGTTCCGAAGCCTGGCTCAAACCATGTTGTTGGACTCAGTTGGATTTCTCATAACTGTACCGTTAGGGATGTTCAGGAGGTGGATGCGGGTCCTTCTGTCAATCGAGATGGTACATCCCATGCACACACAGGTTTAGGGGGACCCCAGGGTTTTTTGCTTTGTAGGATCCAGAGATGCTCAATGGGTGTAGAATGCAGATAATCTTTTGGATGCATGGAGAGGACTGGCGTATGCTAGAAAGGGCTTGGCTGGCTAGCACCTTGACCAGGAGCCCTCCGGACTACAACATTTTCTTCTCCATCAGCAGACAGATATCTATATAAAAATAAGCATTACACGCCCCTTCCTTCCTCAGCTGTGCTTCTTCTACATGGGAAAACAGTACCTGTCAGAGGGATCTGGGAGTCTTGGTGGATGACAAATTGAACATGAGTCAGCAGTGTGATGCGGCAACCAGGAAAGCCAATGCAATTCTGGGTTGCATCAACAGAACCATAGTGTCTAGATCAAGGGAAGTGATAGTACCACTCTATTCTGCTCTGGTCAGATGCCATCTGGAGTCCTGTGTCCAGTGTCCACTTCTGTACGCCTCAATTTTAAAAGGATGTTGACAACCTCGAGCGGGTGCAGAGGAAGGTGACCAGGATGGTTTAAGGTCTGGAGGAAATGTCTTATGAGGAATGGCTTAGGGAACTGGGAATGTTTAGCCTGCCAAAAAGAAGGCTGAGGGGGAATATGATAGCGAATATGTTTAAATATTTGAAAGGATGTCATATTGAGGGGGGAACAGGTTTGTTTTCCATGGCTTCAGAGACTAGGACTCGGGGCAGTGGTTTCAAACTACAGGAGAAGAAATTCCATTTGAAAATTAGGAAGAACTTCATGACAGTTAGAGCTGTTCGGCAGTGGAATATGCTGCCACAAAGGGTGGTGGAGTCTCCTTCTGTGGAGGTTTTTAAGCAGAGGCTGGATGGCCATCTGTCGGAAATATTGTGATGGGGTTCCTGCATGTCAAGGGGTTGGACTAAATGGCCCTTGAGGTCTCTTCCAACTCTATGATTCTATCTGCAGCTGTCGTCAGAATGTATACCAATAAAAAAGCATTCCTCTTTCGTTTATGTGAGAGAGGCTATGTTTTCCTGTCACCTTTTCAGGGCTTTTCTTTTCCACTGGAGAGCTCTGGAGGACGACACGGAGATTCACCATGTACAGCATGCGAAGCCTTGGTGTGGGGAGGAAGCTCATGGAGGACCGGATTCTAGAAGAACTCAGTTTCCTTGTGGAGAACATTCAAGCTTTCCAAGGTGAGAGAAGGCGTGAGTTGGGGAAGTTCAGGAGATCCTTCCACCAGGTCTTAAATCCAAAGCTCCCATGTGTATCGTATGTCAGAGCCTCCTCCCCAGGCCCTGAAAATGTGGATTTGTGGATACTGTTTGTTTCTCGGGTACACATAAATGCACATGCATGTGTGTTCAGGTGTCAAATTGTGCCCAAGCTTTCCTTTCACACCCTGGAGCGGCAGTGGGGTCGTCAAATACACTGTCAAAGAAAGACCTTTCCTTTTAATTGAGTTTGGCTCATTGTCATCATGTTCCATTCTGACTTATGGGGACCCTTTCCAGGGCTTTCCAGGTAGTGAGTACAGTAGGACCCCAATATCTGCTGGGGATTGGTTCCAAGCCTTCCCATGGATAATGGAAACTGTGGATAAGAGAGAATGCCAAAATGTCCCCAAAACTACTGTTTTGTGATACTAACTTGCTTTACAGCTGCTGTTTGTGACGGTAGCTTGCTTTATGGCTGCTGTTTTATGACAGTAGCTTGCTTTACAGCTGCTCTTTGTGATAGTAGCTTGCTTTGCAGCTGCTGAATTATTTATTTATTTTTCCCTCTACCAACCATGGATAATGAATCAGTGGATACGGGAGTCCTACTGTATACAGAAGTGGTTTCCCATTCTTCTGGGGCCATCCTGGGACTGTGCCACTTGTCCATGTTTACCCAGGGGTGTCTCTTCTCCCTGGAGGCACTGTGGGGAATCAGACTTCCAACCTCTGCTTACACGACCACATACCTAAACCACTGAGCTCTCCAGTCAACTCTGACCAATAAGTGCAATCAACTAGATCACCAATGCGGTATAATGGACGGTGTTAGAGATGAAATTTAGGAGACCTGGATTTGAATCTCCATCTGGCCATAGATACTTTCTGGAAAGAGATGGCATTGGCAAAGCCATCCCTTAAATGTCTCACTTGCCTTGAAATTGTGATTAGAGTTGCCATAAATCCATTATGATGGCTCCTAACACACTACAATAAGAACAATTATGGGATGCCTCCCCCACCCCACCCTGGCATGATGTGTTTATTTTCTAAAGTGTTGCTGAATGCCATTTGTTAGTATTATCTGTTACACTTAAAAATAAAATTATAGCCTATTGTACTTTTAATTGTGTGTGGTTAGTCATTTTAATTAACCAATTAGTTAATTGGTAGAAAGAGAACATATAAAATAAAATAAAATAATATAGAAATAATATTTGACAGGCCCAGTTATTAGAAAAATGGAACACCTTTTAAGAAAAAGGTGTCACAGAGAATCACATTCAAGTACAGTACAATAGTTTTCCTGGCAAACAGTCCAGATTCAGTTCAAACGATGCATTGATGACCTTTATCCATAACTAGTTTTACAGGAAAGCCATGTTGAGGAATGGCTTGTCAGTACATTTCCTTTCCCATGATCATTGGGCCTTCCATGCATCTTTCATGCCACTTAAATTGTTCATCAGCGTCCACTTGCTTGCGCCTGTTTTGGTAAGAAATATATGTTTGATGACCGTATTGGAAAAGGCTTCCCTTACCTTGATCTCTGCTAATTTCCGAAGGCGAGCCTTTCTACCTGAGAACATTCAATGCTGCTCCAACCAATATTACATTTGTGCTGCTATTTGGGGTGAGATTCGACTACAAGGACCCAACCTTCATGACTCTGCTAAGACTCATAGACGAGGTTATGTGTCTCCTTGGATCGCCGTACTTGCACGTAAGCAGGTTTTGCCCACCTCGCTATGACTTCTTACACTGATCTAAGATAACCATTTGTCCTCCTTTATAGAACCCTGGACAGGACAGTCTTCTCTTTGAAGGGCTGCCAAAGGGCATTCTTCTATTTTTTAAAAAAATTTATTTTAGTTATTTAGAAAATGACCCAAGGCAGTTTACAGTAATGAGGGTCAATAGACAGTCCAGTACAATTAAGACATATTCATGTTTGAGAACAGGGAATTGAGGGATATCTTACAGCACTAAAAGACAACATTAAAGCTTCAAGAGAATGCAAGCAGTTAAAGAGAGAGTAAAAATGCCATGTAAAAGTTATGGGGGTGGAAAATAACATTGAAAACATAGTGTCAGTGCAATCACACAAGGTTATAAGTGGTTATAAACAAAAGTCTATGGGATTATGCACGGTAGATTCATATAAAAGACACACAATAGGTAGTCCATCATTCAAGGAAAGCTGGCCTGAAGAGAAAGGTCTTTGCCTGCTTCCAGAAAGACAGCAGAGTCTAGTGGGAGGGAGTTCCAGAGTCTGGGCGCAGCAGCCGAGAAGGCCCTTTCATGGGTTCTCACCAGACGTACCTGTGAGGGTGGCAAGATGGAGAGAAAGGCCTCTCCTGATGACCTTTTAACACCCAAGATGGTGTTTGAAAATGCTCTATTTTGAAGGGCTCAAGTTACAGGAAGCCAGATTTCAGTTGAATATCATTGATGTACAGTAGGACCCTGGTATCCACTGGGGATTGGTTCCAGGCCTTCCCGTGGATAATGAAAACCGCGGATAAGAGAGAACGCCTGCCCACCCAGCCCCAAACTGCTGTTTCCTGACAGTAGCTTGCTTTATGACTGCTGTTTTGAGACAATAGCTTGCTTTACAGATGCTATATGTGACAATAGCTTGCTTTACAGCTGATCTTTGTGACAACAGCTTGCTTTACAGCTTGCTTTGTGGCTGGCGAATTATTTAATTTTTTCCTCTGCCAACCATGAATAACTGAATCAGTGGATAATGAATCAGTGGATACGGGGGTCCTGCTGTACTGCTCTAACTGTGGAGCCAGTTATTTCAAGAAGTGATGGGTATGCCAACACTGGAGGCATTCAAGAGAAACAGGGACAGTTCCTTGTGACAAATCCTAAGATTTGTGTTCCTGAATGGAGCAGGGGAGTTGGACATGATGACCTAATAAGCCCCTTCCAGCTGTATTGTTCTATGATGTCCTCTGCTTAAAGAGCTCCCCAATAAAGGTGCAACTGGTGAAGATGGCCACAAAGTTCTTGGCATTGTTTAGATTGCCAGCACAGAGCAACTGCACCACAGGCTGAGCAGGCACACAGATAATTAGAGATGTATCTCCAAAAATCCATTTCATTTTGGGTTAATGCAACGCTAGGAAACATATCGAACATGAGTCAGCAGTGTGATGCGGCGGCCAGGAAAGCCAATGCGATTCTGGGTTGCATCAACAGAACCATAGTGTCTAGATCAAGGGAAGTGGCAGTACCACTCCATTCTGCTCTGGTCAGACCCCACCTGGAGTACTGTGTCCAGTTCTGTGTGCCTCAGTTTAAAAAGGATGTTGACAACCTCAAGCGGGTGCAGAGAAGGGCAACCAGGATGGTTGAAAGTCTGGAGGAAATGTCTTATGAGGAACGGCTTAGGGAACTGGGAATGTTTAGTCTTTCAAAAAGAAGGGTGAGGGGGGATAAGATAGCTGTGTTTAAATATTTGAATGGATGCCATATTGAAGAGGGAACAGGTTTGTTTTCCATGGCTTCAGAGACTAGGACTCGGGGCAATGGTTTCAAACTACAGGAAAAGAGATTCCATTTGAACATTAGGAAGACCTTCATGACAGCTAGAGCTGTTCTGCAGTGGAATATGCTGCCACAAAGGTTGGTGGAGTCTCCTTCTGTGGAGGTTTTTAAGCAGAGGCTGGATGGCCATCTGTCGGAAATATTGTGATGGGGTTCCTGCATGGCAGGGGGTTGGACAAGATAGCCCTTGAGGTCTCTTTGAACTCTATGATTCTATGATTCTATGATATAACCGCCCCAACGTTGATGAAGCTTGTCTCCTCTAATCAATCACCACTGAATATGTTTGTGAGAGCTCAAGGCCAGTGAAATCTAGTGGAACTCCAATTGTCCTTGATCCAACAAATTGCATGTCAACAATTTGTATCTATACTTTAACATATTTAAAGGTTATGCAAATTTCCATCTTCTTTCATTTCTTTCTTCTGCAGCTTTTCAGAGTATTCCACTTCAAGGCCACTAAGTTTTTTTTCTCTCTCTCTCTCTCCTCTTTTCCACTGTTGCCTCCTAGTTGTTCAACTTTTATCCATTCCTGGGTTTTTTCCTCAACACTCACAAAACATTACTCCAAAAAGTTGAAGAGGTCCGCGTCGTTATCCGGGAGAACATCAAGAAGAGCAGACGAAATATGAATGGCAACAGCCCCAGAAGCTACACGGATGCTTTGGTCTTGAAACAGCAAGAGGTATTTCTGTGCGTTATGTCAGACCATGAATTTTTAAAATGCCAGAGGAAACCCGTTGGGCCAGCCCCCAAAATCTGCCCAATTCAGACTTTTTAGACAACAATGGTTATTTCTATTGTTTTTGTTTTTATTTATTTTGCGTAAGGCAACTAACATTTTCTAAATGTAGCATGGAAATAAAACAGCAAGACAATCCATGCTCATTGGCATACAGTGGAAAAGATGATATAAAAGGATGATGGATGGAGGAGGGAAAAGGGGGAAGCCATTAATTTATCCTCAGCTTCTCATATGCAAACATTCCAGCTTTGATTTTGTGACCGGCAGCCATAGATTTGTCTAGAACAATGTTGTAGTATCAGTTACTTTGGATATAATTCTAGCTAGTATTTAACAATTTTGGTCCACTTGAATGATAGATGATATTTGACAAAAACACATTCTCAGAGCAAATTTGAGTGTTTTTAATCCTTGTGTGTGTGTTGTGTTGTTACACTCATGACCAACTCTTTGTGACTCCATGTCCATGGAGTTTTCTTGGCAGGAATACTGGCTTGCCAGTTCCTGCTCCAGGCGCCTACAGCACCTGGTCTTCCCTGGTGGTCTCCCACCCAAGGACTAACCAGGGCCGACCCTGCTTAGCTTCCGAAATCAGGCGAGATCAGATGTACTTAGAGAGCATCCAGGTTGGCTGTTTTTAATCCTTAGCTATTACCATATGCAATACCCTCCCTTTAGGATATGCATAAGAAAGAGAACCTTTTTCATGATGAAAACTTGATAGCATCTATCCTGGATCTTGTCATGGCGGGGACAGAGACCACGGCAACAACCTTGCAATGGGCTATCCTGCTGGCGACGAAGTACCCAATGATTCAAAGTAAGTTGTCTCCATGGGGGTGGCTTCTTCAGTTTATTTATTTATTTATTTATTTATTTATTTATTTATTTATTTATTTATTTATTTATTTATACAGCTCATATGCCACCCACTACCCAAAGGTCTCTGGGCGGCTTAAAATCAAAAGAATTAAAACAGTTAAAACATCAAAGTGTCAATAAATAATTAAAACAATAATAAAAACCTTAAACTAAAAATTGCCATCAGGACCCACAATCTATATTATTTCAATTAAAATACTTCTGGAACAGGAAGGTTTTTACCTGGCGGCGAAATCTCATCAATGTTGGCGCCAGGTGGATCTCACTCGCATTCCATAGCCTGGGGACTAGAAATGGGCACGACTCAAAAAAATGGTTTTTCGTTTTTCGTTGAGGGGTCCGTTTCGGTTCGTTTTTGTTTTCGTTGGGTTTTTTTGGCAAACTTTTCATTTTCGTTTTGTAACGAAAACGAAAACGAAAAATTTCTGTTTCGTTAGCATTCTTTTTAGTTCAATGGATTTGCCACAACGAAAACGAAAAACACAGCAAAGTTTTTCGTTTCGTTTCCGTTTCCGTTTTGCTTTTTGGAAAATTTTCGTTTTCGTTTTCGTTGCGTAACGAAACGAAAAAACGAAAACAAAAACGAAAATTTCGCTGAGTCATGCCCATGTCTACTGGGGACAGCTGCCGAGAAGGCTCTGTGTCTACAAGCCATCCCTCTCACCCCCTTGAGGGATGGGTCGTTCAAAAGGACCTCCTGGCTCAATCTTAATTGCTGGGTAGGTTCTTATGGAAGGAGGCGGTCCTTCAGGTATCCAGGACCTAAGCCATTTAGGGTTTTATATGTCAAAACAAGCACTTTGAATTGGGCTTGGGCAACAACTGGTAACCAATGCAGGTTATGCAGAACTGGCATGATATGATCCCTGGCGGCCCCACCACTTACTAGCTGCGCCGCACGATTCTGAACCAGTTGCAGTACACCTGGTAAATAAAACATTTACAGAAAAAGAGAGAGGTGGGAGAGGGTGGGAGGTCTTTCAGGAGAAAAACTCGACAAAGAGTCTTGTGCATCTGAGAATTTAGCGCAATTTATTTGGCAGGTGCTTCTGTGAACAGCTGCCCAAGCTTCAGAAGCCTTGGACCTATGGACCACGAGCAGATACGCTAGATCAGTGGTTCTCAACCTGCGGGCCCCCATATGTTCCTGGACTGCAACTCCCAGAAATCCGTTCCTAGAAGTCTTCATCACTAGCTGAGCTGGTCAGGATTTCTGGGAGTTGCAGTCCAGGAACATAAGAACATAAGAAGAGCCATGCTGGATCAGGCCAAAGGCCCATCTAGTCCAGTTTCCTGTATCTCACAGCGGCCCCACCAAATGCATCCGGGAGCGCACGAGACTAGGTATCTGTCTCCTGATACCACTCCCCTGCCTCTGGCCCTTGAACTACCCCGGTTTTAAGCCTGGAGATGACACATCTCCATCATGGTTTGTAACCTGTGATGGACTTTTCTTCCAGGATTCTGTCCAATCCCCTTTTGAAGGCACCCAGGCTAGATGCCATCAGCACATCTTGTGGCAGGGAGTTCCACAGACTAACAACGTGCTGGGTAAAAAAATAATTCTCATTCTCCCACCTGGGGACCCACAGGTTGAGAACCGCTGCACTAGATCAAGCCCATTCTTCTTTAAAGCATGTTGTTTCTGCCAGCTCTGACCCAGCAGATGGGAGAGAGCGGGCAGGTGGAAAGCAGGCAACATGCACCTCCCTCCTGGTTTCCTTTGGTTTTTGTCCTTCTAGGTAAGGTTCAAGAGGAGATCAGGCAGGTGGTAAAACCGGGCAGCTGGCCCACCTATGAAGACCGGAAGAACATGCACTATACCAATGCGGTCATCCACGAGGTGCAAAGGTTTATCACCCTGTTGCCACATGTTCCCCGCAGTACATCTGTCGACATTCACTTCAGAGGCTACTTTCTCCCAAAGGTACCCATCTCCTGATGAATGCCCACCTCTGTTTTGCTTTGGACCAGTGGTTCTCAACCTGTGGGTCCCCAGATGTTCCTGGACTGCAACTCCCAGAAATCCCTTCCAGCACAGCGAGTGGTGGAGGCTTCTGGGAGTTGCAGTCTAGGAACATCTAGGGATCCACAGGTTGAGAACCACTGCTTTAGACTGATGTGTTAATGCCAGGAAGCCCTGTCTTATGATTATTCCACATGTGTGTGTGTGGATCTAAGGGACAAACTAGACATTTTTCACAAGAGCCTTTCACAGATCCCGTGCCTCACGTGTCAGATTGACAATTTAAGCCCACATTTTCCCTCCCAGGGATGAACCACAAAACCGAGCACACTAAATGAAAGGTACACAGGTGATGAAAATCGTGAAAACCTCTCACCACTAGGAGAAGGTCTCTGCCAAGGTTGCAATTAAAAATGTTGCCTACACTGACCCTTTGATCATAGAAATGCCACAAGCCAAGGGACCCAGTCGTGAAAAACAACTGAATCCTGAGGAAGTACTGAGACCTTGGAACTCCTTCCCACTTGGAAGTGGGGGTGCAAATACAACACAGCATTTTCATTTGCTCTCAGCAAGAGCAAGACATATTTTCCCCTAGAATGGAGGGGGGGGATGGATGGACTGAAACTGATCTTATAGAATGTCGGTGTACTGGACTGCCATGAAAACAGAAAGGAGCAACCCCCGCAAAACAGAGAGGAAGATTTTAATCTTGATTATTTGACCCTTCCTTAATACTTCTACCCTCACTCTTGTGTCCCCACCCCACCCCATCCCCCACCCCACTCCACCCCAGGGAACGATGGTGATTCCTTCCCTCACTTCGGTGCTCCTCGATCCGAAACATTGGGAGACGCCCCATGAATTCAACCCTAACCATTTTCTGGATGCAGACGGGAAATTCGTCAAGAAGGAAGCGTTTGTGCCCTACTCCTTAGGTAACCCATCTTGCCGTTGCTTCTCTTTGAGGGAGGGGTCATTTGGGAAAGAATCAGAACCAGACTCCCAGCAGGTTGAGAATAGCCGGTGAAACCACTGCTTCATTGGCCCAGACAAGCTGCATGTCGGGAACGCCTGGAAGCAACTGTCTTTTACGATAGTAAGGCCACACCTGGAGTATTGTGTACAATTCTGGTCACTCAAAAGAGACATAGTGGAACTGGAAAAGGTGCAGAAGAGAGTGACTAAAATGATTACTGGGCTAGGGGACCTCCCTTATGAGGAAAGGCTAAAACATTTGGGGCTCTTTAGTCTGGAAAAAAGGCACCTGAGGGGGGATATGATTGAGATGTACAAAATAATGCAGGGCATGAGTAAAGTGGATAGAGAGAAACTCTTCTCCCTCTCACAAAATACCAGAACTAGGGGACATCCACTCAAAATGAGGGCTGGGAGAGTAAGAACAGACAAAAGATTTTTTTTTTAAACCCAGCGTGTTGTTAGTCTATGGAACTCCCTGCCACAGGATGTGGTGATAGCATCTGGCTTGGATGCCTTCAAAAGGGGATTGGACAGATGCCTAGAGGAAAATCCATCACAGGTTACAGACCATGATGGAGATGGGTAATCTCCAGGCTTAAAACCAGGGTACTTCAAGGGCCAGATGCAGGAGAGTGGTATCAGAGGAGACATATATCTAGTCTTGTGCACTCCCAGAAGCATTTGGTCGGGCCACTGTGAGATACAAGAAGCTGGACTAGATGGGCCTTTGGCCTGACCCAGCATTGCTCTTCTTATGTTGTTAAGAAGATGGGGTGGATGCCAATTGCTACGTATCACAATGCACATCAAGGCTTCATATCTATTGAAACTGCATTTTAAAACCCTGTGTTTCTCTCTGTTTCACTGTGCCTCCCGTTGACAGCCTAGGTGGCCAGAGGGTGCTCAATATTTAATATTGTTGAACACAGTTGTGTTATCCAGTTGCTTCTGACTTGCAGCAACTCTCGTTGTGCTTTCGGAGGGTATCACTTTTTCAAGGAATGGTTCTACAGTGGTACCTTGTATAAAGGAATTAATTCGTTCCAAATAAAATTCTGTTAAGCAAATTTTCCTTTATACAAATTCCCATAGGAATGCATTGAAAACAGAGTAATCCCATTTTATGTTGTACAGATTTTCCCCATAGGCGATTATGTTAAGCAAATTTCCCCTATCTCCAGAATTTTTTATGTTGTACAAATTTTATGTTATACAAGCTGTCTGTTATACGAGGCTCCACTGTACTTGTTCCATTCCACCCATAGGTTTCCAAGGATGAGTGAGCATTAGAACTCAGATCTCCTAACTCCCCACCCCCACCCCCAATACAGTATTCTTAAGTACTTTAATAAATACATGTATAAACCTCTAACCAACAGTCTTATTAGGTTGGCCGGTATCTTGAAACCCATGTCCCAAATGGGAATAAGGCTGTGACTGGGGTTTGCCCTAGGAAGTGGTGGAGAGATTGTTCCTCAAATTCTTTACCTTGTCAGAGGGACATCCCAGGAACTCAAGTCCAAAACATCTGCAGGGCCAAAGTTTCCTCAAACTCTGTGATAAGGCCCCTGGGGTGATGTGGAAGATGGGCAGATAAGGGTTTATCATTTTAAATTGATCCTTCCTTAAATTGCTTTCCTCATCTTTTAGCCTCATTAACAACAAACAAACAAAAACCCAGACCTAACTCCCATTGTGCATTTATTTCCAAAATGCACATTATAGTTAGCTTGTGATTAGAAGCCCTTAAGGCTGAACACTTGTGACTGTCACAGCAGGAGCTTTCTCACAGCTCCTGTAGTCTGCAAATTGTTTCACAGTTGAGAGGTAAACCCCTCTCCTACCATGAGGCAGAGGACCTTCAAGGCTCAGAAGAAACCAGAGTTAATCCCCTCGCTCATTGCTGTTCCAGGGCGCCGGAACTGCATGGGAGAGAGCTTGGCCAAAGCAGAGCTTTTCTTATTCTTCACGGGCTTGCTGCAGAAATTCACTTTCCAGCCTCCTCCAGGACTTACGGAAACGGATTTGGACTTGAATGTTCCAGAGACAACGTTTACTTTAAGGCCACAGCCACAGCAAGTCTGTGCAATTCCCCGCAATTAAAAGAGACACCGTGCCATGGAATTCACACCCACCCTAGAGGAACACTCAAATAGAGTCCTTCTCTGGTGGAGGACTTACAATTGGGACCAGTTGCATCGCAAGCCCAGAGCTGCGCAAGGTTGTTTGTCTGCGAAAGAGCGAGATCGACAACAGATTTCTACAAATCTGCCTCTGGAATATTTAATGCAATCACACCGGGTGTCATTAGGTGTATGCATAAAAGTGTGGCGGTGGAGGGTGACGGGGTGGGCACTGTCTACAGATTTTGGCAGCTTCTCTGGCCAAAAAAAAAAAAAAACTGAGCATACATAGCAATTATGGAATAAGAGGAGAGACTGGGTTGTAGAAATGAAATTGAAGGGAGACAAAGCAGGAGGTTTGGTGCAATGGAGTTTAGTGTAAGTGTGGAGCCGGTAATACAGTACTCACTGGGTGTGTGTGTTAATTTCACATAAAAATGGAGGGCGTTTTAGCAGCTAATGACTGATCTTGCGGTGATGTCTTGGTGAATATCTTAATCAAAATGTCCAGCAAGGGTAATAGATTGGGAAGCACTGAAAAATATACAGCCTGTTTCCACCACGGACAAAACATGGCAATAGCTTTATCCCAAGCTGTGGTAAGACCATGTTTGAATGCTACCCGCACTTCGGATCATCACATTTCTAAAGAGATATTGGAAAGAGAGACTAGGGCCGTGGTGGCAAACCTTCGGCACTCCAGATGTTTTGGGCCACAACTCCCACAGTCCTTTGTCATTGGCCATCTAGGCTCGGAATTATGGGAGTTGTGGTCCAAAAGATCTGGAATGCCGGAGGTTCACCACCACTGAACTGGGGGGGGGGGGTTAGAACAGGCCAACCTGAATGATCAATGGGCTTGGGAAACCTAGTTTTGTGAGGAAAGGGGATTGAGCTTATTTAGAACAGTGGTTCCCAACTAAGAACTCAGATAAAAACCTCCACCACTATTTGTGCTCATTGGATTTTTCCATTCCATTCCATAAACCTTTAATGGCATTAAAACCAAGGAAGCATGCAAATAAAGATTAAACAGTTACACAGAATCTCACCAGTGGTCTAACTAACATTCACAGAGGGTTGCTCTTTTTTTAAAAAAAATACAGCTGTTAGAAATTCAGCCACCCGAGCAGTGACTAGTTCAGAATTGTCCTGAAGGAGATAGCCCATATATCCTTCAGGTGGGCCTGGGAAATCAAGGAGGATTTGCTGCAGAAAGAGTTTGCGTAGCTGATTGTGTGCTGGACCAAAGACACAAGATGTGGGAGACTGAGTCAGGTTCTAAGTGGCAAAAGTGACAAATCCTCTGAGCAAGAGGGATAGTGTGGTATCTTCCAGACAAAACTGAAGAAGGAAAGATGTTAAGTCTGGCTAAATAAAGGCACGCCTCTTATTTGGGTTTACTAACTTGTGAAAGTAACACGAGTCTTGTCCAAAAGAGGGGTGGTGGTAAATTAAAGTAATGTGGGGAGCAGACTGAATTAAGACTAGAGGTAAGCGACTGAGTTTCTACTTCCAGTAATCTTGTCTTTATGATCAAATGAGCTCTGTTAAGTTCAATATCTGCGAAAGAATCGAGTAAAATCTAAGCTTTGAAGTTGAATTACAAAAAAGACTGTCCACTGAGAATTCTGGGAGTTGTATTCCAAGAACATCTGGAAACCACTGGTCTAGAGATGAAGGCAGCTTAGACAGGATTTTAATGCAGAAACCATGCTGTTTGTAATCGCTGCTGCCACCCAGTGGAGAAATCATTTCAAATTTGCAATCTTCTCATCATTGATTCCCTGTTCGGAATTTCTGCTGCCTTCCTGTGGCCTGTCTCTGCCATTGCAAAACGCTTCCCACCCACTAGCAGCCTTACTGTTAATGTGCAAATGTGCATGGCGTGTTGCTGCTCATCACTGGTAGAAGGCAAATGGGGGATAGGGGTTGCTACCTTTTGGCATTGCCAAGCCTTTATTAGGCTGTCTGATTGCTGTTTTGATTTGTGTATATTTGTTTGTTTGGAAAATATATGACGTATGCCTCCTGCTGATTTATGTCTCGTGGTGAACAGTGGTTCAAAGCACTAAACCACTATTTATTTATTTATTTATTTATTTATTTATTTATTTATTTATTTATTTATTTATTTATTTATTTTTATTTTTATTTTATTTTATTTTATTTTTGAGTATTTTTACCTCACCTTTCTCCTTGGAAAAGGACCCAAGGCAGCTTTTAATAAGGAGAGGCTATGTCAGTCCATTACACTTAAGACATCTACAGTTTGAGAAAAAGGGATTTGAGGGGCATCCTACATCATTAGAAGGCAACATTAAAACTAACAATTGATAACACAGAGTCAATGCAATCACACAAGGAGAGTTATTTCAGAGTTTACACCCTCCCTAAGTTTAAACATCAATAATAAACCAATGCATAGACATTAGATAACATATTTTGGAAAAGGTTTTTGAATCTCGTTAAGGGAAATTAATAAATTGAATTGACAAATGCTGGTGGGGGTACACAGAGAGAATGGATTTATTTTGTTACTATCAGACTGCTTTTACTTGACTTGCTGGATGAATTAATAATACAATATACTACTTTTTAAAAAATACACACACAGCCATGTTCTCCTCAAGGTGATAAAGTAATAACATAGAGAGACAGATGAAAACAAGTTTTGCAAACTTGCAGGTGCAGCCTGGTAATTTATTTTTTATTTTATTTTTTGAGTATTTTTACCCTGCCTTTCTCCTTGGAAAGGGAGTCAAGACGGCTTACAGTAAGGAGAGACAATATACAGTCCATTACAATTAAGACACAAGCAGTTTGAGAAACAGGGAATTGAGGGATATCTATGTTGCATTAGAAGGCAACATTAAAACTATGAATTGATAACATAGTGTCAATGCAATTGCACAAGGAGAGATATAAACACAAAGTTATAAGCAGTTATAAACACAAAGTCTGTGTAGCCATGTATGGTAGGTTCATCTAAAGACACAGTGGGTAGACCATCATTCACAGTGGGAAAGCTTGGCTGAACAGGAAGGTCTTTGCCTGTTTCCGGAAAGACCGCAGAGATGGGGCAGTCCTGGCCTCTAGTGGGAGGAAGTTCCAAAGTCTGGACGCAGCAGCCGAGAAGGCCCTTTCATGGGTTCCCACGAGACGTACCTGTGAGGGAGGCAGGAGGGAGAGAAGGGCCTCTCCTGATGATCTTAACACCCGAGACGGTGTTTGAAAATGCTCTATTTTGAAGGGCTCAAGTTACAGGAAGCCAGATTTCAGTTGAATATCATTGATGTACAGTAGGACCCCAGTATCCACAGGGGATTGGTTCCAGGCCTTCCCGTGGATAATGAAAACTGTCAGTTCATACTGTGAGATTTGATCTTGGAGGTAGTTAGGACCCAGGTCGTCTAGTGCTTTGTAGGTCAAGATAAGCACTTTGAATAGTGAACTACCTCGACATGTATTTTTCCGGGATTCGGTTTCCTGTTGAGCAGAACCTTTGCATGAGAACGAAATCTCTGTTTTCAACTGAACCTGATCACGCTACCCTCACATCTTCAGCATGCCTCTGCTCTTAGTCTTTCTCCTTGTCATCAGCTGCGTGTGCCATCACAACGGGCCTGCAAAATGACGCAACACCCACAGCCAGTCCCGAGCACCTATGGTGGCTTGCTCATCACAGCTGTCCTATGTATGCCCCACCCAAATGCCCCCTGTTCTGCTACCTCTTCTAATAAATTCAACTCAGGTCTCTTTTCTACCCGAAGAGACACGTGGAGCGGTATCGGAGCTTCATCTCTTGAACATCAATTGGGCTGTTTGAATTGGACTTCAGTTGGGCTGTTGTTCAAAAACAAAGACAGGAACCAGCATATTGAAGAGGGAAGAGGTTTGTTTTCCATGGCTTCTGAGACTAGGACTCGGGGCAATGGTTTCAAACTACAGAAAAAGAGATTCCATTTGAACATTAAGAAGAACTTCATGACAGTTAGAGCTGTTCGGCAGTGGAATATGCTGCCACAAAGGAGGGTGGTGGAGTCTCCTCCTTTGGAGGTTTTTAAGCAGAGGCTGGATGGCCATCTGTCAGAAATACTGTGATGGGTTTCCTGCATGGCAGGGGGTTGGACTGGATGGCCCTTGAGATCTCTTCCAACTCTATGATTCTATGATTCTATGCTTTTTGCAGATTAGCTCTGAGAGCACAAAGAGAACCTTCAAAAGGCAAGCTTTTCAGCACTCTGAGCTTTTGTCTCTGAACTCCACCTGGCATTTGAAGGATATTTTAGTAGGCTAATAAAAGTTTTACACAACTCTCATATGGGATGTCACTCATCCATTATGAGTGCTTAGGGGCCTGTTGACACAGAGGACTGCTGCAAGATCGGGTCCCTGAGGTTGCTTCTAAAACTCTTTCCTTGCACTGTCTACCTTCTTCAGGACTGACTCAATGTGCAACAGCCTTGACCTGTCCTGAAAGACGGCTGTTGCATATCATTACTGGTTGTAAATTGACTCTAGTATCATTATTAGGGTGCAAATGCAGAACCTCCGGCATAACGAGTGCACCGTGTAAATCCCACTGAGCAAAAACATGCAAATGCTTCTGTTCTCGTTTTCCATGCATGAGTGCAGGCATTGTGGTGGAGCGATGGGGTGCTACAGCAACGCCCAGGGGAGGGGAGGAGGGGTAAATTAAGCCAGAGAAAAAACAGACTGGTGGTTGATATAATGCATTTAAACAGTTAAACAGGTAGTGCCAGAAGAGGTCCTCGTGGCCGCCAAAGTGAACCACTTTAGAAGAAGGGGGTTGAACTGATTCATGGAGAAGGCCCTCCCTGACTACTAGTCCTTGTGGCAAACATGTATGCCATGTGCACCTCGATTTAAGAAGGATGTTGACAACCTTGAGCAGGTGCAGAGGAGGGTGACCAGGATGGTTGAAGGTCTGGAAGAAATGTCTTATGAGGAATGGCTTAGGGAACTGGGAATGTTTAGCTTTTCAAAAAGAAGGCTGAGGGGGGATATGATAGCTATGTTTAAGTATCTGAAAGGATATCATAATGAAATGGGGACGGTTTTGTTCTCCATGGCTTCAGAGACTAGGACTCGGGGCAATGGTTTCAACCTACAGGAAAAGAGATTCCATTTGAACATTGGGAAGAACTTCATGACATTTGGAGCTGTTCGGCAGTGGAATATGCTGCCACAAAGGGTGGCGGAGTCTCCTTCTTTGGAGGCTTTTAAGCAGAGGTTGGATGGCCATCTGTCGGGAATACTCTGATGGGGTTCCGGCATGGCAGGGGGTGGGACTGGATGGCCCTTGAGGTCTCTTCCAACTCTATGATTCTATGATTCTATGCAATGCACCACCTCTCAGACCAGAGGCAGTTGAAACTATGGCAGTGGGGGGGGGGGACTTTGAAAAAATTGGAGGGTGGGATGAACAGTCCCCCATCCACCCAAAGTTTCCAGAGCTTTTACATTGCCAAACGTTTCTGCCAGCAGGAGAGATGGCCTGGAAGGAAACCATCTTCCTTAACTGGCAGCTTCATAACTTCCTGAATGGGCAGAAGTGCAAATTAACTGCTGGCACTTCCGGAAAGAGGCTTTCCCCAGTGTTCCCCTTTACCAACGGAAGGATGTGAATGAAGGGGCACATACGCGGATGCTCTCCCCCCCCCCCGGGGCACTAGGTACCCTTTTCCAAGCAGAAGAGGCTTCTGAGATTCTTCAAAGGCAACCACCCGAGATATCCTCCCCACCTCCACACATGTGGCTGACCTGGAACGTTTTCATTGCCCACACAGAGCCAGGGGCCTCAAATGATGGTGCCATCCAAAAAATCCTCATTTATATTGAACGCAGGCGCCGAGCCTTTAGATTAGTGGTCCCTAGTAGAGATGGGCACAAAACGAACAATTTTTCGTTTCCATTTTCATTTTTTCGCTTCGTTACGTAACAAAACGACAAACGAATTTTGTCTCTACAATGAAACGAAACGAACAGAAACACCGGAAATTTTGTCGTGCGTTTCATTTCCGTTACTGCAATATGAGTGAATTGCTTAAAATCCTAAAAGAAATCACAAAAAATTGAAATAAATGGTAACAAAATGGTAACAAAACAAATGAAAACGAAAACGATTTTTTTGCAAAAATTCGTGAAAAACGGAAACGAACCGAAATGGACCCTCCAAACGACAAACGACAAACGAAATGCCATTTTTTTTATTCATGCCCATCTCTAGTCCCTAGATGTTTTTGGACTAAACGTCTCAGAAGCCTTTCACTACCAGCTGTGCTGGCCAAGATTTCTGGGGACTCACAGTTGGAAATGCTGCCTTGGTTTTATTGGTGTTATCTTCTGCTTTGTTATTTCCCTAGCTTCCTGTTGACCACTTCAGTGTTCACTCATGCAGCTCCATAATGGATGCTCTACAATCTGCAGGCCCCATAACCTCAGGCGCATCTTCTCAGCTCTTGGTGTCTGAGTGGGCTCCTCAAACTGATTCATAGCAGACAGAACCTCTGCTCTGACCCTTTCACAAGAACTTCAGATAGTCCTCCACACTGATCTTGAGTGGAGCAGAAGGTTCTCCAGTGATATGATTCATGGCGCCAGCAATGAAGAGCTGAGGGCGGGTTATATGCATAAGACACAGTAAACACCTTCTTGCATTGCACAGCAAGCAGGAGAAAGAAGAGTGAAGCTACTATACTTACTGACCCACATCCACTCAAGTATGGTAGAGGATGTGTTTATTTCTTCACCAGTGCAAAATGCAATGGAACTGGCCATCCAGTTGGCTTCTGTGTGTGTGGAATGGAGGTGAGGGCTTGGCCGCAGGCAGCAAAATAGGAAAGAAAGAAAGAAAGAAAGAAATCTTGTGTGCTTTTTAAAGAAGAACCAGGAGGTTGTGCAAAGCAAAGCAAAAAAAGCAGAGCTCAACGATTAAAGTATCTGGCTGTGGACGGAGTCCAAGGTCCGGTGTTCAATTCCCCACTGTGCCTTCTTGGCAGAAGCTGGATTCCTTAACCCATCGAATCCTGTCCAGCTTTGCAGGTTGAAGGTTGTTGTGGTCATCATCGTTGTCATCATCGTCGTCGTCGTCGTCATCATCACCACCACCACCTGCACAATTCCTTTTCATTCACTAGTTCTCAACCTGTTGGGTCCCCAGATGTTCCTGTTGGGTCCCTAGATGTTCCTGGACTGCAGCTCCCAGAAGTCTTCATCACTAGCTGAGCTAGCCAGGATTTCTGGGAGTTGCAGTCCAGGAACATCTGGGGACCCACAGGTTGAGAACCGCTGCTTTGAATGATAGTGCCAGGAGAAGTCTATCTGGAAGCACCCCTTCTAGAATTGCATCATTATCCTACAAGACCCCTTCTTGTCTTCTTGATATATCTAAACCAGTGATTCCGTACCACGGGTAGGACCCTTAAGTAGTTCAGGTGTGGATGTAGAGGTTTCATAAAAGTTACTGACTATTCACTCTCCCCTTAGCCCTCACATCTTCTCCCAAATCTGAGGCACCTCCCATGGTTGAACCTGCCTGCCACAGACTAACTGTCAGTGACCATCAACGTGCCAGCAGTGACTTTTGACATGGGTTGTTCTTCATTCCATCTCCTCTGTTAGGGTGATGGCAGAGACACAAGGCATGGGAAGTTGAGGGCTGCCAGATTTTAAGGATCTTCCACTTGATTTCCCAGGTCTCAAGCAGAACTTGGCAAGTTACTTTTGGAGAAGAATGACCGTGACAATATGGTGCAACTAGTCACAGCCGAGTGTTGATAGGGTGATGCTCGGGGACTCAGAGCATCACCATCCTACTGCTCCTCAGCCATGGACTGCCATGACATTATAGTCCCTCTAATCCCATTCCGAGAATGAGAGGCTTGGGATCCTGCAGTTGGACATCCATAGACAAACATGAGGTCATCAGTAACTTCCCTCATTCTCTCTGGTTACTGCAGAGCAGACACCCTATAATTACGAAGCAAGTTTCGTTTGCTTTGTGTTGTAGATTCTAAACCACCTTTTGCCACAGCAGTCTTCCCAAACAAAGCCTCGCAAAGCTCCTGTTTTGGACTCCTTGTTAGGGACCATCACAGTTCTTCTATATAGGGCAACTCTGAGAATTAAGGGCCTCCGGAAGGTCCACTCCTAGAATCCACCAGTTACCTTGAGATATGAGAGTTGTAAGCATAGAATCATAGAATCATAGAGTTGGGAGAGACCTCAAGGGCCATTCAGTCCAACCCCCTGCCATCCAGCCTCATCAAGCCCATTAAAGTAACTTTCCCAAGTTGTGTTTCTAACTTCCTTTGCGTTATTAGGAACAGAGTAAGTACCAGCAGGTTGGAATAGACCTTTACGGTAGCAGCGTTTGATGTGAATTTTTTGCAGTCACGGGCACACTACTCCTCTCTCTGTGTATGTGTGCATGCGCAGTTGTGCATATCCAGCCTTGAAGACACGTTTGTGGGAAGAAATCGGGCTGGGCAGCAGGGGGTGAGAACCTGAAGGGTGACAACTGCAGCAATGGTTTGCACTTGCATCACTTTTTAAAGGTGGCACCCACCCACCCACCCCAAATGAAACAGGGACAGCAGCCAAACTAGACTTGGGATTTGCCCTTGTGTAGATCTTTGTTTCTTCTGCTAAGAATCAGAAGTCAGGATGAGAAATTGGGGGAGGGAGTTAGAGAAGGTGCATAAGATGAGGAATGGGACAGTAGAACCCTTTCCCCCTCCCTGTGGTGCTGACTCTGCCCAGGGAGGAGCTGCCTGGCTCCTTTAAATTCATGATATGAGAAAAGCTCCCATCGGCGCCAGTGGAAGCTCGTGAACAACTGGAGACCGTAGGGGAGAGGGGCAAAACCAGTTAAGAGTGGTGTGGGAACAAGCGTAGAATGCCCTGTCGCTGCGCAATGGTCCAAGTGATCCATTTTGAGGAGTCAAGACACACGTTTCCCAGAATACCTCAGCAGTACAACCCTGCCCAAACTCTAGCCTGGGTGTCATGTCTCATTTGACCACCTCTTTCATAAGGGACTGTCCCGGGTAAATGAATGTGGTCAGGGCAGATGCAAAAGAAACCCCAAGCCAGCAACAACATCTGGTTCCTGTAATTGACTTTGGAAGCAGCTGAATCATAAGCTATTTACAACTCACTTCTTGGTGGTCTGCTTGACGGGTGGGACTTCAGTCGCTCTCTCTCTTACACACACACACACACACACACACACACACACACACACACACATTTCAGGGGAAGGTGTTTCAGTACTCTGGGGGTCGGTTTCAGTGGTTCATTTTTAGAGTATCAGCCTGACAGGCGTAGCTGGCTGCCTTCCGTGCTTAAGTCAGTCAACAGATAGTGGGTTTGGCCATGCTATAACCCAGTGGTTCTCAACCTGTGGGTCCCCAGATGTTCTTGGACTGCAATTCCCAGAAGCCTCCACCACTCGCTGTGCTGGAAGGGGTTTCTGGGAGTTGCAGTCCAGGAACATCTGCGGACCCACAAGTTGAGAACCACTGCTAACCCCTCAGGACCTGACGGATGGTAGTAAGGTTATAGCAGTAGTGCAGGTGGTAAGTGTTTCCCATGGCACCCAAGGGAATTTACACTGGCTCCTTTTTTGGGGGAGAGAACCCCCCATTCATAGAACATATGGACCAGCGGTTCCCAGTCTTGAGTCCCCAGATGTTCTTAGACTACAACTCCCAGAAGCCATCGGCAACAGCTGTGCTGACCGGGATTTCTGGGAGTTATAGTCCAAGAATATTAGAAGATGGCCTCCCTTTGAACAGCTGCCAAGTCCCGCTCTGTTGTAGTGACGAAGAACCTGAAGGAGCAAGATCAAAGACCTTTGAGGTCACCTGCCCACAGGTAGCCACAACTGGACAGCTGGATCAGAATCACAAAGCGTTGCCCTCCCAACTCCAGTGGGGCCTACAAAGTGTGTAGATCTTTTCAAATTTTGCATCTGCATGTATCAATTAGTCTTGATCAAAACTGAATCGTCCTTTTTTGCTATTGTGTCACATGGTCCCCCTTGATTCCATGACAAGCGGTAGGTGCTGCATTGTGGGTCAACTACTAAAAGACCCCGAGCAGGGATTTGAGATCCCAGTTTAAAGAAACTGGGCCCCAAAGAAACCCTTTTTCCAAGGAATAAACTAATTTGGAACGAGGAGTTATATCTGGCTAATGCACTATTCTAGGCAATGGACAGCACGATAAAATAACACCACAAGAACAGGAAGATCAACCAATATGATGTTCTTTTTATCGAGCTACATATGTTTTGATAAAGGTGCACATGTTTTTATCTTGTTGCTGTCTCTTGTTCATTGTATCTGTGTTCTGATTGTATCTGTTGCTGCTGATTCAATCAGCCTTTGTAAGCCGCCCAGAGTTCCCCAGGGAAGATGGGCGGGGTATAAATCCAATAATAAACAAACAAATAAATAAAGATTATAAGCTATCAGAAAATCAAAGAAGAGTGATGGTGGAAGGGGCCTCCAAGGACATTCAAGTCCGAACCCCCTTCTCCAGGCAGGACTACATATCAATGGAGATCTGCAAGGGGTGGTCCAGAATTCTCCTGAATTCTTCCATTGTTGGCCAGTTCTCATCACAACATCCCATGGCAGGGAGTTCCACAGATTAACAACACGCTGGTTAAAAATATATATATATTTTGTCTGCTCTCACTGTCTCAACCCTCAGTTTGAGTGGATGTCCCCTAGTTCTGATATTTTGTGAGAGGGAGAAGAGTATCCCTTTATCCACTTTACTCATGCCCTGCATAACTTTTGTACGTCTCAATCATATTCCCCCTCATAATGTTTTAGCCTTTCCTCATAAGGGAGGTGCCCCAGCACAGTAATCATTTTAGTCGCTCTCTTCTGCACCTTTTCCAGTTCCACTCTGTTTCTTTTTTTGAAAAAGCGGTGACCAGAATTGTAGAACCGGACTAAGCTTAGGTTCTTGTTAGGCTCAACGTTATGCAGTTTGTGGCCAGGCAGAAGAATTCTGCACGATTAGCAAGGGGATTCTGGGAGCTATTATCCAACAAGGCAACTTTTGCAAGCTTTGCAAACAGGTTGAGCATCCAGCCTATCTAAGGACACAACCCTGATGGTAGAAAACAAACCTGCTAGTTTCGTGTCCAACAAGGAGGGGAAACTAAAAAAAAAAAAGAGAAAACAAGCCATTAATCGCAGATGATGGTTTCGCAACCTTGAGGGTGATGTCCCTCCCTTCCTCCCGAGAAAGCCTACTCGCTCACCACACGTGGCAAAAGTGACAGGTGCCCAGCCAAATTGTAGGATATGTCTCTGATCTCTGTCCCCCTCGCCCTGCAGCCGTGGCTTGGAAAGACAGCAAACCAGGCTGAAAGATCTTGCCTCCTTCCAAGCAAGATGGGAGCCCCTTAAATGATTCACGCCGAACGACAGCCAGGACTGAAAGCGGGCGCTGGGTTTCGCATTGCACCCGCCGCGGCCGGTCATGAAGGCAACCTAAAATCTGCAAGCGGCGGTTTGTCGAGAGCGAGGGCTGAGTGCCAAGGAGTGCGCAGGGGGGCCCTTGAGAGTGTCATGGTAGCCAACGAGGAGATGAAACAGGCCTTTCTCTCTCTTGGACCCACCTGGCGTGAGGTCCAGACAGCCCTCCATTTGAACAGCAGTCAGAAAACAAGCTGTTCTCTAGTCCAAGCATGTTTTGAAGACAAAATCATCATCATCATCATCATCAACAGCAACAACTCTTCGACCACCTGGTATAGCAACTTCAATGATCCACAGTGAAGGAAAAAGTGTGGATTATTGATGTTGCTATACCAGGCAATAGTAGGGTCACCAAGAAACAACTTGAAAAAATTGCCCAGTGGTAATCGGCACGCTGGGTGTGGTGCCTAAAGTATTGCTAAGCAAGTATTTAGAAGAAATTGGGGTTGACAAAGTCACCATCAGTCCAATGCAGAAAGGCGCCTTACTGGGATCTGCTCGCATAATTCGCCGATACATCACGTAGTCCTAAACACTTGGGAAGCGTTCGACTAGCTATTTTTAATACAAAATCCACTGGAGTTATCTTGTCTGCTGTGTGATGATGATGATGATGATGATGATATTATTATTATTATTATTATTATTATTATTATTATTATTATTATTA
>JAHTLZ010000054.1:9729278-9781351 GCA_023846285.1 Phrynocephalus versicolor
TATTATTATTATTATTATTATTATTATTATTATTATTATTATTATTAATTATTATTATTTTTCCTCCTTCACCCAGCCATCCCGCCATTGATTTCTTTTTGTAGTTTTTTATGATGTTTTATTTAATTTGTTATTTTTTGTCAGTGCTGTATTTTGTTGTAAACCACCCGGAGTTCCTCCGGAAGATGGGTGGTATATAAGTATTTAAATAAATAAATAAATAAATAAATAAATAAATAAATAAATAAATAAATAAATTATTATTATTATTATTATTATTATTATTATTATTATTATTATTATTATTATTATTATTATTATTATTATTATTATTATTATTATTACTAAAGCTAACTACACTGGATTTTATATTACAAATCACTAGTCGAACACTTCCAAAGCATTTAGGACTATGTGATGTATTATTATTATTATTATTATTATTATTATTTTCTGAAGAATGAGTTGTAACAAGTGAGTAAGAAAGGGTCCCCTTGGGATGGGTGAGAAACTGGGACTTTCAGCCCTGGAAGAGTTTTTGAGTCGAGCGTCATTTGCATCCAAAGGATGTGAGGGGGAACCCCCCAGGAAGCACAGGGTAGCGACTCTAACCAAATCAGGTACTAATAATAAAATACTCAAGTGAAGACTGCAGTGAAGGCTGGCCCAAGACTCACCACGAGATGCCTGACAGTAAGGATAAACTCACCTAGGACCCGGACGGAGCAGGGGAAAAACGTAAGTCCCTCTCTTTCTTCTTCCCAGTGGCGAGGCTAGGACTGTCCAGGTGGGCTGTCAGTTAAATAAACAAACACTGGCTACATGGGGGTGGGCTCTCCCAAGCCCTGTTCATTCTAGGCTCGTCTTCACGAGCTACACGGGCTGTTTCTACAAGCAGCCATGGGTTCCTACTGTGTCTATAACTTTGTATCTACAAGTTGGTGCCTTGTACTGTATTCAGCAGCAGCGACGTTGTGCCACCATTCTGTTATTGTTGTCGTTCAGTTGTTCAGTCGTGTCCGACTCTTCGTGACCCCATGAACCAGAGCTCGCCAGGCCTTCCTATCTTCCACTGCCTCCCGAAGTTTGGTCAAATCCATATTGGTTGCATCGATGACACTGTCCAACCATCTCATTCTCTGTCATCCTCTTTTCCTTTTGCCTTCAATATTTCCCAACATCAGGGACTTTTCCAAGGAGTCCTCTCTCCTCATGAGGTGGCCAAAGTACTGGATCCTCAGCTTCAAAATCTGTTCTTGCAGTGAACATTCGGGGTTGATTTCTTTCAGGATGGATAGGTTTGATCTCTTTGCAGTCCAGGGGACTCTCAAGACTCTCCTCCAGCATCACAGCATTCTTTATTTCTTTACCGTTCTGTAACTTTAAGAAATGCTCCTTTTGGTTTAAACTACTGGGAGTCATTTCAGTATTCTTCACATGGGGGTTCCAGTTATTTTTGTACATACAGTATTTGTCCATGCTCCCGAGTGAATGTGGCTCAGGCACAGAGGCAAATCTTGTAACCTTCACGGTGGCCTAGACATTAGAGTTTCACCAAGGGTGACCTTCTCTGTGTCATAAATTAAAGTCGAAAGGCAGCATTTCTTGATCACAAGAAAAATCTAGACAACCTTGCCCGATATCCTATGATTTATATTCCTGCTTTGAGCAAGGAGTTGGACTCAATGTGGGCACCTTCCACCGTCTGGATTCTAGTGATTCTATCACAGCCAAGATGTCACATTGCCTGAGGGGAAAGGTGCAGTTATGGTAGGCCATCACCCATCATGGCCCAGACTGGGAGATGAACATTGTTTCAGCAAAGGGATGGTTTATCTCCAGCCCTCATGATATGGCAGGCTCATGAAAGTTCCCCAAAATGATTTTGGGTGTAGTCTATGCCATTCCGTAAACCAACAGAGGAGAGCAGCTGGCTGATTCATGAGCAACCAACCACTGTTGGCTTCTAGTATATGTTGTTTGAGGTTGTTACTCCACTCTGCCCCATGGTAGGGCCCGCTCCAGCTGCTGCTTTTTCCCTATATGCCATCCCTGGAAGGATGCAAGGGTTTGAAGGAGAGGTGTGGAGACCACTGTGTGGCTGACAGGTTTGGTCCTTTCCCCACTAGTCCATTCCTGCACAACTCCCAACAGAAAGAGAACCAAAGTCTGCTCCACCTGCTCCATCTTTTCTATCCTGTCCCAGGTCCATGAACCAAGTTAGCCGGGAAAGAGGGGTGGGATTAGGCAGTCACCCTTTGGATGGACAGGGGATGACCCTCGCAGGGATCCAGAGACGCCAGCAGCTTCCCCCAAGCCTGGTGGACCCGGAACTTTGGATCCTCTTCCATCCAGACAGAAGAACATAAGAAGAGCCCCGTTGGATCAGGCCAAAGGCCCATCTAGTCCAGCTTCCTGTATCTCACAGTGGCCCCACTAGATATCTGTCTCCTGATACCACTCCCCTGTATCTGGCCCTTGAAGTCCCCTGGTTTTAACCCTGGAGATGACACATCTCCATCATGGCTTGTAACCTGTGATAGACTTTTCCTCCAGGAATCTGTCCAACCCCCTTTTGAAGGCATCCAGGCCAGGGGCCATCACCACATCCTGTGGCAGGGAGTTACACAGACTAACAACACACTGGGTGAAAAAAAATATTTTCTTTTGCCTGTTCTCTCTCTCCCAACCCTCAATTTGAGTGTATGTCCCCTAGTTCTGGTATTTTGCGAGAGGGAGAAGAACACCCCTCTATCCGCTTTACTCATGCCGTGCCTTATTTTGTACATCTCAATCACGCAGAAAAGAGTGAAGCAGGCATGGTCAAACTACCTGAGC
Organism: Phrynocephalus versicolor; assembly: GCA_023846285.1. Lineage (NCBI taxonomy): Eukaryota > Metazoa > Chordata > Lepidosauria > Squamata > Agamidae > Phrynocephalus > Phrynocephalus versicolor. Next base: position 9,732,117 of record JAHTLZ010000054.1, read on the forward strand.
AAATTTCAAGGGCAGCCAATCCTTAGAGATACACAACATGACTGCCTGTCTGTGTCGTGTCAGAGGTCCAGGGCTACGGAGGTGCTAAGAACAACTGGCCACCTATGTGGCCTAATGGTTAGAGTCTTGGACTAGGCAGGATGGGAGAGTTGGTTTCGAATCCCAGCTCTGATGCGCAATAAATATTTACAATGCAACCGTGAGCCACTCACACACTCTCAGCTCAGCCGGGCACAAAATGGCGGATATACACTGCGGGCTGATCCGTTGTGGGGCGGTGGCATAAGGAAATGAAATTAAGAAGGGGAAATCTCTTTTGTGTCTCTTTAAAAAAGAAAATAACCTGAGCTACGGAAGTGCCCTAATTCCACCCCTACCACCTTTCTGTGAGTGATGAGTAAAGGACCTTGAGACCACTCGTCCCATTATCCCGGGGTTGAGCACACTTTGCCCGACTTGAAGGGCAACATCACATGTGAGCAGGAGAATGAAGCACTGCCCTGCCTGTGGAGTTTTGGTTTCGGCCAGCCCTAATTCGGGGAGCCAGTTGGTAGGAGCATTCTAACCCAAGGAGCACTGAGCCAGAAACTAGTCAGCCGACCATGTTGGATTCAAGATGACAGCGGCATCATGTAAGCCTCAGAGAATTGCCCTCTTATGGCAAATTCCCTCCTTCCCTCAGGCACCTCATCAGCGTAAAGCATTGTTCAGACAGACCCCAATGCACGCAACCCCCAGCCACTGAGGGAGAGGCCCGTACAAAAAACTGTGTTGGTTAGATAGGAGATCTTAAGTCAAACTTATTATCCTCACGCTTTGTACTAGAAGAAAACAGATATAAATGTAAGCGTATCATATATGAAGCTAGACTAATAGATTTTAAAATGCTTAGTATAATGAAGAATTAAGACTAAGTAGGCTAGTTTGATACCGTACTTTGTTATTTTTACTTTGTGTATTAGATGAAAATGGAGATAAGCAATGATAAACACAATGATAGAAAATAAACATGTAAATGTGGAATACTTTAAGCATTTGGGCTAATGATAGAAAATAAACATGTAAATGTGGAATACTTTAAGCATTTGGGCTGAAATACAGTATTGGGAAAATTTTTGTATGGAAACTATGTAACAAGGCAACATACAAGCAATTTATCTGTTCTAATTTGGTATGTTTAGAAAATTCAATAAAATATATATTTTTTAAAAAACGGTGTTGGCTTCGCACTTTTAAAGCCAAGCCTGAATGTCAAATGGACTGAAGATTTTTGCAGTGTTTGTGTTACTTGGCAAATATTTATTATTTAGCTGCATGGCTTTAGATGCAGAGGCTGTTTCTTCTACCGCCTTAAAGAACTTAACTCACTAGCAGCCATCTAATGAAAGCTTAAGAACTCACAATAAAATGCCTTCAAAAATGCCCGCCTTTGATGAAAAATACAGAACCTCTTGTGCACGGCACAGGACTCCACACGGTGTATTTTAAGGCAAGGCCAGTTGACTTGACCCAAGTGTGCAGCCTAGAACCAGAGGTTGGAAGGGTTATCTTTGGGGGGGGGGGAGTCCCCAAGAATCCCCATCCTTGAGCTTGGAAATGGGACACCTTGTGATCTGCAGCTTCCAACCCCCCCCCCCATCTGCCCTGCGGTCACTTGTGCTGCTTTGGGAGTTGTCGTTCCAAAAGGGTAATGCTCCTAACTCCGCTCTGACCAGCATGGCAGCTAAGGCATTTCGCTTGGAGCATAATGGGATTTGTAGTCCAAGGGTGTAATTCTTGCAAGCTCTGCCTAGAACACAACCCTTGGTTTTACTTAGAAGTTAACTAATTTATTAGTCTGCCATCTATTATGTTAATACAAGACAAATAAATTTATTGATTAGTCCTATGACCATATCAACCAGTAACAACACAGAATATAAAATACATTGAAGTACATGCAACACCATCCAATAGGGTACCTTACAATACAGATTCAGAATATTCAGAGGTCATAAATGTAGATCTCCTTTGCAGGATACTCCAATTTGTTCGACGTATTGCGTTCTTAAAGCTGCAGCTTTAATTACAAACTTGGCAACTTTGCGAACAATGTACACATTAGAGCCCGAAAGAAGATAAGACAATCTATGAATTGGGTCCCTATGGACTGTTCTTTCTAAAAAGGGGGATAGATATTCAAGCCTGATGGGTGCATATAATTGGCAGTCAAAGAGAATATGAGAAATGTTTTCAACAGAAGGGGATCCACAAATACAGGTTCTCTCCTGATAAGGGAGGTGGTGAAAACGCCCATATTTGACCATAGAATCCAGCAGTTCAAATCTGGCTCTAGTAAAGGCCCTTCTTAATACTTGAGGTAAGGGCATTGAAATGTATTTTTCAGGCAAAAAGGTAATTTTATTCTTAGCCAACCAGCTTAGAGATCTATTTTTAGATAATAATTCCAGGTCTGATTGTGCACTAATATCTAGGACTCGCTGTTTGATGATCTCTCTTGCCTGTGGAGCTATTGAAAGCAAATACTGAATAGAAAACCCATGGTGTGTAATAGTTTCATGAAGGTGGCTAATCCACGAATTAGTTTGTGCCATGTTTGTTTGTTCCATTAAACATATTTTGGGTAGACTATTAGTATCCATAAAAAGGATTTTCAGCCAGTAATTGAAAACTTTGATGATTAGGTTACTTTGTAGGGAATGCATGCCTAGCTCTGCTCTAACAGCAGGAGCTGATGTGTTCTTATCAGTTCCCAATATACTTCTTAGAAAACTGGTCTGATTTTGTTCAAGAATGGTGGCTTTGTTTAGACCCCACAGTTCAGCTCCATAGGTCAACATTGGAACTATTTTAGCCTTAAACACCTTCAGTATGGGGATCAAAGAACCTGTTTGGTTGTAACTTAATAACTTGTACAATCTTTTAGTACCTAACCTAGCCTTTTTCGAACTTCTTTTATAATGGTTAGACCATGTACCTGTGTTGGTAAAAACCACTCCAAGGTAGTTAAAGGAAGGTACTTGTTCAATGGGTTCCCCATTAATCCACCAATTATATTTCACACTCCTCTTGCAAAACACCATCACTTTAGACTTGCTTTTGTTTATGGTTAAGGAATTTTGGACACAGTATGTATACAATCTTTGGAGAAGTCTTCTTAGGCCTATTTGGGTAAGGGCCATTAGAACCATGTCATCTGCATACAATAAAATATTAATAAATTTATCAAGTATCTTGGGCATATGGGAATCAGCATCATGCAGAAAACCAGGTAGGTCATTTACATATAGGTTGAAGAGCATTGGGGCCAGTATGCAGCCCTGTCTAACTCCAGTGAATGTTGGTATACACTTTGTTAAGGAGCCATTTATTCCTGTGCGAACTTTCAACTGTGTATTTGAGTAAAGGATCTTAAGCAGACTTAGAAGTCTAGCATCCATATTCAAACTGGCCAATTTCCTCCACAGAATATTTCTATTTATTGAGTCAAAAGCTGCACTAAGGTCTATAAATGCTGTATACAATTTCTTGCTTTTTGATAGCTGCTTTGTAAGAATGTGATGTAAAATAAAACAGTTATCAATTGTGGAGTGGTTGGGTCTAAACCCAGCCTGCTCTTCTACTAGAAGATTATTTTCCATGACCCAGTCTTCTATTTTACCCAATAAATGCTTTGCATACATTTTAGCTACTACTCCAATAAGACTTATTGGTCGGTAGTTTTTAGGATCCTCTTTGTTTCCTTTTTTATATAAGGGAACTATGATGGCAACTTCCCATCCAACTGGGATGTGACCTGTATTATCTATATGGGTGAACAGCCCCGCTAGTAGAGGGGCCCACCAGTCAATTTGAGTTTTAAAAAGTTCTGGTGGTAAAAAATCCTCCCCAGGTGCCTTATTATCTTTTAGTGAGCAGATGATGGTTCTAATTTCTGAGACAGATACTGGGGGCCAGGCTGGGAGTGCTTCCAAAGATGGAAGTTTTACGCTTTGTTTCAGTGTAAGGTCCTGGGTGGTACTAGAAAATATATTTGCATAATACTCTTCCCAAATCGAAGCTGGAATAGGGATGTTGGAATAAAATTTACGTTCCTTTAATACACCAGAAACAGCATTCCAAAAGAACACTGAATTAGTCCCTTTTGCCCAGATTTCTAGATCAGACCAAAGTTTGGTATTATGGGAAACTCTTTTGGCAGTTAACAATTTCTTATAACTGCGTCTGATTTCTAACATTTTGGCCTGGTTTTCGGCAGAGGGATTTACTTGGGCCTGACGCATTGCTGCCCTCAAACGTTTTCTGGTGTATACACAATCAGTATCAAACCAATTTGGACTGCTTTGTTGTTCCTTTCTGATAGGAAGGTTATGTACTAGAAATTTTTTTAACAAAAAGCATAGATCTTTATATTGGGTTAAGATATTAATTGAGTCTGTGTTAAATGAGGAAATTGATTTTCTCCAAGCCATGGCCTGTTCAGAATTCAAGAAAAGCGATAAGGCTTTTGTATCTACCTTGGCCCATTTGAGTTTCTTTTCTTGCCTCACTTCAAAGTTTGCTAGTAACTTCTTATCATGTAACAGATATGGCCTTGTATCTGAATTACCTTTGAAAGAAACTGTAATTGGTTGATGGTCACTATCTTCCCTCACCAGGATTTGAATATCTGAAATTCACCTCACCTTGGTTTTACAGTTCAGGTGTACGGAAGTTCCTAAGGTTTAGCGAAAGCTGAAATTCAAAGGGAGACCCCAGATTTTCATAAACAATAACAACAGCAATGACTAAACAAATTAATAAGCACCTGCATATTAATGACACACTACCTGGAATGCCTGAGTCGTGTCAGCTCAGCTGAGGGCTGGCCATACTCTTAGGCAGAAAGAGACGACCACCTCAGGATTTGATCCTTGAGAGCAGGACATGGCACTGAAGTGCTAGAAGACAACACTATGTCAGCCACATGGGCTCTGTTGTGCTTTCTCACAACATTCCCCTGCCAGGGCAGAGGAGGCAGTCCTGTGGCCACCGTGGAGCAACTCTGAATTGCCAGGCTGGCCAGCAGCTCTAGGTGGAAATGGAGGAGGTATCATTTTGTTCCTCACCTCTGGCAACACTACCCAACCTGCCCAGCTGGGCTGATGTCTCTCTGTTGGCACCGAGTCCACAGGGGAAGCAAGAGCTAAGGCTGAGGAACTGGCCGGACATTCAGAAACCATGCGGGGGCCCCCATGTGCATGGATGGAAATGCATTGGCCTCTTCCTCCTGCCCTCCCGCTGATGACGCCGGCACACCTTCCTGAAAGCCCCAGCCTGTTGTAAGATGTATGGGCTTCCCAACGGGACTGGCATCTGGGTTTTATTCATGGCCCAGGTCTCCCAAAGGTCTCCTTTGCAGGCTTTAAACGAGGGAGGGATGGGACCATCGCCCTCCCAAATCCCGTGGGCTCTGAATATCCTCCAAGTAGCTTGGTGGACTGCCGAAGGAGCCAGCCCTAAAGCAGTCTGTATTGTTCTAGGCCAGTGGTGGCAAACCTTCGGCACTCCAGATGTTTTGGACCACAACTCCCAGGATCCCAAGCCTGGTTTGCCAATGGCAAAGGACTGCGGGAGCTGTGGTCCAAAATATCTGGAGCGCGGAAGGTTTGACACCACTGTTCTAGGCTGTCACGGATGGGGAAGGAGGGGCAGACACTCTGTTTGAAGATGCTTCTATCTTCGAAGACAAGCCTCACGCATGCAGCATCTCCAGTAGAGTTGCTTCCCCTTCAGGCCAGCTTTAACTCTTGGTTCGTTGGCTGCCTGTAGGGGGTCTTTCCCCACTGCTTGATGAAAGAATCATTTCCCTACCTGTAACCTGAAGCATCAGGAGTCCATTCTGTCACTTCGGACTTTTATAGCATCTCATTTGGCGGCCATCAGAGATGTACAAACACAGCTCGATGAAATCCTTCCAGCGTCTTGGGACAACTCCAGTTGCCCCCCCCCACCCCGTCAAGAAATCTCCAATCTGCAACAGGGGAGGGAAGGTCCCCCCCCCCCCGGCCGCCTCTTTACCAATTCCCATTATTCCCCCACCAATGTAGCTCATGGTTGGGTTGTAATGGGATTAGTAGTCCCACAACATCCAAGGAGTCAGACCTTCCCTCCCCTGTTACAGAGGTCCTAAGTTGAAGAGGAAACAGGTTTGTTTTCTATGGCTTCAGAGACTAGGACGCGGGGCAATGGTTTCAAACTACAGGAAAAGAGATTCCATAGGAATATTAGGAAGAACTTCATGACAGTTAGAGCTGTTTGGCAGTGGAAGAGGCTGCCACAAAGGAGGGTGGTGGAGTCTCCTTCTTTGGAGGTTTTTAAGCAGATGCTGGATGGCCATCTGTCGGAAATATTGTGATGGGGTTCCTGCATGGCAGGGGGTTGGACTGGATGGCCCTTGAGGTCTCTTCCAACTCTATGATTCTATGATTCTATGAAGTCCTAAAGGGGCAAATAAAGTTTTTTTTCCCTTACGTGACTTCTTTGATTTATTAGTGTTAGTTTAATTTTATTTGTATCAATTATATTTGATTATAGTTCTTTTTGCTTTAGGTTTTTATCTAATCTCATATCAGTTTTGTACTGATTTGTCACTGTTTATTGTTTATTATATTTTCATTTTCCTATGTTGTAAACAGCCCAGAGTAGCCTTCGGGCTAGAAGGCAAGGTATTAAAAAAATTGAATCAATCAATAAATATTAAATTATCAATGCAGGGAAAAAGCCCTGCAAAGCCAGCAAAGGGGGATTTTAAAGATACCAGGGTCTAGCACAGTGCTGGTGGACCTTTTAAAGACCAAGTGCCCAAATTGCAATTCAGAACCCACTTTTTTTTTTTTTGCAAAGTGCCAATACAGCAATTTAACCTGAATGCAGGCGGTTGTGAAGAGGCGGTGTCACGTGCCCACAGAACATAAGAAGAGCCCTGCTGGATCAGGCCAAAGGCCCATCTAGTCCAGCTTCCTGTATCTCACAGTGGCCCCACCAAATGTGCCAGGGAGCTCATGAGGCTAGATATCTGTCTCCTGATACCACTCCCCTGCATCGGGCCCTTGAAGTACCCCGGTTTTAAGCCAGGAGATTACACATCTCCATCATGTTTTGTAACCTGTGATGGACTTTTCCTCCAGGAATCTGTCCAATCCCCTTTTGAAGGCATCCAGGCCAGATGCCATCACCACATGTTGTGGCCGGGAGTTCCACAGACTGGGATAGTATCGGATCAGAAACTTACCTTTAAGACAAATAAATGCAACAGGCTAAAGTAATCCAAACTTGGACTGCAGTAGGATGAAACTGTGGGACCGAGAGCATGGAGTGGTCCATGAACAAAAATCATCATTTTTGGTTTTTTTTAAAATCACATCATCTTTTCTCTGGAGCTTCCCTGGAATGCAACACACCTTGCCCTCTTATTATTTATTTATTTATTTATTTATTTATTTATTTATTTATTTATTGCATTTTCATTATATTTCTGGGCTGTCGGTCTCCCTCAAAAGGGACTGGTGGGTAGGGGCTGACCACTCTATCAGCTGCTCACAGAAACTCTTAACCATTTGCTGTGCTATCTAAGGACGATGGGATATGGACACCAATGAAAGGCGGAGTTCTCTCTAGCTGGATTTTAGGGGGTAAGCAAAAACAAAAAAGGAAGAGTGAACTGTATTTTAATGCAGGGACAAAAGAGATTTCAGAATGGCTCTCTCCACCTTATATCCGCCATGCAGACATTTCAAAACAGAGATACTATCAATGGAGAGAGTCCTTGTGGTATATATATACATCAGTGGTTCCTATCCTTGGGTAATCCAGGTGTGCTTGGACTGCAATTCCCAGAATCCATTGGGCAGACTCCTGGAGGAAAAGTCCATCACAGGTTACAAACCAGGATGGAGATGTGTAATCGTCAGTCTTAAAACCGGGGTACTTCAAGGGCCGGATTCAGGGGAGTGGTTGCAGGAGACAGAGATCTAGTCTCGTGCACTCCCGGATGCATCTGGTGGGGCCACTTTGAGATACAGGAAGCTGGACTAGATGGGCCTTTGGCCTGATCCTGCATGGCTCTTCTTATGTTCTTAGGTTCAGTCTTATTCCAGTGTGAAGCACAGCCAATGTAGCATTTCTCATTGAATGTCTTTGATCTTGTCTAGTTTTTGGAAGCTAAGAAAAGGCCAGCCTGATTAGTACTCCCAGTACCAAAGGTCTCCAGGTTAGGTTAGGCGAGAACACCACTTGGACAACCACTGCTCTCATGGCAACATCAGCTGGTGATCGTAGACCAATGGCTGGACTCTGCATACATTCACTTTTGGTGCTGCTGCTTCTCATCAACCAACCATGTTTCGGCGCCTCCGTTTCTCTTCCGTCTGCCTGCCTGTTTTCACCCCTTCGATTTTGCAACTCAGTTCAGGGCTTTCTGGGCACTTGAGCTCAGATATGACAAATCCCAGTCCAACATTCAAATCATGCAACATCAGAACCAGGAGCCATCCACTCAAACTGACATTTATTTATTTATTTATTTATTTATTTATTTATTTATTTATTTATTTATTTATTTATTTATTTATTTCCCACCCATCTGGCCTAAAAGTCCACTCTGGGCAGTTGGGAGAGTGAAAAGAGACAAACGAATTTTTTTCTTTACCCTGCATCCTGTTAGTCTGTGGAACTCCTTGCCACAGGGTATGGTGATGGCATCTTTTAAAAGGGAAATGAGCTGTCTAGATGCCCTCAGCATATCCGATCTCGCCTGATTTCGGAAGCTAAGCAGGGTCGGCCCTGGTTAGTACTTGGATGGGAGACCACCAGGGAACACCAGGTGCTGTAGGTTCCTGGAGTAGGAACTGGCAAGCCACTCCAGTATTCCTGCCAAGAAAACTCCATGGACATGGAGTCACGAAGAGTCGGTCACGACTGGAACGACACAACACACAATGGACAGATTTCTGGGGGAAAAGTCCATCGCGGGTAACAAGCCGTGACGGGAAGACATGTGCTCTCCAGGCTTAAAGGGGGGAAACTTCATGGCATCAGGACATCAGGTACCTCATTGTCTCCTGTGCTCCAAGAGCTATCTGGTGGGGCCACTGTGAGATACAGGAAGCTGGACTCGATGGACCCTTGGCCTGATTCAGCAGGGCTCTTCTTAGGTTCTTATGTACGTGTCTCCATCCCCCTTGGAAGCCCCAGAAGGAGCGCAAATGACAGGTGCCGTCTCTTGGGGACCGAGTGGTACATTTTCCTCTTTCGGGTAGAACTTAAAAACTTTCCGCTTGTTTATCCGCAAGGGGTTTCTTTGGTCCCCTCGTGCAGCTGCAGGTGGGTTTCGCAGGTAAATATAGGACGCAGGTGATGGGGAGATGCAGAGCCAAGAGGTGTGTGCGCGCTACTTAAGCCCCTTTTCCTTTTGTTTGTTTGGGTCTTTTTTCTTTTTTAAGAAAATGACCACTGCCCAGCTGTTTTTGTTCTTCAGCGGGGAAAATATACGGGGAGGGCTGTTTTCCACTTTTCAGACGGGACAGAATGAGGGCACGATTCTGAAACAAAAATGATCCGAGAAAGAAGGGATTAAAAACAAAACAAAAAGCAAAACCCAAAACACTACCTACCAATTCGTCCACGAAGTAAGTGGCGCTGCTTTACTTAAGATAACAAAGCCTTAGGGTTGGGGGTAGGGGTGGGATTAAAGACACAGGCCCGTGTGTTAAAAACACCCTGTTCTGTCTCCACATAGTAGCGAGCTAGATTGCTCAGTGAGCTAGAGCAGTGTTGGCGAACCTATGGCACGGGTGCCAAAGGTGGCACTCGGAGCCCTTTCTTTGGGCACCTGACATTGCCCCTTTATAGCCACCTGTATTCAGGTTAAACTGCTGTATTGCCACTTTGCGAAAATTTAGTGGGTTTTGAATTGCACTTTGGGCACTCGGTCTCTAAAACGTTTGCATCCCTGAGCTAGGGTGTCTAGATGCAGAGCCAAAGGTTGGGAGTTCAGTTCCTTGCTTCTGCCTTCCGGGAGAACAGCCATCCTGGGTGACCTTGGGCAAGCTGCACAAGGAAACCCCCACCGCCCCCAAGAAGAAGGGAAGGGGAAACCACTTCTGAATATCCACTACTACCTGGAAAAGGTTGCCTTAACTCAGAATGGGCTGGATGGCATGTGATTCTTAAAGCGGGCTGTATGGCTCGGCAGGCAAGGTACAGAGCCGGAAGTTGGGACTGATTCCTCCTTGCGTGTGCCTTCTGAGAGAAGAGGCAGCCTAGGTGGCCTTGGGTAAGGCTGCATAATCCCTGGATGCCCCCAGAAGGAAGGAAGGGGAAACCATTTCTGAGTATTCTTTACCTAGAAAACCCTGGAAAGGGTCACCTTAAATCACATTTGACTTTAGGTTACATCATCATCATCACCACCACCATCACCACCATGTAGCAATTTTCATAGATTTATTTATTTATTTATTTTTCAAGCTTATATGCCACCCACTACCCAAAGGTCTCTGGGAGGCTTACAATCAAAAGAATTAAAACAGTTAAGACATAAAATATCGATACATAACTAAAACAATAATAAAAGCATTACACTAAAATTGCCGTCAGAGGACCCACAATCTATATTGTATCAATTAAAAAAACTTCTGGAACAGGAAGGTTTTTTACCTGGCGCCGAAATGTCATCAATGTTGGCGCCAGGCGGGTCTCACTCGAGAGGGCGTTCCATAGCCTGGGGGCAGCTGCCAAGAAGGCCCTGTGTCTACAAGCCATCCCTCTCACTTCCTGGAGGGATAGCTCTTTCAAGACACACACACCCGGCTCAATCTTAATTGGATTGATCTTAATTGCCGGCTAGGTTCATTTGTTGCTTCCCCCCCCCCCGAACCACAAGTCACTTTCATCCCTATGGAATGTCTTCCCCTCTGTTCACAGGCCTCCACAGCTCCTCAGGTTCGGGGCTCCGACGGGACCATGGTGTGCTCCAACGTGCAGTACTGGGACGAGCTGCTGCAGAGCTGCAAGTCCTGCCTGCTGGTGTGCCACCCGCTCAAGGTCAAAGCCTGCGTGGACTTCTGCCGTGAGTCGCATCTCCAAAAGGGGGGCTTTGTTTTCATCACGAGGGCAACTCCACTAACCCACCCCGGTGGCAGCTCTACAAACCAGGGTGGCTTTGCCTGGGGAGGGCATTGCCCCCGGGACATCTGGAGAGCTCTGTGGCTTCGGTCTATGGCTACAGAACCCAGGGTTAGGAGTTCAATCCCCCACTGGGCCTCCTTTCACAGGGGCTGGGTGTGATGATGCTTGCAGAGGGTAACTTCTGGCTCTGCAGTTCAACAACAATGATGAGAAGTGCTAGGGAGCTCCATGGTTCAGGTTTCTGGCTGCACAGCCAGAGGTTGGGAGTTCGATTCCCCGCTGAGCCTCCATCAGAAGAGTTGGAGTTGATGATCTATAGCCATGTTGGCACACGTATGGCATGGGTGCCAAAGGTAGCCCTCAGAGCCCTTTCTGTGGGCGCCTGACATCACCTCTTTCACAGCCACCTGCATGCAGGTTAAATAGCTGTATTGTCCGTTTGCGAAAAATTAGTGGGTTTTGAATTGCAGTTTGGGCACCCAGTCTCTAAAAGGTTCGCCATCCTTGACCTATAGGATCCCCTCCACCTCTGCTGTTCTAAGCGGACAAGGGTGGCAATAGAGCTCTTGTGATTATTTTTTTATTTTTTATTATTTATTTATTTTACTTCTCTACCGCCCATCTTCCAGCGGAACTCTGGGCGGTTTACAACAGTATTAAAATCAACAATGCAATATAAACAAAAAAGAAGAAAAGAAAAAAGAAGCCCAGGGCAGTAAGAGAGAGAACCCTCAGCAAGAGGTGTCAAGAGGAGGGGGGGGGGAAGGAGGGTAAATTAATCAAATTAAAAGGTTGCCAATTGCCTCCCTAAAAAGCATAGTTTTGAGTGCTTTTTTGAAGGTGGGCAGGGACTGTGCCAGGTGCAGCTCACTCGGGAGATGGTTCCACAGGGAGGGGCCCACCACAGAGAAGGCACGGTTGCGTGTGAGCGACTTCTGCACCTCCCTGAGTGTGGCCATTCGGCGTGAGCGCGCCTGGGACATTCTAGTGGGCCTGACCCCAGTTGACCTCTGGGAGATGCTCTCCGACAGGACCCAAGCCGTGGAGGGTTTTGTAAAAGCCACTCACTCCCTGCAGCTGCTGCCACTTCCTCCTTCTTATCCCCCTTCTCATCCCCCCTTGATGTCCATTGGGACAGGTTAGGTGGAGGGCAGCGGTCACTGCTGACAATGCATCTGTGGTTTGCCACCCAACCTTCTTTCTTTACAATTACAAAGTCCAATTGTAAGTTTGGGGGGTGGAGAGGAGTGGTGCCACGTCCGCTGAAACCAGCCACACCCTCCCTTGCCTGCCTCTGTTACCTGTGTCCACCATCATATTTTTCACAGAAGAACTGCAGGTGAAGTAATCAAGGAGACCTGCACCTCTGGACACCTTCACCCACTTCAGTTTGTTACCTGTGGCAAGGTTGTTGTTGTTGATGATGATGATGATGATGTTCTCCTCCTCCTCCTCCTCCCCTCCTGAGCACTGCATACCCTCAGAAACACTCTTGTTGCCTTCTGGAAGTGCATTTCCCAGAAGAAAGGCAACGAGACCAGGCATCTCTTCCATCTTTACTATTTCTGAGGAGTAGTTGTGAGCTTCTCAACAACACTACCCCAGTGCTGGACAAGTGCACTGATTTAAGAGCTGCTAAAGCTATTAACTAGAGCTGAACTCAAGGCTGATCCCCTTCGCAATGAAACAGGGCAGCCAGCAAACTAAACCGTGGTCCCCAAAGGCTGTTTCTGCAGCCCTCAGATCCCCCCTCTCCCACCCCAAAAAGTGGAATTTTAATACGTGGCAGACTCCACCTGGAGATCTCTAGGAACAGTGATCCCCAGGGTTCTTGATGCAGCGTTTTAAAATCCCAAAATATCCACTTCACGAAACCAGAAGTGGACTTCCATCCACACCCACCTCTGGTTCTTCTCAGTTTCTTGGCCATTTAGGTGGTTCACATAGTTGTTGGATAAAACACTCCCCTGCAATAAATGGCCGGCTGAAAAAGGGTTCAAGCCCCCTGACAAGGGACCCCTGCTTCTTCTGCTCCCTCTCGATTCGATGGCTGCGAATTTTACTCCTCTTCCATGATGTCTTTCTCAGGGTCCGTGGACTGCAGACGGCGGCCGGGTTTCTACTACGACAGCCTCCTCAGGGACTGCATCGATTGCTCCAGCGTTTGCGGGCAGCACCCCACCGAATGCCAGCCTTTCTGCCTGGGAACAAAACCTTGGCCTCCGCCTGATAGCACCTCCGCTGGAAAACAGGGTGCGAATCTCCTTCTTCCGGGGGGGATGGGACGGGGGAAGATGCAGCCCCAAGACACACGATCTTGCGTCTTGGGCCTCTGGCCATATAGCGTTGTGATGTGCATCGATGACCTTGCATCAATGACCTCCACAACGCCCCGTCTTCAGCTGCCCTGCCCAGCTCTTGCAAAATCAACCCCATGGCTTCATTTAGGGAGTCAGTCCATTTTTGTCGTTTGCCTTCCTCTTTCCCTTCTCCTGTCCTGGCATGATTTCCTTTTCCAGAGAAGCCCACCTTCTCATGGTGTCATGAGGTCAGACAGGGACGATTTCCCCTATGCCAGGCATGTGCAAACGTTGGCCCTCCCGATGTTTTGGAGCACAACTCCCACACTCCTTTGCCATTGGAAATACAGGCTTAGAATTCTGGGAGTTGTGGTCCAAAACATCAGGAGGGCTGAAGTCTGCACATGCCTGCCCTAGGCTGTAGAGCAGTGATCTCCAACCTTGGTTCCCCGGATGCTCCTGGACCACAATTCCCAGGAATCCTGGCTAGCACTGGGAACTGTAGTCCAAGCACATCTGGAGACCCAGGTCGGGGGCCACTGCTGTAGAGAGCAGAGTGAAACTGCTTCGATTACGGCTCCCATGTTCTCTGGGGAAGCCTGGAACTTGTAGTCTGCAACAGGAACTACATTTCCGCTCTGTGGTCCCATCACCCTTTGCCACGACGTCTTGGTGGTTCATTGGTGGTTTCTTTGGAACAAGCGCTTGGGGATATTTCAAACTGTCATTGGTCAGGCGTCAATGACCCCTGCTTCCATCTCCCAAATACCCAGAGAGCAAAAAACCTGCCACCCCTCTTTTGAATGATAAAAAGGATGTTTGTCCTGTCTCTTGCAGCCAAACTCTTAACCATTTATGACAATAGGGGTGCATCCAGAAACGTAAAGCCTTGGGGTGGGGTGGGAGGGAGAGATGGAGGGGCAGGAAAAAAGAGAGAGGGAAAATGTGAGCTCGAGAGGTGGCCCGTGACACAGGGTGTGGGCACGCACACACTCTTCTGATCCCCTTAATGCATCCTCTCTTGCCAAATGAACAAGAATTCACCTGGATGCTTGCAAATTAGACTTGAATTAGCTCCATTACAGCCTGCAGTTGGATTTATGGAACCTGACACACAAGGGGATCGGAAGCAGCTCAGAGCGCTTTTGCAGGAAATCAGAGCATCAGGAACAGAGTCTAGATGACACTAAGTGCAGACGTCAAAAGAAAGACAAGTTGTGTCACAAGGGCGAGTTCTGAAATGCAAGCCTGGAACACCATCTCCTTTAAGAGAGCTTGGGAAAGCTACCGGGCGGGTTTTTATTATAGCTCACAAAATCTCAGTGACTGGGAAAATCTGAGCATTGTAAGTACAAAAAACATGGTTTTAAAAAAAGCAGTCAACTTTGCCAAATTCTGTCTTTCGAGGAGCTTGCTTCTGTCTGGAGGTGCAGCAGCTCTGCAAAATACCGGCGCTGGGTCTTCACCGGCCTCCTTCCTACTCAACTGTACTAAGGGGGGCCAACCTTCTAAACCCATCATATTTTTTTTTAGGACAGGAGGCAAAACATTCCACAAACAGCTCTCTACTTCTGCATCCTTGGCGCTGAAAATAATCATTGATACAGGCCAAATTTGTGCAATCTTTCTCAGGGTTGTCCTGGCGGGCAATCTTGAGCCTTTGCAGTTTGCCCAAGGTGACCTAGGCTGGCTCTCGTCCTTCAGAAACCTGGTGGGGGGTTTGGACTCACAACCTTAATGCGATGCACTATCGCCAACTAGTACCTGCAGCTCTCATGGTCCCTCTCTCTCCCCCCTGCCTCCTCCATACCATTTTCAGAGACTCTGGTGGCCACCTTACCAGCACCAGCTCCTTTCCAGGATGTGCAGTGCAGGATGGATTTGGGATGTGACCCACGGATGGTCGTCTACCTTGTCCTGGGACTCTGCCTTTGCACCCTACTTCTCTCCTTGCTGGTGACTTGGATTTACTTCAGAAAACGAGGGGAGGAAGAGATGTACCAGGCCAGCACTGCGGTGTGTCACACCAAGGGAGACATCAAAAAAGGTGCACCCTTCCTTCTCATCTACCTTTAGAGTCTCCATTGTCAAAGTTTTCCAGGGAGAAAAGACTCAAAAGTGGTTTCCCATTCCCTTCCTCTGGAACGGTGCAGCTTGCCCAAGGCCACCCAGGCTGGTTCTTCTCCCTGGAGGCACGGTGTGGAATTAATTGAACTCCCAACCTCTGGCTCTGTAGTAAAACTAAACCACTGAGCGCCACCTCCTTCCAAAGCAGTCTTGGGGGTGGGGTGGGGCTGAAACCAGTTCTGTTCATCTTGATATTGAAATGGATGCATAGAATCATAGAGTTGGAAGAGATCTCAAGGGCCATCCAGTCCAACCCCCTGCCATGCAGGAACCCCCATCACAATATTTCCGACAGATGGCCATCCAGCCTCTGCTTAAAAACCTCCACAGAAGGAGACTCCACCACCCACCGTGGCAGCATATTCCACTGCCGAATAGCAGTAACTGTCATGAAGTTCTTCCGAATGTTCAAGTGGAATCTCTTTTCCTGTAGTTTGAAACCATTGCCCCGAGTCCTAGTCTCTGAAGCCATGGAAAACAAACCTGTTCCCTCTTCAATATGACATCCTTTCAAATATTTAAACATAGCTATCATATCCCCTCTCAGTCTTCTTTTAGAGAGGCTAAACATTTCCAGTTCCCTAAGCCGTTCCTCATAAGACATTTCCTCCAGACCCTCAACCATCCTGGTAGCCCTCCTCTGTACCCGCTCGAGGTTGTCAACATCCTTTTAAAATTGAGGCGCACATGACATACATGTTTGTTTGTTTGTTTATTATTTATACATCAGCATGTTACCATTTTAATCAGGAGATGTCTGTGTGAAAGAACATGTGCAAAAACTATTTAGTCAGTTCAATATATGGTAGGACTCCCATATCCACAGATTGAGTTATCGCTACCTGAAAAAAAGCTAAATTAGAAAAACCTCATTATTTATCTATGTTTCCAGGACTGGTCAGTAGAGGAATCTAGAGATGGTGCACGTTTTTTGGCATCTGTGGTGGGGTTGCCGGTACTGCAGTGCCCTTGCATATTTTTCGTCTACTTCTGCTAGGCCAGGGGGAACTGTGAGAATGGAGGTTTCCCAAGGGCACTTCTTCCATGGAGGCCAACCCTCCATCTCTTGGAGACTCTACTAGAACGTAGGTTTTCCAAGAGTTCCTTTGCATCCTTAAGAAGTCAGAAACATGGAACCTAATAATAAGGCATGTGGGTGGATCTTCTCTTTCAGCGGATCTAATGGAACCAGGGAGCGGATCCAGTGGCAGCCAAACTCCGGAACCCATCGAAACCTGTGGCTTCTGCTTCCCGGAAGCAAGTCCCGCCGTTCAAGAGACATGGGTGTGTCCTAGGACTTACCAATTCGGGATGCAAGGGGAAGCTGCCCCATTAGGAACCTCAGACGCAGTTCCAACCCCTGAAGATGGCCACTTCCAAGTCATCTGCTCTCCGTCTCAAGAAAAGATGCACATGACCTGAGCGCCGTGGTGATGACCAGTGGTGTCTGGAGGCTGAATGTCATGGCCCTGCTACCCGGTCACAATCCCTCTGAGATCCGACCAACATGCTCCCCGCCGTGTAATCCTTAGCATCATCGGGCAAGTCAACGATTTTGAGATTGAGCCACTACAGGCTGCAGGTGGTCCCGGTGATACTGGAGGCATGTGGGCTGAATGCGCGCGCGCACACACACACACACAAAATGAACTCCATGCACATAGAATACCAGCACTTCAGGGAAAGTACAGTAGGACCCCCGTATCCGCTGATTCATTATCCACTGATTCAATTATCCATCGTTGGCAGAGTGAAAAGTTAAATAAGAAATTCAGCAACCATAAAGCAGGCTACTGTTACAAACGGCAGCTGTAAAGAAAGGTACTGTCATAAAACAGCAGCCATAAAGCAAGCTATTGTCAAAAAACAGCTGCTGTAACAAAACAGCAGTTTGGGGTGGTTTTTTTTGGTGTTTTCTCTTATCCACGGTTTTCTCTTATCTTATCCACGGTTTTCTCTTATCCTCTTATCCACGGTTTTCATTATCCAAGGGAAGCCCTGGAACCAATCCACAGCAGATACCGGGGTCATGCTGTATTTTGCGCCGTATCCGTCTTCTGGCCAGAACAATCGCTTGCAACCTTGGTTCCACTGCCTTGCCTGTGGAATTCAATGTGCCTTGTATTCTTGAATGTGAATTAAAGAACAGAAATTGGAGGGGATAAAAGCTACCACCAGCAAAGGCAACAAACATCTGTAAAGATCATGCCTGGCCCACCAAAACAGGCAAATATACATACCCGCAAGGGACGATTTGAATGCAGTATCTCGAATTCTACAAATTAAAGTGTCTTGTCATCTGCAGTGAACATCATGGTTCTTTCTCCATGAATCTGGGAAAGTGCGGGAGGTGTCTGTAGTCCTCAAAATCGAGTGTCCAATCCTCAAGATTTTAAATGATGTGGGACGCTTAGTTGAAGATTGTGATTTTGGGCTGTATGTGTGTGACTCCGCTTAAGATTTTCATCTGATGTTTACAAAAGCTGTCCACAGGGCTCAATCTTATCCCCCAAAATAGAGTTGGCACCTTCAATAGCTCTTGGAAAGTTCGTACTAAAACCTGGAGTGGCCTCACCAGCTGCCCGAGATATGAATAACTAATTTCTGCCTAGCAAGCGTAATAGTATGTTGAGCAAGGGGAGGAGGGGACCACCCACCACTCTTCCTTCCAAATCTTATGAGCCAAGCTAGCCATTCTTATCCTCCTTACTGCTAGAATGAAACACCAAGGTGTGAACCAAGTCATCTAAATGCAGAAAAGAGACAGATGTAGCTTGGGATTCCACACACCCCCATGGCCTTTCTAGATCTATATACAGAGTGGTACTCTTAGGCACCCTCATTCTAAGTTCACATCCTTTTCTTCCTCCTCCTCCATCTTAGGCACAGAGAGGTCAACAATTCAGTAATCCTTCCAAACAGTCTTTTCCCCTCCCTGAGTTAATAAACAGGAAGCTTACTCCCCAACCTTGTCCCAGACTCCATAGTTATTATTTCTCTACAGAAGTCATAAAAACAGCATTTAGTTCCTGTACATTCTCACGAAAATACCCGATGACCCTGACACTGTGTCAGTGTTGTAGCAGCAGCGGTACATGCAAGATGTCTCAATTAGACACCTCTTCCTAAGAGATAGGTCCAAGACAGGGCCTTTGAGAAAAGACCAGGCAAGAAGGAAGAAATTAAGCTGCACAGCCTTACTGTGCATCGTGTGCATGGGAAGTAGCACATACCAACACAATTAACTTTGGGGAGGGGAATGGAGTTTGTACACCAAATTAAGGGAAACGACGAGAAGCTCACTTTCAAGCAAATTAGTCCCGAAACAACATCTTCAGAAGCCTCAAGATAAAATACAAAGGCAAGAATCCAAATGAGTGATCTCTAAAGAATAAGACCTTCCTTTGCCTCTCCTGCCTTTGTGTATCAACACTCTGTTACCGTACTTACATCATCCCAATTCCTGCTCGGAGGGAACAGAATCTCCTTTCTTATCCATTGATTTCACTACAGCTTCCCCAAGCAATGCCCAAGTTGTAAAGCCTACAGTCTTGGGAGAGAGATGGTCTTTTAAAACCATCCATGGTTCCGAAAGGCCATCTAGTCCAGTGGTTCTCAACCTGTGGGTCCCCAGATGTTTCTGGACTGTGACTCCCAGAAACCCCTTCCAGCACAGCGAGGGGTGGAGGCTTCTGGGAGTTGCAGTCCAGGAACATCTGGGGACCCGCAGGTTGAGAACCACTGATCTAGTCCAGCCCACTGACCTCGCCACGGAAATCCACAGCTGAGGCACCAGAAGAGAGTCTCATCCAACTTCTGCTTAAAAAACCACACAGAAGTGGTGTCCACCACCCAACTGGTGCCTTCACTGGAGGCAGCCAATCCTCTTCATATTTTAACTTTTTTTTGCTTACAGGAACTATCCAAGGTTCTGAATCTATTTTTTTAGGTGGTGGCAGCGGCAGCGCAGTATGCTCCAGCATCTCATATTACCTCCTGGGAAGTTCAGAGTGAACCACAAAATGGGACTACCACTCACAAGGCTTGAGTCCCAAATCTGTACTGCATCTGCTCTGCATCACAAGTAACAAATCCTTTCTCCAGGTTCAAACGACAAGGAATTCCTGCCTTCTGGAACTGCAGAGAACAAGCTTGATCCCATCTTCTTAAAAAGCCATGAGGGGGGATATGATTGAGACGTACAAAATAATGCAGGGCATGAATCAAGTGGATAGAGGGACGCTCTTCTCCCTCTCACAAAACACCAGAACTAGGGGACATTCACTCAAACTGAGGGCTGGGTGAGTGAGAACAGACAAAATAAATTATTTTTTTCACCCAGCGTGCTGTTAGTCTGTGGAACTCCCTGCCACAGGAGGTGGTGATGGCATCTGGCTTGGATGCCTTCAAAAGGGGATTGGACAGATTCCTGGAGGAAAAGTCCATCACAGGTTACAAACCATGAGGGAGATGTGTAATCTCCAGGCTTAAAACCGGGGTCCTTCAAGGGCCAGAGGCAGGGGAGTGGCATCAAGAGACAGATATCTATTCTCCTGCGCTCCCAGAGGCATCTGGTGGGGCCACTGTGAGATACAGGAAGCTGGACTAGATGGGCCTTTGGCCTGATCCAGCATGTCTCTTTTTATGCTCTTATGTTCTTATCTCCTTTGTATTGAAAGAGAGAAAAGGCAGACTCTGTTCTCAGCCATTCTACAATATAATGGGCACACGTTGCCAGACGCCAGATCTGGATGTACAGTACAGTATATCAGGAAAAGCCTCTTAACTGTTAGACCAGTAACAATGGAGCCCATTACCTCGCACTTATGAGAAATCCAGCCACGCATCAAATCTCCGATCCGTTTTGATTTTGTTTCCTGCGTTGAGCAAGGGGTCGGACCCAACTGCTTCACAGGCGGCTTCTTCCAGCTCAGTAGTTCTATGATTCGATTTGACAATGCCCATCAGATCACCTCTCCGTCTTCTCTTCTCCGGGCTAAACATACTCTGTCAGCCAATGATCCACATTCCCTCTTGATGCCAAACAATGTCCACCAATTTCCACAAGGCCAGCGAATGCAACTCTGCAGCATTTAGCGCTACACCCAACAAGGGCCTTCCCCCCCCCTCCTCAGAAAAGTCCTACGAAGTTTTCAATCAGACTGAGAAGGAAACCCATCACAGCTACGTTCCTGGCATATCTCCGTCCCCCCTGGTCTTGTCAGTTCTTTGGTTCGTTCTGTCCCACAAACCTTCCCTATATTGCCAACATTATTTTGAAACCTGGATTTTCCTGTAAATTTCCTTTCTCACTCCACAGGGGATGTCAAAAACAAGCAAACAAAAACAAACAAAAGCAGAGAGAGAGAGAGAGAGAGAGAGAGAGAGAGAGGAAGGAAGGAAGACGTACACTCTCCCTGCCTCACCTTCCTCCTGAGACTGGCTGGGAAGGAAGTGGGTTTAATGCTCCTGGTGATTTACAAAATTAGGTGAAAGTCAACAGCTGCCAACCTCTGTGACTCCTGGCACATCAGCAAGGGTTGTACGACGAAGTAAACAAGAGCAACTGGATATCTGTAACTCTGCTTTTTTTTGAGTGACCATCAGTAGGAGAACCTAGTTTATGGTCCCTAGGGAACTACCCAGAGGAGCACCCTGGTGCGAATGGGTGCAATATAAACATTGAAAAAAATAGTGATTGCTCCCCATACCATGAAATGTGGGAGAGAGGGAATTTCCACCGTCTGGAGTCCCAATTTTCTACTCCACGATCACCAGATGGCCACACCTACTTTCTCATTATACCCACCCTTTGTTCCGTTTGCCTTTATTTTAGAGCATTTTAGAGTATTTTTTACTCCCACCTTTCTCCTTGGAAAAGGACCCAAGGCCTTTTTGTCATCTCTCCTGTCGGAAAGGCTTGAAATACAAAATGTTACTAGTAAATAAGTGTTTAAAGTGAAAATAGGCTCTCGGTTTGAGTCCTATGTTTTTGCCTCTGGTTCTGCCCTCCCTTTGGTTTCAGCCGAAATTCAGATTGGCTTCAGACTTGCGAGACTGTAAGCCAAAATGAAAATGCAATAAGTAACCTCCTCTCTCTTGCTTTAAAGATGGGGGAAAATAGACAATTAGGGATTAAAGGCACAAGCATGCAAATGCTAAATTACGAGGGGGGGGCGGAATCTTCCCTTCTTGCAGTGATGCTATTCCCTAGATCAGCGGTGGCGAACCTTCAGCACTCCAGATGTTTTGTACCACAACTCCCACAGTCGTTGGCAACCTAGGCTTGGCATTCTGGGAGGTGTGGTCTCAAACATCTGGAGTGCTGAAGGTTCACCACCACTGCGCTAGAATATAAAAAATAAAATATATACATTTCATTCTCCTCTCCTTGCATCACTAAGTACTCGGACCACCTTGAGTCCTTTCACTAGGATGGCGGCGGCGGCGTAAAAATGCAATAAATAAACCTACAAGAACAATGTGTGTGGATGAGAAATTCAGGCCAGCCCGTTCACACGTAGCGATCGGCTTTTAATCAATACCTTGTCTGATATCTGTCCCTCCCCCAAGCCCATCCTCATAGAGAAGGACTATACGGGAAGCATTAATTAATCCAAGGTGCACCTACACACATCCTAGTCAGCGCAAGAACAAATATTGATTTTTTTTTTTTTGGGGGGGAGCAGAAGATAAATGGAAAAGGGAGTCAGAAGAGAATAGCCGATGTTGGCGTTTTAAACACTGCAATACCAAAAGCTCTACCACAAGGGGGCACCATAGCCCTGTCTTTTTTTATTGTAAGCTAGATGCTCGAACTCCATCAGTGCCAGCCAGGAAGTAGCAGAAGCTTTGCTGCATTTACTGAAAAGGAAGCAGGAAGACACCCGGGCAATCCGCAGCCAACCTGCTTTCAGGATCTGGACAAGGAGGCTTCCCATAAGCCCTCAGAACCCACTCCGAGGCACATAATTAATTAATTACGTCATCTGCACTTGCCTTCAGTCCCACGAAGAAACGAGAAGCCTCCGTGGCATCAGAAAGCTGTGTAAAACATACCCACTGCCGACCCTGCATAATGTGCTTTGAAAGACATCCAGATTAGGTCCTTGTGACGCCCGCAAACAGAACAAGCTCCGGCCGGCTTCACGAAGAGGGCAATTCTCAGATTGGCAGCCCTCAAGGAGGAGTCTTTTGTGCATGAACCTAGCCAAGACGCCTGCCATCGCAGGAGGATTCCAGGGCATCTAATCAGGGTGACTCCTCACAGGTAGAAGGAAGCATTGGGCAAACACGTCTTCTCCACTTGGTACTCTCTGAAGACATTACAGCTCCAGGACCCATCACTCAAGAGCCAGGAGGGCCGCATTCACACATATTTTAAGATGATGCCAGATTAGAAGAGGCAAAACTTGGCCTTTCAGAACTCACCAATACTTCAACTTGAATCGAGTGTGATTTCCTGCGGCGATGACTTGTTGAGGATGAACAGCACCTAGGAAAATACTTTCATGGATGGTCAGATGCCCCTTTTCATTCCCAAGTATGCTCCCCCCCCCAAAAAAAAAGCAAGCCTAGAAGTCCTCAGAACAGAACCATAGAACTGCATCCTGGGTTTGTTTCTCTGAATGCTCACCCCCACCCTTGGTACCTTTCCCTTCCATGGCTCCCTAGCCAGTGGGCAAAGGATGGCAACGGCCTTACGAGTTCTGATGGACTTTTCCTTTTTTATTTTTTTTTAAAAAGCCTCAATAGAAATGATGGGGCTGTGATTTTTTTTTTTTTTGAAATTGAGGAGTAGCCTTAAAATTCAAATTTTAAAAAGCAAGCTCGTTTCACAATCAGGACATAATTCCAGCAGCTGCCCGAGCCGAGCCATCGAGATGATTTTTTTTAGTGAACCTTCAGACAAAGAAACGTTTAACGGGTCATAAAAATAAAGGCAACCAAACCAGTTCCTGTTCTTATTGTGCATCTCCCCCCCCCCCAAAAAAAAATGCACTCACAGAGAGACACTTTTTAAAAAACCATTCATTGGAAAGGGATGTGAGCCTTTCCCTCCCTAAGCAGCGAATCCAATGTGGCCCCACCTCCTGGTTATAATAAAATACAAGACCCATGTGGATTCCCAGCCATTGTCTAGACAGTAAGGGGGGGGGTGAGTGGTGAAGTGGCATTGCCGCCAGGGGTGGGGGAGGCAAGGGAACATACAGTAAATGCTTTTGTGACAAAGCAGGAGCTAGCATTGCTCTGAGGCTTCCAGGAGGCAACGACAGAGCCAGAAGCTCTGTCTGCTGAAGGGGAGCGATACGTGTGTGTGTGTGTCGAGGGGAGGAATTAATATATCGGAGAGATAAGGGACCAATAAAAGTAGTGCGAGTGAGAAAACCTTTTGTTTATCTATTGTCTGACCTTAAGGCAGAGCTGTCCAACAGCGGCAATTTAATTGCAACAATGGCAACACACTTGCCGGAGTTAGCAGATGGCAAATGTTTCGGCGCCAAGTGTCTCGTGAGTGCAATTTTATTTTGGAAAGGGAGGGCAGAGAAAGCACCCAACCAACCACACTACCCTCAGAGATCCAACTGATTCACAGCATTTCCCCCACCCCGCTTCTTTGAAAGATAAACAACCAAGATGACATTTTTTTACAGCATAAACAATGCCAATTTATACATTTCACGGAGGACTGCAATTATGAAGTTCATTCTCATGGGGGAAGAATAAGAGTGAACAAAAGGCAGGGGAAATTAAGAAAAGAGCTATTCACACAGAAAACCTAAAAAGGCGGCTCGATGCGGGTGGTGGTGGTGCTAATTTGGGTGAAGCCCCCCCCCCCAAAGGCTTGGACATTACCTGTGCATCTCACAGCAGGAGACAGGCTGGGAAAGTCTTCCCCGGGAACCGCCGAGGGAGGCACCGCAATTCCAGATTCCTTGCAACCGTTGGGCCGAAAAACCAAAGCTTAGTGCCGTCATTTCATACCGTATTTATTTAATAACTAAAATTCACAAATAAAAAGGTACTTGCAAAGTCCATTTCGTTGCGTTGTCCCGATTCTCCATTTTACTGCTTTCAGACCCATATGTGTAAAAAAAAAATGGGTTTGGATTGTGTGTGTGTGTGTGTGTGTGTGTTGTTTCAATTATAACGGCTGTATGATTGATTGATTGGTCAGTGGGAGCTGAAGCACCAATGGAGAAGATGCTTGATGGAGATGAGAAGGCACCCCCTCCCACCCACCCGGCCTTCCCAAAACACCTTTCAAAAGAGCGGAAGGGAGAAGCGCCAGGGCCCAAACACCTTCTGCTCCCCTTTTATTTATTTATTTTCTTTCCCCCCACCCAGAGCAATCTTTGTATTATTATATGTCTTCTCCCAAAAGTCACAGACTGCACGTCGGCTCCCGTACATTTCCCTCCCTCTTCTGTCCCTGCGGACTCCATCATACACACGGTGAACAGTATTGTTTTTCTTTTTAAACCAACAAACTCCTCTAGGCCGTGAGCCAGGGGCAAAGCCGGTCCTGTCGCAGCTCACTCCTAGATGATGAATTTTCAGGTAGGTTTGTGTGTCTTTTCAGAAGGCTGCCGTTCGTTTTGCTTCCTTACATCTCTCTCTCTCTCTCTCTCTCTTTCTCTTTCCAGCTGCTGAACACGGCTACTCATACTCCAGGAACTGTTTGTGATAGAACAGCAAATATCTGTAAGGACATTTAAAAAAAAGGAGGAAAGTGATATTTTAACGTGATCCACGGCTGCTGTTGCTGCTTCCCCTCCAGAGTCATTTTAAAAGCAGGGCTTTTCTTACATTGTAGGAATGAACCCAGAGAGGCGGCTTTGCTTGTACACTTGCTTTTTCTCCCCCTCCTCTGGTCATGCTGTGACACCCTAAATAATTTAAAGCCAAATGACTCACCATGGTATGTGCCCAGCTATTTTGGACCTGCACTAGAATGCTTAATGCTTCAGAGCAAAGCCAGGTTTGATCTGGTTTGGTGTCTAGAAATTAAGTCTGAAAGGGTAATTTATAGCGAGAAGAATGGTGATGCCAAGCCCACAGAGGACAGTGTGTAGGCCTATGTTACGGATTTTTTTTTATGACTCTGTGGTAGCTTCAGCTCTTTTCTATGCTGTAGTCTGCTAGAGTTCAGGTAGTACTGAACGGGATAAGAACAGACTGAACAAGCTGGTCAGGAGGGCTAGTTCTGTCTTGGAATGCCCTCTGGATTCTGTGGAGGAGATGGGTAAGAGGAGGATGTTGGCCAAGCTGACATCCATTATGAACAATACTTCTCACCCACTGCACCAGACAGTGGAGGCTCTGCGTAGCTCCTTCAGTGGCAGACTCAGACATCCCCGGTGTGGGAAGGAGCGCTACCGCAGGTCCTTTATTCCCACTGCTGTGAGACTCTTCAACTCTACAGTTTAACATACTTCATATGGGGTATATACTGTAGCTTCTCTTTATATATATTTATTTTTATATGCCAATTTTTAGTTTAATATTTGTATATCGGGTTTCTTATTTTATTTAATCTCCATTTTTTCCTCTTTCACACCTCACACTTTTTTGTGCAACTACTAGCCATCTTTACTTGTTTTCTATATTGGGAGCTGTGTAACAAGTAAATTTCCCCAGATGTGGGATCAATAAAGATTTATCTTATCTTAATGAGGCAGATCAGAGTGCTAAACCTAAAAAAAGAGTATCAAGGCACAGGTATTACTCAGTTAGCCCCAACATTTCTCAGACTATGAAGAGCCAATGCCTAGATGTTTCCCCTGAACAAGAACTAGGGAACACAGTGAGGAAACAATTACGAAGGCTCGCTTTTAGAAAGGGTAAGAATTGCTCTTCATCAGAAAAGCTTCCTAAGAGATGACACAATGATAAAAATGAAGACTCTCTCTCTCAATCAATCAATCAATTTATACCATCACTGTATTTGCGAAGGGTTTCACAGCCAGGATCTGATCGCTGCTGTGGGTTTTTTGGGCTGTTTGGCCGTGTTCTGGAAGTTTTTCTTTGTAATGTATCGCCAGAGCACAGAGTTCCCTGAGCACCTGCCCTCTGAAGATGGCAGTCAGAGTCTGGCGAAATGTTAAGAAGAAAAACTTCCAGAACACGGTGAAACAGCCCAAAAAACTCACAACCGCCATTTATAGCATAATGTTTCCTGCTCTCTACATACACAGGTCTCCAGTATATTGCTACAAACAGCAAATCTGTCAAAATATGATGGTTGTAGGAATAATACAGGTAACAGTTCATAGCTGCCTGGAGACTCACCAGGCTAGATGTACATACAAAAACTGAACTTTTCACCCAAACAAAAAAAAATTAAAAAAAAACCCATGAGACAAAAACTAATATTGGTAGCATTACTGACGGCAATGACCGTAGAAACTAAGGATCTTTGAAGGAACATATTGTTGGTGACTGAGATTTGAATTCTTCCCATGATCAGCAAAACCAGAATTACGAGGAAAGAGCACATCATCAAAACCAAAACAATAAAATAAACAAGGGGAATAACCAGCTGCAGAATTGTGAAAAGTGAGAGATACCTTAAATTTGGGGTATTCTAGCTCTGAATAATTTATACAATTTGGATAAGAAGGGACCTCTCAGGCACTTGGTTAGTTTTAAGTGAATTATTTCAAATTGGGCTTGAGTTGGACAGAATAAGAAACCCAAAGGCAGGAGGGAGAAAAAGATGGAGGCGGGATGTCTGCAATCGGATCCTGGCGAGTGAGCTCAACAGTTACATACTGTTCTGTTGATCAACTGAAATCTCTAGTTTTTGTTGTATTTCAGCAGCTTGGTTTCTAGCCAAGCTCCACCCTGCCAGGCCCGGCTGCAATCTTGATTTATAGATTTCTTTCTGTTTTGACTCCTGTGGGCTGTGCTGCAGCCTCTTACACGTCGCTGACATTCAGAGCAACAAACCATCACACCCCTGCGGTGCTGAGGCTCCCCGGGAAGAGCTGCCCTCCTCCTCCTGGATTCTGCGCAAAGACTTACCCTTCGCTGTCTAGGACATCCTTAATGCTAGCCTTGGTGATGATGGCGTCGTCACATTTGAACCACTGGTCCTTGTGCTGCCGAATGAAGCTGGTATAGTGTCCGCTCTCCAGGGTTCCTTGGTGATTAACTACTGCAAACAAGGAATACCTAGTGGGAGGACAAGCAGAGACGGTGCAATCAGGTCCGAAGAAAGCAACTCGGCCGTTTGAGCGGCTGCCGCTTGAGCCGTTGCCGAGGGGTGCTCTAAGCAAGACACGTCAACGGGCTGCCTTCTTAGGCCCTGCCTGTTCAAAAGTTTGCTTCGCTAAGCCAAGTGGTATAGAAATTCCATAAACAAAACAAATTTTAAGGGGAAAGGGTGGAGGAAAGGAACAAGTAACGCACTGAGGAAGCAGAACGGGGTCTTGAGCAATTATTTCTGGGGTGATCTATAAAGCAACATGCCCAATGCAGGTGGGGAGGGAGGAGCGCTACAGAGCTTGGTAGGACAAGCTTTCCCTTGCATGTCAAAGTATTTAGCCCACCTTGTCCAAATGGAAGCACTCCAAAAATAAAAAACCAAAATGAAGTAAACACCACTTACTTATTATCATTGTTTAGACTATCGGCTGGCTGCTGATACTGCCCATTCATTCTGCTCTCTTTACTACAAGAAAAAAGACACACAAAAATATTCAGCAACGTGAGAAAGGCCAAGAGTAGCAACCGGCACATACGTTTCCTTCTTCCTGTTCCAAAGAGGTAAGCTTAACCGAAGTTTACTGAATGGTGGTGCTTCTGACAACGTTCCTCTAAACAAGGGCAAGCACCTTATGGCCCTTCAGATGTTGGAAGACTGCAATTCCCAGGATTCTTTATCATTGGCTACAATGGGGAGAGCCAACAGAAGTGATGGTCAAGCAACATCGGAAGAGGCACAGGTCACCCTACTTTGATTTAAGGAAATGTCCCAAGTGGACAGCACCTGCCCTTGGGCCAAAAGTAGGAAGCATTTAGAAGTACAGTTTTGAGTGGTTTACACTCATTGGGATGTCTTTTTTTGCGATAGGCAAATAACAATGCAGCAAGATTGCCAATGGGCGGCTCCATCCCTTCCAAAGGTTCCTGTCCATTAGACGGTCACAATGATGCCTTATATCTGGTGCTTTGTGAAAGTCGAAGACCCTGGGAGGCCTCTTGGGTGGAAACCGCCCGTGACAAATTTCATAACGATCTAAGATTAAGGAGATGTCTACATAAACCCTGACGCTTAAAGGAAGAGAACACTAATCCAATTCTTCATTGAAAGGAAATTCTTAATTGCATTAGTCCTCTTTATAATGCCAAACTACTCTTGTTCTTTTTTTCATTAACATACAAAACAGCTGGATAATTCTGTTTCACAAGTTACTGAAAATGACACTTGACCTCTCCATGTACGGAAAAAAGCAGAATTTCAGAATCTCCCTTTCACTTCCTAAAGGCAAGTATATTTTTTAACTTTGCTCATTTGCTTTAATTTTTTTTTGGGGGGGGGGGGCGGCGGCAGCTTTTTCCTACTACCAACACATGATATGAGCAAACATCTCCTCAAAATCTCTCAAACTATGTAGACAGGGCTGGGAATTTGCATATCTGAAACCTATTTCTCCTCTTGGCAAAGAGAAACACAGCAAAACAAATGACTTGGTGGATTATCTTTTACAGTAGTTGCATTAAAGTTGATGTATTAGCAACAAATGTGAACTTAAATGGTTTTATAGATTTAAACTACTGGAAAGAAGGAGGCAGGGAACTTAATTTGCCTCCTTTCTGTCTGAGAGTATTTTCTACTTGGTCAACTTTTGAAATTAGTTTAAATCAAGCTACTGCTAAAAACCCTGTGGCTCAACATGTTTTAATTATTTATTGTTGTTTGATGTTTTTAACTGTTTTCATTCTTTGATTGAAAGCCGCCCAGAGACCTTTGGGTACTGGGCGGCATATAAGTTGTAAAAATAAATAAATAAATAAACTTGTTTCCATTCAAAAAACCTAAGCCATGTGTGCTGTTTCATGGAAGTGGCTACAAAATTGCTCCGTATTCTGGAAGAATGTCTCAGGTGAGAACGTTTTCCGGGAGATACAAGCTTCAACACTAGAGATGGGCATGACTCAGAAAAATTGTTCGTTTTCGTTTTCGTCTAGGGGTCCGTTTCGGCTCGTTTCCGTTTTTGTGAGCTAATTTCAAAATTTTTCGTTTTCGTTTCGTTACGTAACGAAAAAATGAAAACGAAAATTTTTTCGTTTCTTCCCATTTAGCTCCATTATGTGTTTTTCCAATAACGAAAAACGAAAATTGGCTCGAAATTAGTCGTTTCGTTTCCGTTTTCGTTCCAGTTCTGAGCCGTTTTTCGTTTCGTTACGTAACAGAAACGAAAAACGAAAACGAAAATACCGCTAAGTCGTGCCCATCTCTATTCAACACATACCTTGAGGCCATGAAAGGTGTCATGTCCAGCTCCAGCGGGAAGGAGACATACGTAGTGATCTTTCGCCTCAGTTTGGCTGAGTGTTCAAACCGCTAGAAAAAGAGATCAAGTCGGTCTTTCAGAGAACAGAGCTGTGATTTGCTTAAAGGTCATCTCTCTCAACACACTGATTTGGATGGGAAGAGAGAATGGGAAAACTCATGTCCTTCCAGATGTGCACGGACTGACCATCAGCAGTGCCAATTCACCCTGGTAAGAGGCAGACGCCAACCACATCTGGAGGCACTTGTTCCAACTCTTGAGGGGGGAAAAAGAGAGAGATCCCCCTCTTACAACCCTCCCACAAACTGCAGTGGTCTGCCATGTTTCTGCGAGAGCCTTCCTCTCTGCCAGAACAGAAAAGGCAGCGCCTTCGGAGGAGTAAAAACATCATTTAAAACTCAGTTCCGTATGAGAAAGCTTACAGATTAATGACAGACAACTGTTATCATGCATAAAGACTTCTATCATTAGACTAGCAATAGTAATCATGGTTTATCTTTTATAGAGGGCCCCGGCATAAGCGTGGAGCTGTGCGATCCGGGCTTCATCCATTTTCTCAGCGCCTACGAGATAAGCCATTTGCTAGAGACCAGGCAATTATTTCATTCCAGATAACCACAGCACCAGCCTCCTGATATATAGCTTGGGAACGGAGCAGATATTTGCTGTGTCATTCGGCCCTCAGTGCACAAGCCTCCCTCGTAGAAGGAATAGCGATACACAGTGTTCTTTACTGCAATGAAGCTGCTTTTGGAAAGTCTGTGGAAAATTCACCTGGTGGGAGTGTCAAGCACCCACTGCACAACAGCTAGACTGGCTTGTGGTGTGATTTGAGCTTCAGTTCAAAATGGAAACCCCCTGCCTTTCAAGCCGAGATGGGCAGTGATCTTTTGGCAACCACTTGCAGATTTCCATAGCCATTATGGCCAATTTGGAAAGTGTTCTGTATCTCTGCTAGGAAGCCTTTAGTTGTTTTGGTTGAAGGGATACACCAATGATTCTTTCTCCATAATTTTGCCTGCCCTAGAAAACTCCATGGCATGGAGTCACAAAGAGTCGGTCACGACGGTAACGACACAACACACAAGACCTCCCAAGGATATTTTCTCTCTCGTGGCCCATCTCTCAACCTAGCAGTTCAGGGCTCTTTTGGGCTGTGTCAAAATTGTGAATTTCCTTACTCGTGCAGGGTATGGTATGACTCTCGAGCTTCTTGTCCAGATGTTCTGATCTGAACTGATAGTTAGCCTATGACAGGCATGGCCAAACTTCGGCCCTCCTGTTATTTTGGACCACAACTCCCAGAATTCTAAGCTTAGCTTGCCAATGTCAAAGGACTGTGGGAGTTGTGGTCCAAAACATCTGCAGAGCTGAAGTTTGGACATGCCTGGTCTATGAGGCAGTTTAAACAGAAAGTTCCCCTCATTAAATTATGTTGCTTCCATTTTTTTTCTTTCAAAGTTTGATGCTGTTCCTAAGCTCTCTTGTTGGTGATTAAATGTGAATGTTTTAAGATATTATTTCTGTCTACCTGAAGTCCTAGGACTCCAGTGGCAGAACAGGGTATCATTTTCTAAACTGCAAAACAAAATTTAGAGGGCAGCTGATTTGAATACAGGGAAACTGAGGACTTGCACAGCAATGTGTTTGGTTATAAGTGTCAGTTGCAATAGCAGGAAGTGGAGGCAGGGGGTGGGTGGAAGCAGAGACTGAAGGGAGGGGGAAAAACAGCCAAACAATATCCCATGCTGAAGGATCACATCCTGACAAGAAACAAATGGAAGGAGGAAGTGGGGAGGAAGAGATGGGGATGGATTAATTTCTGGCACAAAGGGAAGTGTGATAAGCGTCACACTTGCATCATCCTTTCAGCAGAATGCCACAAAAGAGGAGAGCAGGAAGCCAAAAGATGAATGAACTGCTCTTTAAAAAAAAAGGAAGCACCTCTCTTCATTGCTCATGACTCCTGTCCTATTTACAATCTCAGTTAATTATCCTCAGCTTATGCCACCACAACCATTCCCTAGCAACAGACTGGGCCGCTTTTTTCTTTAAAAAAAATAATCAAAGAAACGGGATATCCTTTTGCATTTCTACCCTTTTTGCTGCATTATTAACATTGTCAGAACATATGCTTTCCTAATGAATTTGATATTCGTTAAGCTATAAATAACTTACAATTTCATCACTGCAACAGCTGCTGAAATTTTGCAATATGCGTTCAGCCGTGTTTTGATGCTGTTTTGAGGCATGAAATATTAAAATCTTAATTTTGAACACAGAAGAGGACAAGATGACTCGTGGCGAGATAGTCCCTTTGCCCATTCAGCGCTATTTCAGTTAAGAAAATAACTGAACTATGGCTCTCTGCTTGAGGTTATGAGAAATCTAGACGTCTGCACAGGAGCAACATATGTGAAAGTGAAGAAAAGATGGCAGGCTCCCTACTTCCAGACACTGTAACAAAATTAGGAACTTCCTGTTAACTGCTCAAGTACTCTGTGGCTCGCTTGTCACATGAATGGCTCAATTTGAGGCAGAGAAGTTCCGTGGGCAGAAATCTCAGCCAGATGGGGCTGGCCCTTCCAATCTGGCCCCCAAAATTAGGCATGCCATTCTGCGATCCAAGTTTCCCACAGGCTGCAGAATCAAGAGTAGCGACTTAAAATTCTAGCAGCAAGGTTGACGACTCTTTCCATCAGACAAGAGCCAAAGGTAAGGATCACTAATGATCCTTAGTCCTAACAGTATGTGCTTACTGGTTCTTTCAGTCCTCCTCAGTTATTCCCCACACCCATCTCCAAGGGCAGTTTTTGACTTTTAAATAGCCTGAACAGTTACAGGTCTGACTACTGAAGAAACTTCCAGTCTTATTAATGAACCTGTCTGGATGTTCAGGTCACCAGGAAATGCCTTCTGGAGAATACCAACACCTGCAGAAGCCTGCCGGGGAGGGGGGCATGCAGGAGGGCGAGAGCTTTCTTTTCTTTTGCTCTCTGGTTGTGGAATGTGCTTGTCCTCGGATGCTCTGCTTTGAGGAAGGTGAAGACTGGTCTGGGGAACTGATATATATATACCGCTCCCATTTCCCTAGGGCAGTGGTGGCGAACCTTCGGAACTCCAGGTGTTTTGGACCACAACTCCCACAGTCCTTTGTCATTGGCAATACAGGCTTGGAATTCTGGGAGTTGTGGTCCAAAACATCAGGAGGGCCGAAGGTTCGCCACCCCTGCCCTAGGGGAACTCTGAGCGGTTCACACAACAAAGATTAAAACCAAGACATCAATAGAAGAATACAAAAAAGTACTAGGCAAGAGGCATAAAACTTGACAATAAAAACAAAACAACCCCCCCCCCCATTTTTATGTTTGTTTAATTGTCCCGCTTAGAGGCTAAGCTAATTGTAAGCTCTATGGCTCGACTTGCTCGTCATGTCTTTGGGTTCCGTCCGCTTGATGGAAATTCATAAGCTATCCCGAGCGCTGCTTCAACGCCACGGGGTGGGGCAGAAGTGCAATAAATAAACGGAAGAGCATTCTACTAGGTCTCTCTGGGTGGCCTGGCTCGTACCCACTGCTGGGACATCCATCCCTGTCATCCCTCGCCCAGCATCTGGTGGCTAGGACTCATCATGCCAGTCCAGCAAGGTTTAGAAGACTGTATTTTTCACATAGGAGAACTAACCCATCTGCAAGGCCCATCCCGTCCACCAACACCACAAGGTCAGCTCCCATCTGTTTCTGATGAGCGCTTGGAGGCCCCAGTGCAAAAATCCTGAGAAGACTAGAAACCGCACAGAGTGGGATCCGATTTGGGTGAAACTGCTGATTACCCAGCATGCTGATAAGTCACTCAGGCCTATGGAGAAATATCTGCTTTCTCACAGATATAAATGTATGCCTTTCATATGTTGAGCTAGGCAAATAGATTTCAAGCTGCTTAGTAAAACGAAGAATTGTCGACATGGCTAAGATTAAATAGGCTAGCTTAATATTGTACTTAATATTTAAAAGCTGAGAAATAGCTGCTTTCTCCAATCATGAACAACTTACTTTGAGATGAAAACAGGCCACAATGGGTAATTTCTTCATAGTAAGTTGTTTGGTAGATTCCTGGTAGCTATGGCAACCACTGCATTTGATTTTGGCACTGCTTCCTAGGTGCTCCGGCCTTGTAAACCTGAAAACAAAACAAAACCAAAAACATATATTGAGAGAGATCTGTTCACACCTATAAATCATTTATTTAATAAAAAATAGTGGGTGATTAGTGGAGGTTTTTCAACTCCATTGTCCATTTCTGTTTCCTACCTCTGGAGATGCTGTATTTACAGCACATACTTATGCTTGTTTAATCGGAAGTTTTGCAAAGTTAATAGGGCTTGATCCAAAGTAATTACACATGGGATGCTAGACTTAGTTTATTAGCAAGTGTCAGCTGAGTATTGCTCCTCCTATTGTAAAATGTAACTGTGTCCGGATACTCATTATTTATGTGTTCTAGAAAGAAAGGAGGAAAACAACACTGACAGCGCAGGTGTTGGCACAAAGGATATAAAAAGTAGGTTACAGTCTTGATGGAGGCATCGACTCACAATGCTGGCTGTCCTGGAGCCACACTTCCCTACGTAGGAAATCACACTTCAGAACGATTAACAACGATACAGAACCCACTCTTGTACTAGACCAAAGGCTTCTGAGCTAGCTAGTTGTAGTTTAGATGAACCAGAATGAGTTCATCAGTTCATTTCAGCTCAGTTGCCAATCTGGATGTTTACAGCTAAAATACCAGCAGAAGGATTGGACAGATCACCATTTGGCCATCAACAAAAACAGGACATTCAACTTCAGAGAAGGTGGCTTGGGCAGTATTTTGTTGGCTGGGGAGCAAAAATAGAACAGTGGTAATGACCGCAATGCCACGTTCAACTTGGCTGGCAGAGCCCTGCTTTGCTGCCTGACCAGAGAGTAAGATGCTGAACTGAGTCCCAGCTCCACTGAAGACACCAGTGTTTGAGTATCAGCACTCTGAAAGAGCAGACATGACATGATGCACCTCATACTGTCTATGGCTTTGTTTCAGAATCTCCTCTTGATAGACTCTTTTATGCAGCCTATAGTATAGGAGTGGAAGACAATATACTTCTTGTCTTACACAAAAGTAAACCCACCAACAAGTCACTGTGATGAGTGAGTGGATCCAACAGTTTGTAGACTCTTAAATGGGAGCTCATTGTGTCTTGCCATCTTTTTTCCTGACTTTTCATCTGCCCACTTTCTTCCTGAAACAGCTCGAGTCGGGTCACATCTGTACGGTCTCTACTGACAATGGTAATAAACACAATGCCAAGTTCACTTGGCTGGCAGGGCCTTGCTTTGCTGCCTGACCAGAGAGTAGGGTGCTGAACTTAACCTTTGTTGTCTGTGGAACATATGACACCCCTCTTTTATCTAGAAAAGATGATCCTGATATGAGCTTCTTCTACAGTAATGCAGGCGTGAGTCACTTAGAAAAACCCGTTACATTTGGTTTTGTAGTTATTCTTAGCCTTACTCCTGAAATATTACCTAATTTAAGCTAGGAGTTCATAGTTGATGAAATCTTCATGTCCATCTTTGTACTTCTGATGCTATCTTTTCTGGTACATGTTTCAAGTAAATATATATATAACATATGCCAGGGCTATTCAACTTTGAACAGGCCAAGGTCTACTTTTTCCGGACTAAAGTGCCCGAGGGCTACTACACGAAAACCTCTACTTACGAATTTTATCTGTTCCGAGCATGTACTCATTAAAAACTTTTGTAAGTAGAGCAGCGGTTTCCCATAGGAATGGACTGAAAACCAATTAATCTGTTCTGGAGGGAACAGATTTCAATGCGCCATGGCCCTTGAACTGCCCCATTCAGCTGAGACAGTGGGCTGGCAGACCCAGAACTTTGCTGGGGCAGGGGTGGTCCTTGGGATGGGGGAGGGACGGGTGGAGAACGTATCCCCTCACTTTTTTTATTGATGGCCAGCGGGCTACTTTTGAACCCTTCACGGGCTACCAGTAGCCCGTGGTCTACCTGTTGGGCAGGCTTGTCATATGCGAATGTACAAGGTAAATGTTAGAACTAAATGTGTGTCTGAGCCATCATGATTTCAACTGGGAATTCTCTGTACCTGTTTCCTGGGAAGAGGAACTATTTTGAATGGAGGATCAAATTTCAGGACAAACACAGCCTCTGCAAGCAGCGTGAAGGGCCACAGCTCAAGACCAAGGTTGACCACTATTGTATGAGTATGGTCTCCACAGAACTGATCTCCAAGTCTATAGACCTGGAGCAAGACTCATTAACTCTTCCTGTTGCCAGTTTACAACTCCCCACTAACCTGGAGGGCGGACCTGCTGACAGGAGTTGGAATGCAAGAACATTTCCCACCCATGCTGAATGCTCTTGGCCTTAAAACCATGAAAAGATCCACTTAAATAAAGCAGTGGTTCTCAACCTGGATGGGTCCCCAGATGTTCCTGGACTGCAACTCCCAGAAATCCCTTCCAGCACAGCAAGTAGTGGAGGCTTCTGGGAGTTGCAGTCCAGGAACCATCACAGATTAAGAACCACTGACTTAAAGGATCTTCTCTACATTTGCCATCACCTGTACTTTTACTTCAAAAGGAACTCCCCCTAACACTACTTCACTGAGCCCACCTTGGTGGCTGAGAATGAGATTGTCCAGTGTAAAGCCCTGTGAAACAAACAAATTGGAAGCAACACTTGCCACAACAGTCAATGATTCAGGCAATTATGCGATGGAACCTAGCTTCCTGCTCACCAAATGTCACAGATGGTCTTTGCTCGAGTCTCGATTTTCGTTTTTATGCTTCCAATGAGGGGCAAATAAGGAAGCATGCATGCAAGCCCCAACTTCAACCTCTGTTTGGTCAGCTTCTGGATTCCCTGTCCTGAGCTTCCTACAGATAGAAACTTCCCTCAAATTTGGAGACATGCATGATCAGGTTTTCTTGTGGCATGGAAACTTCTCCTTGACTGCAAGGGGAATTGATCTTGCACGCCTTTAACAGCAGCTTGTCATGTTGTCTGAATTTTGACCAACTTTCTATTGCTAGAAGAAAGCCAATTTCTCATCAGAGTATAAAGCTTGCTCCCCCACCCCCCAAAAAGTGACAATGGTTAAAACTAGCTTGGATAGAATAAGGGTTCAGGATGCAACTAACTTTGAATGATTCAGCAAGCTATGGTGTGAAACTAAATCAGCAATACTGACTTCTAGATTCCAGATTGATGGTTTCCCAAGAGGAGGAAATTTAAGACCAGGCTCCACTTCATTAAGCTAAAAATATGGTTTAGTTTTATATTAAAATGCAGCTGTAAGTAACACACTTCATTCCTCTGAACATTCTTCACCGTTTACTTCTGCTTTAAAGTCAAGCTGATAGTAGTTTGAAAACGTTTCTACTGTCACCAAACCAGGAGTTGGCGCTGCTAGTATTCCCAAGTGGTCAGGTTTTCATTAAGTAACACTGAGCAAATTTATGGAAAGCCTGCTAATTAAGGGCCCAGTATAATAATACCTTTATTCAAATCTGCTGTGTGACAATATTTTGAACACTGTGTTCAGGAGTGTCTGGCCATATCAAAAACAAGCAATATAGCGCTGGATAGGCTACCCTAAAAAGCAGCTAAAATATAAGGGGATTAAAGCATGTTCCAAAACAGGTAAGATTGAAGTCCCAGGGCCAGGGTTTGGCTTTAGGAAAAATGGTCAGAGAACAACATGGGCTTTATAAAATTATAAAAATTGCACAGACAAAGATACGGCATAGAGCACAGAGAGAACTCCTTGTTCCCTGAGCACCTTGCTCTCTGAAGATGCCGGCCGCAGAGTCTGGCAAAACGTCAGGAAGAAAAATTTCCAGAACACGGCCAAATAGCCCGAAAAACTCCCAACAGCTATAGGGCTGTCTGTTTGTCTCATACTAGAACTTGGTAAGTTAACGAGGCTGACTGACAGGAGATTCAGAAGAGGCATTCATTCAACCCACAGTTAACTCATGGAAGTGACAGGAGGCAGTGACACCAGGTCAGAATCAGAAGGCTCTATAGAGTCATAGAGTTGCAAGAGACCTCAAGGGCCATCCGGTCAATCCCCTGCCATGCAGGAACCCCCCACTTTGGAGAAGATTACTTCACAGAAGGAGCCACAATAGAGATAAATGGTCTCACACGTTCAGAGCACAGCTGCTGCAAATTAACAGATGTTGACGACAAACCCCGTTTGCCTGTAAGCCAAGCTGCAAGGTTTCCAGAGGCAAGGCAGTGGCCCCTGCTGGACACAGGGGTCTATGGATCCTTGATGTTCTTAACTCTCATGAAAGTAGAACTTGCAGCTGATGGAACTGATCTTGCTTTCCTGTTTTTGAAAAGGGCTCCACGAACCCTAGCAGGTGGCACAGGCGATGGGAAAGTGCCATGCCCACAATTCGGAACTTTTAGGTTTGGAATCCCAAGCGCAGATATGGAATGCTTCTGAGGAATCAAGTATCAAGCCACCAGGACACTGCAGCGTCACACCTCAATGCAGCCGTCTCAAGACAAGTGTAAAAGGTGATCCATTCTTTGTGACTATTTTGGTGAACACTTAAATGTGGGTGGGGGTGGAATCAGTAATATTTCCACAAATACTGACGTACTTTCACTGTTGAACCTGGGGAGTACTTTTTGGATTATGTGAGATCAGCTTATTGGAACCCCTCTATCTTAAGACAAGCTTTC
Source organism: Phrynocephalus versicolor (assembly GCA_023846285.1). NCBI lineage: Eukaryota > Metazoa > Chordata > Lepidosauria > Squamata > Agamidae > Phrynocephalus > Phrynocephalus versicolor. Next base: position 9,771,015 of record JAHTLZ010000054.1, read on the forward strand.
CACCAATTCCCCTCCCAAATTTGGAGGTTAAAAAACCTCCGTGCAGTCCTCCCCATGTATGATGTTTGACAGATTCTCCAGCAAGGATCTTCTGGATGTCTTCCTGTAATGTTTTCATACCAGGCAGCTTCTCAAAAAAAAAAAATTCTTGCAATACAGTAGTCCCCTGCCACAATGCAGTTCATATATTACGGTCTCAGTATATCGCGGTTTTTTTCTTGAGACTTCCAAAGAGAGGTTTTTAACTCCCTCCTGGTACCTCATCAAACTGACCTTGGGCTTCTCGGCTGCTGTTTCCAAAGAGAAGTTTTTAACCCTAACCCTGACACCTCAGCAGACAGACTTTGAGCTCCTGGCAGCAAGGTCTGCTGAGGTGTCAGGAGGGGGTGAAAAGCCTCTCTCTGCAGGAGCAGGCAGGAGCAGCCCTTGCTGGGGCATCTGCATTTCACTTCCAAAGAGAAGTTTTTAACCCTCTCCTAACACCTCAGCAGACAGACCTTGAGCTCCTGGCAGCAACGTCTGCTGAGGTGTCAGGAGGGGGGTTAAAAAACCTCTCTTTGGAAACGCAGCCAGCGGGAGCAGCCCAAGGTCAGTTTACTGAGGTATCTGCATTTCACGGATTTTCCTTTATCACAGGTGGATCAGGTACCAAACTCCCGCAATAAACAGGGGAGTACTGTACCCGATTCTATCACTTCTTTTTTGTCCACAAAGCAAGAATATGAAGAGGTAGATGGCGGTTAATCCAGATGTATGGGGAGATAGATCTAGATTCCTAAGGCTAGGGTACAATCCTGACACTCACATAGACCAAGTGTGAATTCCACAACTCACCAAAGTACACCTGAAGGGTCTGGAAGAGGAAAGATCAAGTGCTAAGTTCCACTAGCCTTGGGTGTCTCTGCTGGTCATCCCTGGAGGGCCATGTTTTTATGCCAAACAGAGCAGTACAGTATTTTCTGCAGTGCTTCTTTGCAACAGTGGATGACGGCATCGAGGCCTAACTAGAACTCAACTAGTCATAGACCTCAAGCAAAGACCCTTGTCCCGGTTACCTATCTGCCAGTTCAGACTACACGTTTAGCTTTGTCCTGGCCTTTTTTTTTTTTTTCTGCAATTGAACTGAGCTGCCGTGCCAGATGATTCTCAGCAGATACGACTGCAGCTGAAGGGCTGTTTTTCCTCCTTGGCCCTCTGCCTGTAAACAGCTCATCTGCAGACAGGAGTAGGGTAGTTAAGATCGTCAATTTCTAAAGGCCGTCTGCCACGGTTTGTACCTTCGCAAGCAGTCTGTGAGGGTGGTGGTTCCGGTCATGTGGCCCTCCCCGTTGACCACGCTGCCGTCACTGCCTGGGCTCAGAGGCCAAAATGGGGTAGAGGAACCTGGCAAGTCCAAACTGATGTCCCAGAAAGGGTCTATCGTTGTAGAAACGCCACTAGAGAAAGAGAGGGGGGGAAAGAAGGAGAATATGCTCGTTTGATTACAAGGCCACATTTTGCCAACAGATAAGCACTGCAGGTGACATAAATATCCCTTTCTGAAATGGGAAACACCCTGAATTGCTCAGGTGGTAAAAGGGTTCTTGTGCAGGAATGAAAATATGGAGACAAAGAACAACCCTGGAAATTACAAAAAGCCTTAAAAGTGTTCCAATGATCTGTACCTACTTTTTTGCACCCACTAATTTCACAAGCTAATCCTAAAATGTAAAAAACTGAGAGGGGACACCTTCTCTTTGCAGATTTGGCATCTCAAAAATGACTTTAATGGATTGGGGGTTGGGGTGGAGAGAAGCAGGTATATCACCTCTAGAGGGTGCTCAGGATACAGGAAAAAATCCTCAGTCAAAAACAGCTATTTTCACAGGGGCAATTTATTTGATGGCTATATAGAAGAACATATGAAAGAGGTCAGACTTTTAAGGGAATTACAGCAGTATCCGTCTCAAGATATAAACTGACAATGGGAATCTAATCACTTAGAAAAATTGGTCATGAGCCTCAGTAATACACATTTGTCGAGGATTGCGGTAGCTCCGAGTCTTCATTTAAACAAATACATTTCTAGCTCATAGAATTGCCAGTGGTAACAAGAACAGATTTCCAATATGAAATGCAAGGCAGAACTGATTGGCTGCCAACCAGAATATGGCTCGCCCACACAGCTCATGAACAGGCAATCCTAATCCACTCAGCCTTATATATAAGAAAACATCTAATCCAAGGTATTTCACTTTCTCAAGAGGGGGAAAGAAAGCCAGGAAAACAGACTGAACTGGCAGCTGAACTGTACTTCAATGCCTGCTCTCTCTGCTACACTGAGGGAAGCACAGGACAAGCTATGCAAACATATGCACCTCTGTCCTTCAACAGACGGGTGCTGTTCTCTTGCTCCTGGAATTTCTCATGTAGAGTAGCTACCTCTTTCTGCCTAATGATAGGCTTACCTTCCCTGATATCCACAAGGGTGGATCATCTGGATGTGTGAGATGCATAGCAAATCCAACATAACCAGCAGCTGCACTGAACTGGCTTGCACTATGTGACTCCTGACCTATGACAACCTTATTGGCTTTCCAAGGGGTATGAGAGGTTGGTTTAAGGTAAGCAATGTCAGCGAGTTGTTAAGCCTAAGAAGAAACTTAACCCCTGACCACCCAGGTCCCACTCCCAAGTCAATACTCTACCATTTAGGTTACCACTGATTCACTGAATTACCACTAGATAAAACAGGGGGAGGGTTTTGGAATGGAGAAACAACGTGACATTTTTATACCTTGTGCTCCAGCAGCTGAAACCCGGCTGCTTTTGCAAAATGTCACTCTGCTGATTTTTTTTAGCTTGGAAATTTTCTTTCAAGCATGCTAATTTCTAACCTGCCAATCCTACTAAGGGATGGAAGAAATCTGCGACAGCCTTATTTTCTTTCTGTCAAATCTCCTTGAATAAAATATGATCACTTATATACATTCAGGTTCAGTGTACCAAGATTAAAGAACTGGAAACTTCCAGTGTGCAAAGAATATAAACTGTTGGCAGTGGGCATAGTTTAAGGGCAGCATGACAACAAGGAAGGAAGGTATGATCCTATGACCAAAACCAGTAAAGAGACTGGTTGTGTTATATCCATATTTGAAAATCAAGGGGGAAAAGAAAGATCAGAACTTGCACACAGAGTGGCTGAAGCAGAAAACATAGAAGAATAACAGTGGAACTCCTATCACCATTACTTGCCACTTGTTGGAGCTTTATTCCTTAAGATCATCTAACTGGGCTATTTCGTAGTTAAGGATAGTCAGCCTAAGACAGGGATGGTGAACCATTTAGAGACCGAGTGCCCAAACTGTGATTCATACTAATTATTCACAAAGTGCCAATACAGCCATTTAACCTGAACACAGGTGGCTGTGAAGGGGCGATGTCAGGGGCCCACAGAAAGGGGTCCGAGGGCCATCTTTGGCACCCGTGCCATAGGTTCACCAACACTGGCCTAAGAAGACCTAGGAAAATGTCACTGGGAGCCGAGTCCTTTTAACTGGTGAAACATGTTGCCTCCCGATATACACCAGCTTCCCTCCCTCTTGGCCTTCAGGAAACATGTGAAATCTGAGCTTTTTAAGGAGGCCTTTAAAAACATCCTCCCCCCTACGATTCCCTTGCTGTCCTACATGATCGTATTCAAATTTAGTTTGGCACTGCGGCTGCCTTTGGGGGTTTCTTTCCTCTTGTTGTCTTTATGACTTGGGTGTTCTCTCTTGGTGGCTGGGCACATGTAGTCACTCATTACTAGACGCGTGGGATATAAATGAAATAAACAAATAAGCATCACTGCCATTCATATGCACACTACAGGCCCTGACTCACCACTAGGAACAATGCAATGGCTGCGGTGTGGAACAAGAAGTGGCATCAACATCCAAGAGAGAGAGAGAGAGTTCTGTCTCTGTCACATGCACTCCTCACGGCCACCTAAGTAGGTGTGAAGCTTTCAAGGGAGGTACAGGATTCTTTCCCACCAGTGGAACTGAAAAAGATCCATCCTCTCTCTCTCTGTGTGTGTGAGAGAGAGGGGGGGAGGGGGAAGAGAGAGAAATGCCTAGTCCTGTCTAACAAACAGCTACTGTCTTATTTACACATTTTCTATATCAGTGGTTCTGAGTCACCTCTGTGTTCTTGGACTGCAGCAGTTCCCAGAAGTCTTTGCCACCAGCTGTGCTGGCCAGGGTTTCTGGGAGCTGCAGTGTGAGAACACTGGGGTGACTCCAGATTGAGAGCCGCTGCTCTATATAGCTAGATCTTGACTGTATCTTCTCCCTCAAAATGATGGCCTAAACATAACTTTCTTTCTTTTCCAACAGAATTTCACTTACTGGCAGACTTGGCAAGTGACGTCAGACTGTAGTCCACCTGTGAAGATTTGGTCTATGATGCAGTTACAGTGGTTGGGGTTGTTGGCTTTCTTCCCATTATCATCACCTGAATGTAAGGAATGAAAACACAGTGTCAAATCCTCTCAAAGGTACTAGTTGCAGATACACATAGCACAGGCATGTCCAAGCTTTGGCCCTCCTGATGTTTTGGACCACAACTCCCAGAATTCCAAGCCTCTATTGCCAGTGGCAAAGGACTGTGGGGGTTGTGGTCCAAAACATCTGGAGGGCCAAAGTTTGGACATGCCTGACATAGCGCATTCACAATTAAGGACAGTTCTGAGTTTCTGTGATATTGTACATTCAAGGCAGCTAAGGTATAACATGAAAGTACAGGGAAGATTGAAAAACCATACAGATAAGTGATAAAATTCCTGCTCAGTAATTGTTTTCATCAGCACAGAACTGGCCGAACGCAGAATGCTGAAAATGTACTGTAGCTGTGCCCTGCCATAGAGAATAATCTATTATTATGAACCATGACTGTGGCTTTCCTTGCTCTACTCCAAGGACTTATTGTAGGTGGTTAGCCAAAATGACTACTTAACCTTGTTTAAGAGGGCCAGTGAGCCACTCCTGTAGTTAAAGAAGCAAACCAGCCATTTCCAGGCCCAGTGGTTCTTTTTTTTAAATCCACTTAAGAAAATCAGACTTGCAATCATCTGTACTACCTAAGTGAAACTGCTGAAGGCGGGTTTAATAGGCAAGAAGGCATCAGCAATTTTAAACATTTGATAATGCTGCAAGGTGATTTAGTTCTGCCTAACATGACCTGACTAACCTAAGTCCTACTGTAACAAAATATTTGGCTGTAACATTGTTACATCTAGCTGAACTGTCTAGTTAACTAGGATTGTCTACCAGCTTTCAACCTAAGAAAGCATGGAAATTTCAACTGCAGCTAGAGTCAATGTCAATGCACATTCTTATCAATTTTAAGACTGAAGTAGGAGACAATACATTGAAAATTAGCTTCAATGGCAGTTAAAACTAACTAAGTTCTTGCCTTTTCAGAATCTGAAGGTGGGCAGAACTTAGCTAGCCTTAACTGTGATTGTCTGCAATGAAATATTCCCCACCATGTCAGAAGGCACTCTAGGGAAGATAAAGAGAGGGTGTGATCCTGTGAACCAGAGCCATTTCTCATCTTTTCAGATCATACAACATCCAGAAACAGCCAACTGAAAAGCAGGTACTAGATAGAATTAATGCCATGGCTTCAATTCCTAATTAAAACACTACCGTCAAAATTAAACCCCCCAAGATTCTGCATGGAAAGGTAACGCAGGCCAACTTTTTAACATGTCTGCAGATGTCGAGATATATTGCAATCTAAAGGTATGGCTCGACTTCTCACTTGGAAGCTGTCTCTTTAAAGACAGTTTTTTTTTCTTTCCTGCTCATCAAGAGAACACAGATCTACTAAAGCAGGGCTGTTCAACTTTGAACAGGCCAAGGTCTACTTTTTCCGGCCCCAAATGCCTGAGGGCTACTACATTAAAACCTCTACTTATGAGGTAGAGGTTTTAATACATTCCGAGCACATGCTCATAAGTAAAAACTTATGTAAGCAGAGCAGCAGTTTCCCACAGGGAAGGGTGGAAAACCAATAAATCTGTTCTGGAGGGAACACATCTCTATGTGCCATTGCCCCTGAACTGCCCCGCTTGGCTGAGACAGTGGGCTGGCAGACCCCGAACTTTGCTGGGGAAGTGGTGGTGGTCCTTGGGATGGGGGAGGGAGGGGGTGGAGAACTTATCCCCTCACTTTTTAAATTGATGACCGACGGGCTACTTTTGAATCCTACGCGGGCTACCAGTAGCCCGCGGTCTACCTGTTGGGCAGGCCTGTACTAAAGCAAACTAGGTCTCTATGCTAAAACACCCAGCATCCCAAGACAAATGGCCACAAAGTCAGGTTTTATTAAGGGAGTAATCTCCACATTGAACTTCTTTGTGGTAGATATACTTAAGCCGATGCTGAAGGAGAAGCTAATACTTTCCTGTAACAAACTCTAAAGGGAAGATATACCAGTTTCACAATGTCTTAAAATACTGCTAGATTATAAATCATGCCAAAAAAAAAAAAACCTTACCTGACACTGCCATGTATTGCCTTCTTTTAAAATGTGAAATACTAAACTTATGTAGCACTTGCTTGTGAACTAGCTCACTGTGGAACTAAGGTCTAGCGAAAATGGATTTAAACTTTAGCCGTAGTAAAAGAGACTTCATCGTACTGTTAAAACACACACAATAGCGTCTCTGTTTTCTCTTGAGGAGGCATGCAAAGATGCATTGCTGTGTGAACTGTAAGCAAGAGCACACACATTAAAATGGGGGAGGGGATACAAAAGTATCACCTTAATGCTTTGATTTCCCTCATTTTATCCAGATTAAATAACATAATTTTCGAACGTAATGATAGCTTCTATCCATGAACTAAAATGCCACCTCCTGCTTCTGCTTCAGTGCAAAGGAACAAGATTTAATCCATGATTTAATCTTGAATCTAAAAAGCATTTTCAACTCTCTCTCTGTCTTTGGCTTTTGTGATCTTTACAGAAGCCAACAAATGGCACCCTGGTGTTTCTACTGGCCTCCAGGTAACATCCCTGCTGGATACTCCTAATAGACAGCCATTTCTGCCCACAGGAGGATCAGACTGCTCCCTTTTCAATTACCCAAGTCCATTAGCCTCAGTAAGGGGGGGTGTCTCAAAAGGCTCTTCTATATGCTTGTTCACAGCAACACAGAAAGGTATTACCACTGACTGGGCTTTCCATGACATCTGGCAGGAAACACGGAAAAATAGAATTACCACCTACTTACACCTGTCAATATGTACAGCAGCAGCAGAAGGGGGGTGCATTTGTAGCTGAAAGAAAGTTTCTCCTACTTGTTATAGTTGCAGGTGTGAGGAAAACTTCTGCTGATTTATAAGACTGCTGTTGTCACTGAAGGGGAAACACTGCATTACGTGTGCTAAATACATGTTTCTATTGTATTTAGCTATAAAAGCAGAAGTGATTCAACCACTTATGGTTGATGAACCAGTTCTGGGTATCAAAAGAGGAAGCTAAATGGAACCTACTCAAAATTTCATGATCTCGGAACAATGTCAGTGATACAAACGTATTATCTTACAAAATAAAGCCCAGCAAAGCTTCCAAAAGATGAGTAAATAATACTTTACACATCTGATGAAGTAGATAAATGAAAGCTTCTACCATAGTGAATTTGCTCATGTTTCAATAAGCCACAAAACACCCTTTTTTGTGTTTATTTTTCACTGTATATCTCCTTACTGCTTGGATATGTACAATCGGTAAAAACAGACACAGGACTCAAGGTGGCTTTTCGCCTTTTAATATGGTTTAACAGGGGAAAAGAAGAAGAAGTAAAAGACACAATGATAAAATGGGCCAGAAACCTGGGACATGTAATTCAATTAGAGCAGTGGGAAGAACTTTGGAAATTAAATTATAAAATAACAGCAGCAGTTGCATACAAAGAGAATTTGTTGAAGATGTTTTATAGATGGCATACGACACCTGAGAAATTAAATAAAATGTTTCCCAATTGCTCAGATAGATGCTGGAAATGTAAGGATAAGAAAGGAACTTTTTTCATTGCTGGTGGTCATGCGAAAAGGCAAAGAAATTTTGGGTTAAAATTCATAAATGGCTTAATGAAATCCTATATCAGGATGTAGAACTTAAACCTGAGCTATGCTTGTTAGGCATGACTCAAAACAATATAAAAAAAAGAGATAAGATATTTAATGATACATATTGTTACAGCAGCCAGGTTGGTCTGGGCCCAAAAATGGAAATCAGAAAGCACAGCAATAAGCAAGGAGATAATAAGCAAAATTTTAGAAGGTGCGGAAATGGATAAATTGACGTATAGTCTAAAACAAAAGGAAGAAAGCAAATTTGCACTAGTGTGGAATTTATTTTATGTTTGGGTAAAGAACAGATAAAAAATGAGTTACTGTATATACTCGAGTATAAGCCTAGTTTTCAGCCCTAATTTTGGGCTGAAAAAAGGGGTCCTCAGCTTATATGCGGGTCAGTACATTGAGCCACTGAGGCAAGTTTGGGTCAGTGGCTAAAAGTCATTTTAAACATTGTGTGCCACTTCTCCTAACCCCCCCCCCATGTTTAAAATGACTTTTAACCACCAACTCAAGCACTTGTCTTGGTGGCTAAAAGTCATTTTAAACATCACACACACACACAGCTCACAAAGGGGTTGCCAGGCCCTGCTGCATTTCTCACCCTAGGCTTATACTTGAGTCAATAAATTTTCCCCGTTTTTGGGGTTTAAATTAGGGGCCCCGGCTTATACTCGGGTCGACTTATACTCGAGTATATATGGTAATATGTAAAAGATCTGACTGTTTGTTTCTCCTCAAAGCATGCAGATGTTGACAAATGTTTGTTTTGTGTATGAAATATATATAATAATAAAAAAATATGGTTTAACAGGGGGTAAAGGTTCACTCACATATAAGAGAAAAAGAGATGGGAACTTTGTTACTACCGCAAATAGTCTTAATTGCAACGTTGTCCAAGGGGTCCCAATGCATCCTCCAAGGAGACTTACCTTTGCAGTGTCGATGCAGCACATCTAATGCAGCAATGAGGAATTCGTGTGCATCTTGTTGCTCGTACCCTGCTAAATGCCGTGCGTGCGTCCATACCAGGTGCAATAACCTATATGGAATGTGAGGAGACCGGTGCCCAGAGTAGAACTGCTTGGGGGATTGGGGGGTGGGTGGGTGGGCGAAAAATAAAATAAGATAGTCAAATATTTTTCACCCTTCTATGGGAAAGCAAAGCAAAATAAGTAAGTAAAAATAAAATTACAAAATGCTTGACAATTTAGCGTTAATTATGGTGAGGATTTTCAAGAGAGGAAGGCTGGATGCTTTTTCATATCGTGGAGGTTCGGTTTAGCATGAAAATGGCACAGAGGCAGGGGGAGGTGCTACGACACCTAAAGCCACAAGATCTCTCTGCCCAAGACAGTAATCCGGTTGATGTTTTCCCCATTGGTGTCTATAAAGTCCATGCCGTTCTGAACGGTACACCGGGGGCATTCATTCATTTACTTTCCTCTTTGGTGCCAGACGTCCAACTCAGGAACGGGGTCACATAGTGCTCAGCCAATGGGAGGGGGGCATCCTGGTTTGCAACTGGTACAGGTGCAACTTGTACATGATCACGTACTTAAGAGGCTCAGGTTTTTGCCCTGCAGAGCTGCTAATACATATGGATTGAAACTAGAAGTAGTGTGACCACAAACAAATGCCTTCTACGCACAAAGGATCAATAGGCAACTCTCAGAAGCCAACACAGAGGACATCAAGGGACTCAAGTCCTGCAGTGGGGGTGGGGGTGGGAACAGGTATCTGCTGGCAACTGCTGTGGCAATAGATTTCAGGGACCTGGGGTCATATAACATCTCTGTTCAGTCATTTCTAACTACTAGACTTGGCACAATCTGGTCACTCTACCCAGCAACTCTCCCAATAGTTATAGCCCCTGCAACCACTTGGTGTTCAACTATTATGATTGCCATTTAGAGCTCCATTAGGACAGAAAGGACTTTAAGGCTGCAGCTCTCTCAAACCACTGGTTGTTACTATGTAGATGGTGCAAAAACACTTAGATCACATGTACACCGCCATGCAGGATCCTGGAATAAGCTAGAGTACTACTTCTTCGAAAGGACCTGGAGGTATGCCATTATAAATGTGCATTCTTTTTAGCAGCTAAGAGAAAGGATGCTAAGAGACAAAAACAACCTCTGAAGGATACTAATAGAATCCTTTGATTTTGAAAGCAATAGGATGAAGGGAGGATGGAGGGGGAGGGGGTCCCACAGATCAGTTAATACC
>JAHTLZ010000054.1:9781361-9820125 GCA_023846285.1 Phrynocephalus versicolor
CTTAGATCCCCTCACAGGGGGCAAAGTAGCACACAAATGACACCAACCATCCAACAGGTTAATCATGCATTTCTACACATTTGCGCATAGATGCAGACTTGCCATAAACAAGAGCGAGCAAAACATGACTCAAAATGGACCTGCAAACCATGGCTAAGTGTTGTGTTTATAATAAATGCATCCTAGCTAAGACAGATTTTCTGCCTCTCTAACCACCTCCAAGATCACGTGTTAAAAAGCATCAGTGACTCCTCAAACGTAACATTCCACATTAAGGACTTAGCCTGGTAAGGTGGATAAATTTTCCCTGCATATCCGGAATCTTAAGAGGCAGGGAACCATTTTCGTATGATGTATGCCAGACCAAGTGGACTGCATGTTTAATGAAAATCACATACAATGGTGGGTAGACCAGACGCCAAGATGATGGACAGGGTTAGCAACGCACATTTTTCTTTCTGTGCATTCCCATCTTGAGCCCATAAAGTGAAAATACTGGGGTAGCTACTCCTTCAACGCCGAGAGGTTCTAGATCCAGCCACCCTTGAATTCCCTGGAAGTTATGACAGACAGTACAGACAGACTATCCATCATTACTGTTATAATTACGTGCCATCTAGTCAACCTTTGGTTCATGGCTCCCCTATGAATGAGGGAGCTTCAGAAAGTCCTGCTATCAACAGTCACGTGCAAACTCAGTTCACCTCTAACTTGGTTTGCTTCTTTTCCCGTTTCCACCAATGTTTCCCACTGCTGTATGTTCCAGCAAATTATCTTCTCATCATGTGCCCAAAGTACAAGAGACTCAGCATTGCCACATTTGCTTCCGGAGAGATTTGGAGTTTGATTTGATCCAACTATGGCTAGTTTTTATTTATTTCCACCCTTCAGACATCTTTGGGGGTTAAAGGGCTTTTTTGGTGGGTGGTATGAGAAATCATTTTTTAGCTGGCTCTAATCAGAATTTCACTCTTGAACGATGGCACCTAAGAAGTGACCTGATTGAAGTTTATAAAATCATACATAGTGTGGACAAAGTGGATAAGGAAAAGCTGTTTTTCCTATCACAAAACACTAGAACTAGGGGGCACCCCATGAAACTTTTGGGTGCTAGATCTCAAACAAATAAGAGAAAGTACTTTTTCACCCAGAGGATCACTGGTCTGTGGAACTCCCTGCCAGAAGAAGTGGTGACAGCCGTCAGCCTTGACAGCTTTAAGAAAGGATTAGACAACTTCATGGAGAAAAAGGGTATCAATGGCTATCATTATGGATGCCTAAGGACAACCTCCAGGTTGGAGAGATAGGCAGGATATCTCTCACTGCCATTTGCAGGGAATTGTAAGCAGGTGAAGACATCTGCTTGGGAATATCCTGAAGCAAATGGTGAGCCACTGTGTGAGACAGAATGCTGGACTCGATGGGCTGTGGCCTGTTCCAGCAAGGCTGTTCTTATGTTATTATGTTAACTGTGTATTTCTTATGCAGAAATCATTACTACACAGCATCAATGCAACATTTCTATCCAAATGACATAATGCCACTCTTCTATACAATTGTGTGCAGAATATAACAAATAGACATTTTTATTAAAGCCAATCAAATAGAATATGCATTTAATAAAGGCACACTTTTTAAACTGGAAATTATGTAATAACTTTAAAAGTTGCCTTTTGCAAAGCTACCAGTATTAGGAGCAATTCTTGGGGCTACAGTAGAAATCCCACACAAGATATCTAAAGTAGCAAACTCCACTGTTTTCAATAAGAAGTATCAAATCCTTTGAAAATAACATTGTAGCTGTTGTCCTAACAGATTTCATGACTTCCTGTTCCTTTCTCCTCAACAACAAATAAATGAGTCTACAACCAGTGTGCCACTGTAGGAAACAAAAGATGCTATCGTTAATGCTCTCTGTAGATGGAGGTCAGCAATAGACAAAAGAAACTTTAAACATTGTGACTAATATGTATGTGGAGATTCTGCCATCTAGGTGAGGTTATTGTGACTAATGAAAAAGCACTGAAACAGACAGATATTCTTGCATACCTTCTTCCATAGTTTAGATACCTCCAGATTTCTATGCAGTTATGTCTCGTGTCAAAAAAATATACTACCAGAATTATGAGATTACATCAAGGTCAGTTTATGTTATGTCTTGATATTTTAACTGGCAAACCTTTATTGGTAAGCAGCCAGTAAGCTGTAAATCATGGACACTTTCAAAGTTGTACTGCAGCTTTTCTAACCCTAAGCTCGAGTTGACAAGACAGAACAACGGACACCATTCCATCTACACAGGAATTGCCGCCTGATGTCAAAGGAATAAGATTAGGAAAACAAGTACAGGAAGGAAGGAAGGAAGGAAGGAAGGAAGGAAGGAAGGCTGGCTGTTCTCAATTTTAGCTTGCCAACTACACATCTCAAAGCTTAAAACCATGGTGTGCTTAGATTTTCAACTAAAACCAGTACAAGCCATTTTGGTGCAAGAATCTAAGGGAGGAGGGGGGTGAAACAGCCCAGAATGCTCTAAAATGCCAAGGAGGAGGAAGATTCGATTTGGAATTAATATATAAAGAGAAAGGATGACTCACCTCCTGAAAAAGCGTAGACATTTCACAGACCAGACATGAGCTGGGGCTTTGCATTTCACATTTATGCCTGTCAGAGAGGAAGAAGTCTCGCAGCAGTGGAGTGTGGGTAAGTGCTTGGACAATACAGTTCATAAAACACGTGTTCCCAAGATTGATGAGCCCTCTTAGACCTATTCAAAAACAACAAGAATAGAAAACTTAAGAACAAGGAGCATTGGCACGATCAAATTTTGATGAACTATAACTTGCTTCAGCTACCCCCCCCCAAAAAAAACCCCACCCACAAGAAACACAACATTCAGATCACACACAGTTGCATTCTGTGAAATGCAAGTGAGGTAGAGGTGAGGTATATTGTCCCAATGAATTCAGAGGTGACACCCCTTCCACAGAGTGTGTTCAGCTTTTCTTGTCTTTTAAAAAGATATATCAAAATGTTTACACATAAATCTTCCACAGGGGGAAAAACCATTATAAAACAGTTCTTATTTATATCACATGTATTCAAATATGTACAATTACAAGAGTGATTAATAGATTTGAGGAAAATGTTTTAGCTCTCACCTTCTTCAAACACCCTTGAAAAGAGCAATGAGCAACTGAAGATGATTTTCTTAAATACTTCTATTAATCACTGTTATAAATGTAGCTATACTTTAGTGATTGACTGCATCCCTCAAACAGATCCCAAAACACTTTGAGCTATATAGATCTTATCTTGTTATACAGAGTTATACAGTAAACCCTCACCTATTGCAGGGGTTAGAGACCCGACCCGACCTGAAATAATTGAAAATCCGCAATATGCGGATGCTGGGTCAGGTCGGGACTGGGCAGGGTCTCCGGGGGCTCTTGTACTTACCCCAGGCCTGGCACTGCCCCAAACGGGCCTGCAAGGGGCTTTCCAGTCCCCCAGAGGCCCCAAAAGTGCTTTCTAGTGACCTGGAGGTCACTTCCGGTTTGTGGGGAAGCACTTTTGTGGCCTCCGACGGGCCCGGGAAGGCCTTTCCTCCTTACCCCAGGGGGGCTTTTTTCATATACTGCGGACCTGTGATATACCGGGACCGCAGTGTATGAACCGCAAAAGGGTGGGGGACAACTGTATATACATATGTAACCCAACCTACAATGTGCTCAGGTATTGCAAAGGATGAAATACATCTTCTGCAGTTGTATAGCATCCAAACATAGAGCTTCTTGCTAAAACTGTAGCATAAGCGGCGTCTGCTTACTACTGAAGACTGCTGACATTGCCCGGATAAACAATAGTGTTAGCGTATCTCAAACATTCATCACTGTGCGTTACGTCAAGTTAACATGTGAGCCTCTTACAAACAGCTGAATACGTTTTTTTCCTGGCACAAGGAGTTGATTGCCTCCCCATCTAGCAATGATTACCCGACCAACTACCATAATGATGAGCAGAAGAACAATGGCTCTGAATCAGAAACAAGGACAACATATTTTCCTGAAATAGTACGAGTTGAGAATTCCAACTGGAACAGCCTATTGCTCAGGAGAATCTCATTAAATTCCCCAGGGGCTGCATGCAGACTGATGTGGGCGAACTTGCCAGCAACTTACTAGCCTCTTTATGCCTTGTATCTGGGGAGTGGGGGGGGGGGGACTCGTGTCAAACTCAGAGACCTTTCTATCACCTAATTACATTCTATAACGTCAGTGAATCTCAAGCGTTCCTTCAGCCTAGATCATAAGAAGGATTTGGAGTTTAGCCTCACCGACAGATCTTCCTATTAGCTTATTCTCGAAGGCTTTCACAACCGGTATCTGTTAGCTGTTGTGAGTTTTTCAGGCTGCTTGGCCATGTTTTGGAAGTTTTTCTTCCTGACATTTCGCCAGACTCTGTGGCCGGCATTTTAAAATGCTTCCCATTAGCATTTTAAGACTGTTTATCAAGGAGATGGAAAATTGCTTCATTTTCCACTTTTCACCACAAGTATGCACAGTATACTGCCTAGATGCCCCAAGCACATCCAATCTCGCCTGATTTCAGAAGCTAAGCAGGGTCGGCTTAACCCTAACCCTGGTTAGTACTTGGATGGGAGACCACCAGGGAATACCAGGCGCTGTAGGTGCCTGGAGTAGGAACTGACAAACCATTCCAGTATTCCTGCTAAGAAAACTCCATGGACGTGGAGTCACGAAGACTCGGTCACGACTGTAACGACACCACACACACATACATGCACAGTATTTAATTTAATTTAATTTAATATTTTAATTGTTTTCTGTGATTGCTGTACACCACCCTGAGTTCCTTCGGGAAGACGGACAATTAAATAAATAAATAAATAAATAAATAAATAAATAAATAAATAAATAAATAAATAAAGTATTTACATGCCCTCTGGTATATTTGGAACAGGAGTCTCACAGGCTGGTTTTCCATCTCTAGGATAAATGGATGACACACCAGCCCAGGGTGTGGGGTGGAGTTGCTGCAGGTCCATTTCTGGCTTCATTTTTGTGATCTGGGTTTTGGTGCCCCATTTTATTGAAAAAACCACCAGAATATGCATCTTTGTTTATCCCTCCCCAGCTGAGGAGTATTTGCGAGCAACAAACATGGCGTTCGGTGCTTTGAATGGTCCTCCCAGCTGCATTTTCCATCTCCATCTCTGAACTACCATTTAAACATGCAACTGTTTGCAACAATCTAATGAGATGTATTTCACCTCCTGGAACAACTGGGAATCCCAGAGATGGAACAATCAGTTGGAGGTTGACAAATTCCCGCCCTTCCGTCACCATATAGAGTGGTAACAATGCCGACTGTTCAAAATACGAACAGCCCTTGTGACGCGCGAGGATGCTTTAACAACCCTTCAGATAGCTTCGCCATCAGGGTGTGTGGTGCTGTTGCTAGGCTACAGCAGATTAAGAGCAGCAAATCACTGTGCAGGACAGCATAGTGAGGTGCAGCAGGCAAATATTCAGATCTTCCTTCAAAACAGCAGCATTAAAACAAGACTGCCATCCATGCCAACTGAAATGACAAGTCGCTTCAATTTATTTTAATAGATCACTCCAAAAAGGCTCATTCATGTTTACGTAGTTCATTGCATTATTTACTCCACTCTTTACATTGATAAAAGCTGCATTCACGCCTTGCTTCAGAGTTCATTCCCCCCACCCCACCCCGCAGTATATAGCACAATCAGTACTGCAAACGGTGCAGTGTTTATCTCCTGTGTGTCATTTGCTGTTATACTAGAAAAGTATAATATGTCTCAGAGTTTTGTACATATTGGCTGTGGGCACAAGCTAGTTATGGCTGATGCTTTCCATACAATCTCTCCTATAGAAACAAATGCTTGGCGTTGTTTCCTTTTGGCCACCTTTCTGTCCCAGCTCTGATTCCTAGATACTAGGAATAAGAGCTGGGACACTTAACCGTGTCATCTTCTGAAAGCTTGCGGCATCTGCCTGCAGCTTCCGCCCACACGATGGAGACTTGGAGTGAACATTGTGGCTTTTTGTTTGTTTGTTTTCTCCTCCTTGGGTAGCAAGAGCAGCTTACGGTGGAATAGATCTGTTTTCTGGAGGGCAAACTCAGAGCAGCGCCTGACATTCTACCGGGTGCATAATTCTGAGCAACACCTTGTATGTAGCACGGAAGACCTTAAAGAGACAGGCTTGAATAGCAGTTCCCTCCCCTTTGCAAACAATGATGGTTCCTTAGAAACCCAACAAGATGCAGGCTGGGAAAAGATGATCTGCTTTGTGGAATGTACACTTTGTACACTCCTGCTTGATTGCTCTATTTACATGTAGATTTCTGGGGAGGAGCTCTCTTACTACATGGTTATTAAAAGGCAAATAAATTCCCTAAAGATAAAAAAAAACCCTTTAGTTTAAAGCAAAAAGCTTATGACTGAAGTAGTGCTTCCACAGGCAAAGAAAATTCTGACCACAGACCAATTTCACATTCTAAATAAAAATTTAAGCACACTGACGCATCCTTCTTGGACCTTAAAATGTCCTCGAGTGAGCAAAAGAGGTGATTCCTAGCAGAGTAAGGAAAAGCCACCAGTAAATACAACAGGACCTCCCTCCCTCCCTCATATACAGATGGGCCGGACAGTCCTGGTAAAGATTAGATCAGTGGTTCTCAACCTGTGGGTCCCAAGATGTTCCTGGACTGCAACTCCCAGAAGCCTCCACCAATTGCTGTGCTGGAAAGGGTTTCTGGGAGTTGCAGTTCCGGAACATCTGGGGACCCACAGGTTGAGAACTACTGGATTAGATTATTGTTGAGAGGACTATGCTGAAATGTTTTTAGACAATGACATGATCAGAGCCTTTTACTTTTTGTCTACCTACCAGTGATGTGATGTGGACTATGCTGCAGTTAAAATACAAAAACAGTTGCATCGGTGTACTCATGCTATGAGTGAAGAAAAGGACTGAGTCCAATTGAGTTGGACCATACAGCGTCAAACATAACTTTCTGTTGGAAAGAATAACCCCTGCCACCATCAACCTGTTTTAGAAAATACTTGAATTAAAGGGAGAAGGTAAGTAATGGCTTATATGCAATACAAGCTATTTCTGAATGGAAGAAAGGCATGAGGCAGGGGGGGAAGAAATACTATTGAACTCAATTTTTTTCTGTAACAAACACAATTCCTTCCATGAAGAAAGATATTTATTTAATTCTTTTTATACTTTTTTTTCTTTTTCTTTTTTCTCTTCTCCCGCTTACTGAT
Organism: Phrynocephalus versicolor; assembly: GCA_023846285.1. Lineage (NCBI taxonomy): Eukaryota > Metazoa > Chordata > Lepidosauria > Squamata > Agamidae > Phrynocephalus > Phrynocephalus versicolor. The sequence goes on from JAHTLZ010000054.1 coordinate 9,788,686, forward strand.
CCATCTTGCTAGAGTTTTCCCTTTTTTTCTGTATTGTAATGCTTTTAACTCTAAACCGCCCAGAGTTCCATATTGGAAGATGGGCAGTATAAAAATAAAACAAACAAATAAATAATAAATAATAAGCATGCCTGTGTCATTTTGATGTACATCCATCTTCTAGAAAATTAAGACTGGGGGATACCCTGGGGCAAAAGTGTGACATAGGATTCAGGAGGTCAGACAACTCGAGGATTTATATAAAAAGAAAATAAAAGTTGCTGGTGTTTTAGGAGCCACCCCTTTTCCCTCCCACTCTGATGGAACAATGAAACAGCATTATCATTAACTGTCTTTAAAGAATCTTCGAAAGCAGGCAACAGAAAATCAGAATACGGGACTCATGGGGGAGGGGGAGGAGACAGTGAAAGAATCATTCCCCCCCCCCCAAGTATTGTATAAAATATGCATATTTCCAAAGTCTGTGAAGATTCTCAGTCAGTGAGTTTATCTGGAAGTTGAGTCATGGCTACTGGACTTCTTTTCCTTGAGAGGTGGAAATATTTGCAAAGATTTTCTTCACAAGTGGCTCAAAACAAGAGACAAGACCACACGAGTCTCAAGAAACGACAAAGCCAGCTTTCATTTATCACCAGGTGACGACTGAGATGTGCTCTTGAATACCACCATCACTACCATCCAGTAATCTAAAGCCTCGTAAACTAGAGGTAAATAACACATCGACAGACAGGTTTCAGCGTTTCTTTATTCAATGTTATTTATTCTAGATGGTTGTTGCTAAGCCTGTTTTGCTAGTGGTTTCTCTTCTTAGTCCCTTCAAATTTACTTATTCATAGCATGTATGAGTTCTAATAGAGGTTTATAATATCACATGTCATTATTTAATCTTGTATAAATCCTGTAAAAGGAGGTCACTATTTTTCTATTGCAGCAAAGGTCAAAACTCCAGATACCACAACTGGAGGGCATACAGATGCTGATGAAATACTAGTCCCCTCATACCAGTACCACATAACCAGCCAGGCTAGTGACAGTTGACAGGCAATGGCCTTCAAAAATGCCTGTGAAGGCAACAATGTTCCACTGTAGGTCTGGATTCTAGCACAGTCCAATGAAAACAGAATTTCAAATTTGGTAGGACGGCGGTTTAGTTGCTGCTTGGTAACTATGGCCATAGTTGGGCTGCCTATAAACAAGTCATTTGACATCAATTAGGTGTGTAGAGTGGAGGCAGAATCCAGACGATCACAGCTCAATGGACTGATCATAACACAGCCTGTAACACAAAAAACAAACAAACACCAGTAATGAAGATCAGACACATAATCATAGTCAAATGTATTTAAAACAAGACCTAAAATTAAATACTTTGGACTTACTTGTGAAGGAGTTCAAACCTGGGTTTCACTAGGGCAGCGATAAGTACACGCAGCACACTTTGTCATTATCTGAGGGGAAATCAAATATGTAATTACACCAAGCATTAAGCAGCAGAACTGTCTCCTTGAAATGACCGCCACCTTACCTTGGTGTAAGAAGCCCAGTTAAACTTCACTGCTAGTTTGGTATATATTCAAAACTCCGGGGCAGAAAGAAAGGAAGCCAGAGCCAAATGTTTCCGATCAAGCAACAAGTACGTGTTGGTTTGACGGCAGTCTATGTTGTACATTTGTGGCCAACTAAACACATTGCCCTGAATATGTTGCTGAATCCTCTTTGCACTTCAGAGTTGGTAATGTGGCATCCACGATAATCCGAGTGTAGGAGAACATATAAATATACTTGGCACACACCATCAGCAAGTGTTGTATTTGGAAGCCAGGGTGTAACCACTGGAGTTTGCCCTCTTTGTTGCTTTTGAACTCAGTCACTCTGTTCTCTAGCGATTGGACAAGACTGGGAAGCCAGCATTAGATATACATGTCAGGCTACATGTTTTTATCAGCATAGTAACAGACCATGCAGAATTTTTTTTTTAATTTAAAAACAGAGAAACAGAAAGCTCAGCATGGAGGCCTCCAATTTCACTCTGTTGACTAGTCCCTTCTGTTAAGTATGAGATGAAAAGCACAACTGCATCAAACCAAGCTGAGGGATCTGATCTACCTGTAACAGCTGGGAAAAGCCATTTAGAAGTACAGGGTAAGGTATGATCGTTATGTTAACCACACATATATTTGCCACGCACTTTCATTACCTGATACTAGGAAACTATGGAGGGGATTAATGGGTGTTCATGTCAGTAATGGACAGCACAAAAAAATCCTAAACATAGTCTGGTAAACATAAACAAGGCAGATCTGATGCTCAGTGCTGGGCCCTTCCTTTTTACAGGAGGCTTAGAGGGCGCCATTAGGTTCACAAGAATCAACTGATACTTCAAAGTCTCTGGCAAATGTCCACCCTTCAAACATGTCTGTGGAGATTCTCAGTCATCCAGGGAAGGTTATCCAGGAGTTGAGACATGGCAACCGGACTTCTTTTCTTGTGGGATAGAAATGTTTCACTATTCATCCGAGTAGCTTCTTCAGTCTTCATATATGTATGGAAAGCTTTATTCGTACAAACCTACCAAGTACTCCCCCGCAATATAAAAGACATGACAAGTTATCAGGTAAAATTCACCGTATAAATGGACTTTTTTGCAAGTCCAAAGTTACTGCAGCTTGTACCAGACTGAACTTGCACCAACTGGGGTACATAAGTATTAAAACCAATTTACATCTGCTACCTCATTTTAGGCAGTGTGACCTACAGCACCTAACACACTATGGATGGCAGGTAGACTTTGCATACAGAAGTCTAGTCCAACAGGACTATTAATTATGCTTCTACCACACAGAAGATGTACTACTTACCACTTCCAACATTTGATACAGTCAAGTGCGGTATTCACTATAAGCTGGTCATGTGCTCTGCTGGTCCCTTGTGTGCCTCTGTGGATTATTTACAGAAGGAGCCCCCCAAGGAGCCTGTTTTAGGCTGAGTCATCTTGGTCCCTCCTCCAATTTTTGATGCAACCATGTGCATGACTGATTCCTGCCCCGTGCTTCTTCTACAAAGCATTCAAATGGTCCCATGTTACAATTTATGAAGCTACTACATACCAAGGCAAGCCACAGGTAGATTTTAGAACACTGATGAATATTGTGACTGTCAGTAGATCTCCAGGATCTCTGGCAGAGGCCCCTCCAAATCCTACATGCTGTGAGTCTTCAGGGGAAGTCATCAAGCACTGAAATTAGGGCCTGTGCCCAAAAGAGGTGTTCTGCCTATTGAGCTATGACTCCTAAGTCTACTATCCTTCAGATACTTCTTAACATTCAACTTGCACTTTATACTAGCCTTGAATGATCAGAACAGTGATAGGCTCAAGGCATTTCCTCCAGAGAAGCTGAAGTATACAGTGGACCCTTGTATAACAAACAGCTTGTATAACATAAAATTTGTATAACATAAAAATTCCGGAGATAGGGGAAATTTGCTTAACAGAATCGCCTATGGGGAGAATCTGTACAACATAAAAATGGGATTACTCCGTTTTCAATGCACTCCTATTGGAATTTGTATAAAGGAAAATTTGCTTAACATAATTTCACTTGGAATGAATTAATTCCTTTATATAAGGTACCACTGTATTTAGAACAGTACTAGAAAGCCATAATTACAAATGTTTGTGCCTTAATTAGTGACACCCTTTTCTGTTTCATAGGCTACTCTATGGTCCATAAGAAGTGAGGTGCAGGTAAGCAAGATGTAAGCACCAAATGGAACATCACACTACAATGATCACCTACCTGCCAAGGCAGGAAATCCATTATCACAGCATCTTGACAGTACGCCACCCAGCATTTATCTGAAAATCATTAATGAAGCACGATATGCCACCTTCCAAGGCAATCTGTTCCATTGTCAAAAAGTTGATCTCATTTATTAGGGAATTATTCTTCACACTTGGTTGAGATATTCTTTTTTGTAATTTGACACCATTGGTTCTGATCCTGCCCTCTGGAGGCTTTAAAAACAAGGTCACTCTTAAATATCTCTTCTCTACCCCAAACATCTCCAACTCCTTCAACTTTCATTCACATGCCTTAGTCTTCATGCCCTATACATAATTAAAATAGGTAATTATATAAAAATCTGTCATACAGGTATTATTACAGTATGCAGTGGTACCTCAAGTTACGAACACCCCGAGTTACCAAAAATCAAGTTACAAATAGAAATCTGTGGGTATAGGAAAAGTTTGAGTTACAAAAATGCTTTTTTTTCCAAGTTACAACAGGGAAAAGTAAAGATTCGTTTTCAAAATAGCTCTTACTTGTTTGCAATAGAAATACGGTACTGCCATCTTGTGGCCACCCGACTCCAGTGCTGCAATTAAGAAGAAGCCATTTTGAAAAGGAAAGCTGAGAACGAGGGCTTCTTTTTTCCCCAATGACCTTCTCAAACACCCCATTTTGGAAATATCTGGCACCATTTTTGGGACTTCTTTGGTGGATTTCTTAAGTGGTTATAAGGTAGGTTGCTCATCTGTTGTTTGCATTCCTGTTATTGTGCTTTTTGCTTTGGGGGGGGTGATTTCCCACTTGGAACAGATTAATCCATTTCCAATGCATCCCTATGGGAAATTCTGTAAATTTGAAACAGATTAATTTTGTAATTAGATGTACCACTGTACTTGTTTCCTGCTTGTATATAGTAAATCAAAGACTCAAATTCCTTTGCCAATTTGAAAAAAATACAATCCTCAATTTTTTTCCTATTTTGGGAGCTACAGTCCTAAAATCATACTCTATTTTAGAGGTATCCTGAGCAGATCTGATGCTCAGAAATGTGTCCAAGGAATGATTCTGCCTGCAGGGCCATGGGGAGCATGAGTTCTGTCAAGCTACCAAGGCCAACCAAACTTTGTAGATTCCTGGTAAACAGTTCAGACACAAAAATGTTCAAAAATACAGTCACTGTTACTATGGTAACCGTGATATAAGTTTCTCCCAGGCTTATTCTATTTAGGGCTATATTATGGACAGTAAAGGTTGGGTGTAAAACTCATTTACCTTCTGTAACTGACTCCTGTGTAAAAGGCTTTTCTCTGGTAAAATCCGACACATTTTCAGCTCTCTTTGTGTTCATTTCTGCTTTGTTCTTTCGTCTCTAAACAGTACAACCCAAAATGTCATCAAGGACTGATGAGTCATTCAAAGATAGACACTGCAGGGTAACACGAATCAGAGAAGATTCAACCCAGTGTAGCTATATTCAGAACAGTGGGCAGGAAGCATTTGGACCATCTCTCTAAGTGCTGATATTCACCATTAAAGGAATCGAGGGATGTGCTTACCACCATGTTTGTCCTCCATGGGAAACTATTTTCAATTTCTCCTTCTTCTGTGACAAGCACTGCACAGATGTGACGCACACACCAGCTTAACCCTGGCTGCATCACACTTTCATTGTCTCCACCATGTGTGAACGTTCAATGCAGTCCTTATACATGCCTGAGCATGAACACAGACTCCTGCACTGCTAGAACTATGCAGGATTAAAAGCACTGCTAGTATCTGAAGCTAGCATGGTACTCTGTCAAGGTGGGGGGGGGGCTTCTCACTCTTGGCTATGATTAACATCATCACTGCTTAACTACTGTTTAGATGGGAAAGGAAAGAAAGTGTAAGATGCTCCAACCTCTTCTTAAGAGCTATTCACCATGATCATGAGCCCCACGTTTGCCGTCATCTACAAAGGATGACGATGAGATCAGCCAATGCATTTCAGCCTTTTAAAAAGAACCAACAGGCATCAGATTCTGGCAGAACAAATTATGTTGAAGAACAACTGGACATCTACACGCAATCCATAAAAATAAAACCAAGTGGCTAAGCCATTCAAAAGCAAGAGACTGAAGAGAAAGTGACTCTTCAAGATCATTCTCCATGACAATGAACCAACCTGGTATCGACACCCTTACTTATCTAAACAGGATACGGCACTTTTGACTGGAGCAATATTATTACAAGGCTAAAGTTAAGATGGAAAACACTGCGAGAGCCTATTAAGACCTCTCCCCCAAGTGTGCTAAAGAAATGAATACATACCAAGTTGAATAACAGTGGGTTCGAGGCGCAGCAGGCATTAACTTCCAGCCTTCCAGTCCAAATTCTGGAGCAAGTTGAAGTTTGCAACCCGAAAAAGCCTTGTAAATCAATACCAGAGAAGCTCTGCATTGACCCAGCATCAAACTGTGTGTCTTCGTTTAAAATCAGTGCTCAGACAGATTTAACAGCAATGGACTAAAGGCACAGCAAGGTGAGCTCACAAAAGTAACCTAGCCAGATCATGCTGTTTCGTTACATAACTATAGAATTAGATGTCTGCAACCCAACAGTCAAGATTCAAACAAACTCTCAACTTTTCTCAGTAAAAAAAATCTGAGAAACAAGATGCATACTCCAAATAGCAGAGGCACCATGCTAAACATCACAGCGGGCCATTTTAAAAAAACTGGAGGAGCATATTGTTAGGAGAACATCCATTTTTTTCCTATGAGGCAGGCAGACAAAGGTAATTTAATAAGCAAGTCAAGAGCACCTTTATGGATCCCTTGACACGGCATCACCAGTGCCCTATTTAACATTGATGATGATGATGATTGATGATGATAGTCAAAACTGCAGAGCTGGAAGGGACCCTATGGATCATCAAGTCCAGCCCATTGAGGAGGCACAGTGAGGAACCAAACTCCAACCTCTGGCTCCACAACCAAATTCTAAAACCACTGGAAATGTGAGACGTCCATAGGCACTGAATGGAGGATGATCACCACCACCACTCCAGTTACCAAGTTCTATATGGGAACACAAGTCTCTGAAGAAAGGGAGGCTGTTGTCCTCTCACAGCCTCTGTGAGTGAGACAAAAGAAACCAGAGTTGCAGCAAGAGGTACATTTTCTTTAGTGAGGTTCCTGTCTGGAGTGCAAGAATTGTGTTACATAAACCCATACAATAATTAAGGCCACTTACACGCAAATCTCTTGGCCTGAGGGCTGAAATTCCTAGGACAGGCCTGCCCAAAGTCCGGCCCAGGGGCCAAATCCGGGCCGTCAGGCCATTCTGAGTGGCCCGCGGCTGGCTGGCCCGCCCCTCCCTCCCCCTCCTTCATTCCTCCCTCCCTCCCTTGGTCCCCACCTCCCTCCCTCCCTTCTTTCCTTGTTCCCCACCTTCCTTCCTTCCTCTCTTGGTTTCCACCTCCCTCCCTCCCTCCCTTGGTCCCCGCCTTCCTTCCTGCAGGTGGGGTTGCAAGGGGTCAGTGGGTGGGGCTTATGGGTCAGTAGGTGGGGCTTGCAGTGGGGTGGCAGGGTCAGGGAGCAACCGGCCCCTGACACATTCTCAGCCACCAAATCTGGCCCTCCTTACAAAGTTTGGGCATCCCTGTCCTAGGAGAACAATACTGAGGTGGAGTCGAGGTTTGCTAAAGTTTAACCATTCTTCTCATAGGAACCAGAGCTCTACTCTCGCAAGTTCTGTTTTATCTTTTTATCTGATTTACTGTTGGGGATGTACTTCTTGGGCAAATTGTTTATTTTGGCAATTTGTTGTACACCACCAGAGTTCCCAAGTGAAAGTTGGGCGGTCAAAAAGCACAAAAACAAACAAACAAACAAACAAACAAACAAACAAACAAATCCTGAATGCAGAAGCATAATAAAAAGAATATTGGGCTGTAAAAATAAAACTGTAATCCCTCCCCAACAATTACATGAGACTCTGTCTCCCTCAACACTTCTAAACTAACCAATACAGGACAGTGTGGTTAAACCTGTTACTTAGGTAGATTAAATCTGTTAACAACCATCTGAATCAACTCAAGCGCCAATCCCCCCTCATCTGATAGGTTTTTATGCACTATTTTCAATGCAAGAAGCTGAAAGACACAGTGGACGGCTTGTGGCATAGAAGAGACCAATAAAAAAGATAACAAAATTAAGATCCTTTTAGGAACTTGGGAAACTGCTTTATGCTAGGATCAGACCACTAGCCCATGATTGTCCACACCTTGAGAGGCAGCATTTCTCCAGGGTGTCGGATAATAGATGCCAGGTCCTCAGTCAGAGGCATTCTACATCTAAAATATCTCCTGCTTGTCTTCTCTTCTACAATATATGCTTGCATCGTCTACAAAACAAGATTATTCTTTTTGTTGCATGCAAATAGGTCTGTAAAAGTACTCATTTAACATTTACCTATGCATTATGAGCACAATGATCTGTCAGTACAAAGTCTGCAGGTGAAGTCTCTTTTACCTCTTGAACATGAACTCAGATTATCATGCAGAATAGCAATTATATATATCTGAGGCTTACCTGCTTTAGAATTGCCTTGCTCATGAATAGCTTCTAACTCTCATTTTAGGTACCATAAGCTCTCCCACCACCACCTCACCACGGGCAATATGGAACAAGCCAAGAGACAAAATGTAGAATACTGTATTATATTCATAGAGGGATTATAAAGGTTGTGAGACTAAAAGATAGTTAAGTTGCCTTTGTATCTTTAAGGTTAGTTCTACACACAGCTCTTCTGTTTCCCCTTATTTTCCTGATTTCTATCTACTGCAGTGCAGTGCAAGAGTCCATATGGTCTTTAGATTCCAAATAAGAACAGCATACAATTCTTCAGCTTTCAATATGTTAACGGCAAGAGAATACACAGTATATGAACATCAGGAAGTACTTTTGTTCTCTGAAAAGCTCAGACCACATGAGTAACGATGCCAATTTGTTTTTTTGCTAATTTTCTCCTGTGTTTGTGTTGCTGTTATGGCCGGAGAGGGTTGAATGTATCTAAACAGAATATTAAAGGACACGGGCATTTTCAAAATAGATGGAAACAAATACCAAAAGGGAAAATCAACAGAAAATTATACATAGCAATAATGTCTGGAGGGAGACTTGTACACAAGCAACCATATCCGTGAAAGCAAAAATTGACTTTTGCTTCTAAAGCATTGCATTAACTTGCACCACTGGCACATATGCTGTGCTTCTACTATTATACAGAAATGCACTAGGGGACAGGAGCAAAGAGAAATTCAGTTAGTCTATCTTGATTATGTGCAATTTGCAGTAGTAAGGTTAAGAATAATAGCAGGGCCAATACAGAGGTAATTAGGGTAACCATTCCTTTCCTTTGACAACATGCAGGAACCAGACACTTAATGAGGGAAGGGATACTTATGTGGTGATTAAGTGTACTTCAAGTTGCACTGAAAACACTGATCATTGCAGAGCGCTTTGCTAAGAACTCATGAGATGTGCAAGGAACTTTGAGCCTGAGTCTCATTCTCCAACTCTTCAACCCGTTTGCTACAAATGGTAATATGAGACTGATGACTTGCAGGTTTGAAATTCAGTTCACAAAGAATACCCTCTTTGTAGGATGTTACCTTGGGACATGTGCAGCTGCACTGATGAAAAATACCCCAGAAAGCTGATAGTCAAACATTCCAAAGGGAGATGGACTATTGTATATTTAACATATACTGTGCATGGTTCAAAACCCCCAAAATCTCAGGAACTGTTGAGCAGGAAAAAGGGTATACAAAAGGCAAGTGGATGCTGCTGAAGTATGCAGTAGTTCCAAACTAATCTGAGGTGAGGAATTTCATCTATAGGCAAATTTAACACATATGGTATTCAAGATACATGTACACGATTTTGCATAAACAGAATCATAGTGAAGCTGGGGGATATCTCAGGCAGTCAGAGAAATGCAAGTTAGCATATATACGTGTCATTCAGTTTAATTGAGTAACATGCAAAAACTCAACTGAGATTGCAAGCAAGCATAGAACACTATCCCATTTGTGGAGATTTCTTGCCTGGCACAGCAGTTTCTATACTTGAATTTCAAAGCAACAATGCACTTAAATGCATTACATGATATCTGTGGTAGAGGTGGAGGATATACACTTATATAAAATATCCTAATGCAATTACAGTCAAAGTAAAGACCTGCACACTATTGAAAAGCAACTGGAACAGATGCAAACACTCAAAAGAAAAGCTAAAAGCAAACTTACTGTTTATATATTGCTGCATAGCACTTAATGCTCTTTCTGGGCAGTTAACAAGCCAGTTATGCACATCGCCACGCCCGCCACCCCAGAGCTGGGTGCTCAATTTATCACCATTGTAAGAATAGAAGGCTGAGGAAACCAGTAACCTAAAGCTGGCTACCTGAGCTCAGGATTGAACTCAGGCCATGAACAGCATCTTTACAGCAGTGCTGCAATTTAATCTCTGCACCCTGACATCAAAATTAAGAGGCAAAAATGGTAATTCTGTTTACAGTTTTATCAGGTAGTTAAAAACAAATAGAAGAGATGGACCAAATACTTCCCCCTGGGTTTTGCAAAAGTTTCAACTATGAAAGTGCTCGTACCAGAACAATCGTAATACTGTATGTTTTAAACATCTCCTATGAAGGGTGGATCTACATCTGAAGAGTTTAATATGCCACGAGCCTCTCCATCTCTGCACATTTTAAGAATACACGTTTTCCTTGTTCTCTGCCTACACCCACCTACACCAGACTGATTTGGAAAAATACACAAGAAATAAATGCAACACAAGACATTGGAAATGTAAGGTATGCTGGACACCTTAACATTTGCACAAGACTTACAGATATAAAAACCCCGTCATCTGGGCCCCAAATACATTCTCAGTACCTCTCAAGAGAACTCAGAAACTGATTATGCACAGCTCCTACACAAACTGTATCCATATGTTGATATATATAGTAGGCTGAGCTGTGGAACAGGTGTGTGCCTACTGAGCTGTATGGTGCAATTGTGCTTCCCCGCTGCGTTCAGCCTCAACACATCATTGTCATCATCTGGACCAGCCTTCCATCTATTATCAAGAAATGGCTTTTATAATTATTTCCTAAAATGAAGCTGGTTAAAATAAACAGATCCATCTTCACGGGTGGTGGCAAACTTTCAGCATTCCAGATGTTTTGGACCACAACTCTCACAGTCCTTTGTCATGGGCAATAAAGGCTTTGAATTCTGGGAGTCGTGCTCCAAAACATCTAGAGTGCCAAAGGTTCGCCACCACTGCATTACCTTTACAGGCGGGGTGACCAGGGAGGAAGAGCCACAATTTCAATAGATGCTCCTATTTTCTAACTGATGCACTCCCAAATGAAGCTAAAATCACTAGATTGTTAGAAAAATATGAAGGCCACATAATAGGAGATCAGACCAAAACCATAAAAATAATGAACCTGCCAGAAGCATTCCCGAATGGAGGTGACTGTGTAAAGGAAAGAAGGCTTTCATTTGGCTTGGGTAAAATCCTCTGTTCAGAATGGAAATCTTGTGCAGACTGCATCTTTAGAAAAGTGAGACTTACCCCCACTAAAATGACAAAAGTTCAAGCAACAAACTGCACTGCATTAATTCACTATATGCCATATCTACATTTTCAGCACTATCTACCAACAGATTTCATGTTTCAGAAAACGGAGGAAAACAGGAATAGTGCTAAGAGACTGTATAAGACAAGCTGCAGGCCTTGCAATTTCTTAGCGTACATACTGAAGATTTAACAAAAGTACAAGGCGCTGTTCAGCACAACTATGCAACTACAATATTTTCTTTTACTGCTGTATCTCCCAAGAAAGACCCAACTTTAGACTCGCTGGGGGAGCAGACTTTGTGGCAAAATGGAAAAGAACAAACTAGAAACTATTAAGGTCAGTGAATGCCCCCTTTCTTCTGCAATCCCCCCCAAAAAATCTATTCTGAAAAAGTTGAGGGTTGTTTTGTTGTTGTTCAGCATTACTGGGTCTAGAAACAGAAGAGAGGAAAGTCCCAGATCTGCTAACACTGTATTCTAAAGTATATCTATGGATCTTGTCCTTCTGTTAAGGGAGGGGTTCGCTTGCTGTGGATTTCATTTAAAGTGTGTTTTGAGTCTCCAATAAGCTCATCTGTCACAGGTTATGGCAGTGTTGGCAAACCTATGACATGGGTACCAAAGGTGGCCCTCGGAGCCCTTTCTGTGGGCACCTGACACGGCCCCTTCACAGCCACCTGTATTCAGGTTAAATTGCTGTATTGGCACTTTGCGAAAAATTAGTGGGTTTTGAATCACAGTTTGGGCACCCGGTCTCTAAAAGGTTCTCCATCACTGGGCATATGGCCTTTGGACATATCTTTGGCCACTTGCAATGAACACTGTGACTCATCCTCAGAAAGGCCTGAATATATAACCCAGGTTTCCACAATTAATTGTTCGCACAGATTGATCCATTTGAATCCACAGAAATATAGCAGAATTATTTTCCAGAGATCAACCACTCTGGTGATGGCCAGATTACTATGACTGATTATCAAACCAAAAGCAAAGCAAAGAGTTCTGCTACACCCCATCCCATAGTGCTTACAAGCACAATTTAACTATGCAGGCTATATACCACCACCCCCAAGCAACCTCAGAAGGACAGAAGGCTGAGTCAACCACGAGCTGGCTACCTGGGATTGAATTTGGTTCATGAGCAGTTGTGACTTCAGTACAGAACTGTAACCTTTGTGCCACAAGTAGCACCAACTTTATGTCATGTAACATGTTCCATATGTTTGCTTGAGCCACCATTTGTATGGCACTACGTTTGCTCCTGAGCTTATAACCTGTTTCTGGATGTCTTTGGTTCTGAGTCCTCCCACATTCTGCTCCCAGCTCCAATCTACACAGTTTTAAGAAATTCACCACCAGATTAATTCTGTATTTTTTTCTCTGTCCTCTGTTAAATTTGACTGACGAGCCAGTCTTTTGGACCAAACACTAGCTTAATATACCACAATGTGATGACTTTCCTTGGATGCCTGCTCTCTGATGCTCTAACTTGACAATTTTTAAATACCATATAGGTTAGAATTCTTCCCAACACAATTTAAAGCTGGTTCTGATTCTGGACAGCTTCTTGGCTGTGCTAGCTGCTTTTGGCTTCTCCTCAATTGCCACTTCTTCACAAGAACATACTGGTCCATGGGGACTAGAAGAGCTTGCTCGGGTGTACTATAAGGAGTCAAAGTACAAGAAGTGGCCTCCGCACAGAGAGGAACAGAAGAATACTAACACTCAGAAAAGCTAATTTTGTAGTCCTTGAGTAACAATACCAACAAAAGCTGCAAAGAGAGCTATTGTCCCTCCAAAATGTTCACAAGAAAACCTTATTTAAGTAGAACTTGCAAACCAAGATCCAGCAGTCTTCTTGGCTTTCCAACGCTAGTGGAATAAGGACCTTTCCTCCCTTCCCCTCCCGTGGTAGTCATCAGGCAGCAAAAATCAGGCATTCAGAGCAGGTTTTCAGGATACACGGAGGCCTCCACTGCAGGCATTTCTACGCTTGTGTCTACCTAGATCACTGTAAGAAGCTTTAACTGAAAGCCACTTCTTGTTCTTGTTCTTGTTCTGCCATGTTTTACTTGCTTTTATTTGATAATTTTACACTGTATTTTGTCTTATGTTATCTTGGACAGCATTTCTAGTGGAAAGGAGGGAGACAAACTTCATACAATGTAAAAGAAGTGGACAGTATGTACTGCTGTCTAAAAAGGAGCTTTTCCGTGGCTGCTCTCAGGGTCTGATGGAGGTTAACCTTACCCCTTCCCTTGCTGTCCTTCTGGCATCATACAAGAAGCTTTTCTTCATGCGGGTCTTCAGCAGCTGCTGAAAAGGCCCTATACCTACAAGCCATCCCTTTCACCTTCTTGAGGGATGGCTCTATCAAAAGGGCTCCCTGGCTAGATCTTAATTACCAGGTACGTTCATATGGAAAGAGGCGATCCTTCAGGTATCTAGGTCCTAAGCCGCTTGTTAGGCTGCCCTGAATGCTAGCTTTGGATGTATGAGAAAAGCAGGGTATAAGGTTGTGTGTAAAGATCAAGGGGCGTGGTGGCTCAGCAGACTACAGCTCTGAAAACTGTAGGATGCAAAGTCAGCAGCTCGGCGGTTCGAATCCCGGGTGCCACACAGTGGAGCGAGCTCCCACTGATAACCCCAGCTCCTGCTAACCTAGCAGTTCGAAAGCATGTAAAATGCAAATAGATAAATAAGTACCGCCGTAAAAAGCAAGAAGGTACAACTGTTTCCTTGCAGCCATGACGGCCACATGGCCATGGACTTGCAGAACACTGGCTCTTCAGCTTGAAAATGGAGATGAGCATGGACACGACTAGCACGCATGTGTGGGGGGGAACCTTTAAAGATATAAAAATAAGCTGTGAGGTTTAAGGCCGCAAAGTCTCAATCTAATTGTCCCTTAATTTGGTCTCCTGGATATGGTTACTCAGTGGTGTACCATACCTCAACTGTATTGGCAGAAGGTGGGGCGGGGGGGGGGGAATCCCTGAAGCAACCCGGCTACTCTAGACCCTGTGTAACACAAAATTCCAAAGACAGAAATACAACTAAATGAAGACATTACTGGGTGCGCCCTTTTATTGTAAATGATTCGGCCAGCATCTCTGAGGCATCTGACCCAATGTGGAAAGGTTAGCCTAGTTAACCAGTTCTCTTATCTCGATAACCCAATGAAGGGAACCAGCTGCAAGACTCAGCCAGACTATCACCAACCTTTCCTGCCATGGTTTGCAGCAGAACAAGGCTGTGACTTAGGCCGTGGTCACACCAGCGTTCTCTGCGTATATAAATTTCATGCGTTTTTTTCGGGCGGTCACGTGGTTTTTAATGTGCAGTTAGTGTCCTCGCTTCTGCGTTGTATTTTCCTAATCTGGTTCTGTCTCTACCTGTCTACTTCGCATTTTCCCCTTCTTTCCTGCTCTATTTCCCAAGCCTCCGTTGCTGAAAAGGGGGAACAAAAGTTTTTACTGCGTATTTTCGGTGTCCTGTCTTGGTTACAGAAGCAAATAAGTAAGCATTTTCGAGAAAAGTTTCTAAATCCAGCCCCTGGCAGTGGTTAATGAAACTTCATTGAAACTGCTGTGGTCAACCGGTTAGGATGCAATATTTTTCTGCACAGTTCGCCGAAGGGAAACTACGGAGAGAACAATGGTATGACCGCGGCTATACTTAGGAAGTACAGCACTGCACACTGTAGAAAACTAACAGGAGCAACTTGCAGGCAAGTCATTCAGTTGTGCTCACAGGCCATAGGCTGGGCATGGGTACCTGTAACAACTAATCTGAACATTTGATAATGACTACACCCAATCCTGTGCCAGGCAAACCTCTAAGAAGAGTGGAAAGGGGAAGGATATGAAATTATCCCCTAAATCAGGCCTGCCCAACAGGTAGACCACAGACTACCGGTAGCCCACGAAGATTTCAAACGTAGCCCGCCGGCCAACAATAAAAAAGTGAGGGAATACATTCTCCACCCCACCCTTCCCCATCCCAAAGACCACCACTGCCCCAACAAAGTTCTGGGTCTGCCAGCCCACTATCTTAGCCAAGTGGGGCTCCCCCCACTGGCCAGATAATCAAGCGGGTGCATGGTCAGCCTTCCCATAGGAATGCATTGAAAATCAATTAATCCATTCCAAACGAGTATGTGCTTCGGATGGACAAAATTCATAAGTAGAGGTATTAGTGTAGTAGCCCTCAGCACTTTGGGCCAGAAAAAGTAGACCTCGGCCTGTTCAAAGTTGGGCAGCCCTGCCCTAAATGAATGTATTTCAAGACTGCTCTCAAGCCTTTGGCAAAGCAAACCAGAAGCATGTATGAACTGGGGAGGGATGAAAAGTTTTAACCAGTTTCCATGATGCCAAATGATCCCTTCTTTCAAATGTGCATTTTCCACCCACCAACATTTAACTAGTGACTCACAAAAGAGCATGATAAAAAGTTGGTGTGGTATAGAGCTAACCTTGTCTTTGATGCGCAGATAATTGAAGACACACGCAGAGTTCCGTGACTCATTGAGAGATCACAAAGTAATTTTACCAGTTCAGTAAAAAAAAAAGGCCTTCCTCAAAAAAATTGGCTTTGGAACTACTGGCCATATGGAACTGCTGAGATTCTTTTAGCACCGACTTAGTTCAGAAAGATGTTTTTAAAAGCTTCCCAGCAGTTTCCACTATGCATGAGTGCACATCCCCACTATATGTAAGGTCTCCAAGATCCCCAGTGAGAATGACTCGGATCCAATACTTAGGGAAAATTTAGCCAGGTTAGCAGTCAAATATCAATGCATTGGTTTTTTTTTAAAGAGCAAGCACAGCTAGAGGTTTCAAACATTAAATCCCTAGGAAGTAAACACTAGCACAGACTGCCAATTCAATTATACCTTATTATAAATTATGAAGCCATTGCTTCTTTCTTCCAAATTCCCAAGTTAACTACTAGTGGTTTCATGATTAAGCAAGCAGTCTTCTGTCTGAAGTATATGAACAACAATTTTCCAACAAAGAGAAAAGTATATGTGGTGCTGTGGTTTTGTTAATCAAACTTTTCCACAAAACAAATTAGAAGTTTAAATCTCACCCAGTCTTCAAGATTTTCAGCCAAAGCAAAATGGCCTGCAGGACTATATTTTTGACTTCACTGAATCTGATGCTTGTAATTTCATGCTCTGCAAAACTGATGTACTGTATTTCAATCAAATATGTCAATCCTTCACTGCTTTGAAGGACAGGATTTCACTGACTGAGATTAGCCACCTGAAAATTAAAGAACACTACCAGTCTTAATCAACTACTTGATTCCTTTAAGGTACAAGGCAAAACAACTCCTGAAAGAGGTTTAATTTTTTTAAGTATTAAGGCAGACTTCAGTCAAGACTGTTAACCATGCTGTACAGAAAACCTATAGAAACACAAACCAATGCAGAGTCAACCTAAGCTATGAACGAGAAAATTACTGGGTGAAATCTTGCTGATTTAATTTATGCAGTGTAAGTCTGATAAAATCGGTAACCAATTTTACAGAGATTAAACATTCCTGATTTCTCCCCCAAAGGTTCCAAGGCTCCTGTGCAAATCCTTACATCACTGGGAAGTCAGCTGGCTGGCTGGGGAGAGCTAAAGGACAGGATAGAGAAAGCCAAAATGTTGATTGTCAAAAAAAGATCTCTGATGAGGATGGTGTTCCATGCGTTCAACTCTCAGAAATGAGAAATTAAAGCCAAAGCTGCTCATATCGTATGAAATGAAAACGCCAAACTACAGTAATAAAATAAAATCTGACTCATTCATTAAGTCTTCTATTTTTTTAAAAAAAATGGGACTTCCACAAAGATCATGCATATGAAGTGCAATGCCGCTGACTCAGATATAAACAACAAATGTTTTGAGTGTATTTTGTATCCCTAAACCAAATCTGATAAAACAAACTTGCAAAGTAGGTATGAGAACACGAAGCCAAGAATGAACACAAGGATCAATAACACTAATGTGCATTTTGTCTTTTATTTACCACACACAGTCCGGAATTCCATATTATAGAAGACACTGTGGAGGAAGAGGGGAGAAATTAAAAGACAATTTGTTGTCTTTTAATTCATCCCCTCTTCCTCCGCAGTGTCCTCTATAATTTAACAAATTGTGATATTCAATATGGTACCCATGCTCCACACTCCCTGAATATAACTGTTTATTGCCCAACTTGTGATTTATCATCCAATCACCTAGACCAGGCCTGCCCAACAGGTAGACCGCGGACTACTGGTAGCTCACGAAGGGTTCAAAAGTAGCCCGCCAGTCATCAAATAAAAAAGTGAGGGAATAAGTTCTCCACCCCTCCCTCCCCCATCCTAAGGACCACCACTTCCCCAGCTCACTGTCTCAGCTGAGCAGGGCAGTTCAAGGGCCATGGCGCATTGAAATCTGTTCCCTCCAGAACAGATTAATTGGTTTTCAATTCATTCCTATGGGAAACCGCTGCTGTACTTAAAAAAGTTTTTAGTTACGGTTTTAGGGTAGTAGCCCTCAGGCACTTTGGGTCGGAAAAAGTAGACCCTGGCATGTTCAAGGTTGAACAGCCCTGTCCTAGACAGGAATCTCTAAGTCACATCACCAAGGCGCATGATCACACCAGACATATGAACATCATTAGAAATAGAGAACCTAAGTGGACTGCATCCAAATCACCAGATTAGACACATCCCATTAGGCAGCAAATCTGGGACCTTTGATTTGACTAAAATTTAGCATTGTCCACAGATTTCTAGAAGCAACAAACCTCTTAGAACTTGGAAGCAGCTGCGTGATTCTTCTCTCACAGATGGCTGGTACAATTGAGCCTCCCGCTGCAGTCTGCTTTCAGAAAAGCTTTCTGGAAGTTTATACACATGCCTTTTGATGGGGGAGGAAAAGATACGCATCAAGGTTTCAAATCATCTCATTATTACTGTATTAATTAAAGATGACAAGGAAAGGCCCAAGTATTAGAGAGAGTGATGACACTGGTAAGTAAAAGTAGAAAACCACATGCTAACTGTGGCCCAGATTCTACCTTTTGCAAATCAGAAGGCAACTGCAGCAAACCACCAGGAATGAGATCTTTGTGTCTAGGAAAAACCACAACTATCCATTTTCATGCCTAATCTTACTGAATCTATCTTTTATTGATAAACGGTTCCTACTTGGATTGACTATAATTATATATTGGTTTACTTCACCGCAGGGCTTAAGAAGTAGATGTTCACAATGTGACACAATCACATTTTCTCACATGAAGAGGCAATTTTGCTAATATTGCTCCGAAATCTCTTATGCAAAGTGTTCCATTTGTTTTCATGAAAAATGAATTAGAATGCAGTTAAGCCAGGGAAAATCTGTCTTTGGCATCATTTGCATAGAGACAAATATTTTGAAAGAATAAATGTTACAATAATGACATAATAAACTGAAAACAGGACAAATAGTTGGTAAATATTTAATTAGATGAGCACTATGCATTGATTTTTCCAACTAAGAAGCTATATTACAGAATTTTGAAAACTACGGATGCAATAGTTGATACCATTTAAAACTTACCCTGTTTATTACAGGAGAGGTGGAAGAAAAGAAATCTGCTTTGACCAATGTCTTTCAAAGCCACTACACGTCACTCCTCATGTGCCTCCCCCATTCAATTCAACCTAGAACTAACAGTTCCCTGCGGTGGTTTATCATCAGAGCTAGTCATGAAAACACCAACAGAGCAGACATCCCCGCCTCAAAGCAGCGCATTCCCTGCTATAAAAAAGTAGGCCTTAAACAATTCATGCAGCCTTCAACATCTCCCCACCATCTCTAGTTAGGCCCATGTGCACAGAAGCTCATGCATACTTGATGCAATGCTAGAGGATTAAGCAACGTTTCTGGTTGCTGCCTAGAGAACTAGAAGTAATTTCCAGGCGAGTGTTCTGCACACGCTCCCTCCGCACACCACCTTTGCACTGAAGAACTATTGGAATATTTATTCCTCTCATGCTTCACTCTCCCAGGTCCTGCTGCCGAGGGTCACACAGCTGCAAAAGCCACCTGCCACTGGTGTGCGGCCATTGTCTCTAGCAACTCTCCCACCACTCATATCTCTCGCTCTCTTTTTTTTTACTGAAAAGGATTTCCACTCCCTTCCCCCACCTCTCTCTCTCTCTTTTTTTTTTTAATAAAAAAAGAGGTTCTCCCACTGGCTGGTGGGGAATGAGGAGAGAGACACACAAGCAACCCTGCAAATGGGAATCCCAGGTGGCTGTAGCTAATTACTCATGTGCTTTGGGAACCTAATGCCGCCTATTGTTAATGCAGTGGAGT
The DNA here is from genome assembly GCA_023846285.1 of Phrynocephalus versicolor. Taxonomy (NCBI): domain Eukaryota; kingdom Metazoa; phylum Chordata; class Lepidosauria; order Squamata; family Agamidae; genus Phrynocephalus; species Phrynocephalus versicolor. Next base: position 9,808,459 of record JAHTLZ010000054.1, read on the forward strand.
CTTCAGCCACAAAGTCACTTCATATGCTAATGAGAGGCAAGCTGATCCCTAGCTAATACCTCAGTCTGTTCAGAAGTACTGATCTTATGAGGCCTGGGAGGAAGTGAGGGAGAGAAGAGAGAGCAAACTGAATAAACACAACAACAACAACTCAACACCCACCCACCCCGGAAAAAAAACCGTCAAGATATTGAGGAAACCCGCCTTACTCCCAATTACTGGTACATCACTACTACCGGAAATTCCCATCATGTTTTCATCTTCATCACTTATAAAAATTAAATTAATTAATTAATGAAATAGATTGCATTTACTTTAGAAAAAATCAGAAATGACCCAGCCAAAAGATAACCAGTATTTTCAACCTGAGCGTGCTGTTAGTCTAACAGGCCACCATGGAATAATTTGATCTTGAAGTCGATGCGAGGAATTAATCCGAGTCAAATGAGCAAAAGTCGTTTTAGAGTCTCTAAATAAGTGGTGCCATATTTTGTTACTGCACTGCGCGGCCAAATATGAACCCTTAAAACGGAGTTCATTCAATCTTAACTCAGAAAACCAGATTTAATATACAACCTGTTCCCTATACAAATGTAAACAAAGGAAGAACAAGGTAAAACTGTACGGCTCTTTCACCACAGGCTCTCAGTGAACTGCAGGCTTCAGAGGCAAGCAGGCAATAAAAGGGCCCCCATCCAGTCTTCAGAAGCACATGAGACCATCTCTCTTTTTTTTTTCTGTCCATACTCGCAACGGGCCCAGGAGGACAAGGTCCTTGTCCAAGCCAGCACTGCGGCACATACTGCACTTTGCCACAAGTGTGATGGGAGAGAAAGAGCTGTTCCCTGCCGTTGTTCCCTATCAAGTGGATTTCAGAGACATGTTGTAGCTGCTGATCCAGGGCACGACATGGCACGTTGCTACTGTATGCCTTATCCGGCACAAATCAAATCAATCCTGATCTAGATCACCATACCCTGAGACCTCAAAATCGTCAGCCTGCACCCTGAAAATGTGGGCGAAGTGGCGTCTCAGAATCTGAACCGACCCCGCACCTGCGGTAGTCCTGAGACATCAAAAAGCAAAAGCTATCTATACAGTGTATACCAGTGGTTCTCAACCTGTGGGTCCCCAGATGTTCCTGGACTGCAGCTCCCAGAAGTCTTCATCACCAGCTGAGCTGGCCAGGATTTCTGGGAGTTGCAGTCCAGGAACATCTGGGGACCCACAGGTTGAGAACCACTGGTGTATACTAAGTAATGCACTGTATGATTTTTTTTCTGTCCTTGTTCAAAAACTTCTTCACTTTCTATCTTCTTGGACAATCCCAGAAAATCCTCTTGCTATTTCTTCCTTCTACCTTGTGTTATTTTATAAACCAGGCTCCCACCCTATTCGTCTTATTTCTAAACCAAAATGCCCTACATTTTGTTCAGGCACTTACATTTTTTAACCTCATACCTTCTGCATATTCTGCAGTTCGGTAAAACCAGCTCTTATGTTGGGTGATAAGAACTGCACATTTATATGAAAGCATCACAATACTGGCAGATGTATTTTCCAATCCCTTCCCTCATGACAAGTAGCATAGAATCTGCCTTTTTACAGCTGCACACAGAGAATTAATGGCTGAAAACATATTGAGTTCCAAGACTCCTTAGGAATGTCCAAACTTCAGCCCTCCTGATATTTTGGACCTCATATCCGAGAATTCTAAGCTTAGATTGCCAATGACAAAGGACTGTGGGAGTTGTGGTCCAAAACATCTGGACGGCCGAAGTTTGGACATGCCTGCAAGTTAGGGTTTCTTTTTGACCTGAGAAAGTCACTGGAAGTCTCAGGATTGGGGGCGGAGGGGGGCAGAGCCTTTAATACCAGAAAAATCCCTAGTTTTCCCTAATTATTTTCTTCTCTAAGTCCAGAAACATTGGAAAGGAAAGGAAAACGTAACCTATCACCCACATAACCAGCAATCTCAATAATGGCATGTCCCTACCAATTCACTTGTTTCTGAAAATAGTTCAAAGCAATCAATCCAACCATGTAAGACATAACCACAATCATCATGAAGCAAGTACTGTATCATCATTATAGAGAGAGAGACATAATATCCTAAGATCAGACATAGTGTACAGAAAAGCAGTATGTAAGGCAGGATGGCAGAATGTTCTGTATTTGTCCAGCATAACAATAATTTTGTCTAGATTTGGCACTTACAAACTATGATTCCAGGTTTTACTAAATGATATTTCACAAAAGCATTTTACTAATAATATTTTTTATCAAAAAACAAAGCCAAAAAAAAAAACCCAGTAATGCCACGATAGGCCTTTCGGCTGGTAACCTAGAATTTCAAAGGCTTTTCTGGTAACCTAGAAACAGTGCCTAGGAACTGATTTTTATCAGGGTGTGGCAGAGTGTTTCTATATAATCATTTTCAACCAATTTTTTAAATGACTCCTTAATATCTACTGCAAAAAATGATGTCTTAATAATCAACAGCAAATTTTAAAAACAGGGAGTATATAAATACTGCAGAACTCATTTCAGATTTAGAATTACAAGGCATATAAATTGGGGGGAGGGGAGACCACACAACTGAGGGAAGAACTGGAAGCAGGTATACACTGATCAGCTTTGGTAGGTCGAAATGCTGTGGCTGAAGCACAACATTCTAATGAAGAAGCTAAAATCTTCTGGTGGAACCAAGAGCACATTCTCTCTGTCAGATGAGAAAGATGTAGGTGTAAACCAATAAACAGCCTGGGAATTTTAGTTGTAGAAAGGGTAGCCATGTTAGACTATGCAAGCATTATAAGGGAGAACAAAACAAAAGTAAAAAGTAAGAAAAAAGGACAAAAACATGGTGGTACCTTAAAGACTAGCTCTTTTATATATATATATTTTTTAATACCGTATGAGCTTTCGTGGACAAGCCCACTTAACTAGACATAGGCATTTCACTTGATAGTTCCCCTTTAAATGTTCCTATAGAGACAAATTAAAGGCTCAGTAGAAAACGTATTAAAATGTGCTAAAATAAGTAAAAAGATCAGTCATTTCTCCATCTAATGCTGTTCAGGACCTCCCAGCTACCACCCAATATGTGGTGCAAGAACATTAATGACATCAAATGTTTGCTCTGAAAGAGATACTACATTCCTTGAAGGCAAAAAACAAAAACAAAAGACCCCCACAAGAATGCAAATATTAATACAGGTGTATCTTCATTTAAAAACACCTCCGTTAACATATTTTGGGTTCACGAAAGGAAAACCATTGAAAAGAATACCTCATTTTATGAGGTTTTTTTCATGATACGCCAGTTTACAATTTTTTCCCATAATGCCTTGTGAAAAAAGTACCCAGGATGCATTGTGCGCCCATGCATTTCCAATTTTTCACAATATGAAACATCCCAGAGAACGCATTAATTTCACAAACTGAGGTATGCCTGTGTATGTAGAAAGAGAGAGAGAGGATATATAGTGGCCTTGAAACTAAAGATGGCGACCGGCAGCTGCCACGGTTCTTCCAGCGCGCCCTTGTGCTCTCACACTTTTCTCTATTTTCTGTATTTTGCGCTGCCGAAAATGGTTTTTTCTTTTTGATCCTGCCGGGCTTGGCCAGGGGACATCACCGGGCGTCGAGAGGGGGCTTAAGAGGGGCTCAGCTGGGCGACTCGAAGCGACTGAAGTGAACTGAAGCGATTGACCGGCCGCTTCGGGAACCTAACATCTGGCCCGAGCGGCCGAGCTTCCGCGCTGTCATCCCGCGACTTAACATCTATTCCGCCGCCGCTCCAAGGAACTTCCCCGCTGAGTGTCCCTTCCCTCTTGTGTCGCTCTTAAAACCTACCTTGCGGTGAGTCCACCGGCTGTCCGTGGTTCGATCTCCAGCTGTGCTTTGGAGAGAGTTCTGACTGTGGTCCGGCTCGCTCCTTTGGCAGTCTTGAAGACCTGGAGGTTTGCGGTTCGCGATCGCCGTCTTGGCTCCCTCCAAGGTCTGCTGTGTGCCGGAGCCTGGCTCGCTGGTCCCATCAACTACCGGAGTCCTGCCGGAGGTCTGCTGGGTTCTGCCGCCCGTCTACACCGGGCGCCTCGCCATGCCGACGATCAAGAAGTCGAGTTGGCTGCCTCCCTCCATTCTCCTGTTGCCGATAACCACCTTGCCATATCTATGGCTGGCTTCTGTCTCGGAGGGACTTGCCGGCTGCCGGCGTTTGCGACCGGGCGACGTATCGGCCGCCGGCGAATTTGTGGGACTGGGTGATCGGGCAGTGGTCCCACCACCGGTGACCTCCGGGCTGGTGAGTTCCGGTCCGGTTGATCGGGCGGCGGTTCGGCCGCTGGTGAGCGTTCCTGGAGTCCCCCTGGCTGCCCTTAGCTCCGGCTCCTACTACTCCTCGCCCCGGTTCTCGGGCGGCAAGCCGGCCGCCGGAGTTCACCTGCCTTTGATCGATACTTCTAATGCAGGAACGGCCACCGGCGGCTTGGGCACTCGGGTGGTTTCTCGGCCACCGGCGCTTCCCCCCCTTTCCATCCTAAGGGACTTTGGGATTTACATGCCGTTTCTTCCATCCCGACCCTACCGCATGAACCAGACTTCCTGTTGCTTGTTTCTTTGACCAGCGCCGACGGACCGGGACGGGTCTGGGGGGGGATCGGAGGGGGGAGGAGTGGGGTGGTGGTGGTTGGGAACCCTGATGGAGTGGCCCCACTACTGCGGATTGTATCCCTTTTGCACCCCTTCCTAGTTTTATTGCTTCCTCTTTCCACCGTTTCATCCCCCCTGTAGCCCCCCTGCCCCTCCTGGCTCCCCTCCTGCCCTTCCTCCCCCCCCCCTTCACCCGGCTTACCATCAGCACCTGGCCTATGTCCCAACTTTTTATGTTTATTTTTCCTTATTTTATCCTATTATATTAATTTATTGGTTTATGTTTTGTTGTGCATTCTATTTATTTTGCCTTGGTCTTTAATTGTTGTAGGGTATTAGGTCTTTTTTCCAGGCAAGCTGCCAATTGCTGTGCCCTTGATAACATCAGTCCAGCCTTGGGACCCACCTGGTTACTTCCATCCTACTCAATCCCAGGTGTGCTGTATTCCCACTTGGCAGCTTGCCTAGCTGCCTCTATTTTAGTTGCTTTTATATTGGCTAGTTGGTTTACTTTGTTAGGTTATTATCTGTTATTGTTTGTTAGCTATTTTTGCCAGTATTGTATTGTTTGTACCCTAGTATCTGTTGTATTTTTTTTTTTACTTATTTTTTTTCCCCCCTCCTTTCCCCTCTCCTTTTGTCTAGGTCACCATGACAGCAGGGACTCATATACCAACCGTGTTGGGTCGTGGACGATGCGCTCGGAATTGGGGAGTTGGTCGGTTGAGAAGAACTAGGGTCAGGCATCTTGTGCCTGTCCCGCGTTCTGACTCCCCAATTCACTGCCACGTGTCTGGTAGCCATTCCACCAGCGCCTCCAACCTGACCTGTCTCCTTCTCAATGCCAGGTCGGTCCATAATAAGACCGCTGTCATCTCTGATACCATCGCTGACAGCAGGACCGACCTGGCCTGTATCACGGAGACCTGGGTGGGCTCAGAGGGGGGAGCTTCCCTCGCCCAGCTGTGTCCACCTGGGTTTCTGGTTCAGGGAGTAGGCAGGTTGGAGGGCCAGAGGGGGGGAGGGGTCGCCATTGTTCACAGGGAATCGCTTTTAGTGACCAGGGCCTCGACATTGGTGAGTCCAGGGTTAGAATGCCTACACCTGTTGGTGGGACAGCGGGATAGATTTGGCATTGTGCTGGGCTACCGTGCTCCCCGCAACCCAGCGCAATCCCTACCAGAGCTCTCGGAGTTCATCGCCGCTGCTCTCTTGAGGTCCCCTCGGCTTCTAGTCGTTGGGGACTTCAATGTGCATGCTGGTGATGGGCTCGCCGGTGCAGCTCTGGAATTCATGGAAACCATGACATCCATGAATCTATCCCAGCTTGTTTTTTGCCCTACCCACAGATCTGGGCATACCTTGGACCTGGTCTTTACCTCCAAGTCGGGGGATTCCAATCTGGAGGTGAGGGACATTGTTTCCTCTCCTGTGTCATGGTCAGATCACCACCTGTTGTCATTCTCCCTTGCAATGGCGTCCCCTCCTCGCGGGGACCAACGGCCCCTTGTTTGGGCCCGCCCCCGAAGGCTTCTCGATCCGGCCCGGTTCCGGGAAGCCTTCGGGGAGCTCTCTGGTGGTCTGGCTGACGATTCGGCCGAGGCCCTGGCCAACCTATGGTTTGAGTCAGCTGCCGGCGCCATCGACCGAATCGCCCCTAAGCGTCTCCTCCGTGGCAGAGCTCGAACTTCACCGTGGTTCACGGAGGAGTTAAGAGCGATGAAGCGGGAACGGAGGAGACTGGAGAGCATCTGGAGACAGAGCCGGACGGCGATGAATAAGACCGCTGTTGTGATCCAGACTAGGCGCTACTCGCGAGCGATCAGGGAGGCTCAAAGATCTTATTACTCCCTGAGAATTGGTGAGGCCTCGAACCGCCAGGCAGAGCTCTTCCGGGTGGTCCGGGACCTCACCAATCCTAGTCTGGCTAGGCCTCCTCCTACTGATTTCAGTAGCGAGAATTTTGCGGTCTTTTTTAGATCTAAAATAGAGGCCATCCGTGCCGGCTTTGAATCCAGTAGCACTAGCCCTCCCTCGCCATCCCCAGCTCCCTCACCCCCCCCCCGCTCTCCTCAACTGGTTGAGTTTGGGCCTGTTTCCCCTCTGGAAGCCTCCAGGGCTATCGCCCACTGCCGTCCCGCGACCACTCCTTTCGACCCTTGCCCATCCTGGCTTATTAAATCTGCCGGAGGGAGCATGCCCGAGTGGGCCGCTGCCATCGCCACCGCCTCCTTCCGCGAGGGGGTTTTTCCCTCTCGTTTGAAGGAGACGGTGGTTAAGCCCATTTTGAAAAAAACGGGCCTGGCGTCGGACGAATTGGCCAACTACCGTCCGATCGCCAATGTTCCCTTCATGGGCAAGGTCATCGAAAGGGTGGCCGCGGTGCGCATTCAATCTCATCTGGAGGAACAACGGTGCCTTGATCCTTGCCAATCTGGTTTCAGGCCTGGCCGGGGGACCGAGACAGCTCTGGTTGCGCTGCAAGATGACCTAATCCGGGCGGCCGACAGGGGTTGCTCTACCCTGTTGGTCCTCCTGGATTTGTCAGCGGCCTTCGATACCGTCGACCACGGTATCCTACTGGACCGGCTCTCTGAGGTGGGTATCGGAGGCACTGTTCGCAGTTGGCTCCGGTCCTTCTTGGAGGGTCGGTTCCAGTATGTGCAGCATGGCGGAGAGTTGTCGACCCCGTGGACACTCCCTTGTGGAGTTCCGCAGGGGTCGTCTCTCTCCCCCATGCTGTTCAACATCTACGTAAGACCGCTGGCCGGGGTCATCAGGAGATTTGGGCTGCGTTGTCATCAGTATGCTGATGACACGCAGCTCTATCTCTGTTTTTCCACCTCTGCAGTGGAAGCTGTCCGGACCCTCGACCAGTGCCTGGAGGCGGTTTTGGCTTGGACCAGGGCCAACAGGCTCAAACTCAACCCTGGGAAGACCGAGGTGATGTTCTTTGGGAGTTCCCCGTCTGGTTATGGAGGCCCTCTCCCCAGCTTGGAGGGAGTTTCCCTCCAGCTGGCAGAGAGGGTTCGTAATCTGGGCGTGATCCTGGACCCGGCACTGTCCCTGGAGGCCCAGGTGGCTGCCGTGGCCAGGACTGCTTTCTACCATCTCCGCCAGATTGCCCAGATTCGTCCCTACCTAGACGTGGACTCCTTGAGAACAGTGGTGCAGGCGCTGGTGATCTCGAGGCTGGACTACTGCAACGCTCTCTACATGGGGCTGCCCTTGACTCTCCTCCGGCGTCTGCAGCGGGTGCAAAATGCAGCAGCCAGACTGGTGGTGGGTGCGCGTCGCTATGACCGCATCACCCCGGTCTTGGCTCGGCTGCATTGGCTACCCGTTGCAGCCCGGATCAGATTCAAGGTCCTGGTTTTAGTTTATAAAACCCTCCATGGCTTGGGACCTGACTACCTGGCAGAGCGGATCGTCCAGCGGTCAACTTCGGCCCGACCGGTTCGGCAGTCGCGGGCGCACTCGCTGCGGGTTCCCACCCCCCGAGAGGCCAGGCGTTCACTTACACGGAACCGGGCCTTCTCGGCTGCTGCCCCTTCCCTTTGGAACAGCCTCCCCAGCGAAGTGCGCTCTGCAGAGTCCCTGCTGGCCTTTCGCAGAGCGATTAAAACCATCTTATTTCGCGAGGCCTTTGGTGACCTAGCCTAATAGTTTTTTTTTCTTGTTTTTTTTTCCCTTCTCTTTTTTTTTTCGCCATCAACTCTCACACTATGAGCGTACTGACCTAGCAGCGAGGTTAGACTTTAACAAGGGCGCCTAAATCTAAATCTATGCTGCAATTTTAATTATATGTTTTGATTGTCTTGTTGTGTGTTTTTATTGACTGTTATGCATTTGCTGATCTGTTTCAGCTCTGTAAGCCGCCCAGAGTTCCCGTGGGAAGATGGGCGGGGTATAAATTCAAAAATAAATAAATAAATAAATAAATAAATAGTGACCATTTGATATACTGTATATACTCAAATATAAGCCTAGTTTTTCAGCACTAATTTTGGGCTGAAAAAAGGGCCCCTCGACTTATATTCGGGTCAATACTTTTAGCCACAGAGGCAAGTGTTTGGGTCGGTGGCTAAAAGTCATTTTAAACATTGTGTGCCACTTCTCATGACCCCCCTCTATATCACAGGGGAGCGGTATGCCATGTTTAAAATGAATTTTAGCCACTGACCCAAGCACTTGTATCAGTGGCTAAAAGTCATTTTAAACATCACACACCACTCCCCCAGCTCACAAAGGAGGAGCTGCCAGGCCCTGCTGCATTTCCCACCCTAGACTTATACTCGAGTCAAAACATTTCCCCAGTTTTGGGGGGTTAAATTAGGGGCCTCGACTTATACTCGGGTTGACTTATACTCGAGTATATACGGTATATGTCTGATTGTTCAAAAGTCCTGCAACACCTTCAACTTGCAAATTCAAAATTGCCCTCCAGTATTCACCTAGCGAATTGGCTCATGGCTAGGTTATCCTGATGACATCAGTAAATACATTATAAAGATAAAAGCCCTTGTCTAATGGTCACCATAGATCTTCTGTTGTTTTCAAACCGAAGCATGACACTGCATGTCAGCAATATACACCTTCCCACCACCACCACCCTCACCAGCAAGCCTCCAAGTGCTGTTAAAGATTTGTAACCCTTCTTCTTCACCACTTCTCATTCTAGATTTTCAATATGCTTCTGGAAAGTGGCACTGCAGATGCACAAACCCAAACTACAGTATGTTATTTATGCCCTCGAGTTCTAGAGCAAGACTCAAGAGCATTAACGTTGCTTGGAATGCCTCTCATGCCTTCAGCCCAGATCTGGAAAAGAGTTGCTTTCTGATAACCTTGGATTGTGTATCCTCACATGACACAGCAAGCCAGCTGTGTCACTACAATTGCACACAATAGAGATTTAACAGCATATTGGCTATGACAATTATGACTTTGAGAGACACCTTTATTTTATATTCACATCTTATTATATACTTACAGCATGTGTTATTATCAATACAGCACCAAACTTATTATTAATATAGCACCAACAATTAAGCACCATACAAAGAGTTAAGAGGGGCTAATCCTGGCCATAATAAATGGTATATAGACCAATAACCAACAGTGGTAATGTAAGGGAGAGGAGCTGGAACACTTTGCTTTTCTCCTTTGGAAGGAGGGAGGGAGTAGAACAGCTCCACAAAGAGAGGTTAACAGCATAGGTCACAATAGGTCCAATCAGTTTACAAAGACAATAATTTTCACCCTCCTTTGGTTTTTTTTTCTCCCAGTATCTTTTGTCAAGAAACAAATGAAGAAATCTTAGATTGCAGAAACAACAACAAATCATCAAGATGAAATAAATGAAAGCTGGACAAGAATGACAGTTTGCAAAAGGGAGGCTGAAGGACAGAAGACAAGCCCAAAAGAAAGCAGAATATGGTTGCAGTGAAAAGCAGAATGGACAAGATGAAGGAACAAACAAGGCTCAAAGTGGGGGGAAAAGATGGCAAAGAACAGCTTAAAAATGGAATAGTTAAACTTTATAGCATTATGCTCAGCTTGTCAAGCTGAAGATGGAACAGTGTCATTTAGAGAGATTTAAAAAATTAAAAGTAACAAGAATCGCCCATATATTAAATGGGGAGGAAAAAAAGGAAAGATAGGGGGCAATCTGTAACACCACCAAAATACTGACTTAAAACAGGTTATTTCATACCCCAAAAATAAGAAATACGTAGGAGGAATAACAAAATACAAGCAGCACGTTATACTTGGAAACATTATAGTTAATGAAGAGAGCTAAAATCCACGAGAAAACACAAAACTGAAACACGGAGAATGTGAGAGGTAGGGCGGCTGCTATAGGAAAAGAAAAGAACAGGCAGGGCACTGGCATTAAAATAACAGCCAACTGATTTTGTGCTCAGGATTGTGCGAGAAAGCTTTCATTCTAGCTGTCTTCTCACCACAACCCAATATGAATTATCTGTCATACGGATAAATGTGTACAGATAGCTTGTTCCACGTAAGGGTCCGTAGGTTAGAAAGAAACTAACGGAAAAATAAAGCCCCACGCCCTATAAAAGGTTAAGATAACAACAATTATTTCCAAGACCCATTGTTTCCAAAGTCCATTAGCCAGCTGTAAAGCTCAAGCAGCCCACAAATCCAATGCAAATCGGTGGTGGACTCAAAGGCAGAAACACTGAATTGTCCCAGATATTGGTTGAGAAGGAAGGGACATGCCAACTCCTGTAAGATCCTAATCCTATCTTGGAATTTTGTGTGCACCCCTGTACACACAGGTAAGAGGTCGGGACACAAGCATTCCGAAAATGACTGAGCTCAATTTTTTTTTAAAAAAAATGGGATACTTTTATCAAAACAGGGCAAGACTACGGAAAAAAAATAAAATAAATACCCTCATGCTAATAAACACCTTACAACTCTGGAAGATGTTCATGCTAACACAATGCTACACTCTTATGTCATTCATTCTGGATCAAGGACAGGACACAGTTATAGTGAGGATGCCATAATGAAGATTGGGTTCTTTTTAATCACTGGCACTGCTATACATTTGTTCCTCTAATTTCCCAACCCATGACTCACGAAACAGAGAAAATTGCTTATAATTAGCCTCCCATTAAAACAAACTATAATGCAGTATTGACGGCATTAACCATTAAATGCTACCTTGCTTTAATTACAAAACTGATACTGTGGGGGGGGGTATACTGAACCCAAACCATGGGTGTGCTGAAAGATGCCACCATAGATGCTCCTGATGTTTTGGACTACAAATCCTACAAACCCATGGCCCCAGTGCCAAATGTCAGGACTGTGGTCCAAAGTATGTGAAAGGTATCAAACGTTGTTTTGAATACACAACTATAAATCTGAGATTGATATTCTTCAAATTGGGAAGTTTTGTTTAATTGTACCCCATTCAGCAACTCTGTTAATGTATGTATGTATGTATGTATGTATGTATGTATGTATGTATGTATG
>JAHTLZ010000054.1:9826864-9865660 GCA_023846285.1 Phrynocephalus versicolor
TCTATCTATCTATCTATCTATCTATCTATCTATCTATCTACATATCTTCCACATTCTGCATTGGTGCCCCAAATAAAGTGTTTTCTACCTTTGATGGTTGGGAGGGCCAGATATGACTAAAAAGGAAAGTGAACATTCTTTCAGGCAGATATGTAAAGAAAACCAAACCTTGTAGCTTCCAAGCTTTCCTTTGTTCTTCTTTGGCAATTTGCTCCATATCTTTGTCGTATATGTAATCTTGACACATAAAGCAGTATATACCCCCATACAAAAGGTCTATAGCTGTAGAAACAGAAGCGGGGGAGGGGCGAGAAGAAGCACAAAGAATTTAAAATACAGACTTGGTTTTTCTTACTACTGTATTGCCTTTCTATATGTCCTGCAGGAAGCATGAAAATACCAATATGCATTCGTTGCATGGCATCACAGATTTTAAGAGGTCATCTCTCTACTGCTAAGCATCTTAGTCAAATGAATCAAACAACATTTAAAAGATAGTTAAGTTTTGCTTGGCAGTTGAATGTATTACCATGGACTCTTAACTGAACACAACCAACATTATGCAAATTATTCCTCTCTAATTTTAAATACTGCCAGGCTTAAGGAAAAATGAGAGGGAAAGAGAATACAGAAAACAACATATGTTGCAAACTGAGGAGGCATTTAATTAATGTTATAGAAAACTGAATTAGGACTATCAGTTACAGCAATGCATACTAAAACCATGGTGGCAAACGTTTATTACCGTATATTGGTTCTTAGATCAAAACAGATGAAAACCTACAACCCAAAGGCAACCAGAACACATTTCTTCCAGGCTGCACATACAGGAAATATGTTACAGCCTCTCTGTAGATTGTGAATCACCTAGCCATTTCCTGCCTCCTGCCCATTTCCCTACATCAATCCATGGGCAGCCTGCTACTGAATCCATCTGAGAGTCTTCTCGATTTGTCATTCCCAACTGTGGATTACCCAGCTGTTTTTGGACTGCAACTCCCAGAGGTCTTCACCACTAGCTGTGCTGGGTGGGAATTGCAGTCCAAGAACATCTGGGTTTTCCAAGGTTGGGAACTGCTGTTCTAGATTATCTGTATTCGTGGTCTCTACATAGTATATAATCATGCATAAATACAGTACTATATGTGTGGGCACATCTACTTCTGCAAGACCAAACAGGATTAATCCATTGAAAAGAGAAGCAACTGTGCGATGTCTAAAAAATTGAAGACTAGCATCGTGTCTCTACCTCATAAACTATCATTCCATTCCATTCCTTTGAAAACTGGGATTTTTTATAAAATCACATGCAAACTACCATACCTATGTTGTTTACAAACAGAACCTACTGATTAATTCTTTACCACACCAAGTCTTTTGCAACATATTTTTAAAAGATGGATTGGGGAGATCAGGATCAAGACTCTTGACCCTGACCTCTATAAATACAAGGTTACGGTCAAGCTGGCTCTTCACCTGGAAAACACAGTGAATCATAGAATCATAGAGTTGGAAGAGACCTCAAGGGCCATCCAGTCCAACCCCCTGCTATGCACGAACCCCCATCACAGTATTTCCGAGAGATGGCCATCTAGCCTCTGCTTAAAAACCTCCAAAAAAGAAGACTCCACCACCCTCTGTGGCAGCGCATTCTACTGTCGAACAGCTCTAACTGTCATGAAGTTCTTCATAATGTTCAAATGGAATCTCTTTTCCTGTAGTTTGAAACCATTGCCCCGAGTCCTAGTCTCTGAAGCCATGGAAAACAAACCTGTTCCCTCTTCAATATGACATCCTTTCAAACATTTAAACATAGCTATCATATCCCCTCTCAGCCTTCTTTTTGAAAGGCTAAACATTCCCAGTTCCCTCAGCTGCTCCTCATAAGACATTTCCTCCAGACCTTCAACCATCCTGGTCGCCCTCCTCTGCACCCGCTCGAGGTTGTCAACATCCTTTTTAAATTGAGGCGCACAGAACTTCACACAGTGTGGAACTGAATTCCCAACATCTGGTTCCACAGCCAGAGACCTAACTCGCTGAGCTGAAGACACTCAAGAAAGATTAACTGCAGGTGATAGTTTCCATTTTTCTACTTAGTTTGAAATCTTACTGTGAGCTACAATTATAACAGCAAAGCAAAGTGTTCTGCTTATATACCGCCCCATACCATTTCAAGCAGTCTCTGGGTGGTTTACAGTTTACTTATGCAGGTTACACTTTGCATCCCCCCCACCCAAGCAGGCTGGGTACTCATTTTACTGTCCTCGTAAGGATGGAAGGCTGAGTCAATCATGAGCCTGAATAAGCGGAAATATCAAATTTCTTCCAGACAAGGATTTTTGGGTACCAGGCAATTTGATTTATTTAGGGAACATATATGCAAACAGTCATTTTTCCCAACCCAGCCAATATTTGTGGTAGATTATTACGCCTGCCAATGACTTTTCATGGGCTTTGTCTCTATGCCATAATACTTCTTAGGAAGTGCTATCATGTGTAGTCTATATATGGATCTCTGCTGCTTCTAAATGTCAAGATATACCAGCTGCGCTGGTGGATAAATTAAGAATAGAAATTATATATTAAATCAGAAATGAATACAGAACTCATCCATACAAATACAATATTCCAATCATTCTTGATATAATCAGAATGCACACATGGAGGTCATATGTAATGACAAGCGCCAATCTTAACTATGTTACACAGGTGGTTCTTGCTTATATAAGCTATATACAAAGTAACTGTTGCTATAGCAATAGGGTGAGAGGACCAATGGCTGAATGATACAAAGTATCTGCATATGCTATTTGAAAATAAAGCCTTCTGACTTAAAAAAAATATTATAGCAGTCTGTGGTATATACTATGCTCTGCAAAATAATCTTGTAATTGCAGTTTAAATTTTCAAAAAGCTACCAGAGTCTTTCTGTACTAGAAATGTTGCATACACACACACTACTACAGAAATGGTGTACCCAAAGTGGATATTTATGGCTCTTTATTATAAGCCATTCAAATGAAGAATTTTCACAAGAGACAATGATTTAAAATAATAACACTCACCCTTTACTGCAACTTAGGAGGGTCTATTTTGTAGCAATTAATACTACTGATCTCTTAGTTCACGTGATTATTACATGTCAAGTTATACTTGCTTGGAACAGAGGTTGCTAACACTGTCAGATGTTACCAGAGTGATCTGCCTCAATCATGGTTCTGTATTATGGGCACGCAGCTTCTATCAAGTCATAGAACTTTCCTCTCTGCGTTGCACTGCACATGCAACAAGGCATGAACAGATCTACAAGCAAACAATACCATGGCTTCTCACAATACTACTGTTGCTAAGCTTGATGCTCTGAATGCCCCTTTGGAAAACCAACCAACAGCCCCTTGCGTCTCCATTCCACCCTTCTGTATTGTTCACATCTCCTTCTGCCTGTCCAATGGTCACTTTACACATTTCCCAATTCCTCCTTTTTTCTCTCAGGTACGTACTTGTACGTTATTTGTTATTTCTTTACATACAGTGAAATGTATAGTGCATATTTGTAGGCACTGGCAGCAAGGGCATGCAATTTTCAAACCAACACATCCTGCTGCTAGATGGAATTAGGTTTTATAATGCTACGGTTTCTGCCTCCCAGAGTTCACATGAAATCAATGCTTGGGTAGAATGGATTTGTTTTCATCTTGTTCTGTGAATTATTTTGGAAATCCTTTGGAAAATGAAATCCAGAAGTAAAGAAAAACCTTCTTTAATGAACAAATCCAAATATAAGGAAGACAAGGACCCAGATGAACAAGGTCTCTATGTGGCAAATATTCGGTAGACCTAACAGTTGGTTTGTTGTTCTGTGTCACCTACTCTCATGAAAGGCACTACCAAAAGCAGGCTGGTTTATGGCATCAGCATTCCATCTTTTTCCCAAGACATTGAGAAATGGAGCTTTCCCCAAACCATCATTGATCCAACCACTGACATAGTCAATTATATACTGATTTCACCCATGCACTCAAAGAATGATTTTAGAGCACATCGATTAAGTGCAAAAAACAGAAGCATGGAACGAACTGAAGTATAAACACTCCTGGAAGGAATTCCACAAAGAGGATTTATGTTACCGTGTCTGAGTATACTTCTACTGTGCTGCATTTTAGACACAAAATGATTCCTAAAGCACTTTCCTAGTCTGAAGAGACATCTCGCAGAAGAAGGAAAAGTACCTGCCAACCTGCACTCCTTGGAGCAATAAGGGACAGATGCAAATGGCACTGAGTTAGAGTGATCCATGATGCCACTTATCCTAAGGCAGCTTCCTACCATCCTTGAGAGACATCAGTATATTAACAAGACTGTTCATTTTTAAATGTTCCTCTCTTTATTTTGTCACTTCCGAAAACTGATGCAATTGTAGCCAATACAGTTTTCAGTGTAATCATGTCATTTATTCCCTGCATGTTTATTTTTAGGGACTGCTTTTCTGTCAGCTTGTGTCCCATTCTTAGCAAGTACGCAGTAAATCCAGTTCAAGAAGCAACAAGGACAGAGGTCAGCTTATCAGCTGCACTCAATATGGAGCCCTTATCCATAAACAACTTGGTAAATTCAAAGATGTGCCATTGCAATGGGATGGAGCACACTAGAATCACAAAATGGTTTAAAGCATCTAGAAATCTACTGTGGCATTGTTTCCTGTTTACCAAGCATTTTCATTAGATAATGTTCTTTTAGTTGGGCACATGAGCTGCAGGATTTTATTATTTATATATTAATTATTTTAAACTGCTTGTTGTTTTGATGGTTTTATAGTTTTTAATATACTGTTGTGTGCTGCCCAGAGACCATTTGGTAGTGGGGCAGCTAAAAAATTCTGATATAAATAAATAAATAAATAAATAAATAAATAAATAAATAAATAAATAAATAAATAAATCATCAATTGTTGGTCTGCTGTGGCAAGATTGTTTTCTCTCATATGCTATTCTTCTGTCCTTACAAGTTGATGATTTAGAAAATGGCTTGAACCCCTTCCTTGCCTGACTACATAGCAAAAGACTCTGGCAAAACTTTTTCTCTTGGCAGTCTAATCTTTATTCATAAACACAGGAGTAATTTAATATGGGTAAAAGAAACTGAGCGGCCTTCGGTTCTTTTAAGGAGAAAGGTGAGATAAAAATATTTCTGAAAACTAACTAATTAAATAAACAAATAAAATGCTTACAGCTATTCACACATGGAAAGGGAGAGACCAACTCTGGAAACAGGGTAAAATGCAGCGAGAGGGAGACTGCCCTTGATATAAAGCTGTACATGGGGCGTGGCACGAAAGCCTTTCACCCTTGGAATTCATTTGCTAGAAGATGAAAATAATTCATTTTTCAGCATAAAAGTTGCTGGTACGAGTAAAGCTATACTATTTGGTAGATGGAGCTTCAGTTTTTCCTTGTCTCCATGGAGACTAGTGTTAGTTCAGCAAAAGTCAATGTTTCCAAAATAATTTTTCTCATTCTCTGATATGCATATTATCAGGCAGGTTTCAGGAGAGGGGGGAAGCAGAGGATAAAAAAAAATGAAATGGCTTTCTCCATGGATACAGTACAGTTGCAACCCAGGTACAGCTGGAGAATATTTTCATCTGTTATTTTAAGAAAATACATATTTAAAGGGTTTCTCAGCAGGCTAGAACACTGAAACTGTCAGCTGCAAAGTCAGCAGCTTGGTAGTTCGAATCCCGAGTGCCACGCAGCAGAGTGAACTCCCAATGTTAACCCCAGCTCCTGCCAACATAGCAGTTCGAAAGCATGTACTTGCAAGTACATAAACAGTTACCACCATAAAAAGGGAAGGTAAACAGTGCTCCATGCACAGAAATGTGTTCAGCCATGTCAGCCACATGGCCACAGCCTTGCACAACACTGGCTCTTTGGCTTGAAAACGGAGATGAGAACTGCCCCTAGAGTTGGACACAACTAGCACACATGTGCTGTGCCCAGAAGAGGTGGGGCCTTGAAGTGCCAAACACCCGTTCAGTTGCTGAACAAACTGGTACGATCTGCTGAACCAGCACTTCATGCCCATCTCTCATTCTCAATTCTCACATTATTCAAGCGAACACCATTTCTGCTTCCATGCCTGCTTCCCTTACTTTGTCTTAGCACCTACAGAATGACCTGGGATGCCCACTTTTCCATGATATGTCTCCCAAGGCAATCAAGTAATCAAATAGAATGTCTTAACCCTCCCCTTCATTGCAGACCATTCTGTGATCATTCCTTTCTCTACTCCTAATAACTGCCTTATTCAAAAGTAGCTAACAAGAAATCGGACAATGGATAATGAACCCTTCAGCAGGGAAGTTAAACATTAAAATACAACCCTACCCACGAGCCACTCTTGTGCTTTTCTCCCTCGGCAAGAGCGGCAAATAACAAAATAACACAAAGAGGGGAGAGAACGGTGGTTCTCATTTCATTTCAGGTATTCTAGACAGTGATGACGATGATTCTCTTAAAAGACACAGCAGGCCCAGTTTAATCACACTCACATAGAAAGTGGCAATAGGTAAAAATGACAACTAATGCAGGTTGTTGCCACCACTCCAAAGTTGTACACCTGGACAGTATCCACATTTGCCCAACAATTCTGATGAGCTGATAATTATATTTTGATTTCAATAAATTTCATAATTTACTTTTTAGTAAAGAGGCTTCAGAATAGGTAGTACTGTATAAATGGGTCTTCTCATTCACATCTCTCATGACAGCCCTGGAGTGCAGGGAAGGACTTGTAGGGAAGGGCACAACAATTTGCCTCAGATCACCCTCCAATCTATACAGCCAAGCAACAATTTCAGCCTGGATTTCAACACGAGAGCAGGAGCCATGAGACTGTTTATTCCGCATTGTTGAGCTCTCCGGACACCAAAGGCCCACTTCAGCTACCCATGCTAACATGAATGAATAAAATTGAGAAGACGAGGTACTGTATATACTCAAATATAAGCCTAGTTTTTCAGCACTAATTTTGGGCTGAAAAAAGGGACCCTCGACTTATATTCAGGTCAATACTTTTAGCCACTGAGGCAAGTGCTTGGGTCGGTGGCTAAAAGTCATTTTAAACATTGTGTGCCGCTTCTCATGACCCCCCTCTTCATCACAGGGGAGCGGCGTGCAATGTTTAAAATTACTTTTAGCCACTGACCCAAGCACTTGCATCAGTGGCTAAAAGTCATTTTAAACATCACACACCACTCCCCCAGCTCACAAAGGAGGAGCTGCCAGGCCCTACTGCATTTCCCACCCTAGACTTATACTCGAGTCAATAAGTTTTCCCCAGTTTTGGGGGGTTAAATTAGGGGCCTCGACTTATACTCGGGTTGACATATACGTGAGTATATACAGGTAATTATTATGAATGAAGTTGAGAAGAGGAGGTAGTTATTATGGGTGAAATTGAGAAGAGGAGGTAGAGGAGGAATGGGGATACGGAAGAGGGAGGGCATGGGACAGAGAGAGAGAGAGAGAGAGAGAAACCAAATTAGGTCAATTTCACCATTTTAAAAAACCCATTAAAGCCATGTATTATTCCTCAAAACTGTTAAATACTCTACCAAGCCCTTAAATGATGTATTGTCTCTACAGCCATACAAAGGGACTCCAATTCATACATTCCAATTCACACATTCATCAAATTACGAACCGACAAAATAAGAAGGCAGAAAAAAGTAGGAAAATGGCTATTTTTTTGAGAAACCACTTATTAAATAATGGCCCTAGTTTTTATCTTCCCATCAGAGCACTACAATAAACTTCCGCACAACCCATGAGAAACATTACTGTGACTAAGGTAAGCAATAATGGGCAAGTGTCCTGCAGAAAAGCTACCCAAGACTGAGTTCATTATAGGCTTTGCACTCAGTTCATGTTGCTTTATAAATGCCCCTGAACTGAGGGTCTAGCTTAGAAACTTCTACTATTTGCAAAGTATATTGGGGGGGGGGGGCATCTCAGGCAATCTGGTTTTAAAAATATATAGCTATTCCCATCAGGAGTTTAGAAACTGATCAGCATTAAAGTGGGTAGATTAAATGCATGCCTATGTGCAGCATGGGCAAAATGTCTGACGTGATGGATCAACAATTCAAGCTCCTTGATTCAAGTTAAGACTTCTCAAGAGATACATCCATGTAATGATTTTTTAAAGACTAAGACATTTGCATAGGCTTTGATAAGAGAAGATGACATACTGTTTGCTGAATCCTATCAGGCTGAACATCGGACAAGACTGGGAAGATGAGGCAGTAGATGGAAAGTTTATAACTAACAAAGTAAACACATAATATCTGAGAAGTATCTGAGAAGTATCTAAAAGGGTGTTCTACATCCAAATCAGTAGGATAGACAAAACATAGGAGAGATAAAAATATATTACAGTATATGTGCATTAATATACACCCACTTGGGAATTTCTCTAGGTAAAACTGAAACTTATGTAGTTCTATATGAAGTACCACCAAGAAACCATGTGCAGGTATACTTTGGGATAAATTATCACAGGACATTTCGCTTTAGAAGCTGTACCATTTGATAAATACCAAAACTGAATTCATGATCCAGTGAAATTAAGCAATAACATTTTCCACCAATGAAAGGAAAAACTCTCTAACTAGAATCATCAGAAAAGCCAACACTAAAGAGATCCAAGAGAATAAGCCATGTTCCTTCTTCTGCTAGAAACCAGCCAGTTGGGTCTTGTGGTACTCTGCTAATCTCAGGTTATATATATTTTAGCAACTTAACCTCAATTAACCATGGTCATGATTAGCAGTAACTTCATACTGTAAGATTACTAGAAAAATTTAATGAATTATATGTAGTATTTTCTACAGAAAAAAAGACTGGTTGTCTGGATTCATCTGACATAAACATAATACTCCCAAGTGGTAAAAAAATTCACACTAGTAAATAAATAATAATATTGTAAGTGTGAAAAAAATACTTACCTAAGTTATGCCGCTTTGCCTTTGCGTGTTCGTGAATGTGTTTCTTTGTAAAACAGCCAAAGAAGACACAATACAGACAAGAATGGAGTCTGTTCAGATGGGCACCACACATATGACAGATGCACGACTTTGCCTGAAATGTAAAAGGGTGTTCATTACTAAGAGTAAATAATGTATCAAATATAGTAGATACCGTACAATCAAGCTAATTAATTCTAACATATTTAAAATGCTCTTGTTTTTATTTTCAAACATGAATATGAGATTGCTTAAGAGCTAGACAACGGAACGCTCTAGCCACCAGGGAAATACAGTCAACAGCTCTAAGCATATTTACCTATTCATACAACACATTTCCCAAACCCTATCTCAGTACATCATAAAATACACTGACAAGAAAATCATGTATCAACGGCAAAAAACAACAACAGTTAGTACCACAAAATCTGCCGAGGCAACTGATTTGGTGGCCAGTGAGAGTTATCCTTAACTGACAACCAAAAAGAAAAGTTGCAGTCACAGATACGTCTTCCGGGTAAATAATTAATTTTAGAAGTTACCAGTCACAGAAGGACTCGAGTTTTCACCTGCCTGGCTTTACTTAACAGTCTCACACTTCTTCCCCAAACAACCTCTGAATGCTGAGTGGGTGGGTAGGACAGCCATTAAATGGAGACTCAAGGCCTTTGAGCATGATACTCTATGTTGGTCACAGAAACATGTTTCTTTGGCAATAGATAAGAATGAAAGAATGCCTGGCTTGCACAATTTTCAATCCAAATTGAAAAGAGGAGGAATTCTAGTTACACTATCAGGATCAGATACATTTCTGTTTCATCAAACTAGGACAAATGGATAAGAACTTTTAATCATTATAATTAAACAAGGACTAAATCCAACTATTCATACCAACTAGAATAATGAATAATGATGGAATAATGACTGAAGCACAGGAGCTGTGAAGTTATCACTTACGTACATTTCACTGAATCACTGGGTCTACTCCAATTAGGACCAATTGGATTGAGCCCTGAGTTAACACATAGGAATTCAGAGTTTTACCAAATTTGAAAGGACCTCCATATACCTAACACTGGATGAACAGTCAAGCCAATACACACTGCACCATGTTCAATCAGAACTAAGTAGATATATCATTTCCACAGCAAATAAAAACGCTTCATGTCAGGAATATACAATGATGGACTGGACTGGAGATGTCCTGTTTGTGGAAGTTGTTGGAACTCTACGGCATATAACTCTATGATAAATAACGTCCAAGTATCTGTGATAATAGTGCACTAGATGGATATAAAAGATGATAGCTGGCAGACAGAAGGAGAAAAGAAAGTAAGTCTACTGTGTCCAAGATGTCTGCCTCTGAAGTAGTACCACCAAAGGTGATGTTTTGATTCCCTGTCCTATTTCTTATTGGAGTTGGAAGATCTGTATCTTGGCTGTTAAGACTGGTTCTTAAAATACTGAAGAGTGAACTAGCAAGAACTGAGATCATTCAAATCATGATTTGATTTTTGTGTAGGAGTAGGATCTACACTATGGCTGCTTAAACTGTCTAGATGACAGCTGAGCTGATTGCTGAGTAATCCTCATGTGCTTGGCTGTTTTCTTCTTATATAAATCATCAATAGGTTCATCTGTTTTAATGGTGAGCAGTCTCTCCCCATCAAAAGGAAGGTCTTGAATACAAGCCTTAGAATCATTTAAGATATTACAGGAGTATAACCATCCACACCTCCTCCTGCAGCCATGACTTTAGCTAAACAATCTGCAACATGAAGAGATGGGCACATTTGGTGTGCTGCTAAATAGCATATACTGATGGCGTGCTCCTATGTCAGCCTGATAGGGGAAATTGGAACCATTAAGATATACTGTCGTCACATACTAGATCCCACTGGATTCCAAGACATGGGAGGAATTCTGCATGACACTCCTGTTGAAGCCCTGGTGGACGACTGGTATTCCGACACCACTAGAGCTATTGACATTACTGCACCCAAATGTCCCCTCCACAGCAGAGCCTGTCCAACTGTATGGTACAATCATCATCTACAGGCAACAAAGCAAAATAAGAGGAGCCTGGAGGCCATTTGGTGCCAGGCCTGGATGGAAGATAATCTCAAAGATGACAAAGTCCTATATTAGGAATGTTAGGAAGGCTATAAGGCTCTATTTCATCAACCGGATTGATGAAGCTTAAAACCACCAAGCCGAATTATTCTGGATCATCCACAACTTATCCAAGAAAAATCACAATGACAGGCCTCCCAATAATATATTTTGTAATGAGTTCACAGCATTCTTTAAATCTAAAGTGGAGGCCACCTGCCGGTACCTTGATTGCCAACTTTCATCAGTAGATTCGGTTGAGATGTCCTGTGCACTGCCTTGCCCATTGACTTTAATTTAATTTCAGCCAGTGACATCACAAGAGGTGGACAGAGTGCCTGACCACTGTCTCTAGACCCTTGACCAATTTGGCTGATAAAATATGCCAGGCCAACAATTGTGGAATGGGCAACTGTTGTTATTAATGGGTCTTTCCTTACTTCAAGGGAACAATAATTAAGCCCATTCTTAAAAAAACTAACTTGGTGACAGACAACAACAGTAACTATAGACGCACTGCCAACATCCCTTTCCTTAGAAAACTAGTGGAGAGGGTAGTAGCAGAAAAACTTCAGGCACTTCTAGAGGAGAACAGTGCCCTTGATTCATTACAGTCTGGCTTTAGGATGTGCCATGGCACAGAAATGGTAGTGGTCATTCTGAACGACGACCTGTTGGGGAAGGCCATAAAGAGCCTCAATCTCTCTGTGGCCTTTGATGCCATCAACCACAGTATCCTCCTGGGGAAGCTTGCTGGATCGGGGACCAGTGGTCTGGCTTTGGCCAGTCTCTGGTCCTTAACTGCACTCAGGGAGTCCAGCTTGGCAAGATGATGTCCATCCCTTGGACTCATAATTGTGGAGTCCCTCAGGGATCAATCATCTTGGCAATGCTCTTTAACATATATATGAAGACACTGGGGCAGGGCATCTGGGTTTGGAGCTGTGTACCATCGATATGCTGAAGACACACAGCTCTATCTCTCATTTCCTCCTTCTGCAGATGATGCCATCCAGTGCCTTGAGTGCTGTGCTGGAGTGGATGAGGGTAAACAGTGTGAGGCTGAATCCAGGCAAGATGAGAGATCCAGATGTCTGTGGACCCTAACCTTAACCTTAACCTTAACCCTAACCCTAACCCTAACCCTAACCCTGCAAAGTGGTTAAATGCCTGTACTGCAGGTAAAACTGTGCTCACGACCTGGGGTTCAATCCCAGATAGCAGGCTCATGGTTAACTCAGCCTTCCATCCTTCCAAGGTCGATAAAATGAGCACCCAGGTTGCTGCTGGTGGTGGGGGGATGTGTAGCCTGCATACTGTAATTAAAAACTGTAAACCACCCAGAGACTACTTGAAGTGGTATGGGGCAGTATACAAGCAGAACACTTTTGCATTTTTTGCTTTAAATGAACAATATTCAGATAAAATCAGAGACCACTATTCTATAGCATATACAGGTCCTATGTACACAACCGGAAGGATGCTGTCTGTACCAAGAATGGAGCTGGCAACAACTTCACTGTGTAAAGAAAAGAGTAGAAACAGACACTGACCAGTCTATACAGCACTTACCTGAAAATATGTTACATTGGCCAAAGTTGGAAGCTGCCTTAATAGGGCTTTCCAATTTCATACTGAATTCTACAGAAATCAACTGTTCAACAAATGTACCAACACATAAAAAGCGAATGACACACAAAGAAGCCACATTTTACAGCTTAATTAACTCACACAGAATATAATCATCAATAGTTAAAACACTGGAGGGGGGGATAGGATAAACAAAAGAGAAGCTGGAGAGCAATTATCTGTAATATCTTTTTCCATCAGTGCAAATGTACCTTTAGAAGAATAATCAATTATCTTCAAGAGAGGCCCAAATTTTACAATTAGTTCTCAATGGGGCAAGCATTTTTCCAATCCATTAGGATCTACAAACACAGTTTTAAACCTGAATCAGAGCTGGCTAAGATTAAGAACCTTAGTATGAATCCTGGGTGACCAGCCTTGTAGGGAAATTTGTTTAAATAACACCTAAGAAACTATAGCCATGTGCCCCAAATGAAATGTCTTTCTTCCCAATACACGATGACGAAAATGACTTCAGAATGCACTTTCCTCTCCTTGCAAAACTCTGTTCTATTCACAGATATAAGCATTTACAGATTATATTCTGTGTGCTGATTTTATCCTTTTCCTGCAATGCACCACTGCAGTAGCCAATTTCACAAGAGAACATGATGATTGCCAATACCGCAGTGGTGTGTTCTAAGACAGAGTATAAAAATCTATTACTTTACCTCATCATTCCCCTGTGTCAGCAAGTCGTGAAAATGTTTTTAAACATCCTATTAGGTAATGCATTGATCTAATCTTCAGGGACACATGGCTTGAGAAATAATGCAGCAGAGAAGCTAGGCAGCCTTGCCTACTTGCCATTGTGCAAGGTATTTTTTTTTTTTATCCAATGCTGCCAATCATGACAAGATGTCACTTGGAATGAAAGACCACATATTGCATGCAAGTTTTATTCATCCTAGTGACAGGGCAAAAAGAAACGTATGCTCTTGGGAAACCTTCCGAATTAGTTTGGTGCAACCACTCAATCCAGCATTTATTTTCCAGCAGAAACTTAAGGGAAATGTAGATCAAAGCTTCAGAAACTCACTGGCAAGCAGAGACTTTCATACTGTTTTGTTCACATACTACAAGTTGTCGACAGGAAATGTGAACTTAATTAGTCCACATCAAAGCCACTAAATTTCTCCTAACAGGGAAGATAGCTGCAAAGTAGATATTCCACAAATTATTTATTCATGCAACATACAAAAAAGGAAAGAGTGTCAACTCCCTATCTATAACTTTATTTTTTTAAAGAAATTGTTCCACACATAGCGTGTTACAATAACATTTGCCTCATTTAATCACTGAGTGTACCAATTTTCTGCTCATTTTAAATGTGTCAAAATGGCACAAAATTCCAACAATATTGAGAATGAATTTGGCACAACTACACTGCCTTTACTAAAAATAAAAGAAAGGCAAGGTACAGATTCCAATGTTGTATGGCATTGTTCTGGTAGCTATCAACATATGTGATCTTGTAAAGCTCCAACGTGAATGTATTTAAACAAAACTGGACAAATTCATGTAGGATTCAATGTACACAGAAACACTGAAAAAATAACAAAATATGACAATATTATATAGGTGATATATATTAATGGCCAAGGAAACAAGCAACAGTTCCTAATCAACAATGAGAACACATCAGTGTCAATAGCACATTTATCAGAAAATATGGAAGGTGAGCATCACCAGATAGCTCTCTGTACAGGCTGGTACAGACAAAAAAGGCCCTAGTTGAAAACTGGGAAGGTCCAACAGACCTGTTTAGGAGAAACCTATCATTCAGGGAAGGTCCAACAGACCTGTTTAGGAGAAACCTATCATTCAGGTACCAATTGTACAGGCTTTATGTGCAGAAGTACAGTAAAACCTTGGTTTATGAGTACCTTGGTCTAGGAGTGTTTTGCAAGACCAGCAAACATTTCTGATCAATTTTGCCTTGATCAATGAGCAATGTCTTGCAATACAAGCCCTGGAGCAGGTCACATGATCACAAGTGAGCCAATGGTGTTTCTTTCTCTCTCCCCCTGTTGGATTGTGGGTGATTAGGTGGAATGTTCATTTCAGGCAGCCTCAAAAGCAGGCAGAGGAGAGAGCAAGGGAAGGCAATGAAGCCATTTGCCAGCTCGCTCCTGCTGGGAAGGAAGGAAGGACATCCAGTTGGTGGGTGCTGGCAGGCAGCACAAATCCTCTTGTTTTCCTCATACCAGCCACAAAAGTTTTCAAACATAAGTGCAGGTTAGGGGTTTGTTTCTTTTTTCTTTATATTCATATCTTGATTTAAATTATTTTTGTTTTTTATTTTCTTTATTATTTTATTTTATTTTATAGTACTGTAATCATTATTATATGAATGTTTTTGGGAACCAATCATTTGAGTTTCCATTATTTCTTACGGGGAAATTTGCTCCGATATACAAATGCTTTGGATTACAAGCATGTTTCCGGAACAAATTATGCTCTATAGCTCTGTAATATAATAACAATTTAGGAGTGAATGAGTAGCACACTTTTAAATTTGCAGGCAACACAGACATTCACTGCCCCAAAATGTTAAAGTCCTGGTTACTTCCTTACACAGACATGGCAATGTGAATTACAATTTCTCCTCTTCTGTGGGGAATGAATGCTGGATGGCATGGAAAGAAACAAAATCCATGGATTTCCCCAACATGATATCAGAGAATAAAATGTTAATTAATGGAGCAAGACGGGATGAAACCACATGAAAAGAGCAAGCATGTAACGTGTATAACAGTTACAAAAGGCTTTAGTAAGAAAGCTACCGGCCTACTCCAACTTTCCATCTAAGTTTGACACATACTGTACCTCAACCCTCTCCCAATGGGGCTTTCCCACCCCGGTGCACCTGTTGCAACCATTTTTTGTTATGGTCACGACAGAACCTGTGGGGGGAGAGGAGCGTCACACGCGTGTGTGCATGAAGAGCCCCAAAAATTAGGGTGCACAATGGCCTACACTAAAACTGTACACTGTACTAATATTTACATAAATCTGCACCTGCAGGCTTCAAAAGTGATGTCAAAAGATGGCCCTTTTAGCAAAATCAAATATTCAGTTTCTGGCAATATATGCCTCCAGTTCCTAATTAAGATTTGCTTTAAGAGCTAATAGGGAGTTCATATATGGTAGACAGGACTTTTAAAATCTTTACTTGTTAAATGGGCTAGAGAAATTTTCAATAGCAGATTTTAACAGTCCTACTGAACACTATTAAAGTGCAATAAACATGCAATTATTCAAACAAAAAGAATGAAAGAAATACAGGGGACAGATAAGACAATAATTTTGAAGCTCAAAGAGATTGAATAGATAAGAAAGCTACAAACAACAAAAAGGCTGCAATATTTTAGAAGAAAAAAGCATTGATAGAATTGCATGCTATATGTAAGAGCAGCATCACCTTTCTATTGAAATCACTTAACATTTTAGGTAATTATCTAGTCAAAAGTAACTACCTAATCAAAAGGGAAATAAGTGGTCAAAAGAAAACCACTGCACTTCAAAATGACTTCTAAAACACCCTTGCAAAATTAGTGGGCAATATTACATTTGGCCTGAACTCTTAATTTTTCAAGAAAAGCTTCAAAATGTGACAGTTATTTGAACCAACAGAATAAAGGTGAAATAGTTCATTGATTTTCATCTTTTCTCTTCTATATTATATAATGCCACTTCCAGAAA
The DNA here is from genome assembly GCA_023846285.1 of Phrynocephalus versicolor. NCBI lineage: Eukaryota > Metazoa > Chordata > Lepidosauria > Squamata > Agamidae > Phrynocephalus > Phrynocephalus versicolor. Next base: position 9,843,339 of record JAHTLZ010000054.1, read on the forward strand.
TTAGTAGATTTTCTTGTCTACATACACTGTGCTTTGAATTACAAAGCCATGTTTAGTTATCACAAAAGAAAAATACTAACTCCCTAATTGCCAGCTGAGATTAAAGGCCAAGAAAAACTCTCAACAAAATGTGTTTGTATATAATTATGATTAGACTTTTAAAAAGCAACAATTACGCATGCATACAACAATGACTGCCTACATTTCCTAACCTGTTTCAGAAAAGGATGGAATTTTTAAAAGCAACCACCACCCACATATGGACATTTTGTACCAAGTATTGATATGAAGGTTCTCAATGCTACCTACAGAAAGTCAACTTCTAAATCTAAATATTATGCACTCTGCATGTAACATTGACATTTCTACGTGAAAACGTTCGATTCCCTAGGGAATGTAACGCTGTTTAAACTAGAGAAATGCACTGATGGAAATAAAAGCATAGGTATCCACAGAAACTCAAAGTTTATCCAATGAAACAGTATCTAAAGATGAAAGGGACAGGAAAGAGGAAAGAGCAAGGGAAAAAGCAAAGGGCAGACTGCGATTTTCTACAACTGTTTAAAGACACTTGTAACAATTAGACACAATTTCAAGCAGCATTACTAGAATGTTTGTCAATTCTCTTTTTTAAAATCTAGTCCAATGGTTGATGGATGCAACTGCACTCTTTGGTATGGTAAAGGTAAAGGTTCCCCCCGCACATGTGTGCTAGTCGTGTCCGACTCTAGGGGTGGTGCTCATCTCCGTATTCAAGCCAGAAGAGCCAGTGCTGTGCAAGTCCATGGCCATGTGGGTGGCATGGCTGCAAGGAAACACTGTTTTTACCTTCCCGCCTTTTATGGTGGTACCTATTTATCTACTTGCATTTTACATGCTTTCGAACTGCTAGGTTGGCAGGAGCTGGGGTGAACAGCAGGAGCTCACTCCACTACGTGGCACCTGGGATTCGAACCGCCGAGCTGCTGACTTTGAAGTCAACAGTTTTCGGAGCCTTAGTCCACTGAGCAAGTATAAATTTAAGGGTCCAGCTTTTTAATATTATGAACAACATCATATTTCTACTGTTTGTAGGAGACAGAGCTCCTGATCACACTACTTTTTCAGAAAATGTTTCAAGATTGGTCCAGTAAATGATCCCCAAATCTCAAGCCAGGCAAAGATATACTGTACCTAAATTAGTCCCTTTGATGAGCTATTCCTGAAAGCCTCATGTAAGAGCAACGTACTGAAGTAACTGTCATTTCTAACTATGTTTGACGTCCAAATTCTCCTACACCAATTTCTGCATTAGGGAGAAAAATAGCCAATGAGGAAACTACAGTGGTGTCTCCAATCTTTTTGTGGGAAAAATGGTAGGTTTTGTACAGGAGATTAGAAGAACAGACTATATAATATAATTCACCTGCATTATTTTCTGCAAGTAGTAAATGGCATGGAAAAGAGCTACACCTGAACCTAAGGCATGATTCAGAGAGATTTCACAGGAGGGATTAATAAAACAATTCTGCTTATAAATGTCACTTTTACTCCCACACCCTCACACGCTTTGCATAGATAACTTGGACTCAACTGGTTCAGCTTTATATCATCCCTATTTTGCAAGACGCTCAGGTCAATTAATATTCCACTACAAAAGCTTTTGATCAAAAAGCAAAAGAGACATTTTCCTGGGCAATGCCCAGCTTCCTAGCTTGGAACAACCCTGAAAGCTTTACTTTCCTGTTTATTGTATTCATTAAAAGGAATCATTTAAAGTCATTTTAGGTTATTTCTATCACAAGCCTAAGAAAAAAATGTGACTTAATTCTGGAGGCAAAAATAAATGGAGTACGACTCACTAAACCTTCCATCACATTTTATTTAGAAACTACCTTTGATGATAAAAATCTGTACTTCAAATGGAATTACTAATACACATTTACAAGCTTTGCTGATGTTAACATAAAGATAATTGCGAGTCATAGGAATTCCACCTACAACGGCAATTCAGACACAAATTATCATAAAGAAATATTTGTTCACAGATAAACATAAATTTCACTCAGGGTGCATTTGATTTAATTTTTAAAAATTGGATTTTGATAATGTTTTTGATTTTTATCTACTCTAATTTCACTCATAGGATAAGATGACCTCAAACCAAAAAGCCCCAAAGCATAATCTCTCCCACTATCCAGCTGACCAATTCCATCCCAGCTGACATAAAACAAAGCACAACTATGAATCCCCCCTCCAAGATACATTTCTCTTGACAGATGAAATTAATAATAATAATAATTTATTGTCATTGTGTGTATATACACAGTATACACATACAACGAAATTCAGACACCCAGAGACCAGATTCAACACGCACACACAAGGGTTAGTTTTGAAGCTAGCCCAGTCATATACTCAAATACTACTAAAGTACAAATCCTTATAAACTACATGCATATTTGAGGAGTGGGGAGGTTTTGGGGTACTGAAAACAAGTTCAGATAATAGTATCATATCATAAGCACAGTTTTACATAAACGTAGTTTACATAAGATCATAATCTTTTCAAATTATGGATTCAGTTAGTTACTCACTCACACCCCCTCCCTGCCATCAGTGATTTGAGGAATGACTTGTGTTCCCTCAGTAATAGTACATTCTATTTTAACCACAAAGAATGTGAGAAATTTGCATGGTGCCCCTCTCCTGTCCAATATTCTCTCCTGGAAAATATTTTCCAGTAGTGCACTGTTAGGGCAAAATTTTTCTAAACAACAAAACTATTGGTCTTTTATTCATTCAAGAAAACAGATGAAGAAAAATTACCACCAAGACAGTTACCTCGCGATTTGTGAAGCTTTTTGGATCAAAACAATCACAGGTAACTCAGAGGTCAGAAAGAGATCAAAACAGTCCACAGTCAGCGAGGAACCATGACAGCAAAATCACAGTATTACTTGGACCTCTCATAACTTGAGAAGGAATAGGCAAGTGCCTAAAGGTTCAGAAGTTGGAAAAATCTTAAACATTTCCTGTAGAATTTCTGAGAATTTTTTGAAAGAGAAGTTTGATCACATTTGGGAGACGAGGCCTACAGACAGCACAGAAAATGTTTTCATACACTGACTATACCATCCTTCCCACAAGGTTATGACTCGCACTCCCCTTCCCTTTATATAAACCATGAGAAGGGAGAGCTGCATGCTTCTTTAGGACAATGATCCAAGCTTGATACGATCACTAAATAGTCTTGCACTCATCCAAAAGGGATAGTTAAAAAGACACTCAGAAGAGCGCTAAGTCAAATTTCTTCTGTATTTTTTTAAAAACTACTTTAAGTAATCAGATACTACAGATGTAACATTTAGCAGAAAGCTGTAGCCCTGTGTTTAGTGTGCTTACGAACAAGAAGGAATGTATCTTTAGTGGGCATATACTTTGATAAAGGCATCCCAGCGCAACACTTAGAAGCAAAGGCATGTAGTTCTTGTGTACTAGAAGACAAGAGCTATAGTAGAAGAGAAATTCAAATACTGTACTCAGATTTCATGCTTAGAAGAAGCTACAAAAGAAATATACATTAGTACTTTCAAGGTAAGTCTTCTGAAATCCTAAGCATAGTTAGTGGGACATATGCCTAACTCAGTCAATGGAGCATATTTCCAGGCAAGAGTCTGCAAACACACTTGGACCCATTGTCCTCTGAATCCAGTATGACTTACTTCTAACTACTGAACATATGTGCATTTTTATCAGTAACATTTGCTATGGCTTGCCGAAATGCCATGTTCCGTATATGTTCTATTATATCAATAGAACAAAGCACGTAGACTGCCTACTGCCTAGTCCACAGAAGGATAGCTGACGGATGTCAACTTCCTCTATAGGTATGTTTCAGGAGGGTATACATGTGGCTTGCAGCAGCAATGTGACACAACAAACAACAGGAGCTATACAAAGCCTCCAACCTGATGAACTGGAAGTCTGTGGTGCTTGACATATTAGCCATTTAGGCATAGAGTCTTAGAAGAGTGGCAATGGAAGGAGCCTATAAGGCCTCTGAGTCCAACTCCCTGCTCATCGCAGGAATACAATTCAAAGGATATCTGAAAGGTGGTTGTGCAAATTTCTCTTGAATGCCTTAAATTCTCCCTCCCATAACTTCCACTAAGCCTTTAACAAAATGCCTCATGATACTCTGAATAGCAAGTTAACTACTTGTAGGCCGGATCGAACAATTGGCTACAGAATCGTACTCAGAGGGTGATGAGAAACGGATCCTTCTCAAACTGGGAGGAGGTAACAAGTGGGGTATCCCAGGCTGAGTGCTCTTTTTATTAAAGATGTCTATCAGGGAGGTTACCCAATTTAAAAAACGAGACCAGATTAGTCTGGTGGGACTTGTTCTTGACAAGTCCGTGTCGGCTCCTAGTGATTATTGTGTTGGCCGATGGCATCCATCCACGAGTCCTCAAGGAACTTAAAGATGAAATTGCTGAGGTCCTAGCCAAAATATATAATCTTTCCCTCAAATTGTGTGCAGTTCTGCTCACCATACCTCCGGAAGGATATTATGGAAATGGAAAAAGAGCAGAGAGTGACAACCAGAATGTTTAGGGGACTGGAACACCTTCCTTGGCATCTGAGGCTGCAACAGCTGGGCCTCTTCACTGAACGACGGCACCTAAGAGGTAACCTGATTGAAGTTTATAAAATCATACACGGTGTGGACAAAGTAGATAAAGAAAAACTGTTTTTCCTGCCGCACAACACTAGGACTAGGAGGCACTCCACGAAACTTTTGGATGCTAGATCCCAAACAAATAAGAGAAAGTACAGTGGTGCCTTGGATAACGACGGTAATTCGTTCTCCGAGGTTAGTTGTTATCCGAAACACGTTGTTATCCGAAATGCAGTTTCCCATAGGAATGAATGGAAAACCGTTTAATCCATTCTGGAGCCTAGGAAAAAGGCAGAGACACCTGGTTTTTTGCTCAAAACTCTTTAAAAAGTGCACTTTAAAGGTACAGATGCAATATCACCTGGGATAACTTTTTTACTGATGCATGCTGGAAATTCATTATCTGAGGCAGTCCATAGGGAAAATTTGTTATCCGAGGCAGCCCGTAGGAAGATTCATTATCCAAGGCAGCCCATAGAGAAAATTCATTCTCCAAGGCAGACCTATACCTAGGAATTGCGATTTGTTATTCGAGGCAGCCCATAGGGAAAATTCGTTATCAGAAGCAGCCTTATACCCGGAAGTTTGCAGTTGTTATCCGAATTATTCATTATCTGGGGCAGTTGTTATCCGAGGTACCACTGTACTTGTTCACCCAGAGGAATACTGGTCTCTGAACTCCCTGCCAGAAGAAGTGGTGACAGCTGTCAGCCTTGACAGCTTTATGAAAGGATTAGAAAAGTTCATGAAGAACAGGGGTATCAATGGCTATCATTATGGATGCCTAAGGACAACCTCCAGGTTGGAGAGATAGGCAGGATATCTCTCAATGCCATTTGCAGGGAATCATAAGCAGGTGAAGACATCTGCTCGGAAATATCCTGAAGCAAATGGGGAGGCACTGTGTGATACTACAGATTGCTGGACTGGACGGGCTGTGGGCTGTTCCAGTAAGGTTGTTCTTATGTTCTTATGTATTGTTCTCTAGGTACTAGTCACAGCTTTATAATGTGCTCCAGAAATTTTCCTGGGATTGATGTCAGGCTGACTGCTCTGTATTTCCCAGGCTCCTCCTTTATGCCCTGTTTGAAAAGAGGGCAACATTAACCCTTCTCCAATCATCTGGAATCTCATCCATTTCCTTCAAAACTCTTGGGTGCCGTTCATTCAGCCCTGGATATTCAAACTCATTCAAGGTAGTAAGATATTCCTTCAATATTTGACTGTCAATCTCCACTTGCTCTCCACATTTGTCTGGAGGGTCATTGCCTGTCCTTTGGGAAAAGTCTAAGCTGAAATAGGAATTGAGCACTTCTGTCTTGTCTTGGTCATCTCTTATCCTTTTTCCATTTTCATTGAGTACCTGAGCCACTGTTTCTTTTCTTTGTCTTTTGCCATGAACATACAGGAAAAATGTTTTTTGTTGCTTTTAGCATCTCAGCTAACCTCAGCTCATTCTCAGCTTTTCCCTCCTAGTGCTACCCCTGAAATATCTTGTTGGTACTCTTCCTCTATGGCAGGCATGTCCCAACTTTGGCCCTCCAGATGTTTTAGACCACAACTCCCACAGTCCTTTGCCATTGAAAATACAGGCTTGAAATTCTGGGAGCTGTGGTCCAAAACATCAGGAGGGCTGAAGTTTGGACATACCTCCTCTATGGATTGGCCTTCATTCCATTTCCTAGAAGTGTCTTTTTAGTGTGTTTTCAGGTCCTCTCTGACTTTTTTCTAAAACCACACTGGCCTTTTTTCTGTCTTTAGGATTTCCTTTTTTAAAAAACTCCCATCCTTCTTGGATTCCTTTTCTTGTGAGGACCTCCTGCAACATGATCTTACTATATCTTTGCTAAAATTGGCTTTTTAATATTTCAGCATATATATGTGGCCAAACTCTGCTTTGGTTTCTTTCGAAATCAAGAATTCTAGTAGAATGTTGTCACTCTTGCCCAGAATTCCCCTTACTATTACCTCCTCCACCAAGTCATCTCTATTGGCTAGAATTAAGTCAAGGGCTGCTAGTCCTCTTATCAATTGTTTAAAACATGTGTAGAAGATAGAAAAAGAAATATGGTTAGGAGATATACCCAACAGTAACTTGTGGGATTTCATGACCTCCTTTGATTATCTTAGATAAAAATGTCAGGAGCCAGTTACTATCACATCTGTACACAAGAAAGATGAATGAGTTAGGATTTGATCTGACATTGCTACCAGGCATTTGGCCATATTGTTAACAATACTAAATGGAAAGCACTCTTTATTACAAGTCCCAAAGCCTGTTCAGCCTTTTTCTCCCCAGGGTTTGTTCAGTGCTGACTGTTATACAAGGAATTGTGAAAATATAAAAGAATCTGTTCAGACAAGGACATGGACGTCCAGTTGCAGCAGAATTAAAGCTCCCATAATCCTTTATACACCGGCCACGTCGGCTCACACTGATGGGAGTTGGAGCCCAGCAGCAATGGTGAGAAGTACGGCATGTCTCCATCTCTTTGCAAAAGGATACAAAACAGAAACCAGTCCCCTTGCCTTTTCAAATGATTAACCAAATCCATTTCAGCTTTTGAGACAACTCTGAGGGTCACATACAGTTAATGTAAAGATGAAAAAAACATAAGCACACAAGCCCAAGCTCGTTGCATCTTGTACATGTCAGGAGAAAAATTGCACTATACGCTGCCGCACAAATAATAAGCAGAAGCACTGAAGCTTAAACCAACCTAACCACAAGGGCAATAGCTGAAATGGGTTTCAGAATTACCTGGAATCAGACACAAAGAAAACTGAGATTTAACACATCTCTATCAGCAATTCAGCATATTTAAATTTTTTTTATTGTAACAATATGCCCTTCTGGAAGTTCATTCCTGAACCCACTATTAAAAACATGTAAATAAGAAACCAACCTATCTGTGTTCAGTACAATCTGAAACAGCTTTTTAGAAACACAGCAGTCTAGAGAATGTTATCTGCACATCATGTAGGGTATATTTTGTAAGCATAGGGAACGTTATCCTTTTTTCAAGTATGCGTCTACACTGCTGTTATTATTACACACCATCAAGTCACACTGACAGCCCCATGAATGACTGATCTCCAAAATGTCCCGTTCTCAACTGCCCCGTATAGCTCTTGTAAATTCAAGCCTGTGGTTTCCTTTGTTGAGTCAATCCATCTCGTGATTTAATCTTCCTCTTTTCCTGCTGCCTTCCTTCCACCTTTCCCGGCATCATTGTCTTTTCCAGAGAATCCTGCATTCTCATTATGTGTCCAAAGCAGCTCAGCCTCAGTTTGAACAGTTGTGCCTCCCAGAATAGTTCAGGTTTTATTTGATCTAGGACCCACTTGTTCATCTTTCTCAAAGATGTACAAGAATCCTCAAAGCTCACCTCCAGTATCACATTTCAAACAAATCAATATTTTTTTTTCTGTCAGCTTTCACATCCATACATGGAGAATGGAAATATGATAGTGTGAGTGATCATGGTCTCCAGTGACTCATCCTTACATTTGTTGATCGTTTCTAGTTCCTTCCCTGCTGCCCTTCTCAGTCTCAGTCTTATTCTGATTTCTTGGCTAGTTTCCACTGGATGATTAAACCAAGGTATACAAAATTCTGATTATTTCAATTTCTTTACAGTAAACTTTAAAGTAGCACAGCTCTTCTGTAGTGATAATATTTATCTTCTTAAGGTTCCACTGAAGTCCTACTTTGGCACTTTCTTCTTTCACTAGAAGTTGTTTTGTAACTGCTAATTTCTGCCTGTAGGATGGTGTCATCTTAAATTACTGAGGTTTATTTTATTGATTTTCACTCCTTCTTCACCTGAATCTAGTCCAGCTTTCCATATGATATATTTCACATACAGATTGAGCAAATAGGGAGATAAAATGTACCCTAGCCTGACAACTTTGTCCATTCTGTCCTAATAGCAGTTTCTTACCCACAATACACATTGCACATCGACAATGAAGAGATGGGCCACATCCATTTATATCATAAAAACCCATAGCTACTGTTGATCCACAAAATCAAAGGCTTTGCTGCAATCTATAAAACTTAGATTGATAATCTTCTGAAATTATTTGGTACTTATCAGTAGCAAGTGCATCTCTGCTTAATGATCTTGAGTGCATCTTCTCTTTCAGACTCCATCTTAACATCAAGCATTTCTTGGTCCATATAAAGTAAATGCCTTTGTTGCAACAACTTCAGCATTATTTTGCTTGCATGGGAAATCAGAGCAATAGTCTGACAGCTACTGCACTCCTTGGTCTCTCCTTTCTGGAGGGTTTGGAATGTATATTGAACATTTTCAGTTTGTGGGCCATTGTTTTGTTTTCCGTATTTGTTGAAATATTTTTGTTAAGATTTAGACAGATTCAGTATCTGTGGATTGAAATAGTTCCATCTACCTAACTAAATGATTAATTTCTTCCTATTGATTTTAGAGCACCTTTCATTTTGCTTTCTGGAACTGAAGGTTCTTCATCAAACATTTATTCTTCAAATGAAACTGTCATTTTAAAATATCTTCTGTGTTCAGCTTCTGTATACTTTTCCCACCTTCTCCTTATTATATCCTAGTCAGATTGCATGAATCCCTGTGACTCTTTCAACATTCCTGATCTAGGCTTAAACTTCTCTTTTATTTTTTGGATTTGTTAGAAGAGATCTCTCCTTCACTTATTCTATCCCTTTGCGTTGGTTATTTTAATAGTTTTCTTTGCCTCTATGTGAGAGTCACTCAAAAGTTGCATTCATAGATTATTGCAACACTCTCTACATGGGGTTGCCCTTGACTCTCATTCGGCGACTGCAGCGGGTGCAAAGTGCAGCAGCCAGACTGGTGGCGGGTGTGCATCAATATGACATCACCCCAGTTCTGGCTCACCTGCATTGGCTACCCGTTGTGTCCCGAATTAGATTCAAGGTCCTGGTTTTAGTTTATAAAACCCTCCATGGCCTGGGACCTGATTGCCTGGCAGAGCGGATCTCCCAGTGGTCAACTTTGGCCCGATCAACTAGAGTGTTGTGGGCGCTCTCGCTGCGGGTGGCCACGGCCAGGGAGGCTTGAAAATCATCTACCCGTGCCTGAGCATTCTCTGTGGCTGGCCCAACACTCTGGAACCACCTACCCAGCAAGTTGCGCCTTGCACAGTCCCTGCCAGCCTTCAGGAAAGCATTAAGCCCTTGCTGTTCCGGGAGGCGTTTGGTGACTCTTATGGTTTTTTTCTTTCTTTCCCGCCATCTGCCTATACACACTTTTTACCTTGGTTTAAATTGATTTTATTACTGTTTTATGCTATATTTAATTGTTTCCATTTTGTTTGTTGTGAACCGCCCGGAGTTCCTTTGGGAAGACGGGCGGTATATAAGCCTTAAAATAAATAAATAAATTCAGGATTCTGACCCCATTTCTCTTGCTTTTTATTTATTTCTCACCTGTGCCTAACAATTTTAATGAATTCTTTCACCGTCCATTTAGGTTTTTCTTGTTACTACAGTAAAATTGGTATGTTTCCATTCTTCTTTAATAAGATATCTGGTTTTAATCTACAGTTCTTCTGGTTTTGAATAAAATGAGTTTAGTAATGCAAATACTGTATGTTCTTTATGCAGAGTTAATATTAATCAGAAATCCTGTTTAAATTACTGTATACATGGGCACTAGGGTGATTTTGGTACTCTTTTTCAGCTTTACTCTAAGGATAGATATCAACAGTTCTTAATTAGCATCACAATCTGCTCCTGGTCTTGTTTTGGCAGACAGAATGCAGCTTCTCCATCTCCTGCTTCCAATTACTTAGCATCTGGTTATGTCCACATGTACAATTGTCTGGTTGTTTGAAGCATGTATTTATGGTGAACAGATTGTCAGGTTCACAAAACTCTGAGTCATTCTGTTGCATTTCTGAATCCTAGACCAAATATTCCAACAACATTTGGTTTTGCTTTGTTACCTACCATTGTGTTCCAGCCAGCAATGATTATAAGCATGTATTATTTTGGTGTGTGGTCAGTTTCATCCAGAATGCCTGTATAAAAGCTCTCAATTTCAACTTGTTCAGCATCTGTCACTGGGGCATAGACCTGACTGATCATTATGTTGATGAATTTTCCCAGAAATATGATTGATATTACTCATTCAGATACTGCACTATAGTCCCCGACTGCCTGTGCTACATCTCACCTGAGTATCAAACTACTGCTTTTTCCAGAGTAAAACACTTTGTTGTTGTATGGCTGAAAAGGTCACTTTCTGGTCCACTTTAGTCCACTGACATCAAGCACTGCAACATTTAAACATTCCATTTTCTGCTGCATTGTTTCAAGTTTACCTTGATTCATACTTCTCAGATTCCTTGTTTCTATTATAACTATTCATGTTTTCCTTTTAGGAAGTAGTCCACACAATCTCCTGTTATAGAAAGACCAACTAAGCTGCAGCGTTCAATTTCCCTCACTTGCATGGCTGTGGAAGCACGAAACGATATAAGAAATGGGATGAAGAGTTGTGGAACAATTCTGCCTTGTGGCAGAGAATCAAGAGTTCTGGCTTGCCCGCAGTTCACTGCCCTCAGCAAGACAGACGGTTAAAATGGTGGCTATTGCCAAAGCATAGCTGGGCACCAGCTATGGCAGACAATCTACTTGGTATCACTGCCAGACTGTAAAGAGCATCCAGCAGCCCTTTGGCTGTTTTCTTCTATAGGAGTTACACTGTCAGGGCAAAGGAAACATCAGACATGGTTGTTCCAACACCAGAAAGCAATGAATGTTAAATAGTATTCAGGACAAGCAAGAGGTTTCACTAATAATGGGGATGCTTTGTATTTTGCATCAGTTGTGTTTCCTTCTGCAGCCATTCTGGCCATAAAGAAGCATAGATATACCATAGTACTAATTTCCAGTTAAATCCAAGGACCAATTGACAAAATCCTTATACATTATGTACACATAGACGGAAGCAAAATCTGATTAAAGGCCATTCTTGTTCACACAGATTTTCTTTCTCATGTGCTGCTATGGATTTTTTTTCAAAAGACAATTGGGCAACAGGAGCCAAAAATACAACAACAGCAACAACAACAGCAGCAGCAGCAGCAGCAACAACAACAACAACAACAACGCTTATGAGAACCATACAGCTCTTTGTCCCTATTGCCTCCTGTGTCATTTTTCCCTTGACCTCCACAACCTTAACCCTTGTCAGAAATGTCAGATTCGGTGAACACTTGAAAATAATGATGGCTTTTCCTCTTCTAATGGCAAGTATCTTCAAAAGATTCATATTAGTAGTCACTGCAGCATGGTGACTTAGCACTGCAGTCCTATGGATGCCTACAAAAAAGTCCAACCAAATCTGGGACACCCTCCTAGGCAAGTGTATAGGACTGGAACCTACAGGAGTTCTAACTAAATACTAGCATCCGTGGCTAATGACAGCATAGTGTTACTTCACAGGTCTTCAATCAGTGTAAACTATACTCAAATTTACATTAAAAGCAGAACGAATACGATACAGAAAGCACGTGCTTCCCAATTTTATGTGTAAGGATTTCAGAGTACAAGTAAAATCTGTTTGAGTCTATGTACATTAAGGACTTAATAAAAACTAATGAACTGTTACAGATTTCATTAGTATTCTGCAGTTGGTCTACCGCATACTAGCTGGATACAAATTTTCTATTACTTCTTTTGGTACAATTTGGAAGACGATTTTGAAATATACCCTGCTTTCTTTTCTGTTTGAATACCATGTTCCAACAGCTTACTTTGGGAACGGCTTCTTTTTACTCACTTTAAGACAGCTTTTTGTTGTTATGCTATTATCGTTGTTGTTATGTTATTATACAAATTATAGCATTTAGTTTTATGAACTGACTTGTGGCCCTTGTCAAACTGGAAAGATAAAACTTTTTTTTTTAAGAATTCAAAGGGTCCATTCCTAGAGTTGCTTCTCTGGCTGGCGAATAACATAACACTGAAAGAATCAAATAGAGCTCCACCAACACCAGCATGATCTGGCAAGTTCCACGGGCAACTTCTCATCATCCCTCCAGGTAAGCATGTCCATTTCAACAATACCTGTACTGTACTGTAGTCCACAGTAGCATCTGATAATGTATAGAGGCCATAGCACAAAGGTGTACTCAAGCCTTTTCTTACATGTGTATTTCTATAAATACAGTGTTTGTTCAAAGACTTTGTTAAGATGTTGTACCTTTATGCAGCTTAGATCTATACATAAAGCATATAATGCTGCTTTGGTCTTGCCAGTTACAGTCTTAATATTTAGCAAGCAGCTTTGGGATTTACAGAAAAGCAGGATAAAAGTTTAACGTATTGTATCTACAAACAGACAGGCATGAGTAATAGATATCCCTGTACAGTATTTACAGCACACTAAACCTTCTTCTTTCTGCCAGGCGACTATTACCTGCTGCCATGGAGGGTGGGAGTGGGCGCAGCCTTGAATGTCATTTGATTGATACTGTGAAGGTATGTTTTCATTCCCTCTTACTCTCATTTACTCTTATAGAAGAGGGATGCAAAAGTATTTGTTCTATTGAGACTGCAACCAGTCTCAACTCAGTATCATCACAGACTAATTGCAGCAAAATATACAAATTTACCCATGCTGAGCTTATCCTACAAATTGGCCATTTATATTCCTAATTTTCATACGAAGGAATTCCACCTCACTTAAACGTGCAATTGTTACAAATCAAGTTTCAGGAATGACTCGTCTGGTTAATTACAATAACAAGCAAGATTATGGCATGTTAACAAGTTCCTGGACTCCCAGATGGTCAAAGGACATCTCTACAACTTGTAAAAAGCTTAAGAGGTGTGTTTCCAAAATCACTCATTCCTTTTTCTACATGAGATGAATATTACTCTGAGATCTATAGTAGGCATAATCCATAATAATCGCTCTTGAGCAGAGTTTAACAGCTAGCCAATTCTATATTTACTATGGTACTACTTGATACAAATGTTTGCATTCTATAAGGGACACAGACTTGTCAATCAAAATGAAAACTTAGGATCTAGGATTATGGTCAATGCACAGCAGGGAAGTATTCACTGCTACAGATGCTTAGAACACTGCCACATTTAAATAATTGGTTTCCTTATCATCTCACGCCAGCATACAATAGTAAGATAAGTAAAATCGAATCAATAAATATTGTAGGACTATGACTGGCAGGAAAGACTCCCACAATAACAACGTTAATTGTACATTTGGATATAAAAGCAAATAAAGAAGAAAACTATCAAAAGAAATTAGGAAGCAAACCATCAATAACAATCTTTCATACTGAACATACTGATTTTGGAACACATTGGATTTGGAAAGTCTTGGCTGGGAAACTACCAGAAAATGACAGGATCTCCAGGTAAGGCTGCTAAACATTTTTCCTTGTTTTCCCCCTCTAAAAACTAGGTGTATCTTATGGTCAAGTGTGTCTTATAGAGCGAAAAATACAGTACCTTCTACTACTAAATGAATCTATTTATTGTATTTATTATTTTCTACATCATCCTTTCAGTCAAAGGCTACACTGGGTGGTTTTCAGTGTATTATGCATTTTCCTCCCAAATTAGATTTGGTCAATCTATTTCAAGGTAGATTGACAATGATCAGGATAGTCCATAAAAATAATGGGTGGTTATTCTACTGGCATATCAGCCCTATTTTTCCCTCAGCTACAGAGACAGGAAATGCCAGGGCAGCTTGTGTTTCAGTGCTGAATACACAAAACACAAGATGGCCATTCCCAGTACTTGTTTCTTCATATTATAAAAGAAATAATTAAGGAACAAAATCCACCATCCTTCCACAGGGAAAGTACAAATCCCAGGCGCTATGGATAAAATGGTTAATTGAGTCAACTTGTTCATTCCTGTTTCCCTTCCAGTCAGTTCAATTTACCTCATTCTTCTGATAATGTTTCAGTCAAGATCAGCTACCAAAAATATGCACCATTATCATTTTGATGAACATGAACTATCAAACATAGTCAAGTTCTGGGGATTCATGATTGTTACCGATTTCTAAAAACTCAATTCAAGAAACATCTCATACATAGATGTTTCAGACAGGGTTGCCATGTTAGTCCTTCCAAGAATTGCAGACAAGAAAATCAAAGAAAAACAAAACAAAACAAAACAAAAGATACAAAACATGTGGCATCTTAAAGACTAACTTTCATATTGTAATGTAACATTTCGTGGACACATCCACTTCTTCAGACATATAGCAGCAGAATGAGGTGTGTAATATAATATGTGGTGAGATATACATTTCATATCAGATGTTCATTGGTGGATGGGGGAGGGGAAGAGGAGGGAAAGATGATTACTTGTAGAAGTGGTGGGAGGATTTGGCCAGGCGTCATAGATATGTTAACCAATGTTAATGGGTCTGTGGAGGAGGGAGAGATGATTAGTTGTACAAATGGTGGGAAGGAAGGTTTGGCTAGGGGTCATAGATATGTTAAGTATTGCTAATGGCTCTGTGGCCATCACTTTACCAAGAGAGTCACATTCTTCTGCAGAAGAAAATGACATCACTGTTACACTTACGACAAAGTGAGCCTGTTGGTCTTTTCTGGTTTCCAGCCAGACTGACTGGCAACATTGCTTTATTATGTGCCACTGATTTATAGAAATTCTAATAGGGCTTTTGAGGCAAGTGCGATATTTAAAGAGTGGTTTTACCAGTTTCACTCCCCCAGTGAGTTTCCAAAGGCTGAGTTGGGACTCAAGCTCAGACATCCAAATTCATAACTTTCTCCACTACACTGCACTGAGTATCCTAGGGGATGCCAGTACTGGACAGTAAAGCCAACCTGAATAAGTCAAAGGTATACACGTGAGTGCTCTAACATGAAAGACATATACCACAAAGATGCCTAACACGTTTCACAGGGCATGTAAATTTTCAGCACTGCTTCTAACAATCTAAGAAAAATTACAAGGAAGCAGGCCCACCTCTTTACACTACTGAGGACCAGGAACTTCAACGACAGAAACCACAAAAAATACTACTGTATCTTCCCCAACCAGATGAACTTGACTAGAGAGCAACCATGAAAATCAGTTGTCAGCAAGAGAAGAAAAAGCAGGGCAACATGGAAATAGCTGGAGGCTGGGCAGGAAGGCAGGCAGTTGAGTGAGAAAGAACAAGTATATGCATGTGTATTAAGCACAGAATAGAGGCGCAATGATGGTGTAAGAGAATACTCTTGGGTGGGAGTATGAAGAGACAGCAAGACATTAAGGCTTATAAAACAAGCCACAGCAACAATAGTTTAGTTTCTGCAAAGGGGTAAAAAAATAGAGATGGAATTTTCATTCCATAAGTGGTCAGCTTCCGAAATGAAATGCGGGAGCGCAGCTGGGGTTCAGAACAGGAATCAATCAACCAATCCCTTAGCCTCCGACGTTGTCTTTCCTTCTCCCTGGCACTCGCCAATCAGGAGCTGTGCAGGGAAATGCATCCTCCCGCCTCCCTGTCTGATTGGTCAGCGCCAGAGAGAAGGAAATATGATGTTAGAGGCTTCTTTCTCATTGGATTTTAGCCCTGCAAGAGCCCAGCACAGAGTAAGAGATAGGTTGATTGCGTTTCTCCAGTTCCAAGTGCCAGCTGAGTTCCCACTTTTTGTTTCAGAAACTGACCACTCCCGAAACGAAAAACCCATCTCTTAAACAAAACTTAACGTAACCATCTGAAATGAACACAGCAGAAAACACCCATTTGCCTTAACTAAGGCTGCTACCTTTCTCAACTGACAACAACCAGCACAGGAGCATACCAGGAACAATGCTGTTTTAAAATCCATACTTGTCATTAACAGACAGAGCTAGAAAGAACAATGAGACTGCTTCCTCCTCAGTCATAGTTCAGCCTTTGTTTCTGGATCGGCTTTCTTATGAAAATGCAAAAACCTCCACATTTATTGTGATCAAGATGCAAATCAATCCAACAATGAACATGGCAGATCACTTTTGGTGGTCCAAATACATTTGTATACGTGGTCCAGCAACACTCAGCTTCTAGATCCTGTGGATATGTTCCTGTTTGACAACAGCTAATGCTCCCATCCCTATTCTCTGCAGACAGGTTTAACAAAACTGTTCTTCTGATTTGAATAGCATAGAACAGTATATTAGAAGCAGAACTTAAAGAGCTGTATATGACTCTTCAAGAAACAATGAAATACTGTGAAAATGCAGCTTTTCACTTAAACTAATATAGGTGGATCCTGTGGTAACTAGGCCTTGCAGTAAATCACAGATCAACATAATCCATCTCTTTAGGAACAACACAAAGCAAAAACAGAATTTAAAAGAGACAATGTACAGGTATAACGTACTGCAGAAGAAGTAGTCCTGTCTAGAATTAATGATGGTCACTGGTGAGGTAAACCTGATGTGCATTTCACTGAATTCTTAAACAGAGGATACTAACTAAAGAATCCAATACAGCTGCCCTCATGATATATTGTACAACAAAGACATACACAAACCAGGAGATTAGAAAGCAGAAAAGAAAAGAAGATAGAGACCAACTGTATGGCTTTATTAGAACATACCACCAAGTTCAGGCACATCTCTCTGAACATGGCAATCAAAAAAGTGTTTATTCAAAAAAAAGGTGTTTGTTCCAAGAAAGTCGTAAGCTCTCTTGTCAGTGGTACAAAATCAAAACAGCAGGCGTGAAAATGGATGATAAATACTATTGAAACAGAAAAAAAACAACATAAGCAAGAATACTTCACACCAAGTACAGTATTTAGAAAGAATCTCAAATCTCTGCTTACTGCTCACCAGGTTGGATGCTGAATGTATAATATTATAACTGCTTACAGTGCAAAGAGGCTATAATCCTCTGCGTGCTACACCTATATTTGTATTTCTCTTCAATGTGCCTAGCGGCTTAGTAATATGACAAGAGGCATTGTATCCAGGCACTAATTAGCTCCATACCTTCTTATTTTACCACTACAAGTCATTAAACTTAGCATGGCAGACTTCTGAGTAGGATGAGGCTACATCTAAACTCATTAACCTTGAAGCAACTTTTATTGAAACAAGATTTATTTTCAAATTACCATTGTTAAAATTGTACTGCAAGAATTTTATGAACTTGAGATGTTTCCCCCTCCCCGGCTCCCGGCCAGGCCACTTTATGAATTTTGCATTTGGTTATCCCAAAATGCAGCAACTAGAGTCTCGCCAAACTCACCAAACTGCAAAGCCAGTTCAGCTGCAGCAAATTTCTGAATCGGCGGCTTCCATTCTCAGCTTAGCCGTGATTATTCTTTTTAAAAAATAAATACATCTTATACAAGTCCTCAAGTTCAAGAGTTTCAATGGTCAACATAATTTAGAATGAAGTCTTGGCATTTGTATTTAATTAAAAATCAAAGCATATTCCTTGTTTATGGAACTACTGAACTACTCAGTATTTCTGTCACATTTTGGTGCACTCTAACTACGCAGTTATCTCCTTCCTTGCAGCAAACGTCAGTCGTAGACAGGGCTTAACCCAGTTTATAACAGGGCTTACCGTCATGTCCACAACGGTACTACCAGTCCCATCCATACCAGATATCTACTCAATGTATGTAATTTCTGAGGTCTATAGTTAAGCAGCACAATGCTGCAGTCAGTAGCATCATCAAGATTAGCTTTACAGCACCAAGATGATGAAGCCCTCCAACAGACTAAGCTGCTAGGAGGTCAGAGAAGTAAAGGGTTTCAAGAGTCAGGGCCAGGGTTTTTACCTTCTCCCTAATTTCTAAAAGACCTTGTCTATTTTGTGAACCACTAATTGCAGACCATATTGCACACAGGTCACGGAAGTAGCCATGCCATGCTTTTGATTCAAGATGGCGACCTTCAATATTTCCAAAACTTCCAAAATCACAGCCTTCTTCACTACGCTGCAGGCGACAAATGCCCCTTTGTGTCATTCCTGATGTCTGTGTAAACATTAGCAGTAAAAGGACAAAATGGAAATAAACCTGTCGACCATTCAAGGTCCCAGATGCCATCGCACTCCCAAGATGCCCTTCTGTGACTTAGATGTGGGAGAATTGCTGCTGCTCTATAGCCTCTATTCACAATGTGATTTTCATCGTGTCATTTTCATCGCACTCCACAGGACAAAAACTAGGGTAGAAAACAGCTTTCATTCTCTGTAATATAAAGAAGCAACGGATGAAGAATGCAAAACAAGATGTATTTCTGGGGGCAGGGTGAGAGGGAGGAGAAAATAATGGAAACAGGAAAGTAGCACAGTATTGAAATAGCCTTTCAAAACACAAGGCAATAAGCAAAGTTGGCAGTCAAATGGGAAAGCAAAAGAGCTGACACTTCCTGCCCCCTGCAGTTTATACTGATGTATGAAATTTTAAGAGGTAAGGCCTAGAAGGGAAAAAAAGGGAGTGTACATTCCTGGAAATCAAGAGGCACAAGCTCCCCGATGTTCACTGGATAGTACACGATGAAACACATTTCATTTATTATGTTCTACGTCATATTGCTGTTGACACGAACAGTTGGATTCTGGTCACTGCTGCCCATATGAACAGGCAAGATGCAGTTATTTATATATTCTTGCCCCCATCAAGGAAATTTTCAATGTATGAATTTGGCAGGGTCTCAAAGCGCATTTGAGCTTCTCTCTCCCCCCCCCGCCCCTCCAGTGATGCATATTAATTGGATCAAACTGGAGAGGGCTGGCAAAGACTTATCTCCAGAATCTGCATCTGCAAATGACAACAGGAACTCCCTTCAAGGACTCTGAACTATCAAAATATCAACATACTCAAGTAGAAAGTGCTTCTTTTTCACCAGAAAAAATATGGTTTATCCATCTATTGAATACTGATAAGGCACACTAATGCATCTGGAATAGCGCACAAAAATTATTTTTATGGTGAAGGCCTACATATAAATAAAGGTATTAAAATGTTATGATGGCTCAATAAAGAAAATAAATGCTAAACATCCAGGAAAATGTTGTAATTTGATGAAAGAAGATCTGAAGAATCGTAGAATAATGGAATTGTAAGGTGCTTATAAGGCCACAGAGTCCACCCCCCCAATCTATAATTACCTCAGTCCTCTCAACAGAGTCAAAGCAGTTTTAAAAGGACCAACAAACACCAGCATGATGGTTTAATTTCTCTCTTGAATGACCACAAAAAACAAGGAATATCACATCTCAATATTGGATGGAATTATTCAGATCTACAAATCAATAGGATGAGGAGGAAGACTGCCAGATTTCTAAAATGATTTAAAATAGTAACATAAAGGCTGCAGCCCTTTAAGACTACAAGACAGGTAATCACATTTAACTAACTCATCTATATTAAGAGAACTGGCATGCACCAGGGAAAGGTCTAGAGACTCTAGGCCAACATATCTGCTTCTACTATGCCCGTATTTGGCTTCAGGAAAGAGATGTGTTTTGCAATGAAGTATTAAAAACACAACCCAACACCTGTAATTCAAAGTGGTACAGGCCAGAGTCCACTCCATTCTGTTACATGTGTACATCAATCTTTAGTAATCTGTGTAAATTTTAGGGCCTAAGCCTGTACATAAATATTGCTCAATGCCAAGTCAAGACTGAAAATTTGTAAACTATACTATCCTGCACAAAATGTACATCTATGGTAACTTGTTTTTAGAACTAGTGGCACTTCTAAAACCATTAAGCCATCAGAAAACACTACCTTTCATAAATTAAACTGATGGATTACAAGGACAGGATCCCTTTTCCTGCCTATTAGAAAACATTACCCATGTCTGATGCTATTTTGCATAATTCATTACCTTGTGTTCTCATCACATTTTTAAATCTGACATATCAGAATCTCCAAGTTAATTCAAATACAGTACATGAACTCAGGAACTGGCTGCTAGCAAAAACATTCCTTACTTCTGGTACTTAGTATTGCAAAATATTTTTCCACTTTCTTTGTATGATTTAATGTATTGCTTTTGCAGCTCTTAACCGTTTGCCTTGGCCAAGAGGCTATGTGTGATATTGTAAGCAGGGTCCACTGCTAATGGGAAGCCGGGAGAGGAAAGATGGAGAAAACCATTTGTTTAGAAATCCTGCAAGGGGATGTTCGCTGGATTACACCAGGAGAACAGCAGCCAAGACCAGCCACTTTCCCTTTACAATGCACAGCTAGTGGTCTTTTTCTAGACTTTCTCTGCAGGGAAATAGAAAATACCTACAACACTTTCCCTCTCTATCGCTTTTTCTTGAATAAACTGCTTTCTTTCCCCCCCTTCTCCATCTTTTATCCCCCCCCCCCACTCCTGATGCACAACACTTTGTGGATGTCCTAAATTGGGGGGGGGGGGGGTTATGAGGGCCATTCCCCAACAACCCATGGGGTGGAGAACCACTTCCCCTTTATTGTGATCCTGGGAAGCAGATTGGCTTCCTCCCCCTTGCAAGGAAAAGCCCACGCCACCCGCAGAACAGCCTCGCCGCTGCCCGCCCGCCCCCAGGAAAACAGCCCCAAACCGCAGGGCGACCTCCTCCCGCCCGGCTCCCCCTCGCCAACCCCACCCCTTCCTCTCCCCTTTCCGCCTGCCAGCTACCCACCCACCTAACCATCTCCATCCCCACCACCATCCCCACCAACATACAAACACCCCTTCCCAGGCATCCTAATAGCTCAGGGAAAGGAACCGATGGGGGGGGGGGTGGGAGAGAAGAAGGGCAGAAATCCCTTCCCTCCCCTCTTGTTTCGGATCTTGTCGTTGAAGGGGGGGAAACGAAACTCCATAGCGCTTTCCCTGCCAGACCTAGCCCTGTAATGCAAGGGAAGGGAGGGAGGGAGGAAGGCAGGAAGGCTGCCGAGGAAAGGAGCAAGCAATCTGCGCCCCCCCCCGCCTCCCCGCTTTTCCATGGGCACATAAAGCAGGCCAGGCGAGCTCTTTGGCCCTGGGAGCTCTCGGTTTTCTCTCGCCCGCCCCATCCGTCCTCTGCAGTCGTCTTGATTCCGGGAAAACCTCATTTCCCTCCAACACCCACAACCAGCACGAGGAGGAGGAGGAGGAGGAGGAACCTCCCCTTGCTGTTATTCCCCCCCACACACACCATCCTCTCTCTCTCTCTCTCTCTCTCCTCCTCTCCCTCTCCCTCTCTCTCTCTCTCTCTCTCTCTCTCTCTCTCTCTCTCTCTCTCTCTCTCTCTCTCTCTCTCTCTCTCTCTCTCTCTCTCAAATCCCTTGAAAATTAATAGGGTTTGGGGCAACCCACCCACCTTTATTCTTCCTTCCACCACCTCCACCCTTTCCCTTCCCCGCTGGTGGGCGCGGAATCGGGAAGCGAGTCCCTCGGGTCTCGTGGGAGCAGCGCTGCTCATTGCATATTTTGCGATTGGGGGGGGGGGGCGGCCAAGAGAGGGAGGAGGAGGAGGAGAGGAGGGGTAAGAAAAAGAAGAATCCTGTCCCTCCCCAGCGAGGGAAAGGTTACAAACCTTGCAGGAGGCAAAAGCCAAGGGAAGAACAAGGGGGGGTGGGGTGGATCACGCTGTCCCGAGCTTGTGGGGGGGGGGGAAGAGGTCGGATCCTAGCATCGGTTCCCGCGGTGGGGGGGGGAGCGGGG
>JAHTLZ010000054.1:9873773-9916765 GCA_023846285.1 Phrynocephalus versicolor
ATAGATAGATAGATAGATAGATAGATAGATAGATAGATAGATAGATATAATGATGTGACTGGAGAACCCAAACATACCAGTCTAGATTGCTCTAGAGCAGTGGTGGCAAACCTTTGGCACTCCAGATGTTTTGGACCACAACTCTGAGAATTCCAAGCCTATATTGCCAAAGGCAAAGAACTGTGGGAATTGTGGTCCAAAACATCTGGAGTGCCAAAGGTTTGCCACCACCGCTCTAGAGTCTAGATTGTGCTAAATAGGGTTGTACCTGTATTGTCATTTGGTCCAATCGTTTTATCCACATGCAAGGATCGACCATAGATGGCCTCAACAACAAAACATCCTGCCTACATTAACCATGTCGTTACCTAGAGCTCCTTGCCCTTTGAAGATGCCAGCCACAGAGTCTGGGGAAACGTCAGGAAGAAAAACTTCCAGAACACGGCCCAGCAGCCAGAAAAACTCACAACAACTATTGAATCTCCCTCCCTTTATATATTTCCTTTGCCAATCTTATGTTTCAAGGAATTTCTCCTCTTTTCATTTTATACATATTTCCAGGATGCAGTATAGAAACTGGCCACTAGATGGAAGTATAGGGCCATTTGTCTATGCAGTACTTCACCACCACCACCACCACTTACCCCCCCCCCCATGGGGCTAAAACTTGCATCTATCGGAACAATTAGAATGGCTAACTGAGAAGAATGGAAAATGGATGGGGTAGTTCCAGTCTTGGATGAGACCACTGATAGCAGCCAAGGGGCACAGGTCATGCACCCTTATTCTGGCAATGTAGTGTTTCATTAGAAGAATGTGAGACTACCTGGCTGCCCAAGGCTCAATACTGTAACCAGCATGTGAGAAATTTTTTTATCCGTTTAATACATGCTTTTCCTTCACTTTCTGTCCTTCCATTCTATTTACCACATCGCTCAATGAAAAGTTCTGATGAATTCAAGTCTGGAATAAATTCTTGCTACATCTATGAAGTTCTCCAGGTGATGCTGGTTAGTAGGCTGAGATATGCTGCGAGATATATTGCCTTGAATCTCATGGAGGAAGCCTAGAACCACAGTCACCAGATAAATATTTTTTGTTTTAAAGAGTGCATCTTCCCTCTGAAATATGGCTGGTAACAAATTTGAAAGCTAGTTGTCTGCTTGATGATGATGATGATTTAGTGCACCAATAAAGGTGTCACCTACTCTTGCATTTGTATTAAATATGAGAGAGTGTCTCCAGCAGCAAAATGTTATTCCAGGAAGAAATAGACTTCAGTGTTAATCTGATCCTATCCAGTGAGGCAAAACGGTTTTATACACTCAGAGGCTCCTCCACTGAGCATCGCCTTCCACATCTCACAAATGAAGGACTAAGCTGCAGGCAACAGTTGTACTCGCTTGGAATAAGTGGATAATTGTCCACGAAGGCTTGCAATGATTTATTTAGTTTTTTAATGTTGGTGAACCTTTGGCCCTCTAGATATTTTGGACCTCAACTCCCAGAACTCCAAGCCTAGACTGCCAATGACAAAGGACTGTGGGAGTTGTGGTCCAAAACATCTGGAGTGACAAATGTTGGCCATCATGCCTAACTTTGCATTTGTATTTCAAAATGGCCATACGGCTCCCAAAAGACCAGACAGACAGGGGTGAGGGTCTAGCTTAGTGGTTCTCAACCTGTGGGTCCCCAGAGGTTCCTGGACTGCAACTCCCAGAAGTCTCCAGCATTTGCTGTGCTGGAAGGGATTTCTATGAGTTTCAGTCCAGGAACCTCTGGGGACCCACAGGTTCAGAACCACAGGTCTAGCTAACTCCCAGAGAAAGGCGGAACCTTATACCAAGCACCGCGGTGTGCGAGGGGGAAGCTAAACATTGACGGGCCGCTCGCCCATTGGCCCTTGGCTCTGCGCTTCTTCGGCCGGCGCTTCCTCCCTATTGGTGGCTTCCTGGAATAGCTCCGCCGGGAAACGAAAGGGCGATTCTGATTGGGCCAGCGGAGAGCGGGGGGGAGGGACGGGGGAAGGAGAAAAAAAGGGGTGCGCTCGCTTCCGGGTGCGTGGTCATGGTGACCGTGGTTGCCAGGTAGTTCTGGGGCTACGGGGTGCAAGGAAGGGTCGGGTCGGGGTCCGGGCCTCGTTTCGTTGACCAGGGAAAGGGTGGACCCTGAAAGGCTGGCCCCGGGAGCTCAGGGGCAGTAGGGTGTAGTGGCTAGGGACAGTCACGGCGCCCGGGGTTCGGATCCCCGCTGCAAGCCAAGCCCCATCTTATGGAGCCTACCTCGTAGGGTTGTTGTGGGAAATGAAGCAGGAGAGGAGCCGGCTATAGAGCTGCCCCGAACTCTTTAGAGGTGTATTTCTTTTTCCATTGTTGGTTCGTGTCCCTTTTTGTTGGGGGGGGGAGAAAGGTGGGTTGCAAATAAAATAAGTGGGTAAATAGGAGCAGGCGATACCTTTATTAGACCACTATAATAAAAAAATTAAAAGATCAAGCACACGATAAGGAGCTTTGAATAATAATTCCTCCTCCTCAAGCTCTGCACCGAGTTACTTGCGGGTAGTTCAGAAAATTAGACTCGAAGTTGAGTCATGGCAACTGGACTCATTTTCTTGAGATATTGAAACGTTTTGCTGCCTTTAAACGAAATGTTTCAGTCTCTTGAGAAAAAGAAGTCCAGTTGCCATGACTCAACTTCCAGATAAACTCACCTGGTTGACTGAGAATCTTCACAGATATATTCAAAAAATTAGATACTTTTGGGAGTGTCCCAAAGGCATATGGCCGTTGTTGGGGCCGGGTTAACTTCCTGAGATGGCGAGAGTTGTAGTCTGCAAGTGGATGGGCTTTCAATTTGTATTTATTTTATTTATTTATGATCTACCACCCCTCCTCAAGCCAGCAGTTTGGACGAGGAAAGCAACAATGAAAGGGAAAGCAAAAAGCAAGTAATACAAGGCGAAGCTGAGTGAGGAGGTGACTGGGGATTCGGGGGCTCGGAGTATATGTGGGATGCCAGAGAGGTTGCACAGCCTCTCCGCATCCCAGCCTGTCACAGAGTGGCAAGAATACCTTTTCAACAAATCTAAGAGGGAGGGAGGTTGTGGGGGGAGAGAGAAGTTTGGGGTTGGGAAATGGTGTAATTGGCTTCCGCGTCTCTTGTCAGTGTTATATGTGAGCTGTTCCAGGAGACGCCTGCATGTTGGAAAACTGTTCTTTGTCCCCCTAATGACATTTCGACTCTGAAGTCAAACTTTTTTCTAGTTCAGCGGGGCTTAGTTCCATGTCGATGGGCATGGGGATTGCAGGGTCTAGTCACTGTACATACATAGACACAAAATTAAGTTTATTATTAATAGTAGAGGCCTTTCCTGGTTGGATCCTAATCATGTTTATTCAAAGCTGCATCCTGAGCCAGGAGCGAGGAACCTGTTGCCCTCCAGGTGTTGCCCTCCATTAAGGTCTGGAAGATACGTGGTTCCCCATCATTGGTGTATTCAGTTTAGCAAGTTTTAGCTTTCTAGAAAATAGGCTTCCCCTCATCCGTTTTTAGCCTGCTCCTAACGAGGGTGACCAGAAATATCTTTGGGTTCAACAGAACTGGCTTTCAAAATGTAGCACGTATAGGACTGGAAAAATGAAGAACCATTTTCTACATAAAAATCTTGATTCTGGAATAGGATGCTAAGTCGTATTGGTTGTGCTGCTTTAAAGAAACAAGCTCTGTGCCCTGGACTTGTTTTAGCATTGTTTTAATTGGCATGTTACTTCTGAAGGTGTGGATTAGGCATCGGTGGCGGGTGTGTGATCAAATTTGAGAATACTCTTAAGGTCTATCTGTTCTCTGTCTTGCCTGTTTTACAAGTAGGTGCTTGTTATGTCATGATGACGCCCTGAATTATGCACTGCATAACTCATGTAACACAAGTCAGTGAAAACTGGCACAGCTCTGCAGGTGCTTGAAAGTGTGTTTGGAAAATACAGTACATGATGTTGAATTGTATTGACCATGTAAGGGCAGACAGTGGAGGACGAGGGCCTATAGTTAATATAACAGTTTATCCAAATGAATTGCATTAGCAAATTAGCAGCATAAGATGAGCAGATGGCTTACATATTACTGTCACAAAATTCAGTTAGTTAAGAGACAAACGGTTAAGGAAGAATGTACAGGGATGTCTCTGTAGCTGAGTAATTGGGTGTTCAGCCTGAAGAAAACAAGATGGAAATTTCAACCCTCCTGCTGTACCTGAAGGTTCTTGCCAAAGGAACAAAGATTTTGTTCTCTGGAGTGCCAAAAAGTCTAGGATTTCTGAGTTTAAATTACAGCAGGATAGGTTTAGAAGGAAAATTAGAAGATACACCTTGGTGTGTAAAACAAGCTGCATGATGGAACCAAAGGTGATGGTTAGGCTCTCCTGTAGGGAACTTCAAGCAGAGGCTGGGCAGGCACCTGTTGGGTGTGCCGTAGCTCTGGATTTCCTGTATTGGTCCGAGTTGGGCTAGTGAAGTCAACTAAGATTCCTACAACACCCCCATGATTCTCATCCCAATACCAATGTTGTTTGCCTTGTGTGGCTTCTCTTGCCTCCATCACCGGTCTTTGCAGGGAAAGGCCGAGGGATATGCTTCAGAACAGAACCTGACTGACAGGTCCTTCGTAGAGCTAAATTTAGCCTGCCGAGTAGGGGCAGAATGTCCATCTGGAAGATTGTAGCTACAGCAGTCTTGAAGCATTAAGGACCTACTAAGTGCAGTCCATCTTAGCAAAGATTAATGGGAGTTCTGGCAGGGATGGCCAAGAATGTGAACTGAGCCCTCTGTAGATTGAGAATGTGGTTTAGCTTTTATATCATGGGCCTGTAAACAGCCATTTTCCCAATGGCCAATGAGTAATACAAACTGTCTCTGTCGCTGTCCCTAACCATCCCCCCACCCCCCGGTCAGGTCATGTATAGCCAAACTGAATGCGTTGACAGGGAGGCATAGAAAAGGAGTTTCGTGGGCTAGCGGTTTGTTAATACTTTAACACAAATGCTATTGTTGAATTCGGCAAGAGGGCCCAGGCTTCCGCAGGTAGAGCGGAGCACCTGGCATCTCTGGGTGGAGAGGATCTCAGGGAGTACACACCAGAAGAGGCTGCGAACAAGAGCTGCTGAATGGGTAGACTACTGCGTTAGTTGGGCACACAAGCCAACGTGATCTTAAGCAGGTTTATCCGTTCACTGCAGCAGGGCAAGACGGCAGGTAGGTGTGGTGTAAGAAGAAGTGGGACCCATTCACAGCTAGTAGCCCACTCTGCTTTTTTGGCTCTTGGTTTATGGCAGGTGCTCCATCCCAGAATGATTCTAGTATCTTGGATGGGCATGTAGGAGGTAAAAGGATACACAGAAAATGTGCCCCAGGAGTCCTGTTTTCAATTCTTCCCTCATTCTGTTGGAATGTTACAGAGCATTCCCAAGGCTGCTTCTTAGAGGCCAGCCTTCCCCACGTGCTTCCCCCTTCTTGAACTGAAAGGGGCAGCTTAACAACTGGCTGTTTCCCTCTTTAACTTGGCCAGCCCTCTGTCTAAACATCGGAGACACATGCCAGGGTGTCACCTGCTGCAGCCAAGGCAGGGCTTTTCAGAAAGGTACAATCTTGTATGCACTTCGCGCTGTGGGGGGTGACCTGACAAGGCCTCGTGCTATTTTTACACGCATACAGAACAGAGTGTGGGTTTAGGCTTCTGGTATTTATTTTTCCTACTGGTGCCTCTAAGCTCTTTGAAAATCTACCTCTCCCTGCTTCCATTTTTTTTAAAAAAAAAAAGGGATTGCCTTTGAATCTCTCGGTATCAACAATGCTCTCTGAAGGTTTGTAAAATGGAGAACAGAGAGGCAATCTTGATGCAGAAGGCTTGGACATCTGATTGTCACAAGGGCGGCTCTCAATATAAATTTAATGCATGGTATTCATGGGGCAGCTTGGCTGTCTGAGAAGGGCAGTGGAAGCAGGTTGGAATGGGCACAGTGAGTGTTGGTTTATCCCCTTCCTTTTGTTTATTAGCTGCTGCTGTTCCTTCTACAGAAGGAAAGGCCTTTAGCCTTGTATTTCTGACTCAGTGGCTTAGAAAGAAAAGTCTTTGAGTTCACACACATTGACGTGAGCTGAGTTGCATGTAAACCTGCTAGACCATGGGTCCTCAACCTAAGGCCCTGAGGCCGGATGCGGCCCCTCAAGGTCCTGAACGTGGCCCCCGGGACCAATTGTAAACCCCCCCCCCACCTACCCCGCTTTGCGAGCAAGCCAGCCTCCACAGCTGCTTCTATTGCTGAGGCAGTTCAAAGCAGTGGGCTATGTCGCTCCTCCCACTCCCCCCAACTACCGCCCAGATGATCAGCATGCTGGCTAGTGGGGCATTCAGAGTGGGAGACCTACAGCAAGGTCCCCCCCACACACCTCCCACCGACCGACCAGATGGTCGGGGCAGCGGGTGCAGCCGAGTGGGGCAATTTAAAACAGGAAGGCTGCGGCAAGGTCTCCTACTCCCTCCATGGCCCTGAGGCCCCACCACTGCTCCTCCTGCACCCTGCCCACCTGCTTGTGGTCCGGCCCCCAGTGGTGTTTGGGGCGTGGTGGACCGGCCCGCTGTTCGAAAACTTTGAGGACCCCTGTGCTAGACGGTGGCATATCCCATTCATAGCCCTGGTTGTGGTCAGCCAAGTCATTTGCTGGGTTGAAATGCAGCCTAGTCAGGAAGTCGAGGGTAGTGGTGGGATATATTATTCTTGCCCATTCAAAACTATGTTCTGTGCTCTTTCCAAAGCACCTTAGGCCAGGCAAGCAAAGACATAGTTTTGAGGGGGCTGAAAAATCATCATTAGCTCTCTCCCAACTGAAAATAAATGTTCTAGGGCTTGGGCAATGTCGGGACACAAAATTGCCCAAGCAACTTTCGTTGTGTCACTGTCACTAGTCCAAGGCTTGGAAGCCCAAATCACAAGGAGGCCATCTCCATTTCAAGGGTAAAAGCTGATATCTCACCCTGGGAGAGACTTCTGTTCCAGGGCTGTATCTAGGCATTCATAATAATATACAGCTAACGTGCATCCTGTACATTTTCACTGGATAAACTGTGAGAACACTCATGTTCTCTCAAAGTTCCCCCGCCCTTGCCCCTAATGTTCTTGGACTACAATTTCCAGAAATCCTGGCCAGCAGAGCCAGTGGGGAAGGCTTCTGGGAATTTTAGTTCAAGAACCTCTTGGTCCCCAGATTGGGAACCATTGCTCTCTAGAACAGTGGCGGTGAACCTTCAGCACTCCACAGTCCTTTGTCATTGGCAGCACAGGCGTGGAATTCTGGGAGTTGTGGTCCAAAACATCTGGAATGCCAAAGGTTCTCTCCACCACTGCTCTAGAACCTTCACAATGGTTTCATGAGCGTGGCCAACGTAGATTATCTCCCTAATGCATTTGACAAAAGGAGATACCCAAGCTTATAACATTTGAGGACCGCTATAAAACCCCAGCCCTGCAACTCAGACAATGGTAACCAGAAATGAGCCACTTGTAAGATCCAAGCTCTCCTGAGATGCAATTTGCCCATCATCTTGCCTCCAGATAGGCTTTCATTGTCGGCAGGTAGCCAGAATGTGTGCCCTTCTCTTTGACTTACTTTTGGGCTTACACCAAAACACTCTTTCCGGCCATTTCAAAGGAGAAAGAGAGGAAGGTAAAGGGATAGGAAGTTTTCGGCTCTTGGCATGTTGGTGAGCTACCTACCCCATTACCCCTCACCATTGGTCAGGAATTGAGGGGACTTGGACTGCAGTTACAGCCCAAGGGTCAGAGGTTCCCCAGGGTAGGGCTGGAGGATGTAAGTAACAGAGCTTGAAAGATAAAAGCATTTCCACCTCATGGGTTTCTTCGAAATGCGCAGCATGTGCTTGATATCAATGGCCTTGGAAAAAGTGCTTAACTTTGAAAGGGAACAATTTTTGGCCTTTCCTCGGTGTCTGTGAGTTAATCAATCCAACCCCATTTCCTTCTTTGTTCTCCACGGTCGCAAGCAACCCATTTAATTTCCTTGCATAAACCTCAAATAGAGAAAACCGAGCGTAGTCCATTTGCCAAGCCATCCGGCTCATCCCGTGTTCAGCGCAGTGTGAAATGGAGGCAGTTTGTTTCATGAACGGTGGCGCCACGAGGGCTCCCCAGCCTGCAACTCACTCCTACGGTCTTCTCACAGACAGTGTTTAAGGTTTCCCCCAGCGCTGATCGTTTCTGTTGCTGATCGACCGCTCTCCCCATAGAAAACTTAAAGGTCTGAAGCTACGGCATGGATTTCCTTGACCTGGCACCATGTGTAGTTGGGCCAACCCTTTCTCCAGAATCAAGACTTCCAGAGTATGGTAAGGCGCTCTCTCTGCCTGTGGATCCAGAGACCCGTCTCATGGACATGCCGTTACTCTCAAGGTGGTTTGCCACTCTTCCCTTCCCCCTTCGCACCTGTCTTGTGTGTGCGGCTGACCTGTGCTTTGATCGGAGCCTTGTCTCAAGTTCGTGATACCCACAAATAGGCACAGGTTGCTATTAGGGCGAAACTGAGGCTACTACTATTCACCATGCAAATCTTAATTTTGAGATCGTTCTGTCTCGACATAACCTCTGCTCCGCAAACTCAGAAACGTATATATTGTCTGAGCAGGTAGGCAGAACGGCAAGAGGAAACGCGAGAGGGGATTGGGATGCCGAAAGAAACCTATCGTTTGTCGAGAGGATAATCTTGACAATACTCCGAGCCAAGGCAGGTTGGACATGTTCCGCCAAGAACGGCAAGAGAGCTCAGTGGTTAGGTTTCTGGCTGTGAAAGCCAGAGGTTGGGATTTGGATGCACCATCATACCCCCTTGGCAAGGACTGGACCCGGCGGTCTCCAGAGTCCCAGCCCTGGCTAGCTGAGTGGCTTCCACATCTGGCTGCAGAGCCAGAGGCTGGGCATTCTGATCCCTCCAGCTGTGCAGATCTGAGAGGAGGAGGAGGACAAGGTTGACTGGTGAAAACAGTGAGTTTTTGTTGGAAAACTGAACCGGTGATCAACCCAGTGGGACTTCCCACTAGAGTGCTTTTCCTCTTGTGGCAGGGAGGGGCAACGGGATATAGGAAAGCAGCAGGCAGCCTCCCCCCCCCTTCCTGGTTTCTGCCTCCCCCATTTTCCAGACAAGACTATTCAGCTTTTACATTGAATTTCTAAATACCCATTCATACAGTGATGCATGGTCCCAGCCCTGAGAGGCTGTTTCCTGCTGTCCCTTTCAGCTGCCTGTGGTGCTTGAGTGCTTCTGCCGTTTTTTTATACGAGCAGCTGTCCTATCTGTTACCAGCTGTTTTAGGGCCAGCTGTTTTGAAGACGGAGAGCCAGGGGTGAGCAGCCACGGCCCTTGGCCCAATTCATCCTCTGGTCGGAAATGGGGGATAAGAGCTTTTTTTGTTTAAACCATAATGACCTTTGGGCCCTGGCAATCTGGGCTGGGGAGGAGGACCTTCCTTTGAAATGTCAACCTGGGGGGCTCAAGCAAACCTGACGTGTGGCTGCAGGAGTAGTGGCGGAGAAGGATCTCGGGGTGCGTTGCTCCTGCCGGGTGCCCTCTTGCTCCAGGCCCCTCCCTGCCTGTGGGAGCCATGGCCGGTCAGTGACTTCTCACTAGGAGTTCGTGCAGGCCATCCCGTGTGCTGAGTTGTTTGGACTCCATCCAGGGCATTGCCCTATAAGACCTACAACTGCCTTGGGTGGCCAGTGAGGCCTGCCCTTGTCTCTTCTGAGTAGCCCCATCTTCTGCAGGATCTCAGGCAGAGAGAGAAATCTCCTTCTGCTGCAGCTGCTGCAGGTCTTCCCGCGGAGATGGCTGCTGACGCTCCCGTGTGTTTAAAGCCAAGGCCGTTCTGCTGAGTCTTGGCTCGTGCAAGATACGAGCATGACGCAGCAGGTTAGGCCAGCGGGCTAGGCTCATCGTCATCCTGCCCAGGGCTGCGATCCTAGCACAGGCGCTGACTTGCACCCTCTGCGGCTGGCAGCTCAACATTTGGGGAACCTTCATATCCTCTGTCTCTCCACCTGCACTCCCTCTGTGAACAAGCAAACACATATAACAAGCCGGTAGACCCAGGCATGTTTGAGCAACGCATTCCGACATCTGAGAAGCCAGGGAGGATCAAGCGGATGGCACACAGCGGCAAGCACACTGTCTGCTTCTCCTGTCGAAAGCCAAGTGGGATCAGGTGCAAAATAAGCCTGTTTGTGCAAGTATGCCTCGAATAATTTGCATCCCTTGCTGAGTCGGTGGCATTTTCCGGCTTTTACGTGGAGTTTCCCACTCCTTCTGAAATGCTGATGTGTTTTCCTTTGTGCTTGGTGGCTACAAATAAGAAATCCAAGCTGACCTATGTGGTTACTTTGGGGCCTGTCCTTTTGCCTTGGATGCTGCTGACAACTTAAAAGCAGCCTCCAGGAACTTAGACCTGAGGCTGAAAAAGGTCACCCATCTTGACTTAAGAGTTTTTTTTTTTGAAAAAACAAGCAAACTGCTAGCTCTGAAGACTAGCGAAAGAACAACTTTAAACAACACAAAAAAACCAGAAGATCCTCCATTAAAATACGAGTCTTCTACTGGCATTCAAATGCAACCTCCTCGTAATTATGCTTTACGAAGGACTTCGAGAACCTGGGTGCCTGCATAGGGAAGGCAATGGTCCTGTCCCCTAGCCAGTGCCTTTCCACTCCAAAGCCTTGGCCTAACATCTTAACAACCAGGCATGTTTGTATGGGTGGTCTTGCACCAGAGTCCACCAGAGATAACCATCCTCAAAATGATCTCCTGTTCCTGTCTGCTTGTCTCCCCCAGTCGTGTTTTGTTACCTTGAGCACACAGGGTGAGGGGCAGCCTCAAAGGCAGCCATTGTTTAGTCTGATAGAATGCATGGGTCTGCCCTTTGGCGTTGGCTTCTCCGTTAGAAAGGTTGGGTTCCTTGCTTCAATCGTTTTCCACGGGCGCCGCTTCTGATTTGAGGAGTGGGTGGGTGGTAGCGGAAAAGAGCTCAAAGCCATTGGGCCCACAGGTTCCTTGCCCCTCGTTTACTAATTGTGCAAAGCGTTGCAGAGTAACACGCCTCGGGAGTGTCGTCTAAACTGGGCTGATCCCACTGCGTGTTAAAATGGCCAAGGAAAGGTTTGTGGACGCCCCTCTAACCCTGTTCCCGCGTTGTCCGTTTCTTGCAAATCCAGGAGGATCGGCCATCGGGGAAAACCTATGGCTCTCACCTCCACCGTCGCTCTTCCGCTGCTCTTTGGCAGCCTGGGCCTCTTTGGCCTCTTCCGGCTGCTGCGGCGGATGCGGGCAAGAGCCTACCTCAAGGACGCCGTGGTGGTGATCACGGGAGCAACCTCTGGACTAGGAAAAGGTGGGTCTGGAGGTCCTGAGCAAGCTGGCGTTGCAAAAGGGGGACCGGTGGCCCCACTGAGTAATTTAGACTGCTAGCAGGAGGGTTGTTGACCAAAGGACGCTGATTATTTCTTTCTTTTTTATTCCTATGTTTTTCTACCAGTTTTCATTCATGTTTGAGTTATTATACCTTTTACAGGGAGTCTCGTCTTTTAGCTCTCGCTCCCTTGAATGGTATTTATAATAGACAGGTGGGTTCCGTATGTCGTGCGTAAACAAAACAGACGTCGGGGGCCCGAATCCAGCTGGGGCAGACGGGTGAATTCAGTAAGATTTGATTTATGGAAGCATTGACTCACCACCTGATCGTTGATTCAGCTGCTCTGTTAAGAGTTGGGACAACAAGTAGCTGGAGTTATGCCTAGTTCTGTGATGCCTTATATCATCAATGTGATGCTGCGCCTCCAAAGGAGCAAAAAGACCAGGTTTCTTTCATTGTGGCAGGTCCTCATTTTCTCTCTCTCTTTCTCTCCTTTCCCACCAAGAATGTGCCAAAGCTTTCCACGCTGCTGGGTCCAAACTGGTGTTGTGTGGCAGGAATCGAGAGAAGCTTCAGGATCTTTTACAGGAGCTCACGGCCACTTCCAGCCACATAAAGAATGTAAGCCACTCTGGTGTCACAGCATTTGCCCTTCCCAGGAGGTGGTGCTGTCTGGGGCCAAGAGGAGGAGGACACTCCTCTCTCTCTCTCAAACTGGTACTCTTGAATGCCATATAAAGCCAGCAGCCAGTTCTAGAGTGCAGGCATTTTAACACTTTCTCTGGACACTGCTTTGAAAGAAGGACTGTGTGTGTGTTGTGTTGTTACAGTTGTGACCGACTCTTCTTGACCCCATGTCCATGGAGTTTTCTTGGCAGGGATACTGGAGTGGCCTGCCAGTTCCTACTCCAGACGCCTACAGCACCTGGTATTCCCTGGTGGTCTCCCATCCAAGTGCTAACCAGGGCCAACCCTGCTTAGCTTCCGAAATCAGGCAAGATTGGATGTGCTCAGGCCATCTAGGCAGCTGAAAGGAGGACTGCTGGGTAACTTAATGATTAGGTCTCTGGATAGATAGCCAGAGGCTGGGCGTTCAATTCCCCACTGGCCCGTCTTGATAGGGGCTGGACTCCCTGATCCATAAGGTTCCTTCCAGCTCTGCAGTTCTATGTTTATTTAAACGTTATCTCTCACAGGAATACAGTGTAAAATGATTTAGAATCATGTCTCTTGCATCAAACTTCCACAGCCTGGTCAGTCCGTAAAACCTACAGGTTTTCGCTTGGCACTTGGGCCAGCATCCGCCTCGATGGAAGAGGAGTCCAAAAGTCCATCATGCATTTGAGACCTCTGCCACATCCACGGCCGGTCACTTCTGCCTTGTGACTGAGTTCCAGCATGATGGGAGAAGAGTCTGGCATAGTTATATAGCTAGGCTGCCTCTCTCATCAGCCAAGGAGTTAGGGGATTTGTAGTTCAGCATGCTGTTGGACGAGTAAACAAAACAGCTCTCGCCGTGCTGTGCCTAGTTCTTATTGTTTGGCCCAGGGTGGGATATGGAAAGTTTTCCCGTTTTATCTTGTTGAGGATCCCTGTGTGAGAGCCTGAAGAGGGTTAGGGTTGTCGGCTTTCAGTCTGCTTTCTGAAATATAGAAGAGGGCCAAACACACACACACACACACACACACACACACACACACACACAATTCCAAGGATCATTATCCATTGCTATACTTATCCTATCCACTGCCTGGAAACACTCATGATACATCTATCAGAAGTGGCCACGAGAGGGGACCAGAGACCATACTGAGTTTAGCGTTCACTCTTTCCACATTTTTCAGCACCCACAGTAGAGGGGAGGACTTGAGACAAATCCCCACCCCACCCCTGCAGGTACAGCAGTCCTACTGTACAGGTGTGTGTGCGCGCAAGCTTAAGCCTGTTGCCAAGCCATCGGGCACCACTGACCACTGTCCCTCCACCTCTTCTGCCTTGACAGCCCCACAAGCATTGCATGGTCACCTTTGACCTCTCAGACATCAAAGCGGTGGTCCGTGCCGCTGAAGAGATTCTGAAGGGTGTGGATCACGTGGACGTCTTGATCAACAATGCCGGGATCAGTTACCGGGGAAGCATTGTGGACACAATGCTGGAGGTGGACAGGAAAGTGATGGAAACCAACTACTTCGGTCCAGTCGCTTTGACCAAAGGTAAAAAAAAAATAGTGTGCTTTATTTTGTCCTGTTTTCACCATTTGAACCTTAGAAAAGGCAGCTGGAGCACCCAGTTCATCATCAGTGACTTCACCTCATCGTCGGCTGGATACCGCACAGAACAATGGAGTCAAATGTTACACTGCACTCAGCTCTTCTAGGGTCAAAGCACGGGGACTTCCCAGTTAAAAGGGAGCCTGGTGCCATCTGTGAC
Source organism: Phrynocephalus versicolor (assembly GCA_023846285.1). Taxonomy (NCBI): domain Eukaryota; kingdom Metazoa; phylum Chordata; class Lepidosauria; order Squamata; family Agamidae; genus Phrynocephalus; species Phrynocephalus versicolor. The sequence continues at coordinate 9,887,664 of JAHTLZ010000054.1, forward strand.
CTCCGTCCTTTTCCTGAGCTTAGTAATGTTTCCACGGGGGGACAACTTCCCAACAGCGATATTTGGAGCACCATCCCTTCTATAATGCAAAGTGGTTTGGCCTGGTTTGATCTTGGATTAAGATCCACTAGCTTTACAAAAGACCTGCTCCTAGCAGAGAGGAAAACTGCTAGCACGGGGCTGTTGATACAGATGAACACAGGTGCCTGCATTTTTTTGGCCTGCCAGTGGGGGAGCGGTGGGCACCTGCCCTTCAGAATCTATCATTCCACTTGCAGTGAGTTTCTTGCAGAGGTATCAGCAAGACCATAGTGAATCACAGCTTCTTTTCCCTTTCCTCTGGTAAACTGGTACACACCACCATGCTAGAAAGGACACTTTCAAGACCACCTCTATTGGAGGCGTACGAGATCCCAGAGTGGTCCTACCTCACTCTCTGAGGAGACAGGTCTCTAGTTGTCTCCTGTGCTCCCAGAGGCATTTGGCAGGGGCACCGTGAGAGACAGGAAGCTGGATGCGATGGGCCCTTAGCCTGATCAGCAAGGCTCTTCTTGTGTTCTTGCATTCTGAGCCTTTTCCTAAGCTGGAGGCAAGCTTGGAATTTCATTGTTCTTCACACTGGAGAAGTGAAGCAGGCAAGTCTCTCCCTCTGTGTGTGTGTGTTTAAGAGAGAGAGAGAGACACAGAGAGAGAGAAATTGTGCAGGTCAAAAACACATGCATTTGTGTGTGAGAGAGGCAGACAGAGAGACAGAGAAAATTTTGCAGGTGACACACAAAGGCATTAGATTTGCTTCCGGGTTCTGGAAACCACTTGAGGCATGAGAAATGCAAATTGCCTCTCCCATGATCCAAGTGCATGCTGGCTCTCCTTCCTCTTCACCTCCTGCCCCTTCTCTTTCTCTCTCTCTCTCTCTCTCTCTCTCTCTCCAGCGCTTCTGCCGGCCATGATCAAGCAGAAGAAGGGGCACATCGTTGTGATCAGCAGTGTCCAAGGCAGATTTGGTCTTCCTTTCCGCTCCGCATGTAAGTCCTTCCATTACAAGCTCTGAGATGTGTGGAGTGCCGGCAATTTCCCGTGCACCGTTGGTTCTGAAGTATCAAGGTGCAAGAGAGGCTTCTAAGAATTGGGGGAAGGCTCTTTCTTTTTCTCCTGTTCTAAACATCCTGCTGGCCTTAACAGCAGGCTCTGGGTCATCTCCTTCTCTCTCTTCACCCCCCGCAGCTGAAAGGGACTTGCACGTCTTCAGGGAACCATGCATGCAACTTCTGCTGCCTTGGCTCAAGCAACCCAATCCACATTTTTAGAGCAGCAATATTTATTTCAAGCATTCATTAATCAGTTTTTTTTTTTTTGCCTGCTGGGGCTCCCAAAGGGGTGTACAATAATACAGATTAAAATCTTCTTAAAACCAGTTAAAAACTGTTTTTAAAGCCAATTTTAACAACCTGTTCTAAAGGCAAAACAAAATTGTGGTTTGGCCACAGCTACAAGTTCAGCAAGGATGATGCCCCTTAGGAAATTCCACAATCAAAATGCTACTGCGGAACAAGTGTCTACTTCTAAGCTTCCCTGAGTCCAGAGTTCAAAATGATGAGAGGAACAAAGTGGTGTTGCCAAGATCTTATGCTTGTAAAGCCTCCAAGTGCAGAAGCTTGGTTGTGCCTTGTTGTGGTCCAAGACGTGGCTGATTTAAAGTGAAAGCTCCAACTCATCCATGTGGGTTTGTTGGATTGGATAGCTGTTGTGTGCCCTGCAGGACAAAAGATGGGTCACACCTGGCCAGATGACTATGAAGCAGCGGCTGAGATTGTGTCCATGTTGGGTTTTCTAGATGCAGCCTCTAAACACGCCACTCAAGCTTTTTTTGACTGCCTGCGAGCAGAGGTGGAGCAGTACGGGATTGACGTGACCGTCGTGAGCCCCAGCTATATCCAGACAAACCTGTCCCTGAACGCCATCACAGCAGATGGGTCCCAGTATGGAGGTGAGTGCTGCCCTTTTGCCTGCGTCATTTGTGAATCTCTGCTGGGATAGAAACGCCGCCATCGGAGGAGCGGAAGAAGAGAGTTCCCAAAATAATAACACGCAAGTCAAACTCATCTCTTTCTTGGGCCCGGTTCTCGTTGCTTTAGGGATGGTCCGCAGTCCCTGCTCAACAGCAAAGGTGACTTCGACCTGTTCCCAACATCTGTGGGCTGATGTTTTACAAAACCAAGCAGGGTGGAGCCCACTTTCCAAAGAAAACATTTTCAATCTATGGCTGTTACAGCTGAGTGTTATCTGCAGCTCCAGCTATTCACGTGCTTTTCCTTTGTTTCAGTGATGGACGAGAACACCAGCAAAGGCAAGGCGGCTGCCGAGGTGGCTCAGGTGGTGCTCAGTGTGGTGGGGGAGAAGAAAAAGGAAGTCCTGGTGGCTGCCATCCTACCTTCCCTGGCGGTCTACCTCCGAACGCTGTGGCCCAGGCTGTTTTTCACCTTGATGGCTGCTCGAGCCCGAAAGGAGAGGAAAGCCAAAGATTCTTAGCCCGACAGGGAGTCGATTTGACTCGGTCAGGTCACTGACGGCAAGACCAAGCTTGTCAAAAGGATCTGCGAGAGGCACGGACGTATGCCTCACATCCTCACTTCTGTATGAACGGTTGGGCCCAGGCTTATGCAGCATATGGCATCTGGAAGAAGGTGGCTGTCACTACCTGAAGAAAGTTGCTTTAGCTGCCGAGGAGAAAAAGACAGACTTGGGGGGTGGAGGAAGATCTGGAGCAGCAGAGGGCAGTTTTGCACGTTGAAATAAACAGTGGCGTCCCATGTAGCTCTCCTCGCACTCATTTATACTGGGGCTTGCACACCAGACCATTTACTAGTAAGAGCTCGGTGTTCTCAAGTGCTTCTCCTGCAGCTCTCCTTGCCTGCCTTGAACTCTGGCAGTAGGTGGAAAGTGCAGGATTTCTGCTCTCCCTATTGTCATTTCTCCTGAACGAAACAGAAGAAGCCTTGGCAGGTGGCATCTGTCCTGAGAAAGAAAACGTTACCTTTGGGGCTGGGGGAACAACCCAAGTTCTCCAGCCGGGATTTCCCAAAAGCAGCATCTCCCAAGCTCTGATCTTTACATTTGGGTGTGGGGAGGAGGTTCAGATGAATGGCTGAAATTAAAACAGGCTCATGTTATGCATGGTTTGCCCTATTGCACTTAGTACATTTTAAACCAGGATTCAGACACCAGGGACCCCCTTCAGGACAGTCTTCACTGCAACTGTTGCTCCCCCCCTCCACTTCACAGTGCTTGCCTGAACAGCCTAAAAGCCTTGGGTTCCTCGTAATGTCAGAACTTGCCATGGGAGGGAGAGAAAGCATACCAGGAAGAGATGGACAAGACCTCTGTGACACAGGAAGTGGGGAGAGATCTGTGCTAGATTTGTGGCGAGGTGGGAAGGCAATTGATATTAAAACAGCCATGATAAATTTTTAGAAAGATATAGTCTTTTTATGAGACAGTTTCCTGGATTGACAGGGCAGCTAAACAGAGCTTTGTCTCAACGTGTTCAGAGAAAGGCTGGGATTTGTGACTGTACTTTTTCATCAACATTAAACCTAGAGTGGCGTTACTGGGTGTGCTCATGGAAGCAAGAATGCCCAACTGGGCAGATGGCTGTTCCTAGCTCTGTCTCTGCTTTGTAGAGAGGGACACGTCACACCTTTGAGTAGCAGGAGCAGCCTTCCCTGCCAATCCAGTTTTAGCAGCTCTCCCACATTAAATCATCCCATTCCTTTTCTGCTGCCAGCCTTTAAAATTTTTCAAAACCACATTTTTTCCTCACCAGAGACTTACTTGTGGCTTTCTGGTGCAGTTCCATTCCTAACATATTTGGTTGTGCTGAATGCAAATTCTGTACTGTAAGACATGCACGACCACAAAATTTAAAAAATGCAGTCCCTTCTGCCCTCACACCCTTCTACCATCTGCTTTCCTGCTCTGGAATACATAGGAAAACTCTGCATTAAAACATATTAATATATGTAAGTAAACGTTAATGATGCCCGAGATGTATCTGTGCTTGCTTTTTAGTCTGGTTATTCCATACAAAACTGCTGCATCAAATACTATGGGGACATCTATTTCAGTCCTACAATGGAACAGAAGTGCAAAACTCAAGCAGACTTGCAACAGGAACTCGGGCTGTTTTCAGATAGTGTTTTTATTGTTCAATTGGCCTGCCTCACTTCCAGAAAGGGGAGGGGGATATGTTTTCTACTTGTCACCATCCCCAGTTCCCCTTCTGCTGCTTTTTGCCAACAAGATAAAATTAAATTTAGAAGAAACATATATTAAGAGACAAGACAGAAAACCAACACTATGCCTTTAAGGGAAGCAAACATTTCGCCCCAGCATTGCGCTTCTTGGCCAGACATGGTATTTCAGCACCAGGAAGGCCTACCAGGATTTTACCTCAACTCCAAGAGTTCTCTCCTTCAGGATGAGTGATACTATCTGTGCTAGAACTAATGGGTGTCCTTTGCACAAAATGTCACAAACTTTCCAATACTGATGTACTTTCAACATCCACTGAACAGCAATTGCCTGAGTGTTTTGTCCCTCACATACATACACACTCAAAGGTATCAAATCTGTACCTTCTCTACCACCTCTGCCCCAAATCACCCTCTTTCAATGGGAAGAATAATTCTGTCTCCCATTTAGTGCCCAAGAATGAGAAGGCGGAATTTGCGTCTGTAGCCTGATGGCACCAGGAGCTTCCTCACCCAAAAGCTGTCCGATGTCAAGCCTTGGCCAAACTGACCTACTGCACAGGATTGACAGTGAGCTTTCTGCCTGCTGTACAACATTTCAGGAGCTAAAGATAGCACTGCATTCTGCCTCTGGCCTTGAGGGATGCCATTTCAAGGCCACTCACTCCAGGGCACAAAGGTCAGGTTGCAGCCACCATGTTAAGCAAGGGAATGCACCTAGAGACAGGCAGCTCAGATCACATATTTCCATTCTCGGGTTCAAATCCTGCACTGAAGACAGTCAGATCTCAGGCAAGAGCCTTAATGAGAGGGGGGGGGGGAGAGAACCTGTTATGGTTGCTTCAAGGTTTGTTAGCTAAAAATGATGGGATTAAATATAAGAAAAAGCAACTTCTGAACAGAATACAGAAGCAGCTTTTCCTCAACCTCTCAATTCACGCTACCTTGTATGAGATACAATTTATTACAGGTCCTTGCTTTCCCCCATGGTTATTTGCCCACCAAAGAGAAAGGCACACCTTCTGACATCAAGATGCAAGATAAGGAGTCCTCAATAGGAGAATGGCAGGGGAAAACTCAAGGGGATTTTCTTTTTCTATGCAGTGATTACTTTGCTGTGGTTCAGGTAACTCAGCACACATGAATAGCATGGATGTAGGCCAAACTTAAGGGTTCACATTGGTTACACTGCTTTTTCCTCCTTTAAAAAATATAAAAGGGCTCCCAGTTTCAAACTGATTGCAGAAGGTAGAAAGAAGTGACAAGCAGGGATAATTTGGGAAGCTTCATTTGTTTCCTTGTGACGTTTGTGGTTGGAAGAATACAGTGAACAGTGAACAAAGCTCCCTGATAATGCCCGGAAAAGGTACAAACAGCACATGATTCAGTGGGTTGGGGTATTCAAAGCTGATAGCAACTAGGAAAGGGGGCCTGTAGCCTGAAACGCTTATAGGACACACTGAAAACTGCCAGACGAGAGAATTTTTCACAGGAGGGCCAAATTCATTGGGACAGCTCTTCGATTCCAGCATGTTCACATGCAATGGAGGATTATTCCATTAGGCTGAACAGCACAGCCTGCTGGCAGACAATGTGTGGCTCTCCAGACTTGGCACTGCAGCTCCCACCACAACCCCTCAGCAAAACAGCGAAAGGTGAGAGCTGGTAGATGTGGTATAGGAACACCTGAAGGGTGATTACATGGCCTGCCTCCACCCCTAGGAAGCACTAAATCGTCCCTTGCTCTGTGTAACCGTTGCAAGTTTGTTTAAAGCTCCTTCATTTCAACAATTACTGAACTCTTGGTAAACTCCAGCAAAAGGAACATGGCTTATTTCTTACATTCGAGCATAAACAATAGAAAAATGGAAACCTTTGGGGGGGGAAGCAAGAGCATTGACTCAATGACATTAAAGAAAGCAACACAAAAGGAAACAAACCAAAGTGTGTTGCCTATATATCACCGTATAGGGCTTAAAGCACTCTCTGAGCAGTTTACAATTTGTTTATGCAGGTTAAAGATTCCCCACCCCCCACGCAAGCTGGGTACTCATTTTACCAGCCTTGAAAGGATGGAAAGCTCAGTGAACCTTGAGCCTGCTACCTGGGATTGAAATCCAGATCGTGAGCAGTGACTGCAATACAGCTTAACCGCCACACCACAAAGCACTATTCCTCCCATTAAGGGAGATGGGACATCAGTACACTCCCTGGAAAGGTCGACTCACAATATTTTTCAAAAGGGTAACTGACATTTACAACTGCAGCCTTCCTCATAAACTATTCATTGTCCTCCAACAAGCACCCCGGGAAATAAAAAGAAAGCCAACAAGGTGAAATTCTCATCCTTTAATGAATGGTCAGTGATAACTTTGAGCCGGTTCTGTAGAATACAGTTAAACAATATACTTAAAAGTTAAAAAAAAAAAAAGCTAACACTCTCCTGCACCCCCGCCACCATCCTGTTACCATTTGCCTTTCATTGATATCCCCTTACTGACTTCATCTCTCACAGCTTTCCATTTCTCTGGTAGATCTGTATCGGAGGCATAAGACAGAACTGGGAGGGAGGGGGCAAAAAAGGGGGGAAACCTTGATGCACCAATGCCATGTTTTTTTTTAAAAAAAAAACTTGAATAAATCAAACTGCTTCCCAGGCACTGCCACTTCAAGAGGAAAAAGTTAAATGTTACTGTGGGAGTCTTGATACACTTTTTGTCTTTGCAGAGGCCTGCGTTTCCTCCCGTCCGTCTGTCCCCGGCAGCAATCATTCAGCGTAAAGTTCATAAATCTTCTTTACACAGTACACCACGGCAGCGAGTGCTATTGTGTTATGCAGTCTCTTTCTGTGCAGGTCGTCCTTCCTGACCAGCACGACTGGTGTGGAGGAGGTGAGCGTATGGAGGGGCAGGCAAGAAAGTTTGTAAGCATTGTATTCCACCTGGTACTTGCAGCAGGGGTCGAACTGCCACGAGATCCCATACAGGGTGCAGCAGGCTATGCTCAGCACTCCCGCTGGCAAGGAGATGTAGTGGGAATAATCTCTGGGGAGGGCCAGCGGGCTGAGGAGGCAGGCAATGCCCGCCAGCACGGTGGTCTTGTGCAGGCAGTTCCCAACCGTGATCCAGCGGGCTGTCTCGTCCCCAATGCGCGTCGGCTCAATCACAATGTATCTGTATTGGGCCTCCAAGGCTTGCTCCAGCTCATACTCAAACTGGTCCTGAGCATTCTCCCCGTTGTAGATTTCATGGACAATGTAACAGTCTGTGGAGGACAAGGTGATCCTGGTAGGGGGGAGAAATAAGAATTATGCAGTTGTGTGAACAAGCCGTTCCCCTCTGCTCACCTCATCTCCAAAACCCACATGCTCTTTGCAATCCTCTGACTCTTTTTTGCTTTTGTACTTTTGAAAAGAAAAGAGTTCTGGGAGTTGAGGGAGGGGCGGAAATGGTGGCGGATGGAGACCCATCTCAGACTCAAGTCTTTAAGTCCCTTATTTTTGTCAAGCAATTTCATTCTCCAATTCAATATTCTAAGTCTCGTGCTCTGACTTGAACTCAGGTGTTCATCAGCAGGCAAATAAAACGGTCTATTCAACACATCCAGATTTCAAAAGGCAAAAGCAGCAGAAGACACAGAAAACTAAAACCTTTGGACAACCGGAAGCCTTGTCCAAGTCTCCTTCCATTATCTTCACAGCGGACAATAGGCGCCTGTTTTGCAAACAGGCTTTCTTAATCTTTGGAACAAGAGACCAAGGCATCAAATGCTTATCTGGCACTGATGCATACTTCGGAGACTAGAACAAGGCCACCATATTTGGTCCCAGCTCCGTTTCCTTCAAAGGTAATTTCTGCATACTTACTCATGATTAGACATGGGCACGACTTGACAAAATTCTCGTTTCCGTTTCCGTTACGGAACGGTAACGACAATTACTCCCCCAGAACTCGAACTCGAAACGACTAAAGAAAAATTGGGTCTGATTTGTCATTGTCGTTCCTGGCATCGCGGCGATCCCGCGATGCCAAGCGGCACAGAAAAAAAGTTTTTAAAAGTTAAAAAAAAACCGATTCCCAGCCAAAAAGCAGGCAAAAATATGCCTGCCTGAGTGAGGGCTCAGGGCACCTACCAGAGGGGTGGTTGACCCCCCCCTCCTGTCCTGGGCTGCTCTGGTGGTGGGGGAAATCCTCGTCGTAGTCGCTCGCAAGCACCGGACTCGCCACCGGCCGCCGCAATTCAAGCGGCACAGAAAAAAAGTTTTAAAACCCCCGATTCCCGGCCCAAAAAGCAGGCGGAAATATGCCTGCCTGAGTGAGGGCTCAGGGCAGGGCACCTACCAGAGGGGTGGTTTCTTGGGGGGGGGTCCCCGGCCTCCCCCCCTCTCCTGTCCTCCTGGGCTGTTCTCGTCTCGCCATGCCACATGTGGTGCGGGCGGGGGATCGAAAATGGGGCGGTGACCGCAAAAATCGTGATCCAAAAACACACACAAGCCAACTCAAGCACCACAGAAACATGCGAAAATTGCATTTTAAAACTGCCAGAATTTTTACAGTAGCAGTGGGTTTTTCTTGCAACAAAATGTCTCCTCTGTCCTCTCTCCGTTGATTTTATTTTATTTTATTTTATTTTTTTACACCTGCACAATGATGGGCTGGCCATGGGAGTGACCATGCAAATTTTTGGAGCCATTCCACCAATCGCATGGCCACTTGGCCAGGTTGACCACAGAGACTTCTGGGATGTGCCAATCGGGCATAAAAAGCCCACTAACCGTAGCCCGAACCCTAACCCTAACCCTAACCCATACGCCAGTACACTGTCCTTCTAAGGGGGTCAGAGAGGCACCCAGAGGTGCACCCCAATACTCACCCTAACCTCACCCGTAACTAGCCTAACCCTAGCCCTTGCGCTAACCCGTCTTAACCCTAAGCCAGATCTACTTGCATTGCACTACACACATGTACCTTTCCCTTCTTAGTGAGACACAGTGGGTGCAAAGAGTCTGCCAGTCCATCACTTGTGGCTCTGGCTGACTCCTGCAGCAGCATTTGTGTGCCATGCTGCAAACCATGCCCGCGAGTGCTGCGAAGGCACCCCAAAAAGAGGGGTGCCTCTGCCAGTCTGCTGCGTCTGCAACTTGGTATGCATATCCATATGGCTATGCATGCCCTTTTGCAGTGGGTGAGGATAGGAGGCACCCACGGGTGCCTCCAGGAGCCCGCTATCCCCCCCTAAACCAGTATAACGACAGACGAAAAACGACACCACGAAACGACAATTTTTTGCGAAATTTCGCAAAAAACGGAAACGAGCCGAAACGGACCCGTCCCGAAAAACGGTAACCCGAAAAAAAAAATTCCTGGTCGTGCCCATCTCTACTCATGATCATCTTAAGACCGGTTTTCCAATCTAGGCGTTATTTCAAGAGAAGAAGATTACAGCCAAGTTACTGGGATCGCTTCTAAAGCAGATTCATTAGGGCCTCTCATAAGTTTGCTTAAGAGCATGGCAGACAGTTTGATAACAAAAGATGCTAATGAGCAAAATTACATATAAACAGCAGTGTTCTTCAGATACCCAAATATCTGAAGTATTTGAAGGGAACAGCAAATTCTGCTTTTAAACAGCTTCTTTCTATGTCAGGCATGTCCAAACTTCAGTCCTCCTGATGTTTTGGGCCACAACTCCCAGAATTCCAAGCCTGTGTTGCAAATGACAGTGGGAATTGTGGTCCAAAACATCTGGAGGGCAGAAGTTTGGACATACCTGTCCTCTCACTCACTTGGACACATCTTTCCCAAATCAACTGTACATGGAATCGTAACTAATGACATAAAATGTAATGCTTGCTATTAGTATACTTTGGTGCAAGATAGTTTCTGGCATTAAGAATTAGTATCAAAAAGCCATTCCCACGAGAAAGGCATGCATGTTTTTCAAAGATCAATTTCTGAATGCAAAAGGCTTCACCGGAAATGTTTCCTGGACAACAACCTGAAATTAGCTGGACAATGAATATAATCTATCAGCCTTCTCACTGGAAACTAGCAAGGTTGCTTGCTAGACAAATAAATAATGCTTGTTTAGCAAGCAGAAAGAAATGGGTGATCTGATTGGTCACAAATGTAAACAAAGACCCGTCTCACAGAAAGAGACTGCGTAATTTAAACAACATGACCTCTCTTGTTTCTTAGAACTACCAAAACCGCCTTCATCATGGTCAGAATGATGTCCAATCTCCAGTGGGATGGGTGCAAAAATATTGTTCTGTCTCTCGTAAGATGCTAATACAGTGGAACCTTGTATAAAGGAATTAATTCGTTTCAAATGAAATTCTGTTAAGCAAATTTTCCTTTATACAAATTTCCCATCGAAAACAGAGTAATCCCTAATCGTGACCATTTTTATGTTGTACAAATCTGCCCCATAGGCAATTCTGTTGAGCAAATTTTCCCTATCTCCGGAATTTTTTTATGTTGTACAGATTTTATGTTATACAAACCATTTGTTATATGAGGGTCCACTGTACTCAAGAATCCAGACCTTTCCCGCTGCAAAGCTGACAATTAATCCACAGTGCCTTCCTATTTTGCTTATGGCCTTTGTGGGTCTTTGCTTTCAAAAACTAGTTAGGAAGATGGCACACAGGCAAAGCGTTATTTCTGTGCTCTCTTCACCAGCATACTACAGATGGCTGCAAACGCTGCCTTCCCCTCACTACATTCTCCTTAGCATTTTGTTTTTTTTATTGAATAATCATTTTTATTTAAATAGGAAAGAGGTTGACGGTAAAATCTACTAAGGTCAGTTGAACAAATAAGAAATGAATTGAGTTAAAAATATGTACATTTTGTGTGATGAGTCAAAGTGACAGTCAGCCAATTTTGACATAATCTCAAGAGCTGATGGTCACTGTTGTTTATTTGCCTCTGTGCAAACAAGGCAGCAAGTGTGTGTGCATGTATATTTTTAAAGAGATATCAAGATACAAAGAATGGCTTCAGTACCACCCTTCTTTAGGAGCTGTAACTGAACAAAGAAGCAGTTTTTAATGAAATATTTTATGCAGGGATACTGAAAACTTCTTCTGCTGTCATTTCAGTAAGGGACTGAAGCACCCTACTAATTGTTCCTCTCTCTCTCTCTCTCTCTCTCTCTCTGTGTGTGTGTGTGTGTATGTGTGTATAATAATGTATGGCTCAATAACACTGAGAAGGAGGGTGTAAAGTTTAGTGCCATGACAAGAAAAAAACACCCAATACTCTCTTCTAAGCCCCACAGGATGCAAATCTCAAGAAAGATGCAGAGAAACTCACAGAAAATATTTATTTCCCTACAGCAGCCTTGTCATGACCAATTTTAAAACATCACTTTTGCAGGTGGCTTCCTCAAATAATCAATGAATGTCCACAGCTTTCGGAGAATTAAATGCTGAAACATATCACCAAAAGACAAGGTGATACTTCACATACCCAATCCCTCTAAGCTACAAGTGGAAGAGAATACATAGCAGCAAAGAACACTTACTTCAAGACTGCAAACCTTACTTACTAGCTCATGCAAAAATGAAACCACACACAGAAACTTATCTGGAATAATTCCTGGTGTATTCTAAATGGACTCAGGTTGAAGAATCTGAATTTACCCCTCCCTTAAACTTTTGCGCATGTACATGCATGCTAACACAGAAGCTGTCATGCTTTAATAGAATAAAATAGAGTTTTATTATTATGCATATGCAAGATATGCACAACGAAATTAGAGTGCTGTTCCACTACACACTCTAAGCATACAAAACACATAAAACACATAAGACATATAAAACACCATACAAAATATTAAAAACTCTTAAAATTGCTTACAAAATTTAAAACACTACTTAAAAACTGATTAAGATAGTGCTAAAACTGTCGCATTTAACTTGGATACCGCTCTGTGATAAAAACTGTTCTTTAGTCTATATGTCCTTGACCTAAGAGTCCTGTATCTCCTGCCAGACGGCAACAGTTCAAAAAATTGGTGGCCAGAATGCGAAGGGTCTCTCAAAATTCTAGATTTCTTCCTTGAGCATCTGGAGTTGTATAATTCTTCCAAAGGAGGAAGAGGACAGCCCACTATCCTCTCAGCAGTGTTTATGACCCTCTGGAGTGCCCTTCTATCTGCTACTGTGCAACTGGAAAACCAGACACAGAGGCAGTAAGTGATAGTGCTTTCTACAAAGCCCCGGTAGAAGGTTACCAACAGTTTCTTAGACAGTTGTTCCCTCCTGAGAAGTCTCAGAAGATATAATCTCTGTTGGACCTTCTTAACCAGTGCTTCAGTGTTGGCACTCCAGGTCAAATCCTCCTGTAGAATAACTCCTAAGAACCTACTGTCCGTCACCCACTCTACGCAAACTCCATCAATAATCAGGGGCTGAGTATCTGATTTCCTTTTTCGATAGTCCACTATAAGTTCTTTGGTCTTGTTGATATTTATTATCAGATTGTTGGTTCTGCACCACCGTAGCAGCCGATGCACCTCCTCTCAGTAGGCTGACTTGTCTCCACCAGAGATGAGTCCCACTACTGTTGTGTCATCGGCAAACTTGATGATTTTATTTTCAGGATGAGTATGAGTGCAGTCAGAGGTGTAAATACTAAACAATAGTGGGCTCAGCACACAGCCCTGTGGAGTACCCATGTTGAGAGTGAGGGCTGACGACATGTAGTCACCTAATCTGATCCTCTGTGAGCGATTTGATAAGAGATCCATGATCCAGGCACAGATGGAATGACAGAAACCAAGGTCCTTAAGTTTAGATATCAGCTTGTGTGGTATAATTGTATTGAAAGCAGAGCTAAAGTCCACAAAGAGCATCCTTACATAGGTCCCCCGCAGCTCCAAATGGGTAAGAGCAGTGTGCAAGGTGATATCTATAGCATCGTGGATCTATTCGCTCTGTAAGCAAACTGATATTTATCAAATGTGCCTGGGAGGCAAGAGATGATATGCTGGTGGACTAATAGTTCCAGAGACTTCATTACAATGGAGGCAAGTGCCACAGGTCTATAATCATTTAAGCTGTTAATAGATGGCTTCTTTGGCAGTGGAACAATAATGGAGGCCTTCAGACAAGATGGAATAGTTGACTGGGCTAGAAACCAGTTAAAAATTTCAGTAAAAACTCCAGCCAACTGGTCTGCGCACTCCCTAATCACCCGACCAGAAATGCCATCAGCTCCTGCAGCTTTCCTTGGGTTCACAGTTCTCAAGATGTTTCTCACTTCCCATGTTTCAACAAGAAGGAAGGGGCTAAACTGTGCTGATGGCTGTGATGTAAATACCTCTGTTTGTTCTGTCTCAAACCTAGCAAAAAAATTGTTCAGTTCTTCAGCCAAAGAAGTATTTCCAGCAGAAGGGGCAGCATAATTAGATCTATAACTAGTGATTTGCTGAACACCTTGCCACATTTGCCTCACATTATTATTACTGTAAAAACAAGCCTCAATCTTCTTCTTATAATCCACCTTTGCTTTTTTAATGCCTCTCCTCAAATCTGCTCTAGCAATGCTATACCTGATCACATCACCAGACTTGAAAGCCTTATTCCTGTCATGCAGGAGGCACCTCACCTCTTTGGTCATCCATGGTTTCTGATTTGGATAGATTCGGACACGTTTATCTACAGTAACAGTATCTATACAAAATTTAATATAACCTAGAATTCCTGCAGTATACTCCTCAAGGTCCGAGTTATCAAAAACATCCCAATTTGTTTTAATTTAGTGACTGGGGCAAATTTGTATCAGTACAAGTGCAAGCTGTAGGGCAGGCCTGCCCAAAGTCCAGCCCGGGGCCCAAATCCGGCCCCTCAGGCCATTCTGAGCGGTCCCGCAGCTGGCTGGCCCACCCCTCCCCCCTCCTCCACCCCATGTGCTTCCTTTGGTCCCCACCTTCCTTCCTTCCTTCCTTCCTCCCTCCCTTGTTCCCCACCTTCCTTCCTTCCTCTCTTGGTTTCCACTTTCCTCCCTCCCTCTCTTGGTCCCCCCTTCCTTCCTGCAGGTGGGGTTGCAAGAGGTCAGTGGGTGGGGCTTGCAGTGGGGTGGCAGGGTCAGGGAGCAACTGTCCCCTGACACATTCTCAGCCACCAAATCTGGCCCTCCTTACAAAAAGTTTGGGCACCCCTGCTGTAGGGTAATGTTTGTTACTTGAAGCCATTTTGCTGCCTAACAGTAAAAGGGAACAAAAAGGGGGGAAATTGAGGTTGGCAGTGTTATCTTATTAATGAGCACTTTGAATCTGCACTTTCTCCTTACAGAAAGAAACCTACCCATTCCTAATTCTATGTTTATTTTTTTAACCTCCTCTTCCCATCAAATATGTTCAAAGTGGCTCACAATTTAAATTTAAAACACATGATAACATATGCTGTGTTAATTAAGAGGGGGTATTCAGTTAGTAGCTCAAGAAAAATATAACACAGCCAGCACAATCCCCTTTTAAATGACAATTACATATTTGGGAATGGTGTTCCAAGGTCAATATACCATTATGAGCCACACACCCTCTAATTTTTGTCCCCACTGGGCAGAGCTCTTTTCCTCATTGGGGGTTCCACTCAGACAGGAACAAAAATGGTCACAACAGGTGATTGAGGGTGAGAACGCCCTGCACAGAGGGAGCAAGAGGTGCACATGCCCACCTTAGAAGAAACCTTGACTGTGAGTAGACTAGGAAGCACATATACTGTACATACATACATATTATGCACAAATACAATCACTCTCTTTTGGTACATGCAATTATTGCTGAATGACTTTCAGATCCGCTTTTTTTTTCCAATGGACTATTAAGACAAAGATTTATTCCAGGGTAAAACAAAAACAAATAAGCAATGCATTCCAGCGGCTCCTGGAAGAGGATGAACATTCACTTCCAAGTTATCACTGGTATCTTTCAAGGTTAATGTCACATGATGCATGTTTTGAAAAGCTTTTCTAAAGGAATTCCATGAACTTTGGAAAGCCATTCCATTCTGACAGCCAGTTGGGATCTCCTTGCCTCAGGAGTTTTCACCAAATTTGTTGGATAGCACAGCACTGTCTGGCCCAAATGAAACATGCATGCAAACGGAGCTCTGTCTGAAAAGCCAGGCTCAAATCCTATTGTGCTCCATACAAAATGTTTCAGCATTAGCTGTGGCTGAAGAATTTGCTGCCATCCAATGAGGATGAGCTTAACAATACTGCCTGAGAAAGCTCTGAAGAACAATAGCATGGGAACAGAAGACCAATGCTGAGAGCAGCAAAAAAAAAAAATTCCCGGAGCCATTGAGCCATAGTTGTCCATTCTCAGCCCATTAATATCAGCAGTGGCATGCAAAGCTATGTTCAGAGAGAGAGAGAGAGAGAGAGAGAGAGATCAGATATACATGAAGGGAAAACAAAAGAGTGAGGAAAAGAGCAATAAATGTGAACTGGCACAGTAAAATTTCACTTAGCATGCAGAAGCCCTAGGTTCAGAGCCAAATAAAGGCACTATTATAAAGCTCACCCAACTTGAAGGTTCACAATGTGAACTTCACATGTGAATGACTGGTATACCACACAAAGTGCAACTAAGGCATCTCAATGACTGTTCTGAGTTAATTATATTTGCAGAAGGCCCCATCACTCTATTTTTATAAGTAACACTTTTTTATGTTTGGCCAGAATAAGAGGATATTATTTTTCTGAATATATATATATATAGTGGGTGGGTGGGAGGGAGGGTTCAGCCAAAACCTGAAAGCAAGCTGATTTTAGCTGTTGCTGAGCAGCGCCAATGAACTTCTGTGCACATGCACAACTTACAGGGAGCATTGATCCTACTACAATACTATGATATAAGGTTCAATTTAGTGGATTCACGGTCAGAGCCAAGAAATGGACCAGACATTTTCTTGGTTAGAAACTTGACCTCCTTCACTGCCACTGTCCAACCACTTCATTGAGAGTTGCGCTCACTTGAGCTTAATGGGACTTCTTACCAAACCTGTTTAGGCTCTGAATGTACACCACTGCCCAGACATTAGCTCTTTTGGTTGCTTGAGCAACACTGATTGAAATCCTCTTCAAGTTGGCGAAATGTTAAGTTATACCTCTGAAGGTGTGCTGGGCCTTTTACCCAACCAGCCAGCATTGCACAATTAGATTGTGCAACAGATCACATGATTCACAACACAGCTGTTGCATTGTGAATCCACAGATTTCCTTAATGGAATTACTTCCATCCCATCGCAATTTCTTCTACCTCTTCGGCAGATCTCTGATATGTACTCAAAAGTATGGCACAGGATTTCAGCCACAATGTTTGATTTATTGAAAAATGACAAGCCCCTAAAACTGCCTACAAAACACAGAGATTTGTTGGGATGATGTCAGAACCCCACTTTCACAAGGGTATTCCTGGATCTTCAACAGCAGCTAGAACATGCTTCCACAAAACAAATAGCATTTGGTTCTTCAAAGTTATGGTTGCTGAGGTTGCAAAAACATCATTTGTCTGTAGCATTTTGGTTTAAGACCTTCTGGGGATAGATTCTTCATGTGTATTCCATTCAAACACATAACAACAGTCTTGCTGGAACAGGCCACAGCCCATCCAGCCCAGCATTCTGTATCACAAAGAGGCTCAACCTTTGCTTCAGGGTATTCTCAAGCAGATGTCTTCACCTGCTTATGATTCCCTGCAAGTGGTATTGAGAGATATCCTGCCCATCTTTTCAACCCAGAGGTTGTCCTTAGGCATCCATAATGATAGCCATTGACACCCTTGTTCTCCATGAACTTGTCCAATCCTTTCTTAAAGCTGTCAAGGCTGACAGCTGTCATAACTACTTCTGGCAGGGAGTTCTACAAGCCAGTGATCCTCTGCATGAAAAAGTACTTTCTCTTATTTGTTTGAAATCTAGAACCCAAAAGTTTAATGGAGTGCCCCCTAGCTCTAGTGTAGTGCAATAGCGAAAACAGTTTTTCCTTATCTACTTTGTCCACACCATATGATTTTATAAACTTTAAACATGTCACCTCTTAGGCACCGTCATTCAAGAATGAAGAGGCCCAGCCATTGCAGCCTCAGATGGTAAGGAAGGTGTTCCCGTTCTGGTTGCACTCTTCTGCACTTTTTCCAGTTCCATAATATCTTTCTGGAGGTATAGTGACCAGAACTGTACACAATACTCCAGATGGGGCCTCACCATAGATTTATAAAGAGACAAAATGACACTTGCTGACTTATTTTCTATACCCTTCCTAATGATCCCTAGCATTGAGTTTGCTATTTTCACTGCTGAGGCACACTGGGTTGACACCACACCACACCAAGGTCCCTTTCCTGGTTTGTTGCAGAGAGTTTCTTCATTTTGCTACTGAATCTGTTAATATAGTTATCATTCTTTAGGCTATGCATTTACTGATCAATTCTAGTCGTAGAATAAATCAGAGCCAATCATTTGGGCAAGCAGATAAAGCCAGATTATGATCACCGTGTACGGGAATGGAAGATGGTGAATAAAGAAAGTTGACAGGGAAAAAACTTAGCCATTCAAAATGTGTTGCTGGGGGAGAACTTTGTGGATACCCCAGACTGCAAGAAAAACGAACAAGTGGGTCCTGGATCAAATCAAGCCTGAACTATCTGTAGAGGCAAAAAAGGTTGAAATGAAGGCTCTCCCACTTTGGGCACAGCATGGGAAGGCAGGATTTCCTGGGGGGGGGGGCACCCAATAATGCTGGGAAAAGTGGAAGGCAGAAGGAAAAGAGGAAGACCAAACTGATTCCCTAAAGGAAACCACTGGCTTGATTTTTGCAAGAGTTGGGCTATTGAGGACAGGTCATTTTGGAGATAGCTCATTTTAGGGTTCCACGAGTCAAAGGCAACTTAACGACACGTTAGCACAACACAGCTCCTATGTTAGCTACATGTAAATACTGCTGAGAGTGATACTCAGCTACTGTATTAGTAGCCCAAGTACTTACTGGAATATATTTTCTAAATATTTTTTATCTGGGAGGAAAAACAATCTGATCTAATCGTGCCCTCTACAGATTTACACCCACTCGTAGCTCAAACCCAAAATATGCAATCCTGTTTCAATGGTTTTGTAACTAACCCATTACATGATTTATGTAAGTACATCTTCTGTTTCCCATCCAAATGGAGTATTTCAAACACTAGGCAGTTGCCTCAGCCTCTGAAAGTATATATCCTTAAAACCACTTGAACGCACATAACTGTATATCCTTCCTCTTTGACAGCTTAGCCTTCTATATGCTTTAAAAGATCACAACCATTTTAAGATATTCCATTGACTCCGAGTAACATTCTTCTTATGACTATTTCATAACATTAACCTCTCTTTAATATGGAAACTTTATTTCAGTTCTTACTTAAGAGTTAAATATCTGTAAATACTTTTCAAAGTCTTTATTTATCTCAAAAGTATACAGTATTCGTAAAATAATAATTTCAATAAATGCCACATTTCTTCAGTGTGTGAAACCTAGTTGCAGATACCTAAGGAATACTTGTTCTGTCTTCAAAGTTATAAATGAAATAAAACACAACAAAATCAGGGCACCTTACTGGAAACTTTGTAATTGGGCAGCAGAATAAAAGTTAATAATGGCAACTGCCAGGTAAGGCTTTCTAATGACTAATTTTTAAGAAGATGGAATAAAGGTTAAATATAAAACTACTGAATTTCAGAACTTGACCTTCTAAGGTTTTAAGATATTTAAATGGAGGCAGCTCGAATACTGCCACAGAACTCTGAAGATGAGATCCACCATTTCATTCAATTGTCCACTGAAGTAAAGCAAGCAAAACAGAAGGCCAGAGAACAGAAACTGCCAAAACCAACAACAGTCCCTGGATTACGGTAAGGCGATGCCAGCTCCCGATGTACACAAATCCAAACAATGCATCAACACCCTAAAAAACACAAATCACTCAACCAGCACTAACAGCTGTGCACCAAGAGGTCACTTTCAAAGGACTTTGGGGGAGTATTTGCAATCTTTAAAAATAGATTTAAGAGCATCCAAGGACATTTTGAGCCCCAGGCCAAGCCAAGCTCTGTGAACTCTGGGCTTAACATCTGGGAAGAATGAACGTCTCCGCTCTACGCCAAGGGACAATCTGGAGTGACCTTCCCCTTCTTGCCGTTGACTCAGGGCCTCTCTTTCTTGCAGCACCTGGGCTGATTCTCTCTCTCTCTCTCTCTCTCTCACACACACACACACAAATACCTGGCCAAGGCACACTGTTTTCTCCCTGAGCCTAAAACATGTGCCACGGAGGCAAGGGCTGGACTCTGCCCTAGATACAGCCAGGCGCAAACTCCACATGCAAATAAATGCCTTTGGAGTGACCACGCCAACCACTGGGGGGGGGGGGCATTTCCTGCATCTTACACCTCCTGTTTCCCCCTACATAACAAATTTGTTTGGCCCCAAGCCCTTCCCTCTCACAGAGGCCCTGGTTGCCAAATGTTTTAACACTGCCCCCCTCCCCTGCCCTCTCCAGCTTCACTATCTCCCTTTCCCTCCCTGGCTGAACCACACACTCCCCCCTCTGCCTTATCACCCTCCGTCCAGCCCACCGCCGGGCCCCCTCTCAATTGCCAAAGACCACATCTCTGGCTCAACAGCTTTGGACCCCCCATTCTATCATGCAGCTCCTTGCCATGACAGGGATGGCTGTTCTTCCTGCCCACCCCACCCAAAGATGGCAATCCCAAAGGCAGGTATACCCACTGCCATTGTCCTTCCAGTATGGACCTGGAATCCAGGGCAACCCCCCCCACACACACACACCCTTCAAGAGCTTTTTTTTAAAAGCCAAGAATAAATGGATCCTATTCGGTATTTGGCTATGCGGGGAACACACACAGGCCTTTGACGAATCCCAGCCGCCGCCCCCCCACCCCACCCCACCCCCAGCTTCCAAAGGCTACTTTGCCTTCTCCCTCCCTCCTGTTGTCCAACGTAAAGGTGCCCCCCCGCACATGCGTGCTAGGGGCGGTGCTCCTCTCCGTATTCAAGCGGAAGAGCCAGTGTTGTGCAAGCCCGTGGCCACGTGCCCGGCATGGCTGCAAGGGAAACACTGCTTTTACCTTCCTGGTACCTATTTATCTCCTTGCATTTTACATGCTTTCGAACTGCTAAGTTGGCAGGAGCTGGGGCTGAACAGCGGGAGTTCGCTCCCCTCTCCGTGGCACCCGGATTCGAACCGCTGAGGCGACTTTGCAGCCGACAGTTTCCAGTACTCTCGCCCGCTGAGACACACACACACACACACACACACACACACACGTCTAAACCTTCCCCCTTAAGCCTTCTTTTTTACTCTTCTCCTCCCCTCCCCAAGGGGTCACGACCAGAAAGGGTCCTGAGGACTAGCGCCTTGCGCCCCCTCCCTCAAGCACTATGTCCTTCCCTACACGCTTTGTTATTTTTTTAACACACACACCCTCAGGGCCTCCGAGGCCTAGCCCCCCCAAAAAACGAGAGAGAGGGGGGGCAGGCCGAGCTTCCCCTCAGAAGGCAGAGAAAGCCATGGGTCCTGAGGCGATTTAGGGGTTGGGGGGCGAAAAGAAAGAGAGAGAAAGAGAGAGGGGGGGAGTGGGCAGGCCCAGCTTCCCCTCAGAAGGCAAAGAAAGCCATGGGTCCTCCTGAGGCGATTTGTGGGTTGTGGGTGGGAGAGAAAAGAAAAAGAGAGAGAGAGAAAGAGAGAGAGAGAGGCCTCGGCCTCCTCTTCGTCCTCCTTACTCACTTCTCCCGGGCGCCGCCGGCCCCACCGCCACCGCCAGAGCTGCTGGGGCCCGCGCGCCTCCTGACCCAGGCCGCCATCTTGGGCTGAGAGAAAAGAGAGCAGAAGAAGAAAGTCCCCGAGGGAGGAGGAGGAGGACGAGGCCCGCCCGCCAAAAGAGCCTGGCGCGAGGGAGGGGGGAGGGGCTGGCTGAGGGGGGAGGGGGGACGAGGAGGAGGAGGGAGGGGAGGGGAGGGACGGAGGGAGGGGAGGGCCCCCGCCGCCGAGAGGAGGAGGACGGAAGGGAGCTTTTGGAGAGAAGCTGCCCAGCAGCAGCAGCGGCAACAGGAAAAGAAAAAAAGGCGGCCAGCAAGCACAGAGAGGGAGAGGAAAAAAAGGCCCGGCGGGCCGCGGCCCCGAAGCTTGACGGGAAATGTAGTCGCGAGGGGCGTGGACGTCGGGAAGCGAGGGGTGGGGAAGGAAACAGGGGGCGGGAGAAGGGCGGGAAAGCCTCCCGCTCCGACGCCGAACCACAACCCCCGAAATGCTTTGCAAAGGGCGGTCAAGGCTCCGAGGCGGGCGGGCGCATGGATTTCTGGGAAACCCAGGCCTTTTTTTTTTTGGGAAGGGGAGCGGACTGAAAGGAGAGAAGGGACTACACTTCCCAGAAGGCGATGGCTTTGGGCGGGGCTAGGGGGAGACTTGGAAGTGCCTCTCGCTGCTCAAAAGGGAGGGACGAGATAAACGAGGGAGGATGTGGAGGCCAACGGCTCGCGAGCAACGGTGGAAAGGGGACCGTTGGAGTGGCTCCGCCCCTTCCAGGGGAGCTGGCCAATCAGCGCCGGCGGCTTTCAGAACTCTGCCACGCCCTTTGTCCAACTACTCTTTTACCCGTTGCACTGAGTTTGTGGCAGAATAAATCTCAATTATTTCCAACTCTTCTTTTTTAAGTTTCATACGCTTTATTTTGTGTGTGTGTGTGTGTGTGTGCGCACGTTATTTCAGCTTTAAAGTCCGCAAGTGCCTCTCCTCTGCAGTAATTCTCATTTATTTCCAGCCGTTCTAATTCTTCCCATGACTTAATGAAGGTCGTTGGGGTTACATAGAACAGATTCTTTACTGTCATTGTATATAGTACAGCGAAATTGAAAGCTATCCCAGGTGTGAGAAAACCAAAGGCCAAAACTAAAGTTAAAAAAAAATACATTTAGAGGTACAAAGAACTAAAAGCACTCATATACATCCATCACAACTCTCCAAGGTCATGCTATTTGGTTGCAGCATTTAAGATGGTTATGGCTCTTGGATAAAAACTATTTTTTTAGTCTGTTCTTGTTTTTATTGCTTCTGTATCTCTTGCCCAAAGAAAACAGTGCAAACAGACTATTTCCAGATAGAGATGAATCCCGGAATGTTATTTGCCTTTTTAAGGCAACAGGAAGTGTATAGTTCTTCCAGAGTTGGGAGAGGGTGACCGATGATCTGGGCTGTGTTTATGATGACCCTCTGGAGCGTCTTCTTATCTGAGACTGTGCAACTGGAGAACCAAGCACAGATACAGTATGGAAGAATGCTCTCTATTGAGCATTGGTCGGACACTAGCAGTCTCTCACTCAGATTGTTTTTCTTTAAGAGTCTGAGGAATAATATTCTCTGCTGGGCCTTCTTTACCAAAGCACTGGTGTTAGTACTCCAGGTCAGGTCCTGCTTGATGATAACACCCAGGAACTTTGAATACAGCCACCCTCTCCACACAGTCCTCGCCAATATATAGGGACTGAATGTCTTCATATAGAGTTACAAAGTGTTCGGCTTATATACCGCCCGCCCCCCGCCTCCAATAGCACTTCAAGCACTCTCTGGGCGGTTTGCAGTTTAATTACGCAGGCTACACACATTGTTACATAGGACTTGACTATCAGGCTATTTTGTACCGCAGGTCAAGGGAAAAAAGGCAAATGAAACAAAATGAATAAATAAATAAAACAAGAACCCGGAGGAGATTCTACTAGTATCACCGTTTTGTTTTATTCTTAAAAGCTACAGCGCTGAGGTTTAGGAAGAACTTGGCTATGGAAAATAGCTGAATGTTAGGGGCTGGCGTTCCATGACAGTAGAAAGAGAGTCCTCCATGATCCCCTGTTGAATTACAATCTGTGCCATTCCTTCCAGCCCAGGGATGTCCCCTTGAATACGGGAAAGTAAATTGATCTGAGTTGCACCTGTTATCTTAATCCTATTTCTTTTTCAACCAAATACCCG
The DNA here is from genome assembly GCA_023846285.1 of Phrynocephalus versicolor. Taxonomy (NCBI): domain Eukaryota; kingdom Metazoa; phylum Chordata; class Lepidosauria; order Squamata; family Agamidae; genus Phrynocephalus; species Phrynocephalus versicolor. The sequence continues at coordinate 9,910,952 of JAHTLZ010000054.1, forward strand.
CAGGCAAGTCAGCACCACTTGGTTTTAGCCACACTTTTTATTGTATTCCATGCAACAGGGTCAGGTTTCATTAATAACAGGGCAACTAAGGAAGGGTAGACACAAAAAACAGAAAGGTCATTTGAGGAGGTCCTGAGTAGGAAAGGCACGTTTATTTACCACTATAAAAGAGTAAAGGGAGGGGAATAAAAGAAGTTTCCCACCTTGAGTGGAAAACACTAGGACATAAGCCATGGGTGGATGGTCCAGGGGGTTTCTTCCCCAGGGGTCTTCAAGCTACCCACGGTGCAGTTGCTCATCTAACTGTGTAGCTCAATGCGGCTCTTGTGCCTTCAGTACATAAGAAATGCAAAGCCAGTGGTGATAATTTTCTAATCTGCCTGGCACCTGTTATCCAAGCAACAGAACCCCCAAATCCCCCATATGGTTTCAGCACCATGGATAGCTCTTTTAAAGTTCCAATTGAAGAGCCAGGGAGGGACTTGCCACATCCATGAACTCAGAACTTCCAGCCTTTGCTGTAGGCCCCTTGCTTTGACACATACCCCCATGATGTGTTTTCTCAGAAAACCTTGTCTTTAGAGTAGCTTTAGCCTTATCAAGCTGCTAGAGAGATGTCTTGCAGAGAGATAAGCCACTTAAAGGCAGGGAGGAAGGAGGAACGGCCTAATTCCATTCTACCACCATGGATTTCATGGATCCTTGAGTGGCAAGGGTGTGTCGATTATTTTACATAAATTCAAGAATGTAGAAAAACAAGGAGGAGGAGACGGATGCAGCAGTAAATGTGGCATTGTTGTTTAAAAATCCCTCTCCATCCGATCAGAGATTGAAATGATAATTGTAGCACCTCATGAAGAAAGCTGCAGCACTGTCAAACTATTGAGCTTGTTTTTTTAAGGCAGAGCTGTCCAGCGTTGATCTTGCCAGCGGTGGGAAGCATTTGTAGTCTTTTGGGGCCATCAGTTCCAGAATCCCATGGTCTGTATCTCTGGCATTGGGGCTCTGGCGGGTTTCCCAATTTCTGGAATCCTCTGGAAGTAGACGGAGGACCCAGATGTGCCTTCGAACCAGGCAGCGACATCTTGTGCATTCAGCTGCGGCTTCCTCATGCAGGAAAAGCCACACCTGATTTCCGAGAGCCGTCCATGGAAATGGCAGGACAAAAGATCGGCATTCATGGTGTTGCTCCATCATCAAAACACAGACAGCCTCTGTTTCAGGTGTCTTGCATCTTTGCCTTGCCAAAATGGTGGTCAAGAGGAGCGGCAGTCCCAGCTATGAGAGGAGTATCGAGTAAGGAGGATCAGAAATGCCAAAAACAGGCCCTGTGGCATTTAAAAGGAATTATGGAAGAGCAGAAACCACCTTAGGGTCCAAGCATAAGAAACATTATGCAGTGTAACTGAGAAACCTAAGTGTTATCCTGATAGAGTCACTTCAACTTAGCATGCTCTCAATTATTCTGCAAAACCTCCTAACAGTGTAACTCAGTGCTTCTCAACCTGTGGGTTCCCAGATGCTCCTGGACTGCAACTCCCAGAAGCCTCCACCACTCGCTGTGCTGGAAGGGATTTCTGGGAGTTGCAGTCCAGGAACATCTGGGGACCCACAGGTTGAGAAGCACTGGGTAACTGAAGAAGTGGCTTGAATGGGAGAAGAGGCAGGTGAGAGCAGAGAGAGAAACCCGTGGCCAGGTATGACCTGCTCTTCGTTCAAGCTTAAGTTTCTACTCATATGCTCACCCAACCGTTAGATGGGGAAGGCATTACAGGAAAGGTATAAGTGAAGGACTGAGGAAATGATAGGGCCTCTATTATAGAGCAGCAAAGCCGCCTAACAACAACCAAGTGAGAGTATGGTTCCCCCTTCCCACCAATATCTCACGTCAAACGGAGCTGCCCAGAACACTAGCAAAGTCCTGTGCATGTACGCATGATACTGTTTGGATACTTGGTGCAAGAACTGCAAAGCAAATCTCCGTTTATAGGCAGTTCTGTCCTTCACTTGTTCCTACTTCACTCTGCTTGTCCCCTCTTTGTATGGGGCCTTAAAAATGGCTCTTGCACAGGACGGATCCCATTGGTAACATGCATGTAATCCAGCCTCTCCTTCCTTCCTTCCTTCCTTCCCCATTTGCCCTCAGACTTGCTGATGCTTTCCCCATAAGACAGCAAGTATCCTCTGCTCGTTGGATTGCTGAGGGTGAAGATGATGGCACCTTCCTTCTTATGAAATTTGTAGTTTGAGTTTTGATGCCAAACTGAAGACATCAAATTGTTGCTGCTGCCAAGATGGCTGCCATGACCTCAAGTATCCTTGCTGTATGAAGGACAAGATCCAAAATGTCTCCCTCAGTTGATAACGCTCAGGTCTTTTTTCAGAGGCACATCTGGGTGACAATTTTTTTTTTTGCCTCTGGAGTGAAACGTTTATTGCATTGACCACCCGAAAGTCGCTTCCCTCCCTAGAGTGGCTGGTGGGACCATCTTGGTTTATCCTTTGTTCTTCCTTTCCTGTCCCACCTCCCATGAAGAAATGTGGTTTATGGAGCCATCCTCTCAGGCCTCTTGGCCACCTCAAGATGGCAGCCGTTGGGGCTTCTCCCAGCTTCCGATACTTATCTCCTTGAGGCAGAACAACCAAAGAGAATTCTGCCAGACACAACTCCATTGAAAAGGGGGGGTCCTTTTCTCTCCCCTTCCTTGTGTTCTGCGCCCCCCATGCTACTATTGCACACACTCACAAACTGAGCAAAACCCTCAGTTTTAGACACACACACACACACTGAGTTTCCGTAGAAGAGAAAGCCATTGTAAACAACAAATCCCAAGTCCACCAAACGGTCGCAAGAGTCAGAAGGGGAGTTGAGGAGTCGCACGCAGGTCGTTACAAAAATAAGAACTCTGAGCGTGTGCTGTGGTTGGCCGGGGCACATTCCCAAGACAGCACAGAAGCAAACTCTGCGTTGGAGAATCAAAGGTCTCAGGTCCTTTTACATCTACCTAGTCCAGACCGTTGACCTGCATTACGATTGCAAGCGCTCCAGGTACTGTGGCAGTGGGTTCTCCTTGACGTATTTCTGGATATACCAGCACGTGAGATGGGCTTTCAAGTCCTCCTCCACCACAAAATCCAAGGCTGCCTGGATATAAATTTAAAAATAAAAAGAAAGAAAACAAAACAGAGGAAGAACTCCCATAAACATGTTGCAATGCTGGCGTCTCAGAGGCAAGTGGGACCTGCATAGGCACACTGCATTGGCTGTTGTGAGTAAGAGGTGACTTGGCGACACAGTGTGGTATAGTGGACAGAGTGAGGGACTGGAAATCCCTTTTCAGCCATGGAAACTCATGGGGGGAGTTGAACCTTATCAAGCCACCCCTTAAATATCTAATTTACCCATTAGGGTTGCAGGGCACTTTTACACAACTTCTAAAATCCGCTAGCAACTTAAATTCAGACCAGAGATCGTGGGGGTTTGTTCTGCTTCCTGTGTTCCCACCCTTCTGCACTCCATTGCTCCTGTCTGGGTGAGGGGAGGGAGAAAAAAAGGGAGAAAAGAATGCAGGCTCACCTCCGTCTGCTGTAGGAGCAGCCCCCTAGCAATTCCTGTCTGTTAAAGGGGCGGTGGGGTCAACAAAAACAAACAGAAGGCGAGGAGAGCCCGACATCCACAGCTTTACAATCCGCATCAGATTTTTTTTTTACCTCCGGAGACCAGGTACTTGTAAAATGCGCTGGGGCGCGCTTAGGTGGGCGTGGTCGTACTTAATGTTTTTTTTTAACGTCCGCAGCTGGTGCGAAAACAATTTTAAGCACTGCACCTGGGAGGCCTTTGCCTCGGATTTTAGGGGTTGTGTAAAAGCCAGTTACAATTTGACAGCACGCGACTCACTAACTTGAAAAAGTTACTTGCCCTGGACTACAGTTCTCAGGATGACCCAAGCGAGTGAGGAATGGGAAGGTATGACAGGGGAAAAACACTATTGAATTATTTAGTCAGTTTTTAAACTCATCTAAAAAATTCCAAACGCCGTGCCTTTGCTTCCATATGCTTACATTTCCCTCCCTCATGGCCTCATCTTTCTGTTTTATCTTCAAAACAGATGGAGCGACACCATGAATTAGATGACAGGTATCTGAAGTGTTTCCCTGGTATACATGTAGGTTAGAATGCAATGGTTTTTATGCATTTGAAAATCACCAATAAAACAAATCAATGTTGTTAAGTTTCGTGCTTACACTTTGATCTTCCTCATGCGCATCGTAAGAGAGGGGTTACATAACCAAGGACTGGTTGTGCAGGAAACTACAAAGAACCGTCCCAAATAAATTAAAAAAGATAGAGAGGCATGATTGTTTGGTGACATATCACTGCCTTTTAAATAAATAATGGTTCATTGCACTACCTTCGTAAAATATTTCAAAAACATAGCTTTCCCCTCTTAAATGATGGACCCGAGGGGGGTGTATATTGTTGATAAAATCCGGAAGCTTGGGAGCTTCAGGAAATCCCTGGGAAAGATAAGCATACAGTGGTACCTTGTATAAAGGAATCAATTCGTTCCAAATGAAATTATGTTAAGCAAATTTTCCTTTATACAAATTTCCATAGGAATGCATTGAAAACGGAGTAATCCCATTTTTATGTTGTACGGATTCTCCCCATAGGTGATTATGTTAAGCAAGTTTCCCCTATCTCCGGAATTTTTTGTACTGGCAAAGGTGGAAAGCAGCAGGAAAAGAGGAAGACTAAATACAAGATGGACCAACTCCCTCGATAGGAAGCCACTGGCCTGAGCTTACAACAGCTAACCAGTGCAGCTGAGGCCCTACGGAGATGGCTCATTCACTGGGTCATGGTGAGTCAGCAGTGACTTGGCAACCCATAATAACAAAGAAAGAAAGCGGATAGGACAAAAATTAGCAAAAGGACTTGGAAGGTCAATGGGATACCTAAAGGTTACATGAAAGACCCAAGGATTTACAAAGCTTCTATCTACCACCACCACCCAGTCGGCTTCATTGAACCGGGCCGCTTGGCAAGAGGGAATGGACCTGCCCCTCTGTAAGTACAAAACACCTCCTTTCATCACGGCCTCAGGCAGACAAGGGAGCTGTGAAGCGTCCTCACATGCCCTTGGTCTGATGCCAACAGAAGAGGAGAGAAGGAAGATTCCCAGCAAAGGAGAAAGAAAAGCTGCCGGTATGGAAACAGAAATAGCCGTTGGGTGGGTATAATAAGGAATGGCTACCAAGTCCTGTTGGAGAACAAAATAGCTGGTCAAGGTGGCCCCTTTTTTATTTTTATTTTTCAAATAATTTTAATTTTATTAAACAGAAAGGGAAGGCATGGACAAAAGCCCCCCCCCCCACACACACACAAACATTAAACAAATTACATACATCGTGCAGCCCACCCACCCCACTCGGGACTAGTTCTGTTCTTTTTATTTTGATTACACAGATCTACCCAGTGTATTACTACCCAGTAACACACTGATTCTTCTCCTGGTATAGATGCTTTCAGAAATGGTTTCCAGATCATTATAAAACCATTGCTTTTCCTCATTCCTTTTCCAATCTTCATTTCACAATTTATCAATAGCCATAATCCACGTTTCTCTATACCACTCCTCAGCGTAATTTGGTTATCTGATTTCCATTTTTAAAGAAGTTGTGGGGTTGTGGATGTTGTTTTGCAAAAATTAATTTTGCCACCATCACTATTAAGAATTAGTAATTCCATTTCTTCATTTCTCAGCCTTCTATATTTCTCCTTTCACGTAACCACTATATGTGTATGTAGAT
>JAHTLZ010000054.1:9916775-9945199 GCA_023846285.1 Phrynocephalus versicolor
AGATAGATAGATAGATAGATAGATAGATAGATAGATAGATAGATAGATAGATAGATAGGGAACTGATGACAGACAGACAGACACATCCCCTTATCTTTTTATATCTCTAGTACAATGAGGATATGTCTGTGTTTATTATCTTCAACTATACTGGTGCTTGTGTCATGGCAAGTTCACTTCTTTTCTTGAGAGGTCAATGCGTTTCGCTACTCATCCAAGCAGCTTGGTCAGTCTGATTAGGATTCCTACCTTGAGCAGGAGGTTAGACACGATGGCCTTATAGGCTCTTTCCAAGCTCCATTAGTCTACGACTCCAACACAAATACACGGATACAGTATAGAGCAGTGGTTCCCAACCGTGAGTTCCCAAGAGTTTGTGGATAAAAGCTTCCAGGAGATCATAGGAATGTAAGAAGAGCCCTGCTGGATCAGGCCAAAGGCCCATCGAGTCCAGCTTCCTGTATCTCACAGTGCCCCCACCAGATGCATCCAGGAACGCACGAGACTAGATATCTGTCTCCTGATACCACTCCCCTGCATCTGGCCCTTGAAGTACCCCGGTTTTAAGCCTGGTGATTACACATCTCCTTCATGGTTTGTAACCTGTGATGGACTTTTCCTCCAGGAATGTGTCTAATCCCCTTTTGAAGGCCTCCAGGCCAGATGCCATCACCCCATCCTGTGGCAGGGAGTTCCACAGACTAACAACGCTGTGCAGACAAGACTTCCTGGGAGCTGAAGTCCCGGAGCATCTGGGGACTCAAGATTGAGAACTGCTGCCATAAAGACAGAAGTACATAAAATTTATGAAACCTTTTGATCAAATGTTCCCCCCCCCCCCACTAAGAATTCCCTTCCTTTGGAAAAGTTTTCCACCGAAGACTTTATTTCAAGTTATTGGGGAAAATGTTTAATGTAGTATAGCATAATGCAGTGGTGGTGAACCTTCGGCACTCCAGATGTTCTCAACCCCCTTCACTGGCCATTTCAAAGGAAGCATTAAAACCTTTTTTGTTCTGGCAGGCTTTTCAAAAGTCTCTATGGAGACTGCTGACTCCATTAGATCTAATCTGATCTAACTACTGCCTACTTTTAAACATCTTTATGTGTTTCAACATTGCCTATTTTATGCTTGTTTTGAATTTATTAGTGAAGCTGTGTAGTTCTAGGATTATTACTTTCATGCTGTAATCTACCCCGAGCAGCCTTTCGCCAGAGAGGCAGTAAAAAAGATCAAACAAACAAACAAACAAACAAATAAATAAACAAACAAACAAATAAATAAATAAATAAATAAATAATAAATGTTTCACTGGATTCCAACTCATCCATCCTTTTGTAAGCATATTTAGGACCCAAGGCTCAAGTTCTAAACAGATTTAAAGCAACAAAAACAGCAAACAACAAACATGTCAGTGCTACAGTATCAAAATAAAAGGAAAAAACCTAACCTGCTCACAGCTCCAGCTAAATAATCTTTCAGTCTGAGAGCAGGACAGAGAATGAGAAGCAGCATTTCACTAAAAAATACATGTTCCTAGGCTGAGGAGAACTCGCCACAGCTGTCAAAAAAAAAAACTGAACCCAGCCTACAGGGGAGAATCTAAACCAGGCATGTCCAAACTTCAGCCCCCCCCCCAATGTTTTGGACCACAACTCCCAGAATTCTAAGCCTGTATTTCCAATGGCAAAGGACTGTGGGAGTTGTGGTGCAAACATCTGGAGGGCCAAAGTTTGGACATGCCTGATCTAAACTATCATCACATAAAACGTTGTAACTGTCATTTTGTAAACATGACAGTGCAGGGTCCCTCCACTTGTCAAAAATAGAGCAGTGGAAATGGAGACATAAAAAGTAAAGAGGTGAAAATAAAATAAAATAAAATAACTAAAGTAACAAACTAAATAAATAAATACAGACAGAAAGATTTTTTTTAATACCTGGAAAATTCCTTCACTTTCCCTCCAACAAAAGTTAACACACTTTAATTTTAATCCCTCTCTTGACAACTCTCTCTCTCTCTCTCTCTCTCTCTCTCTCTAAGTGGCCTAAAAAGACAAAACATATACACAGATATCTCTATATTGGAACCTGTTATTTCAAACAGATATGCAAACATTTTTTTACTAGGGTCAACCAGTGGTATTGATGATATCCAAAGTGGCAGAAATTCAACAGGTAATGCTTCTCCCATCACGTTACATTTTCAGTGAGAGAATATTCCACTCTGGTTCATGTCTACCTGCCCTTCCACCATTAAAAGCAAAAAGCCTTGGTAAACAAAGATGCAAACTGGCATCTTTGATTCGGTTGCAGAAAATCAGTTTAATTAGCCATTCCTAGGCATTCTCGGCAAAGGTTCTTGTACTCCCGCAAAGAAAAATGAATAAATAAACAAATAAGAGTAGTAGCACGGAAAAATACATGGCATGAACAGGGCAAAGTCTTCTGCGGCTGCCCCCCCCGCCCCACGCCCCTGGAAATTAGGCTGATTTTCTGCAGTCATATCAGCATCATAAGAACATAACATAAGAACATAAAAAGAGCCATGTTGGATCAGGCCAAAGGCCCATCTAGTCCAGCTTCCTGTATCTCACAGTGGCCCCACCAGGTGCGTCTGAGAGCGCACGAGACTAGATCTCTGTCTCCTGATAGCACTCCCCTGCATCTGGCCCTTGAAGTACCCCGTTTTTTTAAAAAAATTTTTATTAAATTTTAAACTACATACAAACAACATAAGAAAATAAAAGTAAAAAATTACAACAAACAATATAAGTGCACCCCCCATCCCACGGGTCCATCCATGCATTCTTATTCGTTGCTCCATCTTCTATTCTTCTAGTAATCTTCTTAAAGTTCTCTTCTCCAGAATTGTTGTGAGATATTCGTGGACTCCTGATACCACTCCCCTGCCTCTGGCCCTTGAAGTACCCCGGTTTTAAGCCTGGAGACGACACATCTCCATCATGGTTTGTCACCTGTGATGGACTTCTCCTCCAGGAATCTGTTCAATCCCCTTTTGAAGGCATCCAGGCTAGATGCCATCACCACCTCTTGTGGCAGGGAGTTCCACAGACTAACAACACACTGGGTAAAAAAATATATTCTCACCGCTGTATTCACCCTGGTGTTAATCCCTAAGCAAACCAGACATGCTTCTGTCCAACTGGAAGGCTAAAAAGCACGTTCAAAGAGGAAGAACCCATGAAGAACGAACATGAGTGTTCATCAGGGTTGATTAGACCAGGCAGTAATTGGACGTACGGACATTCCAACTCCTCTTTCTCCACTCCTTCACCTTCTTGCAGTCTCCTTCCCTTCCTGATTGTCCGGATGTTACAGCTCTGAAGCAGTCCATGTCCCAATGGTTGGCCTGGTCTGATGATCAAAACCTGCCTTCTTCAGAGTTGGAACATCGGCCCTAAGCTTACCAGCCACTGAATGCATGGGAATGCCAGGGGCCCCAGACTCATAATTCCATAGGAAATCCTCCCCCGCCCCCATGTATCTGGAGATGCCGACATGTCCAAACTTTGGCCTTCCTGATGTTTTTGGACCACAACTCCCAGAATTCTAAGCTTAGATTGCCAATGGCAAAGGACTGTGGGAATTATGGTCCAAAACATCCGGACGGCCAAAGTTTGAACATGCCTGCTGGAGAGGAACACGATGCCCATGGAAATTCATGCTAGAGGGAAAATGTGCGGGTCTCATAAATGTGTCTTGTTCTTATTAAGATCTCGCCTCCAGTGTTGTGTTTTCAAAGCTCTGCGCCTCAGTCATCAGGCATGCACACAAAGTCAGCCTGATTTCCCAGCCACCAATCACAACACAAAACCAAGCTAATTTGCAACACACAGGGATGAGGAAAGCTCATGCAAGCACAAATAGATGTTTTTTATACAGCAGGGGACCCGTTCCAGCAGGGGCTTGGTTCTAGTCCCCTCCGCAGATACTGAAATCCGCGGATAATAGTGCATGGTAAATATATAATATAGTAAAAGGGGAACCCCAGAATTTTTTTTAATATGCATTACCAAAACTCAACACTAGTGGGTGCCAGATACCATGCTATGTGCAATGTTTTCAGACCGCAGATAAGTGAAACCGCAGATCCTGAATCTGCAAATACAGTGGTACTTCAACTTACAAATTTAATCCATTCCGAATGCATGCTCTTAAGTCAAACTACTCTTAAGTTGGGTACCTATTTAAAAAATTGAAAAAATAAGTTGAAAATGAAAAAAATGAAAAAAAATATTTGTAAGTCGAGCAGACTATATCTAAAATTTGTAAGGCAGCAGTTAAAATTCCAACAGTTTTCCGCTCTTAAGTCAAATTGCTCTTAAGTCGAGCTGCTCTTAAGTCGGGGTACCACTGTACGAGGCTCCTTTGGTGCCTCTTTTTCACCCCTCTGGTGCTACTGACCTCCTGGGTGTATCAACTTCTTTGACCTCCCAGTCTGCACTGGGCCAAGCCCCCTGAACCCATTTTCTAAAGGCCCCGTACAACCAGCAACCCATACCTTTGCAAGATGCTTTGCTATTCCTCTTCCCCTGTAGGCGTCAGGGACTTCCGTATGCTGAAGATCCACAATCCGCTTCCCCACATATTCGTACAACAGGACAGCTTTGTCGTGGCAACCTGTGGAAGGAAAGAGAAGGGGGTTCTCTAACTGGTGTGCAATTCTGTCCAGCCTCAATTTTGAACGCTGGTTCCAGAATCCTCTAATAAACCACTGAAACTCTGCCACTACTCCATCCTTCCCTCATGAAAATGGAAAGGGATTTGGGAGTCTTAGTGGACCACAAATTGAACATGAGTCAGCAGTGTGATGCGGCAGCCAGGAAAACCAATGCAATTCTTGGTTGCATCAACAGAACCATCGTGTCTAGATCAAGGGAAGTGATAGTCCCACTCTATTCTGCTCTGGTCAGACCCCACCTGGAGTCCTGTGTCCAGTTCTGTGCGCCTCAGTTTAAAAAGGATGTTGACAACCTCAAGCGGGTACAGAGGAGGGCAACCAGGATGATTGAGGGTCTGGAAGAAATGTCTTACGAGGAAAGGCTTAGGGAGCTGGAAATGTTTAGCCTTTCAAAAAGAAGGCTGAGGGGGAATATGATAGCTATGTTTAAATATTTGAAAGGATGTCATATTGAAGAGGGAGCAGGTTTGTTTTCCATGGCTTCAGAGACTAGGACTCGGGGCAATAGTTTCAAACTACAGAAAAAGAGATTCCATTTGAACATTAGGAAGAACTTCATGACAGAGCTATTCGGCAGTGGAATATGCTCCCGCGGAAGGTGATTGAGTCTCCTTCTTTGGAGGTTTTTAAGCACAGGCTGGATGGCCATCTGTCGGAAATATTGTGGATGGGGTTCCTGCATGGCAGGAGGTTGGACTAGATGGCCCTTGAGGTCTCTTCCAACTCTAGGATTCTATGATTCTAAGGCTGATACTGCAGCAAGGAAAAACCGGAAAGGCTTATAAAGGAAACACACCACTCCCTTCCACTCTACATACAGCAGCTTGTGTACCTTATCTCAGCACCAATGAGGTTGGGTCCCCTGCCATGCTGGTCAACAATACCCTGGTTTCAGGGTTCAGGACAGGCTGCATAGACGGTGCTCTGTGTTCCCCACTGACCAAGAAAAAACCAGTGGAGAATGTTGTCCTGGTGCCTTCGGCTTGAGACCTTTGCCTCATGGTAAGGTAAAGCCCCCCCCCCCCCCCGCACATGCATGCTAGTTGTGTCCGACTCTAGGGGCGACACCCATCTCCATTTCTAAGCCAAAGAGCCAGTGTTGTGCAACTCCGTGCCCATGTGGCCTGCAGGGCCGAACACACTTCTGTGCGTGGAACTCTGTTTACCTCCCCGCTTTTTACAGTGGTTCCTATTTATCTACTTGCCCTTGCATGCTTTCAAATTGCTAGGTTAGCAGGATCTGGGGTTAACAAGGGGAGGTCGCTCCGCTGCGTGGCACCCATAATTCGAACCTCTGAGCTGCCAACTTTGCAACCGACAGTTTCCAGTACTCTAGCCTGTTGAGCCCCCATGCCCCTTTGTCTCATGGTAGAACTGGCCTGTTTTCCAAGTGAAGTTCAAGTGAGCCAAATCATGGCAAACACAACTCTCATTTGTAACTCCTAGGCATCAGATATGGGCTAACATCACAAAGGAAACCACAGTCTTGAGCTTACACAGGAACTGAACGGGGCAGTTGAGGATAAGTCATTTTGGAGTCCGTCATTTACACTTGAGTTGTGGGACTCGCTGTGAAGTCACACCGGTGACTCAATTCAAATTCAAATTGGTTCTGTTTTGTTTTTTCCCAATGACTCAGACTTGACAGGTGATTTGGAATGCACCTATCCCTCCTTTTTTCTGGGGAGGGGGGACACACTTGTTTATAATAGGGATTCGAACTTGGGTATTAAAGACTCCAAGCCAAAGACTTGTCAACATCCCTGATAATTCATAGAGGCACCTGTAAAGCAGAGGCGACTTGATGGCACATCCCCATAACAGACTGTGGAACTCCCTGCCTCAGGGCCTCCATTTGGCTCTCTCCCATAACATCTTACCACCGCTGCCTGAGGATGTTGTTTGATTTTTGTCTCATCAGAGCTTTGGTCCTGATGTTGATTGGTTTTACTGAATCCTCTTCAGCTTTGATCATGATTTTGATTACTTGTCTACACGTCCAACCAGGTTAACATGCCCAGTCCTACAGCATTTCTGAACTTGATATGGTACCTTCCTTGGAAGGCAGCTTATGAAGTGGTGGCCTTGAGATGACAAGGCACAGGTTCTGGTCACCACTCAGCAATGACATGTACTAGAAGTCCTCTCTCTCCTAACCTCATCTACCTTACCACACTGGTCTGAGAATAAAGTGACGAGAGGAGAAATGCATGCTTCCTTTAACTGAGTGAACGGAACCCAGGCATGAATACAATAAATAAAAAAAGCTTGCAATAACGCAACATGAGCCGAACCAGAAGGACAAGTACTTTTGAATGAATAAGAAATATTTAGATCCTCCGGGGCAGCTTATCAACATGTCTGAACGCAGCTGTTCTCCACTTCCAGCCTGCAGATCTTCCATCCTAGGAGAAACTACAAAAGCTTCCTTGATGTTCACATCAAAACCAGCAACCGTCGTTTTCCTTTGGGGACGGACATACAGGAACCCGCTCATCATCACACCAACATGCACATCCACTATCTTTTACAACAGTCTTCTGTTGGCAACCTATCTTTCAGGCTCCTTTATCTGCTTTCAGTGGGAATCAACAGTAAACCTTCACTCATATTAAAAAAAAAAACTCTTTGTTCTTAATTTTAAAAAAATAACAAATGGTAAAAAAGAAATATACATACATTAATAGAACAAAATTACACAAACTAAATACAAAACAACAAAAGAGCTTATTAACTTTGTGCACTCTTTACCCTTCTTTGTTGAAACCCAACTCATTGTATTATTGCTTTGTCGATTTAACATCCTTTTCTAATGTTGCCCACATTCTTTGCATTGTATCCTTGCTAGGACTGTATCCTCCTGTTATCTTGAAAATCATTATTCTGGGACACCCCTTTGCTAATTCTCAAATCACAAGTTAATATAATTCATATGAGCCTTCAATTTGTTTATCTTACCTGTTCTCTTTTGCTGCCTCATCTGGTTGACCTTATTTTATTATTTATAATTTATACTTGATTTTGATTTTCTTTGTATCTCTGTTATATTATAATGTATGTATCTTTGCTGGTTGATATTTTTTATAATTAGTGCCTTTGTTTGTTGTTCACTGCCCAGAGTGACCTTCAGGCCAGATGGGCAGTATATAAAATTAATTAATTAATAAATATAAAATAACTTTTAAAAGGATATGGCAGGTGACTCCACACTACCAGAGGGAATGTGGCAAAGCATACCCTTACAGTACATACCAAGCCTGAGAAGCCAAGCAAGGTTGGGACTGGTGAACCCATGGATGGGCGACCACCAGGTAACAGCAGAGCATTCCAGGTAGGCTGGGACAGAATCCGACCTTAAACCCTGGAAAATGCATGCCAGTCCAGATGTTTTAGACCACAACTCCCACAATCCTGGGTCATTGGCAAGGTAGGCTTAGAATTCTGGGAGTTGTGGTCCAAAACCATCTGGAGCGCCAAAGGTTTGCCACCGCTGGACTAGGGACTTACTAGGACTGAACCTGCGCAACGTCCCAGGATGGGCAAGAAAAATGCATCCCACTTAGCATGAAAGTATCTACTCCACCTGTGAGCTATAACCCTCCCTTACTTAAGACGGCCGGCAGTGGGAAGTTTTAGCTAACCGGGATTCCACTGGAAACACTGGGTCCAAACCAAATCTTCCACACTCCTCATATGCAGTTCTCTATTGTTATTGTTTAAGCCTAAACATAATATATAATATGCAAACTTAAAGTACAGTCGTACCTTGGTTTACAAGCATAATCTGTTCCAGAAATGAAAATTAATACTTGTACAAATAATTTTTTAAAAATCCCATAAGAAATACAGTGGTACCTTGTATGAAGGAATTAGTTCGGTCCAAATGAAATTTTATTAAGCAAATTTTTCTTTATACAAATTTCCCATAGGAATTCATTGAAAATGGAGTAATCCCTAATCGTGACCATTTTTATGTTGTACGGATTCGCCCCATCGGCAATTCTGTTAAACAAATTTCCCCTATCTCTGGAATTTTTTTTATGTTGTACAGATTTTATGTTATACAAACTGTTTGTTATACGAGGGTCCACTGTAATTAAAACTTACCTAATTCATTCCGTGGCCACCACCACCACCACCCCATTGCCGTGGATGCTGCCTTTGCTGTCACCCCCTTTCCACAGCAAGGTGCCTGTGGTGGCAGGGAGGGTGGCAATGGTGCCCTGCCTGGGTGCGGCCACAGCAGCCACGTCTGTGTGGCCACAGGGAGAGGGTATGTGGCTGTGGAGGGCCACCAGGTGCCACTCGGTGCTCGTTTTGCAAGACAAGCTCATCAACCAGAACAAAAATATTCTGGGCATGCATAAACCAAGATATTGCTATATGACTGTTCCCTTCCACCCGGGACCTTATATCTTGCGTACATTTTCTATATTCAGAAATAACAATTCAGACTTAATTTATATTATACAACTTTTATAAATTCTTCCCACCTTTGACTTTCCCCTGCTCACTTCAAAAGACCAACGGGACCATCTCAGTGTAAAAGAAGGAACCGATCAGGAAGGACAAACAATTTCAGAAGCCAATTTGAGAATATTTCTGCTTTCCAAGGTCACACCCTATAGATATGTTTCTCAAAGCGACAATTGAAAATGACCCCCCCTCCCTGATTTCCTAACTCCATCTGCAAAATAAAAGGTAAAAAGGATGTCTGTTTTCTCTTAGCTGATGTTGAGAATTTTGCAAATGCCCTGATTTAGAGAGCAAGAAAATGCCTGGTTGAACTCCATGTAAAAGCAAGTATAATACGGATTCAGAAGTGTGCATGTCTTGGGGAAGAGGGAGGGGAGGAAAGAGGGTTATAAATGGGAGGCATACATCTATGCACTGCAATTCATTATTCCAGACCAAATTGGGAGGGGGGGGGAGCATTCTGTCCACATACACAGAAAGAGAAACACACACGCAAGCTGAATAGCATCCTGGTACCGCAACAGCTCTTGTCCACCCAAGTCTTGAGAAGATGCTGTGGAGGCGAAGGAGGCTGGTACCACCCTCTCAACTGAAGAGCCAGGCTGTTTGCTTTCCCGTCAAGGCTCAACAAACCCCAGATGTGTGGGATTCAACAGTTCACCTCTGCACCATTGAACAGAAAAGGCCAAGCAGGAAGGGCTGACAGCACAGCCGGACGAGGAAAACCTTCTCAAGATGGTTGAAACGTGGTTCCTTCTCTACTGTCACACTTGAAGAACCCTTCTCTACTGTCACACTTGAAGAACTCTCCTATATGTCCAACCTTCACCACCTTGGTACCTAGGAGCCCAATTTTTCTGGGAACCAACAACGTGTATTGATTATTTCTAAGTGATTTCCATTTATGGGGCACTTTTCCCCTACATTTGATGCTGAGGTGGCCTCAATGGGCTGTGGTTCACACAGCTGCCCTGTCACGTAGGCCAGTAAGAGACAGAGACTCCACCTTCCCAGGTCTTCTCTGTCTGGGAGTAGCGGTTCCAAACCTGGTGTAACCCCGGGGGTTCTTGGGATAAAACTCCCAGAAGCCTTCACCACAAGCTGTGCAGGCCAGGGTTTCTGGAAGCTGCAGTCCAAGAACATCTGGGGACCCAAGATTGGGAATCACAGCTCTACTGGTTTATCAAATATGGCTTTCCTGCAAAGCCCGTCCCACTGAGGTCATCCCAGGGAATAATGTCAAGTCCCCCCCCCCCGCCATATGTCCTGCATCTTCTTCATTGAACTCAAACTGGTGTAGGTGGTTCTCTCCTGCCTTATCCTCACAACAACTCTATGAAGGAAACCAGGTGACGACCACAGCCCACCAAGATATGTATCATGGCTTACCCGCTAGCGTCCAAGTCCTGTGGGTGTGACCCACTGCACTAGCAAGTCCTGAGGTTGGAAAAGGGACTTTTAAAAATTTATTGGAATTACAAGACCCAGAATCCAAAGCACTGCTTGGAACTATCGCCCCCAAAGGAACTTTTCTAATAGTAACTGGGGCCAAAACCCATACTTGGAGGCCTACACAAGGCCAAAGGATGTGGTGCTTCCCATCTCACAGGCAGGGCAGGATGCACACATAAGCTGCTTTTACACGACCCCTAAAATCCGAGGCAAAGGGCTCCCTGATGTGGAGCTTAAAATTGTTTTCCCACCAGCTGCGGACTTTTTAAAAAATTAAGTACGACCACCTAAGCATGCCCCAGCGCATTTTACAAGTACCTGGTCTCCGGAGGTAAAAAAATCTTCTGATGCAGATTGTAAAGCTGTGGATGCCAGGCTCTCCTCGCCTTCTGTTTGTTTTGTTATCCCAGCCACCCCTTTAACAGCCTGGAATCCCTACAGGGCTGGCTGCTCCGAAGGCAGATGGAGGTGAGCGGAGGTGAGCCGGCATTCTTTTCTCCCTTTTTTTCCTCCCTCCCCTCACGCAGACAGGAGCAATGGAGTTCGAAAGGGTGGGAACACAGGAAGCAGGACAAAACCCCACAATCTCGGGTCCAAATTTAAGTTGCCAGTGGATTTTAGAGGTTGTGTAAAAGCACCCTTTGAGGCAGCTGCTTGCTACCTCTTTCTTCACCATCAAGAAATGCCCTTCACTGGTGGAGACTCCTTCTTTGAAGGTTTTTAAGCAAAGATTGAATGGTCAGGAATACTTTGACAAGGGTTCCTGCATGGCAAGAGATTGGACTAGATGGCTCTTGAGGTCTCCTCCAACTCTATGATTCTATGATTCTCACGAATGTTGGCCGTGCAGCTGGCTGAGAGCAGCTCCCTCTCCTTGGAGGGCCTCTGTGGCTTCTCCTCCATCATGAAAAACCTGAGACAGAAGGCAAAGATTAAGAGATACCAGCCAGGCCTCCTCTGCCCTGGCCAGTGTGAAGCACCTATACAGCCATAAATGCTACCCAAGAACTAAATAACACAGGGAATGGGGGGGGGGGGAGAGAGCAGTTGCCAGAATTAAGAGGAACAGGTTGTTCTGAGAAGCTCTTGGCTTTGTTCATCAGATCTAGGACAAACTTTTTTTTAAGAGGGCTGTTTCTGCCGGGTCCCAAGGGACTGGCAGGTTACTCGAGAGGGAGCAAGCCAAAAGCCAAGGGTTTCTGTAACATTAAAAAAAAGTCTGGCTTGAAAAACAGGACCACCTGATGATTTCCCATGCAAATTTCTCTCTTCTGGATCAACCTTCATATTCAAATCAGAGAAGCCAAGTGGGGGGGGGGGGGGTGTTCAGCAGTTTTTTTAACAAGCTACTGCACAAAAGGAGGAACATACACACCAAAAACTGAGATGTATAGGTTCCAGAAAAAAACACTGTACATGCAGAAGAGGCAGACTAAATAAAACATACATTTCTCAGAGTACAAGACCCAGAAGTCCTCAGTCAGCGCTGGCTGGGTAACACTAGGAGCTAGAGACAAAATAAAAGTTAAAAAGTTACTTCCTTCCTAGACAGGGCTTTTATGGCATATCCATAACAACATCAGAAGAGCCATGATGGATCAGGCTAAAGGCCCATGTAGTCCAGCTTCCTGTATCTCACAGTGGCCCCACCAGATGCGTCTGGGAGCGCACGAGACTACATCTCCGTCTCCTGATACCACTCCCCTGCCTCTGGCCCTTGAAGTACCCCGGTTTTAAGCCTGGAGATGACACATCTCCATCATGGTTTGTAACCTGTGATGGACTTCTCCTCCAGGAATCTGTCCAATCCCCTTTTGAAGGCAACCAGGACAGATGCCATCACCACATCCTGTGGCAGGGAGTTCCACAGACTAACAACATGCTGGGTAAAAAAAAATATTTTGTATGTTATCATTCTCCCAGCCCTCAATTTGAGTGGATGTCCCCTAGTTCTGGTATTTTGTGAGAGGGAGAAGAGCTTCCCTCTATCCACTTTACTCATGTCCTGCATTATTTTGTACATCTCAATCATATCCCCCCTCAGGCGTCTTTTTTTCCAGACTAAAGAGGCCCAAATGTTTTAGCCTTTCCTCATAAGGGAGGTGCCCCAGCCCAGTAATCATTTTAGTCGCTCTCTTCTGTCCCTTTTACAGTTCCACTATGTCTTTTTTGAGACGCGGTGACCAGAATTGTACGCAATACTTCAGGTGCGGCCTTACTATCATTTTGTTCCCTTCTTCCTCACAGCTTCCCACTGGGAAATGCAACCCCAAAATACACAACCTCTGAAGACACATTGCCACCCACTCCCTCACCCCTGCAACCATGATACCTTCCTCAGCCAAGGCACTGAGCACATCGCAAAGACGATTTTAATCCCAGCCTTATTTGAATACCACCCAGGATGTTCTGTTGGGCCACCCAAGCATCACCAGTCTTGGGAAAATTTTCTGGGGGTGGGGGAAAAACAACCTCATAAATCCAACTCATCCATTGTTTTGTCAACTTGCGGTTGGTTTGTAGCTCGCTAAGATGTTCCAAAGTTGGCCGGAGAGCTTCCTGAGTTAGGTACCTGACTGTGAAGCATGAAGCGGAGAGTTCAATTCCCTACTTGTGAATTCTTCCAAGAGAAAAGCCAGCCTGGGTGGCCTTGGGCAAGCTGCACAGTCCCAGGGCACACCCCCACCTCCAGAAGAAGGGAAGGGGATACTACTTCTGTGTATTATCTGCCTGGAAACCCCCGAAAAGTGTCACCATGAGTCAGAACTGACTCGATAGCACACAAGGATTAAGACTGGGTCCTTTTGAGAAGGAAGGATAAACATATTTTAAATAAATAAATAGGTGTAAATAAATAAAAAGGCTTCCTTGCAGGCCAGCTGCAACAGAAATACAGGGCGCTTTTACACGACCCTTAAAATCTGAGGCAAAGGGTTCCCAGATCCGGAGCTTAAAAATGTTTTCCGACCAGCTCAGGACTTTTAAAAAAAATTAAGTACGACCACGCCCACCTAAGCGCGTCCCAGCGCACTTTTCAAGTACCTGGCCTCCAGGAGGTAAAAAAAATCTTCCGATGCGCATTGTAAAGCTGTGAATGCTGGGCTCCCTCACCTTCTGTTTGTTTTTTTGTCCCCACCGCCCCTTTAAGAGACAGGAATTGCTACAGGGTGGCTCCAACAGAGGTGAGCCTGCATTTTTTTTCTCCCCCTTTCCCCCCTCTCCTCACACAGACAGGAACAATGGAGTGCGGAGGGATAGGAACACAGGAAGAGCGCCAAACCCCCACAATCTCTGGTCCGAATTTAAGTTGCAGGCAGATTTTAGAGGTCGTTTTAAACCGCCCACAGACAGCCACATACCACTGATGACTTGCCATGGTATGCAGTACCTGACCAGCTACGCTACCTGCACAAGACCCTGGGGTCACAAATATGCTATATTTGAGTGTTGGGGTGGTGGAGTTAACAGGAGTAGTAAATAGCCTTTATGCCTGACATGTGACTTCCTACAGGCATCTACCTGACCTTGGAAGTAAATTGTTACTAATAACCAGTCATAAAAACATATAAGAAGAGCCCTGCTGGATCAGGCCAAAGGACCATCTAGTCCAGCTTCCTGTATCTCACAGTGGCCCCATCAGATGCATCTGGGAGCACACAAGACTAGATATGTCTCCTGATACCACTCCCCTGTATCTGGCCCTTGAAGTACCCCAGTTTTAAGCCTGGAGATTACACATCTCCATCATGGTTTGTAACCTATGATGGACTTTTCCTCCAGGAATCTGTCCAATCCCCTTTTGAAGGCATCCAGGCCAGAGGCCATCACCACCCCCTGTGGCAGGGAGTTCCACTGGCTAACAACACGTTTGGTAAAAAAAATATTATCTTTTGTCTCTTCTTACTCTCCCAGCCCTCAGTTTGAGTGTATGTCCCCTAGTTCTGGTATTTTGTGAGAGGGAGAAGAGCCTCCCTCTATCCACTTTACTCATGCCCTTCATTATTTTGTACGTCTCAATCATATCCCCCCCTCAGGCGCCTTTTTTCAAGACTAAAGAGCCCCAAATGTTTTAGCCTTTCCTCATAAGGGATGAAATTAATTCCTTGTAATTAATTCCTTTTTCCAGTCACCAAGGCAGAACTGCATTGCAACTAGGCGCAACTTCACTCCTTCACCACTGAGGGCAACTTTTTCACAGCCTGAAGAAAACCACTAGGCCATGCTCTCATCTTGGCCTCAGCTGCTGCTTCGACCTAGTTCATCACCTCGGTGGTAATCTCCAGCTTTGCTTACATAAGCACAGCATTGTTTCTTTGTACTTCACTGTGGTTTGACCTACGGTAAGAGAGAGATCTGGGAGCTGGTTGTGTTTTCTGAGCAGGACAGGCATCAGTTTTCCATCCACCCTAGCAAACTGAGTGAGGTGCCGTTTGGCACTTTCACAGCACCTTTGCTTGCACACATGGACTGCCATGTAGCCTCCGTCTTCCATCTAACACAGATGTTTGGATGAACGGATGATATTCCATGAAAGCTCACATTAGCGCCTTTCTTTCCCCTTCTCTTTTTGCTTGGCTTTTGGGTTGTGTTTCTCCTTGAAATCCTCGCACGGACGACTGTCATTGAAACAACTCCGAACACTTCACTCTTAGCAGGGCCTCTGTGATCCGGAGTTGAATTCAACTGTCCATCTTATTGCTAAAATAGCTAGCTGTTGGTGGAGGTTTTGTTGGTTTTTTTCAAACCACCTATCTGCAACTCTCTGTGTTGGTTTATTTATTTATTTATTTATTGCTTACATTTTGTTTTGGTCTCTCATGGATGCTGGGCTTTTTGTTAATGTTTAATATTGTTTTGATGTTATTTTTATGTGATTGTGTGAGGTTCTCACTTATTTTATTGTTGTTTACTGCCCAGAGTGGCCCCGGGCTAGATAGGCGATATACAAATTGAAGGAAGGAAGGAAGGAAGGAAGGAAGGAAGGAGAGAGGGAGGATTTGAGAGGTCCTTGGTTCAAATTCTCTGCTAAACCACTGAAACTCATTAGGGGTGTGGAACTTGTAAAACTACTCTTTAAATAGCTCACATACCTTGAAACACAGAACAACACAGCAGTAACACAAGACAGTGGTTCTCAACCGGTGGGTCCCCAGTTGTTCCTGGACTGCAATTCCCAGAAGTCTTCATCACTAGCTGAGCTGGCTGGAATTTCTGGGAGTTGCAGTCCAGGAACATCTGGGGACACACAGGCTCAGAACCATTGACTTAAGTCCTAGCCTTATGAAGAGTTCTGGAGAATTCAGAAGCTTGCATCTTGTTGGTTTGATACCCAAAACAGATGTTACCCATCTGCTGATCTGAGATTCTGTTTCAACCTCTTTTTGTATATTTGTAACTTCTAGTTACTCTTACAGTTATAAAGGTGGAGACGGAATGCTCCAACCGTTAACTTGTACTTTGAACAAAAAACATCCAGCTGTTACTGCTTTTAAATATCTAGAGGTAAATATTTGAACTTCTTTTGGGAAATAGGCATGCATGGTTACTTTTAAAAAGTTATTACTAGAATGGCAATGAGTTACTTTTGCAGAATACGTTTTAGAGGAGTCAGTTCTTTCTAAGAGATTCTTACTATAAGCAACCTTTCCTTTAACAATAAAAGGAAATCCAGCTACAACACATT
The DNA here is from genome assembly GCA_023846285.1 of Phrynocephalus versicolor. NCBI lineage: Eukaryota > Metazoa > Chordata > Lepidosauria > Squamata > Agamidae > Phrynocephalus > Phrynocephalus versicolor. The sequence continues at coordinate 9,933,093 of JAHTLZ010000054.1, forward strand.
GGACAAAATACTGTTACCAAGCGCAATATAAACAAAAGACGGAACTGGGGCTTACATCTGGCAATCACCAACACAATTTACAAACAATGTTTCAACTGGTTACATGTTTCATAAGTGAGGTTTCTAGAATATTTTAACCTTGTAACTAACTACTTCCAGGAAGTACTTGTTGAAACTCTGTGTGATACAAGATGTCAGGCTGCATTCATATATGAACACCAGCCATGCCTAAGCAGACCATTGATGGAGCTAATCCACACAGGGAACATTTAGCCCGTTACAAAGCTGCCAGGGCAGTATGGTGGAGTGGGTTGGAGCATAGGGCCTCTGGCCCAGGAGTTTTGGGTTTTAACCCCCCCCCCTCCAAGTCGTGAAGCTCATAGGGGGAGGCAGGGATCAATTCTTCTTCTTCCTCTTCTTCTTCTTTTCTTCTTCTTTTCTTCTTCCTCCTCCTCCTCCTCCTCTTCTTCTTCCTCTTCTTCCTCCTCCTCTTCTTCTTCTTCTTCTTCCTCCTCCTCCTCCTCCTCCTCCTCCTCCTCACTCAATCTACCTGCTCTTTCTCCCAGAATAGCTATGAAAGTAACCTTGAAAGTAATGACAAGAATCAAATGAACTTACTTGGAAGAAACCAAGCCAACAGAAATAAATCATCCCCACCAGCTATAAACATCTGCAAACAAACCATGAGACTTGTCTGCTCACGCCAAGCGAGCGAGCCACGAGGATGTCCGTAAGCCTCACGCTCCTTCAAGAGCCAAACGGTAGGTTTCTGGGTCATTGGCACTCAAGCCTCCTGGTGTCCCTGGAAAGCCAGCTCCTGCTGGAAACAGCTTGTAGGGCTAGGGTGGCATCATATGAGAACTTAGCAGGAGGGGGTCTTCATTATAACTCTTTAACACCGTGGAGCCTACAAGATCCCTTGTGGATCGATGGTACCAAAAAGCCTTGCTACGCCAGCATCCTGTTCCTACAGAGGCCATCCTGAAGCCAACCAACATGATACGATGACAGAGTTGTTCCCCATCTCCTCTCTCCCCAGCAACCCACAAAGAGTCATGCCTCCTCTGACGCTGAAAACGACACACACGCAGCATGCCGAATAGCTTTTCGCTCAGAAACACTTTTCCTCATCTGAATGTTTGGGCTTGAAATGGCCAGCCAACGTGGAAATAATCGTTTCATGCCACTGCAGGGTGCGACCACGCTGCCAGCTTAGAACAACCCTCCTCGCACAGTTTTCAAGGTATGCAAGATTCTCAAGGAGGGGGGTTTGCCTTCGTCAGATGCTCCCTCAGGAGCTTCAGGGCCTGAGCATGGATTTGAACACAGATCTTGATTTCCCTGAGTCCTAGACCACCACACAATGCCAGGTGGGCTCTCATGCAGAGATCCTGTTTGTTTGTTTGTTTGTTTGTTTGTTTGTTCAAAATAGTTTCCACCTGACTTTATCCTTAAAAAAGGACCCAAGGTGGCATAAGTCAGTAACCGACAATTTTTTAAAAAAAGCTAAAACTGGTACATACTAAAATATCCCCTCCTGCCCAAATCAACAAATACTGTACCACACTAAAAATGGTAAACAAAGCCAACACACACAAAAGGATCCAAAGGATTTTTAAAAACCTCTCCTAGAGACAAAAGACTGCCTGAAAAGAAAGGTATTTGCCTGTTTGCAGAAAGACAGCAAAGATGGAGGCAGCCTGGCCTCCAATGGAAGGGAGTTCCAGAGTCTGAGAGCAACCACAGAGAAGGCTCTGTGTCGCATTCCCAACAAGTACATCTGTAAAAGTCGTGGGATCAAGAGAAAGACCACTCCTGATAGTCTTAATGCAGAGGGAGAAATGATCCTTAATATCACTTGACCCAAACCATTTTAGAGCTTTACAGGTTAAAACAATACTTGTTACTTGTCCAAGATCAAATTAAACCTCCTCTATCTGTGGAGGCAAAAATATTGAAGCTGAGGCTGTCCAGCTTTGGGGACATCAGGAGCGGGCAACGTTTTCTGGAAAAAGAAAACACTGCTGAGAAGGGCAGAAGGTATCAGGGAAAGAGGAAGACTAAAATCTAGATGGATCCACTCCCTAAAGGAAGCCACAAGCTTGAATTTGCAAGAGGTGATCAGGCTGGTTAGAAAAGGACATTTTAGAGATGGCTCAATCGTAGTTTCACCGTACATAACAAATAAATGAAATTTATTTGATGGCTGGGAAAAGAGAGGCATCCCTCTTGCAAAATCTTGAACCATCCAGAAAGGGGCTGCCACAGCTCAAAGGCTCCAGGTGGCCCACCCTTCCTCTAGAGCAGGCATGTCCAAACTTTGGCCCTCCTGATGTTTTGGACCACAACTCCCAGAATTCTAAGCTTAGATTGCCAATGGCAAAGGACTGTGGGAGTTGCTGTCCAAAACATCTGGAGGGACGAAGTTTGTGCATGCCTGCTCTAGAGGAACGGCAAAGCACAAGTCCTTGAGTCAGGACTGGGAAAATCCAGAGCACAAAATGTCCTCATCTGCGCAGTCTGAGAAATACCAAAGGTCATAGTACAAAAACTCAACAACTCAACACCTCAAGTTTCAAAGGCCTGCCTTTCCCGAAAGAATCTCCTTTTGGAGATTGCACATTCCATTATCCCCATCTGTCTCACATAGGCAGCATCGCTCCTTGAACTCCTAGAGGGCAAGAAAAACCTATAATGGTCAGTAACATAGTGTGCAGTAGGACCCCTGTATCCACTGATTCATTAACCACTGATTCAGTTATCCATGGCTGGCTGTGAGGGGAACTTCTCCGAGGGCTCGAGAGGGACCCCTGCACACCCTGCCCAAGTGTTGGAGGAACCAAAGATGCTGGAAAACCTGGAAGGCCTTTCAAAAGTGGAGAGCTTCATGGCCCTGAAGGGGTAATATGATGCCCTTAAGGCAAAGGAGAAGGAAGAGGCCCGGAGCGCGGAGGAACAGAAAAAGAAAGACTTGGCGGGAAAGGGGAACCAATCCGCTCCGGTGGAGGTGGGGTTTGCAGCATGTAAAAAGGGAGGGAAGAAGGTGCTCCAAGAAGGAGGGGAATGGGTGTGGATGGAGAACCCATGGACAGGAGAGTGGGAACAGATGATGCCACGTAAGGCGGAAGAGAGTTACAGACGCCGAGCTCACCGCCAGAAGTGTTCCTACTGGGGAGAGAGAGAATACCGGGAGTATAACCACAAGTTAAAAGAAATAAGGAAGGACCTCGAGATAGACAGATGGCTGATAAAGATCCGACAGGAGATCGAGGCCGGGACCTTGGACCCCCGAGAAGAGCTGAGCAGGAGACCCGACTATCCCTTTCGTACGCCCCAGCAGAGACCGCGTGGGCCCAGATACACAAGCGGGAACCTTGAGGGAGACTGGGATCCAGGTAGAGGGGCTGAGGCTCTCGGAGAGGGAGGAGGAGAATCATGGTGGAACCGAATACCCACAGGTGGCGGTGGGATCACATTCTAGAAACCCCCACTTATGGAGGAAAGAACCCGTTCTTGTCTGATGTTAAAGAAGTTGATTCTGTTGTTAGAAGAAAAGCCCCATTGGCTACAGATGTACACAATAAAAGTTCTGTTTCCTTGTTACGAGCGATGCCTTCTTTGCAACGGGAAGGGCGTGAAGCCTGGGTAAAGACCGAACCCTCACACTGGCAGAGGAAAAAATTTAAAATAATTTTAATTAAATAAATAATTCAGCAGCCGCAAAGCAAGCTACTGTCACAAACAGCAGCTGTAAAGCAAGCTACTGTCACCAAACAGCAGTTGGGTGGGGGTTGGTGTTCTCTCTTAACCACGGGAAAGCCTGGAACAGATCCCCAGCGGGTACCGGAGTCCTAGGGCCTTTTCACACGACCCCTAAGATCCGCTGGCCACTTAAATTCGGACCAGAGATCTTGGGGGTTTGTTGCTCTTCCTGCGTTCCCCACCCCTCCGCACTTCCTTGCTCCTGTATGCATGAGGGGAGGGAGAAAAAAAGAGAGGAAAAAATGCAGGCTCACCTCCGAAGCCACCCCGTCGTCGTCCTGATTCTTTCTCTTAAAGGGGCGGGAGGCAAAAAAAAAAAAAAAAACAGAAGCAAGGAGAGCCCGGCACTCACCAGATTACATCCAGATCTGGGGATTTTCACCCTCCAAGAGCAGGTACATGAAAAGTGTGCGTGGTCGCACTTAACTTCCTGCAAACTCCGGAGCTGGTGGGGAAACAACTGTAAGCTCCGGAGTTGGCAACCATTTGCGGCGGAGTTTAGGGGTCGTGTACAAATACCCCTAGTGTATTCCATTCCCAACAAGGGAACAGCCTTTTCAGCCCAAACTTGCATGTTGAGACTCTATTGTAACGGCACGACGTCTTTCTTGGTATCCAGCTAAGCCTTTGGTTATCATGTGGCCTGGAGTCCCACAGTTTAATCAGGCACCTGACAGGGTGTGTGGAAACCTTTCTGAAAGTTAGATCCATATTCTTGCCACGATCCTGATATGTCTTGTTTCGTTTCAGTGAAAGTTCACATCTGTTCTCTCTCCTGTCTTTCTTCATTCTTCTTTAAATATCACTCCTGATTTTCCCGTACTCTTTAATAATCCCCTTTCAGACAGAGAGAGGACTAACCCCCCCATATTACAATAATGTTTACTTCAAACTGTTTCTTATTTTATTTTAGTGTTAAAACTGATTTATGGCTCAGCATTTCCTATGGGAATCCACCACGACGAAACCCTTTTAGCCTTGCGCTATTTCAAGAGTCTGTTTGGTTTGAATGTCTTTTCCCTGCACAGCCTATTGCAAGATTCATTGGCTGTTTACTTTGACCCATTGTTCAGTCCCCAAAAAACAACATACCAAACGTGTGGTGGAAAGGGAAGAGGTTTAAAAAGAGGAAGGGGGGAACCCCCAAAATTAAAATCAGTGTTACTATTCTTAGCAGTTCATGAGCAATGTCTCCTACGAGGCAGCCTGGCATGTAATTTTTGAATTGTATATTCATTTTCACATACCCTGCAATTTAAGTGAAACACAGCACTTTGTCTCTTTTTTAAAAAACACTACCCCCCAAGAAAACTGGCTCTTAGCTTAAAAACAAAAACAGATGGCAGCAAAAGGAAAAGAACATTCGTGTATTGTCAATGTACGGCGTGCATTTTCACAGAGTAAAAAAGTTAGCTGGTCAACTTACATCAGGCATCTCCAAACTTTGGCCCTCCAGATGTTTTGGACCACAACTCCCACAGTCGTTTGTCATTGGCAATCTAAGGTTAGAATTCTGGGAGTTGTGGTCCAAAACATCAGGAGGGCTGAAGTTTGGACATGTCTGACCCTTTTCACACGACCCCTAAGATCCGCTGGCCACTTAAATTCGGACCAGAGATCTTGGGGGTTCGTTGCTCTTCCTGCGTCCCCACCCCTCTGCACTTCCTTGATCCTGTCTGCGTGAGGGAGGGAGAAAAAAGGGGACAAAAGAATGCAGGCTCACCTCCGTTTACCGGTCCAAGCCTCCCCAAGCCCCGTCGTCATCCTGATTCCTTCTCTTAAAGGGGCAGGAGGCAAAAACAACAACAAACAGAAGCGAGGAGAGCCTGGCACTCACTCCTTTACATCCGGATCTGGGATTTTTCACCCTCCAAGAGCAGGTACCTGAAAAGTGCGCTGGGACGTGCTTAGGTGGGCGTGGCCGCACTTAATTTTCTGTAAACTCCGGAGCTGGTGGGGCAACAATTTTAAGCTCCGGAGCTGGGAGCCATTTGCAGCGGAGTTTAGGGGTCGTGTACAATTACCCTTACATATTCGCCCAGCCGAATGTTAATTCACGACTTGCCTGATCAGCTAGGGCGAGGAACAGGCGACCAGTCCAGAAAGCATTTATGAACCGAGGTGTGGGGTAGGTGGAGCTGAGCTTTCTTCATCTTTCCAGATCAAGCGTGGGACACTCGAGTCCAGCTCCGATCAGGCATGTTAGGAGTTTCGTGGCTGCTGTTGAGGAGAGGCTGGCTTCTTGAGATGGATACCATTTGAAATCACTCACTAGCCCCTTGCAGATTGCCTCTCTCTCCATCTCAGGAAGCTCACCTGGCCCCAATAAGGGCCACAAGCCTTTGGGACTCTCACAAAAATATCTAATTTTCTGAACCACCCCACAAGTAACTTGGTGATCAGCTGGAGGAGGAGGAGGAATTATCATCAAAAGCTCCCTGTCTGTTGATAATTTTAGTGCTCTAATAAAGGTCTCACTTGCTTAATCTTAATCTGCCTATGCTTTGTCCTTCTTTAACAGTATTTTGATTTTTTTCTGTCATTGTTTGTCATTACATAATAACATAAGAACATATGAAGAGCCCTGCTGGATCAGGCCAAAGGCCCATCTAGTCCAGCTTCCTGTATCTCACAGCGGCCCCACCAGATACATCTGGGAGCAGATGAAACTAGATATCTGTCTCCTGATACCACTCCCCTGCATCTGGCCCTTGAAGTACCCCGGTTTTAAGCCTGGAGATGACACATCTCCATCATGGTTTGTAACCTGGGATGGACTTTTCCTCCAGGAATCTGTTCAATCCCCTTTTGAAGGCATCCAGGCTAGATGCCATCACCACCTCTTGTGGCAGGGAGTTCCACAGACTAACAACACACTGGGTAAAAAAATATATTCTCACCGTCGTATTCACCCTGGTGTTAACCCCTAAGCAAACCAGACATGCTTCTGTCCAAGTGGAAGGCTAAATCATAGAATCAGCCATTATTTGATTAAATCATGGTTTTATTATTTTCAGTTTACCCATACTGTATATTGTACTATTTACATTTAAATTTTGTAAACTGTCCAGAGTGGTCTTTGGGCTAGATGGTGAAGTATATAAATCAAATAAATAAATTAGAGATGTAGAACTTCCACAGAGGGGAAAAAACACCCTGATTTCACACACACACACACACACACACACACACACACATTTTCCACTGGTTTTTTTCCCATGGCTTCAACTTTTCTGGAAATTACACATCTCGACACCTTGTCCTGCATTTACTTTGGTTTGGAGACCATATGGACCTTTTTGGATTAATCTTGAACCGGTGGTTCCCAATCTTGGGTCTCCAGCTGTTCTTTGACTGAAACTCCCATGATCCTCTTCCACCAGCTGTGCTGGCCAGGATTTCTTGGTGCTACAGCCCATGAACATCTGGGTTACCCAAAGTTGAGAGCCGCTCTTCTAAACCATATACTAGTTCACTTCCTCTGGCGTGGAAATCTTCAGACCTTCCAGATACAATGGAGTACAATGACCATCCCTTGATCACTGCAGATGGCGACTGCAGCAACGAAATTAAAAGATGCCTGCTTCTTGGGAGGAAAGCAATGGCAAACCTAGATAGCATCCTGAACAGCAGAGACATTACTTTGCCAACTAAGGTCCGGATAATCAAAGCTATGTTTTTTCCTGTAGTGATGTATGGAAGTGAGAGCTGGACTATAAAGAAGGCTGATCACCGCAGAATCGATGCTTTTGAGCTGTGGTGCTGGAGGAGAGTCTTGAGAGTCCCCTGGACTGCAAAGAGATCAAACCTATCCATCCTGAAAGAAATCAACCCCGAATGTTCACTGGAAGGGCAGATTTTGAAGCTGAGGCTCCAGTACTTTGGCCACCTCATGAGGAGAGAGGACTCCTTAGGAAAGTCCCTGATGTTGGGAAAGATTGAAGGCAAAAGGAAAAGAGGACAGCATAGAATGAGGTGGTTGCACAGTGTCACTGATGCAACCAATATGGATTTGACAAAACTCTAGGAGGCAGTGGAAGATAGGAAGGCCTGGTGTGCTCTGCTCCATGGGGTCACGAAGAGTCGGACACGACTGAACGACTGAACAACAACAACAATGACCATCAGCCCAAACAAACATGGCCATCTTGCTTACGCATTTCATTGACACCCCACCCTTGTCTGTGTCCAGTTCTGGACGCCACACCTGGAAACGGGTGCCATCGAGTGAAGGGAGGAAGGCAGCAAGGATGATCAGGGGACTGGAATCCCTGCCTTTTATCAGGAAGGACTTTCAAAGAGGCACGTTTGGTCCCGAGACAAGACTGAGGGGAGACAGGACAGCCTTCTTCAAAGACTTGGAAAGACTCATCCTGCAGGACACATAGTAATGGGCTTACTCTGCAGGAAGCCAGATTCCAGCTAAATATCAGGGGGGAAAAACATCTTAACTGTTAGAGAGTACAAAAATGGAACAAACTGCCTCAGGTAACGCTGGAGGCATTCAAGAGAAAACTGGACAACCATCCATCAGATCTGCTTTGTTTGGGATTGGACTCAACAGTCTTGTCTACTCTCTGATTTGCTGAATTCCTATGGAGAGACTCTTCAGCAATGCTTAAAGACCACTGGGTAAGACCCTCCATAGACCGGTCTTTCTGCTTCTGCCTCTCACTTCCTATCCCCAACCCCAGCAGGTATAATTGCCTGCTTGAAGGGCCAGTCTCTGCACCTGAAGAGTCCCACTAGAAATGCATGCTAGGTAAAAGTCTATAATTCTTTAAGGGCTCTTTTACACAACCCCTAAAATCCGACGCAAAGGGCTCCCAGATGCGGAGCTTAAAATTGTTTTCCCACCACCTCCGGACTTTAAAGAAAATTAAGTGTGACCACGCCCACCTAAGCGCATCCCAGCACATTTTAAAAGTACCTGGTCTCCGAGGGTGAAAAATTTCTGATGCGGATGTAAAGCAGTGAGTGCCGGGCTCTCCTTGCCTTCTGTTTGTTTTGTTGTCCCCGCCGCCCCTTTAACAGCCTGGAATCCCTACCGGGCTGGTTGCTCCAAAGGCAGATGGAGGTGAGCCTGCATTCTTTTCTCCCTTTTTTTCTCCCTCCCCTCACGCAGACAGGAGCAAGGAAGTGCGGAGGGGGTGGGAACACAGGAAGCAGGACAAACCCCCAAGATCTCTGGTCCGAATGTAAGTTGCCAGCGGATCTTAAGGGTCATGTAAAAGCGCCCTAAGATGCTGTCAAGACCCTTGGTCAAGTCTAACGTTGAGCAAGCTTTAGGGGAAGGAGGTGAACTTGGTATGAAACCACCCATTCTTTTATTTTATTTTATTATTTTTACCCTGCCTTCCTCCTTGGACTGCAGGTGTTGTGGCTCAGGGGACTAAGGTGCTGAAACAGTCAGCGGCAAAGTCGGCAGCTCGGCAGTTCGAATCCTGGGTGCCACGCAGCAGAGTGAGTTCCTGCTATTAACCCCAAGGAACAACACTCCATTTATTACTCCGAGTTGTGTCGCTTCTGCTTGTGTCCTCCTTCTGCCCACTTTGCTCGAAAGCCGGGCTTATTTGACTTTCAAATAAACCCTTATCGACGGTTGTGTAGGCCACAAACAGCGCTGGGCTAAGCTCCCGAGGAATCAACTTTTTTTAAAAAAAAAAAAAACTCGCTGTTGCCCTAAACTGGACAAGAAGAAAGGAATCCGGGTTTTTAAATAAATAAATAAATAAATAAATAAATAAAGGAATCCGGTGTTTACATAATTAGGCCATCCAGGAGTTGAAGAAGAGGAGGTGGCGACCCCGCTTCAGCCGGTTAGTGGAATGAAGCCAGAGGAGGAAAAAACGGCTCGTGGTGGTGGTGGTGGTGGTGGGGGTTGTCTCACGTCCACCTCGGTCGCTTCTTTAAAAATAGATCGTGCCGCGACAGGTGTTCGCCTCCCCACCGGAGGAGAGGAAGCGACACCCATCAGCCACACACATAAGCCGAGGAGGGGCGAGCCCCACTCGGGGCGGCGGGCGGGGATCTCTAGAGTTTAACTAAAAATAAAAATAAAATAAAAATAAAGGGGGAAAGGGGGTGGGGAGCCAGCTTGGGCGACCTTTATTCTCTTCCCACCCTCTCCGCCCCCCCCCCAGCTGCCTAGGGGGCTGACCCGGCGGGGCTCCAGCTGTTGCATAACCGGCGGCACTGCAGAAGAAGGAGCCGAGGGGGGAGACTCGAGGCAGATCCGGGAAGGTGTGTGTGTGTGTGTGTTTGGGGGGGGGGTCCGGGTGCTTTGGGGTGGCTGGCTGGGCATCGTCCCTTCCAATGAGAGAGGGGCCAGCCACGCCAAAGGTTGCCCTGGCCTTCACCAACAGCAGCGAGGGTGCAAACGCGAGTTTCTCTCTCCCCCCCCCCGCGCGCGCACCACAGTCCCCCCCCCCTCTACGCTGCAAACAAAAGACGCGCGGGGAGCGATCCCACACCGCCTGGATCTTTGCGCAGAAGATGATGGGGGGCCGATTCTTGAGAAGGGGGGGTTCGGCATTCAGAGCTGCCCAAAGTCCAAGCTAGCAAAAAAGAGCGAGCCCCCCACACCAAAATAAACCCCACGCATGCGCAATCCTCCCCACCAACACTGTCTCCCTCCTCCTCCTCCTCCTCTTCCTCTGACCCCCCCTCCCTACCGCCCCGCATCCACACACGCGTGCAAGGCTGCTTTCACACGCACCGATACGGAACCCGCGCCGGGCCATCCTTACCGTTCAGCCTAACGGTGAACTGCCTCCTCCGCCGGTCGTGCTCCACTTGGATGGGGCAGCCGGGTTCCAGGATGTTGAACGGGGCGGCCGCCGCTGCCGCTTGGGCCATGGCGGGTCCAGAAAGGGGGGGGTGGGGAGGATAAGACCGGGTCGCCGGCGGATTGCCCCTTTTCTTGGATCCGGGAAGGTACAGAAAGCGGGGGGGGGGCGGCTTTTGTGCGCCGCCGGGGCCACCCTCCAGGAGAGCCGCCGCTACCCTCCCCACCAGGAGCTCGATCAGTTTCCAAACAATAAAAAAAGGTGGGGAGGAAGAGGAGGAGGAGGGAGGCAGGCAATTTCTCCTCCCCGATCAAAGACCGATTAAGATTTTGATTTTTTTTGGGGGGGGGGAAGAGGGAGGATTCTTCCCAAGTTGGGGATCGATCCTGCCCGCCTGCCTACCTGCCTCCACCACCACCTTCACGCCCCAGGTGCGTCCGCCAGAGCCGAGCGGCAGCCGAGGCGAAGCATCCCCGTCGGCAGCTGAAACTGACACACCGCGGCTGGGAGAGAACAAGAACGTTGCCCCCCCTTTAAAAAAAAACCAAGCCAGGAAATCAGCTGTGGACTCACGTGCCCTCCGGCCAGCCAATGGCTTCCCGGCTTTTTTGTTTTGATACATTCCTTTCGACTCTTATTAAAGGGAAGGCGGTCTCTCGCTTTTTCGGGGTTCCGGCGGTTCCTCGTCCGGGTCTGCGGCGTGGAGAGGATGGGGGGATCCTGGCTTCTCTTTGCCCCCCACCCCCCTCTGAGGAGCCACGGCGCGACTAAGAAAGGGATGGGGCCGTCTCCCTGGTTTTAGCAAGGAAGGGGCGCAGCCGGGGATCGAACGCCCAACCTCCGGGTCGACAGCCAGGTGTGGGAGCCGCTGAGAGAGGCAGCAGCTGACCCAAGCCTTTGCAACGTCAAGACCGCAGGAGGGCAACTCCCGAGGGGCATCTCTCGAAGGGCACCGGTGTGGAATTGCCTGCTCTTTGCACTTGCAAGTGACAGCTGTCAGTGCAAAATCCAGCATTTTCTTATTAGGCTCGCGTTGGGTCGGTCAACTCCACTTGGAAGCTTACTGAATGGCTTTCAAGTAACCCAGTTCTTCGGTGTGGTTGCCAGGGCAGACTTTCTCGGTGTGTGGGTGTGTGCATCCATTTTAAGAGCTGTGTCGTTCTTTTGGCGTGGCTGGAAACACAGCTTCTTTGGATGCCACATCCCAGAATCCCCTGGGAACAATGTGGAAGAGAGGTTGTGTGTGTGTGTGTGTGTGTGTGTGTGGAGGGAGAGGGAGAGAGATTTCCCCCCACAAACTGAGACTTTAATCTGATTTACTTTTATTTTCATGGCTTGTTTCAAACTAAGTGTTGCAGAGTGTTGAATTTCTGGCTACCAGTAAATTCCTCTAGTAGAAGTGCAGATATTCACAGAGAAGAGCTTCAAGTTCCCCAGTGTGATCCCCCCTTTTTTTGTTACTAACTGGCACTTACAGTCTCAGCAGCTCATTCTGAGACATTAGTAAGAGAAAAAAAGGAAAGGGTTCGTTTTAACTGCCTGCGCTCCTGCCCTCTG
>JAHTLZ010000054.1:9954852-9965822 GCA_023846285.1 Phrynocephalus versicolor
ATAGATAGATAGATAGATAGATAGATAGATAGATAGATAGATAGATAATGTTAAGCAAATTTTCCTTTATACAAATTTCCCATAGGAATGCATTGAAAACAGAGTGATCCCATTATTATGTTGTACAGATTTGCCCCATAGGCGATTCTGTTAAGCAAATTTCCCCTATCTCCAGAATTTTTTATGTTGTGCAAATATTATGTTGTACAAACTTTGTTATACAAGGGTCCACTGTGTGTGTGTGTGTGTGTGTGTGTGTGTGTGTATAGACAGACAGACAGACAGACAGACAGACAGACAGACAGACAGACAGATAGATAGATAGATAGATAGATAGATAGATACACACACACACACACACACAAACACAGATGCAACTCTAACAAGCCACCGGGCTGCCCTCGGGAGTCAGAAACAAAAAACAGTCCTCAGGCCTTTAACAAGAGAAGGGAAATCTGTTCCCAGGTCTCATGGGCCCATGAAACCGACGAAGACTCCTGTGATGCCCCGAGGCTGAGCACATTCATGATGTGTCATTCGTGGCGCTCAGCAATAATGGAAACAACCCTCCCCCCCCACACCCCCAAGGATGACAGCTGGAATTTCATCTAAGGGTGCTTGAGAAAGAATTTGAAGCGGAGGAAGGAAGCGGAAACAGCAAGGTGTGACTCAGAAAGGTGGTGTTTTACCCCTGGTGATCAGCCTCCCGAGAGTTTCTGCTGGAATAAAAAAAAGCATCCAAAGTGGATTGCTGTCTGCAAAAAAAATCACAGCAATAACCTTTCTTTTTTTTTAAGCCACAAAGAGTCCTGTGGCATCTTAAAGCCTATAATATTTTATTACTACCTCAAGAATCAGAATATAAATTTAGCACCAGCATTGAACTTCAATCTCCTGTCTTCGTGATTTAATATTTTAAGGTCTTGATTCCGCGGTAGGGTTGTTTCGCTGGGCCAAGGCGGCTGGGAAAGCCCCTGAGGTAGTGCGCAAATGTCTTAAAAATATACCCCACATCTCAAATGATCAGTGTGGCCAGAAAACCAAAGAAAGAAAGACACTAGCCAAAAGGGAAGCCACAAGTGGCGATGTTAGAAAATTTAAAATAGGTCCTTCAGGACAGCCTCAGCGGTATGAGTAAGCTCCGGAAGCCTGGCATAGCAGGGACATGTGTCGGCTTTCGGGTGACACAGGAGTCTTCGCAGCTGAAACTTGAAAAAGGAACAAGCCACGCCTCTTTGAACGAGTCAAGCCAATTAGAGGAGCGGCGGGGGGGGAGAGGGCTGTGTCCGGGCGGTGCGGTCGCTGTGGATCTTGTTTGTTTGTTTGGGGGCTGAGTCGGAAGAAGAGGCAGCGTTGGAGGGATTTGGAGTCGCGTTGGGTTCCGGAGGCTTGTCACGGGCAGAACTGGTGTCTCGGCATGTCCCGTTTTACCTGCCGCCGCCTCACCTGGGCGTTGAGACGCCTCTGAGAAAGCACCTCCGGAGGAGACCCTCGGCTGGACCTCTCTCCCTCCCTCCCCCAGCGATGTCTCTTCCGAGAGGTAAGGAGAGAGGGTGATTTATTTATTTATTTATTTATTGGGGGGGTCAGTCGCGATCTCCGTCGGTTGGAGCAACTCGCCTTGTAACCCCTGCGCGAGGCACCTGAAAGCCTGAACTTGGGGTTGATTCCTGGTGCTTTTCGACCGCCTGGCTCATGGCTCTGGGACTCGAGGCGGTTCGCTAAACTCATATACAGTAATTTTTTTAAGGATTAAAAACAGCATACAAAAAGCAGTGAAGAACTATTACACCAGGACGCGCTTTTGCTGATGCTCTTTCGCCCTTCGTTTTTCTTTTTATATTATTTTCCTTGCCCGCGTGGACCCGTGCTTTTTAATTCCCTTTCTAAAATGCCTCTTTGCATATTAACTGGTTAAGTTTTCGTCTTGTTGTGGGGATGCTTCCCGTGTCTTTGAATGCAGGTGAAAGCAAAAAGGGGGGAGGGTTGTTACTCGGAAGTAAGGGATGATGAACCCGTGGTCCTGGACTACATCTCCCATGATCTATCATACCGCTAGCTGGGGTCGATTGGGAGTTGGAAATCAACCACAGCTGGAGGGCCATAAATTCCCCCTCCCCCACCCCCACCCCAATTCTAGAAAGACTGGTATGTGTTTTTGCAGGCTTGAATGGAAGGGGGGCATCTCCCTTCTTCAGTTGAGTTGCACTTCCTCTGTAGATTACAAGGCTGGGTGTAGTTTCTCTTAAGTTGCACTTGGGTCTGCAGAACTCCCTGCCACAGGAGGTGGCGATGGCATCTGGCATGGGTGCCTTCAAAAGGGGATTGGGCAGATTCCTGGAGAAAAAGTGCACCATAGGTTACAAACTATGAGGGAGATGTGTAACTTCCAGGCATAAAACCGGGGTACTTCAAGGGCCAGATGCAGGGGAGTGGTATCAGGAGACAGATATCTAGTCTCATGCCCTCCCAAACGCATCTGGTGGGGCCACTGTGAGATGCAGGAAGCTGGACTAGATGGGCCTTTGGCCTGATCCAGCAGGGCTCTTCTTATGTTCTTATGTTCTTTTGTCCTGATTTTTAAAATTTATCTGCCTCCCCCTTCCAGCCTGAAGAAGAGTCCTATGCAACCTGAAAACTCGCCTATTTGATGATATTGCAGTAGCCAGATGACCCTTTATCTATCACATTCCTGGCAGGGATTTATTGTTGTTGTCTGCATTTGTTGATATGAAAAGGGGAGACTGGCCTATTTGGTGTGAGGGTTAACACCAGCTGTGTCAGCCAGCTGCATCACTCAGGCTGGAGTAAAGGTCATTTATTTGCAGCTGTAGTTTCCTCCCCTGAAGAGGTCCTGGCGTAAGTCTATGCCAACACAAAAGAAAAAGAGCAGATAAAGCAGACACAGACATTGTGGCATCTTATAGGTCAGTGGTTCTCAACCTGTGGATCCCCAGATGTTCCTGGACTACAACTCCAAGAAGCCTCCTCCACTCGTTGTGGAGGGATTTCTGGGAGCTGCAGTCCAGGAACATCTGGGGACCCTCAGGTTGAGAACCACTGGCATAGGCGAACTGCTCTCTTGTTAACAAAAGGTCACATTAACTTTAAAATACAGTAGTAAGTCCCAAGAGTGCTGCAGGGGGTGGTGTTTTCTGTCTTCTTCTTTTTATTTAATGATATTCATTCAATTCCATGGATTCAGAGACAAACTGTGAAAAACTAATCCCCCCTGTTGTGTTAAAAAATATGGAGGTACAACAGGGCTGCCCGTTGCCCATTTATTCTGAGGATCAATTCGTTGCTTTGAGATACACAAATCTAGGGCGCCATTCAGAGTCCTGGGCTCTCTGTGCCTTATTTTTAAAACTAATAAAATGTAAAACTTGTTCCCCCTACCTCCCCAATCAAGGTAACCTTCTTTACTCTCCGGCTCACAAACCTGTGAGGTGGGCCAAGCAGAGAGGTGGAAATGTGGATTTTCCCTGTCTTCAGTTAGTTCTCCATGCTGTGTAAACACTATGGGCTGTGGGCATGAAAATATGCACAGGGTTGGTGTGGAAGGAAGTCAACGGTCGAAATGGAGGGAAGCTTTCCATGCTTTTGGAATGATGGGAGGGATGGGACAGGTGGCTTTTGTATGTACAGTTATAAGGACATCAGTGGGCTGGAAGAGTTCGATTCCCTGCTGGGCCTCCTGGGATAAGAGCCAGCCTGGGTTGCCTTGGGGAAGTTGCACGGTCCTAGGGAACGGAATAGGAACCCGTAAACCCTAACCCGTAAACCCTAACCCTAACCCTAACCCTAACCCTGGAAAATTCTGAAAAAGTGTCACTGTAACTCTGAATTGACTTCTCATGGCACATGATGATGATGATGATGATGATGATGACGACGACGACGACGATGACAGCGACAGTGATGATGATGATGATGACAACAATGATGATGTAGAATACCTTATTAGGTTGTTTAGGGTTCCATAGGCTGCAGGTGACATCTTGTGATGTTTTCTGCTGTAGGGCATTTATTTTCTTTGGGAGTACAGTAGGTGGGCTGCACCACTGTTGGTTTTTTTTTGGGGGGGGGGATGTGGAATTGACTCCCTAAAGTCCTTTGGATGTTGTTAATGATATCACCTTTCTATATTTCCGCTCCTTGTGTGGAATAGTTTTGCTGTTTGGGACGAATAGGTGTGTTCCTTTGTCTAGTCGTGATGCATACCATTCTGGGCATTGCCAGACAGACATCTTGCAAATAAGTGAAAATACTAATCAATAGATGTTAGGTTTTCAGCTTCTCCCGCTGCCTCCCACTTTGGCCAGCATCATCGTCTTTCCGGTGAATCTTGTTCTCTTGTGACTTGTCCCATTTAAACTAGCCTTCGATTGATCATTTTCGCTTCTAGTGAGAATTCAGACTTGTCTTTTTAGCAACCCGTGGGAACTTTAAGGCTCTTCCCCCACCTCCAACTTGGCTGTTTTCTGCCCATAAAAGGGTGCCATCGTTAAATTACTGTACTGATATTTCTTCCTCCAGTCATCAACACATTCTTTCTTCTGAATATAATCCAGTGTTTTAAAACACAGGATCTTCGGCATATAGTTTTAACAACCAGGAGGATTGTCTTAGCTTTCTGTTTCAACTTACTGCATGTCACGGAGATGTTTACGCAGCTGCGTGTCCCGGTTGCCTTACAGCCCTCCTAGGCACTGGTGTCATCGCACTTTGTTTTGATTCGGATGCTTGCTCATGTCTGATGTAGAAATCCCAGCCGTTTCTGTAGGGGTTGACATCTCTTAAACTTAGCAGTAGCCTCTCCTCCCATAGCCACACCGTTTTCACCTCTCTGCCCTTTTGAAGTCGGTGGTTCTCAGAATACTGTAAAAATTTATCAGTTGAGGAACACCATCATCCTCTTAGGACTGCAGAGCCGGAAGGGACCTTATAGGTAGATCATCCATCCTCACCCATCTCCAAGAGGCCCCATGGGGAATTGAACTCCCTACTCTGGTGCTGTTGCCACAGACCCTTGCCACTGAGCCATCCATGAGCAAACGGGGGGACAGAATGAGCCAAAGGAATCTAGGAGAACCAATTGAGATGAGGGTCTTCCAACATCTTGGTGGGGCCCATGACCTCTTTTAGAGATGGGCACGAATCAAAAATATGGCGTTTTGTTTGTCGTTTGTCGTTTAGGGGGTCCGTTTCGGTTCATTTCCGTTTTTCACGAATTTTTGCAAAAAATTCATTTTTGTTTTTGTTCGTTTCGTTACCGTTTCGTTACCATTTATTTCAATTTTTTGTGATATTTTTTAGCATTTAAAGCAGTTCAATGTATAGCCGTAACGAAAACGAAACGGATGACAAAATTTCTGGTGTTTCTGTTTGTTTCATTTCATTTTAGAGACAAAATTTGTTTGTCGTTTCGTTATGTAACGAAATGAAAAAAAAAGGAAACGGAAACGAAAAATTGTTTGTTTTGTGCCCATCTCTACTTATTTATAGACTTTTTGCAATATTTATGATAAAAGGACTGTTCCCATTCAAGCAATGTTTCAGTAGGTCTGTATCCATAGATCTCAATAAGTGGCTAGAAAGCCACCAGCTGCTATGGTCCGGCTGGCTGGGGATGCTGGGATCTGTAGTTTGCAAGGAAGAACACCCCAGATCCTGTTGCTCGTCCCGGCAACCACAGACCCATTGGCCTGCTGAGATGGACATCAACATTGGTTTACCCTTTGGGTGTTCATTCCTTGGATCAGTTGTCAAGGTGAGACTAACGATTGGAACCTGATTTACATTTCTAAGCCATGATCCACGGCAGATTTGCAGCCAGTGGAGCACAGAAACATCCTCCTGTTTGGGAGCAGGGATTCCATAACTATTACAGAGAACTCCTCCAAATTTCCTTCCTCCACTCCTCCTCCTCCTCCTCATCTGCCCATAGCAAAGAACTGGTGGGATCATAAGCCTGAAAAAGTGATTGAAAATGAGTATGCAAAATTACTTTGGGACTTCCGAATACATACAGACAGGGTTTTGGAGCATAATACCCCGGATATTGTGATTGTGGAGAAGAAAAAAGTGTGGATCATTGATGTTGCTATACCAGGGGATAGTAGAGTCACCGAGAAACAACTTGAAAAAATTACCCGATATCAGGATCTGAAAACTGAACTTCAGACACACTGGCATAAACCGGCAGAGGTGGTCCCAGTGGTAATCGGCACGCTGGGTGCAGTGCCTAAAGAGTTAAGGAACTATTTAGAAGAAACTGGAGTTGACAAAGTCACCCTCAGTCAGCTGCAGAAAGCCACCTTACTGGGATCTGCTCGCATAATTCACCGATACATCACATAATCCTAAACACTTGGGAAGCGTTCGACTCATGATTTGTAATACAAAATCCAGCATAGGTAGCTGTGTGATAATTTAATAATAACAACAAATAATTTAGAAATAGAAATTGAAAAGGTATGGAATAACAAAACAAGAATAATACCAATAATAATAGGCACCTAGGGTGCAATCCCAAAATACCTGTATCAACATCTGAAAACCCTTGGCATTGATAAGGTCAACATTGGCCAACTACAAATGGCAATATTATTAGGAATAGCATATTTTTACGAAGACATCTCCAGTCATCCTAGGCTCTTGGAAACAGCTCAGTCATTTGAAAAGGCCAACTCCAGCTTAACACCTGGCAGCTGTGTTCACCAGATGATGATGATGATGATGCAGTCTTAAAAACTTTAGATCTGCAAGGGATCCTACGGAATCCCCAAGGAGGCGCAGTGGGGAATTCCGGTTCCAACCTCTGGCGCTGCAGCCAGAGACCGAAAACAGAGCAAAAGCCAAGTATGCCATTTTAAATACCACCCCATAGCTCACGTAAGCACTCTCTGGATGGTTTACCATTTAATTACACAGGGCACCCATTCCCCCACCCCCACCCCAACCTCCAGTTAGCAGTGGACTCATTTTTCCAACCTCAGAAGGATGGAAGGCTGAGTCAGTCTCATGCCAGCTTCCAGAATCCGCCAGGACCAAACGCCGGGGGGGGGGGGTAGCAGAGATTTAACGGCAATAGTACACAGGTTAGCCGCTCTGTCACGAGGCGTTAAACCATTGAGTTGTCCAGTGTGCTCACTGTTTCTCTGAAAGCCTGTTCCCCTTGCCAACCAAACTACCAGTAATGAGAACTACAATGATAAAAATGCCTGCAAATTACATGCAAGTCCTTCCTGGGGAGACACAGAAAAAAACATTGCACACCCAGTGTTTTGTTTTGGTTGTGGTGGGAGCCAGCTTTTGGGACAGCCCTACTTGATGTGGGGTGCTGGGGATCGGCACCCCCTTCAGCTACCCTTCGCACTGGTGTCTGCCAAATAAAACAGGCCCAACTTTCAGATGTCACGGCATTCTTGGTCAGCTCTGCTTTGGGAGAGCGACCATTTCCCTTGGATCCGTCGCTTGACATCAAACCTTATTGGACAGTTCTCCAGATGTTGTCCGTCTTGAGCCATTTGGGGTCCCCGCCGGCAAGGCCAGCAGTGAAAGAGGATGTGAGTTGTAGTCCCTTTTAGCTGGGCATGCCTGGGACTGGACTCACAAGCCTCCCCGCGCCCGGCAAGGGATCGCCCGCAGACCTGTGCTGCCTCACCCCAGGCAGCGGCATCTTTGCTCCCCTGGTCCACGAGATCATCAGTTCATCGTGGCTCCGTGTGGTCTCACGTAGCAATTTCCTTACAAGGGTAAAGAGACTTGGTCGCCAGAGCTTAGGAAAAAGGGCCCCCTTTTTTTGGCCAATAACTTCTGTGGTTGTGGTGGGTCTGGCTGTCCAAGAAAAACAAACAGAACTGAAAAAAATAACAATCAGAAAGAGACAGTTTTCCTGGCTCTGCTTTTCATTGGCCAGGGGAGACATCCACACCGATCGCAAGCACTAATGGAAGGAGGGAAGGAAGGAAGGAACAAACAAAGGGATAAAGGAACGAATTCATCTACTCATATGAAGCAACTTCCTCAAAGCAACTCCTATATAGAGGCCGGGTTATCTGCGGGGGAGTAGTTGCAACCCCTACCCCATAAATGTAGAATAACGCAGAACTACTGAAGACTACGTTACTTAGTCTCTGCCCAGTTCTCATCCTTGATATGCCTCCTGCTTAGGAGCCCCGTGGCATAGTGGTTAAATGCCTGCCTTGCAGGTAAAACTGTGCTCACGACCTGGGGTTCAATCCCAGGTAGCTGGCTCATGGTTGACTCAGCCTTCCATCCTTCCCAGGTCAGTAAAATGAGTACCTAGCTTGCAGGGGGTGGGGTGGGGGAATGTGTAGCCTGCATACTGTAATTAAACTGTAAACTGCCCAGAGACTACTTGAAGTGGTATGGGGCGGTATATAAGTAGAACATTTTGTTTTGCTCTTAGCTTTTGCTTGTAGAGCCAAACTGTGTATTCTTGGGCCAAGCTGAACAGGGCACCCCATCCAGAGGAAGGGAACAACAGACCACTGCTGAGTCTTCTCTGCCTGGAAAAACCAGAAAGAAGCTTCAGAATTGACTTCATGATGAGGATGATTGTCAGGTCACAAAAGCGGCAAACCTTTGTGTTCTCTGAAACTTTTCTTCCATCACAATTGAGCAGAATTTCAATCGCTGGCAATCCGGCCCTGCTGCCTTGTTTGAAGCACGCAGGGTCCCCCCAAATGGGCTTGCTTGCTTGCTTGCTTGCTTGCTTGCTTGCTTGCTTGCTTATTTATTTATTTATTTATTTATTTATTTATTTATTTATTTATTTATTTATTTATTTATTTGTCCATCTATCCGTCCGTCCATCCATCCATCCATTCTACTTGTATACCTCACCATCTGGCAACAAAAGCCACTCTGGGCGGTTTTGTACAGGGTTCAACAAACAGATACAACCATTAAACATAATAATGGATTAACAATTTACAGTGCAATAGAACTGAGGCACAGATTAACATGTCCATCTTTGTGTCGGTGGAGATTCTCAGTCCTCCAGATGTGAAGTCACGTACAACGCTTTATGCACCACGTGACCTAGGCAGGGTACAATGCGGCTTTTGCAAATAGGTGCCTCTCCCCCCTCCCCTCTTCTTTTTCAAGAGATCGAAACGTTTCACTACTCATCCAAGGAGCTTGGTCAGTCTGAGGAGAGTTGGTATGAAGCGTCCCATTTACGATTCACCTTGGTGCAGTGCAACGTTTTGATCGCAGAAGGAAAAGCAGTCCAGTTGCCTTGACTCTACTTTCGGACGGGCATCTTTGCGCTGGCAAAACCAGAGATTCAACGCTGGTGTTGTGTGAGGGACTGGAGCTGTGCGCTTGATGAGCCAGGAGATTTTATTTGCTTCTGTTGGTGTTGAATCATTTTTATTGTGCAGGAGGGAAGGTCCCTTTGCTTGGAATCTCAACTTGGAATGCAAGTGCGTTCTTATTTGCTAGCTCCCCACATCAAAGGCTGGGAAACCCTTTTAAGTAATGGAATTAATGACTATTGAGGTATGGACCGCACGTTGTTTGCATAGTGAAACATAATAGAGCAATTACTACTTACGTAACTGGGGTGAAGATAGCTGTTGAGATACCCAAAGCCTTTCTCATGTTTTGGGTTCTCTTTTGTCAAGACCTGCTTTTATGGCCAGCTACTAAACACCAGCTTGTCCGATAAACCTGGGGAAACTCCCCCGGGGAATGAAACGGGGGAAGACTGGAGGAGCGTTCCAGTTCTATTTTGGGGAATCAACGCCCAGGCCAGTCCTATATGTTCCGACTCAGAAGTAGTCCATCCTGTTGAATTAAATGGAACCTGCTCCTATGAACCGGTATAGGATTCCTCTCCTAGGTACGCATGGACCGAGAGATGGCCTTTTGGAATGGTCAAATTATTATTTGGTCTCGAGTCTAATAATCAGTCATCATGGCTCTTTAGTCTGGAAAAAAGGCGCCTGAGGGGGGTTATGATTGAGACGTACAAAATAGTGCAGGGCATGAGTCAAGTGGATAGAGGGACACTCTTCTCCCTCTCAAAAATACCAGAACTAGGGGACATATACTCAAATTGAGGGGTGGGAGAGTAAGAACAGACAAAAGAAAATATTTTTTTTCACCCAGTGCATTGTTAGTCTGTGGAACTCCCTGCCACAGGATGGGGTGATGGCATCTGGCCTGGATGCCTTCAAAAGGGGATTGGGGAGATTCCTGGAGGAAAAGTCCATCCCAGGTTACAAACCATGATGGAGATGTGTCATCGCCAGGCTTAAAACCAGGGTAGTGCAAGGACCAGATGAAGGGGAGTAGTATCAGGAGACAGAGATCTAGTCTCGTGCGCTCCCAGAGGCTTTTGGTGGGGCCACTGTGAGATACAGGAAGTTGGACTAGATGGCCCTTTGGCCTGATCCAGCATGGCTCTTCTTATTTTCTTATGTTCTTATGTGCCGTCAAGTCAATTCTGACTTTTGGTGACCATTTCCAGTGGGTTCTAGGTAAAGATTACTCAGAAGCGGTTCCCCAGCTTCTCCTTCTGGGGGCACCCATCCATAGGTTTTCTTTGAGCTCCGGTAGAAAAGCAACTTCTCTTGCTTTGTGGTGTAGATTTTTGGTTCAAGGCAACCGTAAAGGCTGGTTCCTGTTGCAGCTGTTGCTGTGATCCAGAGACCTCCGGGTGTTGTATTGTTACGTTGGTGACATAGAGATTTTGGCATTGTTTATTTATTTATTTTTGTGCTTATTAACCGCCCGATTTTCCCGTGGTAACTCTGGGTGGTGTACAACATGTTGCAAAAACAACAACTGTCCAAACCTAGAATACCCCATCAAAATACAAATAACCCCAGCAAAATACTACTACTACTACTACTATTGCAGCTGCTGCTGCTGCTGCTGCTGCTGCTACTACTACTACTACTACTACTACTACTACTACTACTACTACTACT
>JAHTLZ010000054.1:9971581-9991290 GCA_023846285.1 Phrynocephalus versicolor
GTAATCTTCTTTTTACGCCTGCTTTGCCCCGAGATTCCATGTAGATGGCTTAACTAAACATGACGTAATTATGGCATATTTTGGAGATGAGAAAAACCCTCCCCCCTCCCGTTCTTTTTTTCTCCCTCGTTTCGAAGGTAAAGCAGTTTTCGTTGCTCCCTAGACTGACTCATTTGGGAATTGACTCCTCTCCCCCCCCTTTCGGAGATGAACAAGTTTCTCCAGTTGGGTAGAAACTCAGCATTTTGGCCTTTGATCGCGGGGTGGTGAGTTGACTTCCCATCCCGCCTTGGGCAAGCGGGGAATCCATTCTGTTTCCCTGACACTGGCTCGGGGAACGGAAGCCAGGTGGAGGAGACTCCTTCCTTAGACCCCGTTTGGCCCTGTTTGGGACTCTCGTGGCCGAGCCTGATGGAAACGGTAGTCCAGCCTGTCTAAAGGGGACCAGGTTAGGATCGAGCTGGTGCCAGAGAAGGAATAAATCATATATGGCCCAGATCCAAATCTCCGCTTCAACTGCGGCACAGTAATCATTTTAGTCGTTCTCTTCGACACCTTGTCCAGTTCCGCTATGTCTTTTTTGAGATGCGGTGACCAGAATTGTACGCAATACTCCAGGTGCGGCCTTACTATCATTTTGTACAATGGCATTATAACAGTGTTGGCGAACCTATGGCACGGGTGCCAAAGGTGGCACTCAGAGCCCTTTCTGTGGGCACCTGACACCGGCTCTTCACAGCTACCTGTATTCAGGTTAAATTGCTGTATTGGCACTTTGCGGGAAATTAGTGGCTTTTGAATCGCAGTTTGGGCACTCGGTCTCTAAAAGGTTTGCCATCACTGCATTATAAAGTTGGCTGCTTTATTTTCAATCCCCTTTTTGATAGTCACTAGCATGGAATTGGCCTACTTCACCACTGCCACACACTGGGTCATTGAGCTGTCCAAGGCCACCCAGGCTGGCTCATCTGCAGCTCGATCGTAACAGATTTCAGCGAGTGATCCGTTGTTGCTCGATCGTGATCCAGGAGCCCACCATTCTCACGGATGAGAAATGTTTCATCGCTCAATGAAAAGAATGAGAAACGCAAAGCCCAGGTTCGGCTTTGCAGTTGGCCGCTTAGGACGCTGCCCTTCTGCTCTCTTTCCGCCGCAGCCCTCTAGAAAGCCGTGGCCTTTCGAGTTGTAATCCAGCCAGCGTTTTGTTTGTTTGTTGTGGCGTTGGCCATCAGAGGCAGCCAAAAAGTCCCGAAGAGTGGGTGCGCGGACACCTTCAGGACACGAGGTCGGATGGCCCTCGTGCACATCCGTGCAAACCTGTCCCAAGTGGGACTTCTGGTAACAAAGGCCAGCCTAGAGCCTCTGGGCATAAATCCTTTTTATGTCACAGGACGACCCTGCCCGCCTTGCAAGCAAGCTCATCCTGGTTGACTTTCGCTCTTCTCTGCCCGCTCAAAACACAAGGACGGGAGCATCAGGTTTCCATTCCACTTGCTCCTCCCGGCAGCTGCCTCGTCCCGGTTCCAAAGGGGGGTCCTATTTCTTCTCTGACGCAGGTTGGAGAAGGGGGAAACCAGCACGGACGGACAGACGGCCTGCCATCAGCAGGAAGGAAAATTCTCTGCCCCCCGAGAGGTCCCCTCGCTCCGAGTTACGACCGAACAGACAACAAAACATGGCATGCACATGGGTTTAAAATCACATCCCGAGTTATCTTCACGGCTTTCAGTGTTGTCGTCCTTTGGACCAGTTGGAGCGGACATTTTTTTGGGAAGCAGCATGCTTCTTGGGTGGAGGACAGCTAGGATAATCCAGCTCTTTTCAGACTGTGAATTGACCACTTCATTCACAGTGAACATAAGAAGAGCCATGCTGGATCAGGCGAAAGGCCCATCTAGTCCAGCTTCCTGTATCTCACAGTGGCCTCACCAAATGCGTCTGGGAGTGCACGGGACTAGATATCTGTCTCCTGATACCAGTCCCCTGCATCTGGCCCTTGAAGTATCCTGGTTTTAAGGCTGGGGATTACATATCTCCATCATGGTTTGTAACCTGGGGTGGACTTTTCCTCCGGGAATCTGCCCAATCCCGTTTTGAAGGCATCCAGGCCAGATGTCGTCACCATGTCCTGTGGCAGGGAGTTCCACAGACCAACAACACACTAGGAGAAAAAAAATATTCTCTTTTGTCTGTTCTTACTCTCCCAGCCCTCAATTTGAGAGGATGTCCCTAGTTCTGGTATTTTGTGAGAGGGAGAAGAGCGTCCCTCTATCCACTTGACTCATGCCCTGCATTAATTTGTATGCAAGGAATGTAAGACCTCCCTGGGGGCTCTTGGATTACAATTCCCATCCAGCAAGGTGACGAATTCTAGGAGCTATAGTCTGGCAACATCTGGAAGCATCCTCCTCATTTCTGGGTAAAGCAACGATGACTCAATTATTAGGCCCGTGAAGCGATCTGCAGGCCAAATGATTTTATTGGGGTGGGTCAGGTGTTGTACAAAGTTCAGAACGGCAGCTTGGTGCCCCAAGGCG
This sequence comes from Phrynocephalus versicolor, assembly GCA_023846285.1. Classification (NCBI taxonomy): domain Eukaryota; kingdom Metazoa; phylum Chordata; class Lepidosauria; order Squamata; family Agamidae; genus Phrynocephalus; species Phrynocephalus versicolor. Next base: position 9,974,119 of record JAHTLZ010000054.1, read on the forward strand.
CCTGCAGTTGGAAGACTGAGCTGTTGGGAAGGCAACCAAAGGGAGCTGAGGACGATGGAAGCCATCATGGAGAAAGCATACATGTCAAAGTCAAAAGCAAAGGATCTTGTGGCATTTGTAAAACTCATCAATTGTAAAACATCATCAATGTTGTGGACAACCAAAGGACAATCTGTATTCTGTATCCTTTACCTCTGATACGCTTTGCTCTTTTCTCTTTTGCTGTCAACCAATTAGCCCAGCGACCCTTTTGGAAAGGACAAAGTTGGGCTGTCATGTCACACATTATTGACTCAGAAATCGGGGATGTTGTGTGTCTTCCCTCCAGATTTATGCAGGCACCGTTGCTGTCCCTGCCCTGTGGCTCCTTGTTATCCTTTCGGACCCTCACTCAATTTGTATTATGGGCTGCTGCTTCCCCTCTGTTAGAAGATGGAATAATGGGTCACTAGTAGGGATGGGATTTCTTGGACTACTGATCTCATAATTCCCATTTCAGACACCTTTTCTGACTTCCACATCCATTAGAGGCACGTCAGCCAAAAAACACCTGAACTACAACCCTCTGGGGCTTGGCTTCCTGTTTTTTGTTTGTTTGTTTGTTTTTTGTGGTGGTGGGGAAGCACCCAGCTGGCACTGTGGCAGCAACAGGAAGTTTGGGGATAATGTCTGTGAAGATTCTCAGTCATCCAGGTGAGTTTATCCGGAAGTTGAGTCATGGCTACTGGACTTCTTGTTTCTTCTTCTTGAGAGATAGAAACGTTTCGCTGCTCATCCAAACAGCTTCATCAGTGTAAGTACAGCTAGTGCGAGTCCTCCATCTTATAGTCAGCTTTGACCTCTTGTCACCTTGGTCTGAAATAGGCTCTTAAGATGAACAATGGCCTGAATAGGTTCATTAGGTAGGCAACAGTATCCATAGCCTTAAGGTGAACAATGGCCTAAGCCAGATGTGCTGAAACCTATAAGTATGGGTCCTTAGCTATGGCCTTGGTGATGAGGCTTTTTGATTTCTCTGGGCACTGTTGAATGCCAGCCGTTGGGTGGGAATCTCCCTACCCTGTGCAGCTTTCACACCACAGCAGGGTGATGGGAGTTATGACAGCAGGAAGTCTTGGCCAAGGTCATGCCTCCGTCCTTACACTCAAATGATCTTCTCTGCTTCCTTCCTTGCTCTCCTTTCCCAAGTCTGAGTCTACATCTGGGTTTTTTGGCTGCAAGGTTTCTCTGGATGATCGATGGCTGAGCCAAGGTATACAGGTGGTGGCTGTGGGTTTTCCGGGCTGTTTGGTTGTCTTCTGGCAGTTTTTTCTTCCTGATCTTCCTTCCAGGATGGAAAACATCCCAGGGCATGGCCGAACAGCCCAGCCAAACCCACATCAACAGTCTGATCCCGGCTGTGAAAGACTTTGAGAATGCAAAGTATACAGAGTCTCCAGTAAGTTCAGTTTTGTCATGGTCCAGGGCGACTGCTAGACATTCAGATGATGCTGTTCATCTTTACAGATGCAAGCAGTCACATTCTCTAGGTCAGTGTTGGCGAACCTATGGCACGGGTGCCAAAGGTGGCCCTCGGAGCCCTTTCTGTGGGCACCCGACATTGCCCCTTCGCAGCCACCTGCATTCAGTTTACATAACTGTATTGGCACTTTGCGGAAAGTTAGTGGGTGTTGAATCACAGTTTGGGCACTCAGTCTCTAAAACCTCCGCCTTTGCTGCTCTAGGTGAAAAGAGCCGGGTTCAATAAGGGTGGGATGCTGTCATGCTGATGAAATCGTATCTACAGTTTCAGCTAACCAAAAGGGGTTAAGAGGGCCAGGAAGCAAATTTGCTGTGGATTTGGGCAGGAGCAGCGATTTTCCCTCCTAAATATCATTTTTTTTAAAAAAGGCAAAACAAAACAGGTGCAGCCACCCTCCAGAATGCCTTTTACAACTTGAGATTTTTCAAAGTATTTCACCCCCAAGAAGTAACCTATGTGGGAATGAGAGCAGAATGTGATTCCCCCCCCCCCCAAAGATCCCAGTACTGCTCACCATGGGCTATGTTGACCAGTGCTGACTGATGGGAGTTGTACTTAATTGGTATTGGGGGGGGGGCTCCCCTCTATATCTCCCACAAAGTTTCAAGGAGAGGCCCAGCCAAACATAGCACTCTCTTGGGCCTCTCTATATTTATTAGTTAACCTCCCTACGTTTGGATTTGGTTCTCTGCCAGTAAACTTTTGTTTGGGTTAAGTGATCAAGAAGACAATAGAGCGGTTTACAAAAGCCCCGTTTCGAACGGATACACATAGCCCAAATATTGATCTCCCAACGCCTCTTGTATTTATTTATATGCAAGTTGAGTTCCGGAGAAAAAACTCGGCAGCAGATTAAAAAACGGAGCACCGACCAGTCTGGTCGTCCTTATAGGTGTCTCAGGAGCGTTCCTTAAAAAATAAAAAACTAACTTCCTCCGCCGTTGTACACGCGCATGCCGCGTGCAAGTGGCCAAAGTTCCTTTTATATATAAAAAAGTAACTTTCTCCGCCGTTGCGCACGTGCAGTGGCCAAAGTTCCTTTTATTAAAAAAGCAACTCTCTCCGCCGTTGCACATGTGTAGAGGCCAAAGTTCCTTTTCTAAAAAAAGTAACTTTCTCCGCCGTTGCACATGTGCAGAGGCCAAAGTTCCTTTTATAAAAAAGTAACTTTCTCCGCCGTTGCACATGTGCAGCCAAAGTTCCTTTTCTAAAAAAAGTAACTTTCTTCGCCGTTGCACATGTGCAGAGGCCAAAGTTCCTTTTATAAAAAAGTAACTTTCTCCGCCGTTGCACACGTGCAGGCGGCGTGCAAGGGCCAAAGTCCCTTTAGAAAACAAAGCAAGCAAGCAAACAAACAAACAAACCCGTCAGCTGGCGCCGCCCTGCCTTGATGCGCAGCCTCCCCCCCCCACACGCGGGGGGTGTTGCCCGGGGGGGGAATGTGGGCGTTGTAGTCCCTGAGATTGCATGCATGTGCATGCATCTTGCCTTGGCCCCCCGCCCCGCCCTTTGCAATTGGGGCAGTTCCCCCCCCAAAAAAAAAAAAAACTTTGCCTGGTGGCTGCCTGTTGCTCTGGCCAGGCTTCCCCCCCACCCTCCTTCCCTCCCTCCCGTTTCCTGTTCGACGTCACCGGGCGGCCCGGCCTCCTTGCCTCCTTTGGCTGCTGCTGGTGCTGCTCCCGGCAGCTCTTCTTACAAACTTGGCTGAAACCCGAGACAAACCGCCCGCCCCCCCCCGTCACGCACCCGTCCGCCTGCTTAGAGGGGCACCCGAACTGCACAAGCTGCACTTGACGGGCCGCCGACGGGATTTGAACTCGCCTGCGTCTCCGGCCCTTCCCTCGCTCGCCTCCCTCTTTCTGCACCCCCTCCCCCTTATTTTTTTTTTTTTTAAGCCTGGGGGGTGACGCTAGATCTCCGCCCCCACCTTTAATTTCCCTGCACTCCGAGCAGCATGCATGCATGCAGGAGCTGAGGGCGGAAGGACGGGGAAGCGAAGCGCCAGAGGATCCAAGAGGCTTCTCAATGGACCCGCCAAGATTCTAGTCCCTAAGAGTAGAGGAGCATGCATCCTTCTCTGTCGGGATAAATCCCATTGCGACTCCGGCTTCTCTTTTTTGTGTTTGTGTGTTTGTTGTTTTTTTTTTACAGCCCCGCCCGCCGTGGGGGTGGGGGGGGGGGGGGCGCCGGTTCCCCCCCCCCCTCTCCTCCTCCTCCTCCTCCTCCCCCGCTGCCAACCCGAGGCGTGCCGTTTGCTGTTCTGCGACTTCTGGGAAACCACCATGGACAGAAAACAAGGTAAGGGATGTTGCAAGGGATTGCGCCTTGCAGGAGGGCGGCGGCGGCGGGAAGGTTGCAAGGAAAAAGAGCCTCCAAAGCTACATGGCGGGAGGAGGGGTAGGGAAGGAAAAAGAGAGAGAGAGCGCTCCGGTGCAGCTCAGCTCGCCTTCCAAAGCGTTGCACGGCCCTGTGCAATCATTGCTTCTCCCGCGGTCCTTTTCTGGTTTTGCAGAGAGGGGTTTCACTGTTTTGTCCGCCCAGAGAAATTTGCACCGGGGGGTGGGTGGTCTGGAAGTCGCCTAGCATGGACGGCGTTGCAACAGGAGCGTGCAATATGTATTTTTTGCACGGCTGTCCAGGGCAATATGTTGCCTTGTGCTGGGGTGGTGGTAGTGGTGGTATTTTCAGTGTTTTTGACGAATGCACCAGTCTCCTCTCCGAGTCCATGCTGTTCTTCCGAGCATTTTGCGGGGGGAAGCGAGGGCTTGCGAAAGTTTGGATTTTTAACTCGGCTGACGGACAGGTCGTGTTTTGCAGGGCCGTCCCTGCAGCTGCCCTGCCTTGGGCGCGTGCATGCGCGGGGGCGCGTTTCTCCGGCGCCACCGGGTGACTGGTGCGGCGGAGAAATTGTATATATATTTTTCCTATAGACCTGTGTTCCCCCCTTCTCTCTCATCCACCTCCCTTGGGCAACCTCTGCAAAGGAGAAGCCATTTTTGGTCCTGAAGGAGCCCCTTTTGACGGTGGCAGGAGAGGTGGCAGTGAGGTTTATGTGAAGGCTGCTCTGGGCACCCCCAGATTCTGCATGCCAGACCTAGGTCCCCAAGGTATGGGCTTGGATCGCCCTCCTCTTAAGTTATCTCCGTTTCCACCAGGTCTCTCCGTTGTGCTCCTTCCACAGGTTGCAGGATTTGGCGTTCTGTATGCCCCCTAAGCACATCCGATCTCGCCTGATTTCGGAAGCTAAGCAGGGTCGGCCCTGGCTAGTACTTGGATGGGAGACCACCAGGGAATACCAGGCGCTGTAGGCGCCTGGATTAGGAACCTGCAAACCACTCCAGTAATCCTGCCAAGAAAACTCCATGGACATGGAGTCAGGAAGAGTCAGAGGCAACACACACACACATACTTCTAAAACATGCTGACTGCAGAACTGGAGAGCCACCTGATAGGGTCAGAAAGAACAAGTCTGATGTGCGTTAGCTTTTTTAAGCATGCATTTGCACCCAAAAGGTACTGCACAAAGCTGGGGGGGGGCACACACGTGCATTTGGACAAAGAAGAATCTATACAGCTATCAGTGTTGTTTCAGAACTTTAAAAGCTAGTGGGACATTGCACCGATTTTATAAGGGGGAGGGTGCGCTTGGTTTCTCTCCAAATACTGCATATCAAAGCAGCTCTTTTTATTTGGCCTGGACTTTCTCTCCTTCACCTTCACCAGTGCTGGAGATCTGCCGGCTTGCGCCACAATAGAGCCTCTGCTTGCCTCTGGGCCTTAATGGGTGGATGTGGGGCTTTTTGGCAGGGCATTGGTGCCATCAGAGAATCAGATCTGCAGAACTGCCTAGCAACCGCAACCACCTGTGTTGTTTCTCCAAGCTGTGCATGGTCGCCGAGGGCAGGACCGATGCCCTCTTAGGTCATCTGCAGCTGAATTCCTAAGAGTTCGTGGTGTGTTTGTGTACGTGGGGCTAACCAAGTTTGCAGCTCTCGTTGCTGAAGCAAGAGAGGTTGGCGCTCTTAAATGGTGTGGATATCTACCTAATGATGACCTGAAACGCAACAAGGGACATTCTTGATTAGAGATGGGCACGAATAAAAAAAATGGCGTTTCGTTTGTTGTTTAGGGGGTCCGTTTCGGTTCATTTCCGTTTTTCGCGAATTTTTGCAAAAAAATCATTTTTGTTTTTGTTCATTTTGTTACTGTTTTGTTACCATTTATTTCAATTTTTTGTGATTTTTGTTTAGCATTTAAAGCAGTTCAATGTATAGCCGTAACGAAAACGAAGTGGACGACAAAATTTCTGGTGTTTCTGTTCGTTTCATTTCATTTTAGAGACAAAATTTGTTTGTCGTTTCGTTACGTAACGAAATGAAAAAACGAAAATGGAAACGAAAAATTGTTCGTTTCGTGCCCATCTCTATTCTTGATGTTTGTGAGGCCAGGTGGATGGCCTGTGGGTGTCCAGGCCTGCTGCACACAAGCTTTTCCACTGCTGCTGCCTCCATTAATTTGTCAGTATTGATAAAGAAGCATTGATCTTGGCGCCACCTAGAAAATGTAGCATGGCTTTCTCTGGGGCAGGCGTGCCTAAAATTGTCCTGGATCTTCTGGAAAGCGTGCTGTATGGGGAGGATTACCCTTGGCCCCACCTACCCTCTCTTTGTTCCCACCCCCTGCAACCTTAACTCTGCCGCTTATGTGGCCCTTGATGTGCTTCCTAGATTGAAATTTGCCTCTAACCCTCGTGACGTTCCCTGTCTTGGTCCCCTTGCAGTGGCCAGAAAGTGTCCCAGCTGTTCTGCCACCAGGCCCGGTCGCACGGCTTTACAGGTGGCGTAAGACGATGCAGGCTTGTCCGGGAGGCCCGCTGAGCTTTGGCGGTTTGTCCTTCTGCTCTGCCGTCTGTCGTTTGGCCCTGCCATGTGGACTGCAGTTGCATCAGGGTGTTCCGTTGGCCCGCACACTTCTCATGAGGTGCTACTGAGACGCATCAGCAGTAGTTCACCGAAGTTTGCCGTGAGAGTCATTGCAAACGCCGGCCTCTTTGGACGTTGCGCAGGTTCGGGCTTGGATGGCATTTAAATAGGAGACTGCCGCCTGAGATCCAGAGCAGCCACAGCTGCCGGTTGCAGCTGGCGAAACTGAGCCCCATCACGCAGAATCTGGATTTACCATCAGTTTGGCCGTTTTCTTCTGGGGTGGGGGTACAGTAGGACCCCCCCCCCCCGTATCCACTCATTCGTTATCCACTGATTCATTTATCCATCGTTGGCAGGGGAAAAAATTAAATACTTAATTCAGCAGCAGCAAAGCAAGTTACTGTCACAAACAGCATCTGTAAAGCAAGCTACTGTCACAAAACAGCAGCCATAAAGCAAACTACTGTTACAAAACAGAAGTTTTGGGAATTTTTGGTGTTCTCTCTTATCCACGGGAAGGCCTGGAACCAATCCCCAGCAGATACTGGGGTCCTAGTGTATTTCTTACCCTCCTGCACATGGATAGGTTGGGAGGTTGTAATTTTCCCAACTTTAGCTTTTGAGTTTATGGAGAGCTAGGATTTGACGCAAAATACCCCCTTCGCGAAAATAACACAAGCCCTTCACCACTTCACTAGTCCTCGCATGTAGGTTCCAGCTGAATCAGAATCAGAATCAGTATCAGAATCCTTTTATTGCCCAAGTGTGGTTGGACACACCCGGAATTTGTTTTGGTAAAAAAATGCTCTCCATATGCAAGAAGGAAATAGAAGAATCGTATATTCAGCAATAAAAACACAGTACAGCAATGCAATATAACCTATTATTTAAAAAGAAGAAGAGAAAGCAAATAGTCAACAATTTGATAGCACTTGGAAAGAAGCTATCTTTATATCTAGTTGTCCTAAAATGTCATCCTGAGGGTAACGGTTGAAACTGATTATGTCCAGGATGTGTGGAATCTGTGTATATCTTCATTGCCCTCTTTTTTAGCTCGTGTGGTATACAATTCCACAATAGTTGGCAATTTAGTAGCGATAATTTTTTCCGCAGTTCCAATTATCCGTTGAAGCCTATATCTGTCCTACACAATGGTTCATGGAAATTTAGGGGCATTTCTGGAACAAGGAAAGTCCTATGCTTTCTCTCTAATTTCCTGCAACTTGTGTCCAGATGCTTCTAGTCCTGGTGGAGGAGCCCTGGAAAATGGACCATCAGCAGAAACTTTCCAGGCTTCAGTTATTACACACCCCATCTGTCCTTTTGCTGTCAAGTGCGGCATATGTTGTTACGCAAGGCAAATGTTCTGCCTCTTTCTGACAAATGTGGAGGACCAAGCATGAGAAATATAAAAATAAAAAAATAAAAACAGATTTCCCTGGAAGTAAAAGGCAGGTTGATTGCAATGCACAGGTTCTTAGCCATTCAAGATAAGAACAATTGGGGATTTTTTTAAAAAAAGGGATTCCTGATCTCTCTAAACCGCCAAACCAGCTGAAAGCTGGCTCCCTGCCAACCATTATCTGAGACATGTTTGGGTGTAAGGTATATAGAAGCAATTTTGTTTTTAAAAGATGTGTGATTTTTAAAATTTGTTTGTGTTTAGGTTGCAACTATGTATTTTCACCCAAGCCTATACTGTATAATGCATTTTCATATGAGTTTCCTACAAATGCATTATTAAAAGTTTAAAACGGGTGGGGGGCATTTCACATTGTTGTCTTGATGATACAACCACATTCAGGAAGTATCATGTTTCCCTAATCCACCCACCCTGTTTGCAGGTGCATGATTATATTTATTTGAGTTAAAAATATTAAAGGGGACACCAAGAAAACCTCTCTGTCAGGTGTTGCCATCTGGGGATGTAGATATTTGAAAAATTAAAAAGTTTTTTTTTTGTTTTTTTTGTTTTTGTAGTTGGGGATTGATTGTAAGGGTTTCCGTTTATCTTTCTCATGTTGGCCTCTTTTTTAATTGCAAAAAGAAAGTGCAAAAGTTGTTTTCATTTTGTGCATGCATGGAAACCTTCATGGTTTGCAGGGCACCCTGGGGAAAATTGTATGCTCTGTGCAAAAGACAAGGGCTTAGCGAGTGCAAAATGCAAGAGGGATTTTTTTCCCCCATGCAGAAAACCACAATGCATTCCAAAAATAATGAAGTGCAGGACTGTGTATGTTCAGGTGTTCATTACATCCCTTTGGCCAAGCCTCTGAAGCAGTTGAGTGAAGCCCTGTTGGACTCCTTGACCGAAATCCAGGAGTCAGTGACAAATAAAGGAAGCCTATTCAATCAGTAGGCCTACTCCAGTCGCAACTTGCTTCTGGATTTTCAGCCAACCTCTGAACCCTCCCTCAAAGCAAACTCGGCTGTGGAGTGGCAGCAGAATTGTAGCCCGAGTAAAAGGGGACCTCCCAAGAAGGCTGGGGAGACCCTGAGGTTTGGAAGAGAACCTCCCCATTGATTGATTGATTGAGTGAGTGAGTGAGTGAGTGAAAAGCAATTGGGTGAGGGAGAATAGCATTGTGAAGACTGTATGTCACCGGATGCCTGGTCTGTATGCAGGGGGTTCAGCTGAAGGCAGGGATGGGCGGATAGAGGGAATTGAGTTCTCTGGAGATGGAGGAGTCTCGTTGCCTGGCTGAGACTCTGAACATGGGCATCCTGTACGAGTGTTGCCCGTATTGCTCTCTTTAATCTTCCACTCTGGGAGGATGTGGCAAATTACCCGGGAAATTTTCTGGCTTATCTTGAATCCAGAATTTGAAACCGGGTCTTTAGGGTCGCTAGGGTTTCTCCTGCTCATTTTGTCCCCTCTACTTCCGGATCCGTTAGGCACAGCCCTGATTTTTCTGCCGCTTTTGAAAAGATTTGCGGCTTCTTGCCATTTGTACCTGCATGCATTCGTTGCGCATTCATTTGCACAATGCATGCATCCATTTGTGCATGCATCCACCATGTCTTCTCCCTCCTGCTCCCCACAGCCTCTGGATCTTGTGCTAACTACATGTTTGATCTCTCTCCCTCCCTCCCTCCCTCTCTGTCTCATCAGTTATTTTATAAGCAGGTGACAGATGTCTCCTGGCCTCTGCTGATCTTTTCTGATCACATGAGGAGTGAATGAGCATTTCTCTGGTCCCGTGTTATGATTCACCACCCTCCCCTTCAGTTCATGTTATTGGCGGCGCAGGGGGGGGGATGCCAGCCAAAATCTCCATCCCCTTCTGTCGAAATCCCTTCTGAGAATTTAAAAAAACAGATATTTCCTGATGGTGACCTTCTGAAGTGCTTTTTACCCTAGGCCTAGGAAGACTTGGGGGGTGGAATTTGAATGCATTCTTTAAAAAGAAAGAAAGAATGAATGAATGGAAACAAAAATAGAAAGCCGGACAATTAAAAAAAATCATAGGAATTTGGAAAGACTTCCCAATACAGTGGGATGCTGGCAGTGAACATACCATATTTAATCATGGATTCTTAGGAAATTGGACCAAACCTTCTGTCCACAACAGTAAAAGGCATAGAAAAGCCAGAACATTTAGTCTGTTAGAGTTGAGGTGCCTTTATGGCATGAGGCAGCCTCCTCATGCAAGACATATTAGACCAAAGGGAAGTAGGTGAAAGAAAAGGTAGTACAGTGGGTTGGAAGCAAAATCGGAATGGACAAGTGTTTGCTTTGAACATGGATTGCCACCTCTCGGATTGCTTTTTGCAAGGGTAGAGAACACAAGCCCTCCAGATGTTCTTAGACAGACCTTCTTATTGCAAGTCCAAGATGAGCAGAAGAGAGCGACTAAAATGATTGCTGGGCTGGGGCACCTCCCTTATCAAGAAAGGCTAAAACATTTGGGGCTCTTTAGTCTGGAAAAAAGGCGCCTGAGGGGGGATATGATTGAGGCGTACAAAATAATGCAGGGCACGAGTAAAGTAGATAGAGGGATGCTCTTCTCCCTCTCACGAAATACCAGAACTAGGGGACATCCACTCCAACTGTGGGTTTGGAGAGTAAGAAAATATGTGAAATACCGTGAAACACTTATTTGTACGAATCCCCAAAATAAGAAAGGAATCAATGGTACTAAATAATCTAATATGGCTCATGGACTTTATAGTTTGCTTCATAATTTTGGTCTGGTTTTAGTACACTTTTATGGGCAGTGATTGCACAGGATTGTAAATTATGAGCTAATGATATTAATTTGTCTAAATTAAGTGGTTGTCATTTTTTAATAAGTTAATACACCTTTTCTTATTCTGTGCCCTGCCTATGGCTTCAATAGATGCCATCGTAGCCATTATCAGTGTAATGTAAGTGTCGGACCTTTGGAGATACACACACACACACACAGACACACACACACACACACACACACACAGAGAGAGAGAGAGAGAGAGAGAGAGAGAGAGAGAGAGAGAGAGAGAGAGAGAGAAGGACCCCAGTATCCGCTGAGGATTGGTTCCAAGCCTTCCGTGGATAATGAAAACCGTGGATAAGAGAGAACGCCAAAATGACCCCGAAACTGCTGTTTTGTGATAGCAACCTGCTTTTCAGCTGCTGTTTTGCAACAGTAGCTTGCTTTGCAGCTGCTGTTTGTGACAGTAGCTTGCTTTACAGCTGCTCTTCGTGACAGTAGGTTGCTTTGCGGCTGCTGAATTATTTATTTTTTTCCTCTGCCAGCCGTGGATAACTGAATCAGTGGATATGGGGGTCCTACTGTATATATTTCCCCGTTGCAATTTGTATTTTTTAAACAACATAGATATGCTTCAGTGATATATTTAACGTGTCAGTGGACCAAAGCTTTGTTGACCTGCAGAGGCCTTACCCGCTAGTAGAATGACAGGCCTGAGGCCTGTAAAATGATAGCTCCTCTGGCCTCCTGTGGCGAATTGAACATCGCTGCCAGGCGATGATGCAGGCTTCTAGAGCAGCCGTTTGAAGGTGTAGCAGGGAGTGGGGTCTCTCATTCTTTTTTCCACGTTTCGGGGAGAAAGCTCGAAGAAAGAATGAGTCCTTGTTGAAGGTGCGGGAACCTCCCCGCCCCCTCTGTCTTGTTCAGTGAATGAAGGGCTTTTTAAGAGGAAGTTTGACTCATCTGAGAGGAATCATTCCTGTGCATTTACTGCAGATGTACTGTCTGTAACGCTAAAATCTAAGATCCCCCTCCCCCCTTGTTGGTGCTTCCATTTCGTGCGTGTACACAATTCCTTACTTATAAATTGCAATGCACACAACAACTTGGAAGCCTTCAACTCGCCCATGAGTCTCCTCACAATGTTACTTCTACAGGACTAAGGCTTTTCTTTTTCTACCGCACCCGTTTTTTTGGGTTTTTTTCACATGCTGGCTAAGTTAGGGCCGAACCCTTCTACGTCTTTCTTCGTAACTTGCTTTTATTACATTTACGTCAACGTTTGTTGTGCTCCTTTACACCACGTGCTTGTTTGGTTATCTTAAATATTTGATTTGTGTCGCTAAAGGGGCACATGAAGTTTCAGTTTGATAAGAAAACCAGCATTGTTTTGCATATATTTCCATCCCTCCCACCAAACAAACCCTCCTCGATTTTAAAAAAAAAAACCACACAACAACTAAACAAAAATGATTCCCTCCCCTCCTCTAGAGAATTTGCGGCTCTAAATCAAGATGTCATTTGGCAACTGGGTGATCTGTTAGGTGGATCTCAGGATTTGGGTGAGTTACCTGATAAGGAGAACTGCAGTGGTGAAGATTGAAGCCACAACAACCATTAAAGTGGCATTCAACTGGCACAGCCATGCAGTGTGGATATAATCGTGGTGGTGGTGGGTTTTGACTTGCCTGCCAAGACAAGCCAGAAGCTGTGTAGACCAGGCATGTCCAAGCTTCAGCCCTCCAGATATTTTGGACCACAACTCCCACAGTCCTTTGCCATTAGAAATCTAAGCTTAGAATTATGGGAGTTGTGGTCCAAAACATCAGGAGGGCCAAAGTTTGGACATGCCTGGTGTAGACCATCTGAGGTGGGCTGTATCAAAACAGGACACTCATTACCCACCCATGTTGTGGGGATGAGTAGTAAGATGATGGAGAATCCTGGGTCCTCTTCAGATTTGTCTTTTTTTAGCTTCTTCCAGGACTTGGGATGGAGGGGGTCAGTTGGAAGTCTGTTAATCAAACATCAGAAGCTGTCAGGCTGCTGTGACGAACGCCGTCTTTCCAGTGGCCTCTGGCCTTTTAGACCCTGACGTGGTGATGCGTTCAGTCTTGAGATGGGCTTGAACCTCAGTTTGGAAGTCCGTGCCGGGTGGGCTTGCCTGTCCCTCCTCCTTGTCTGAGTGGGCGATCAGCCAAGGAAGCAGGGCAGGGACACCCCTGCTCCTGTCAGAAATTGGTTGAACAGTTGGAAGAAGGGGAGGAGAGGAGTGCGATCCAGCTGGTGAGTGGGGGATCCAGGCAGGTAAAGGGATCCTGCGACACTTGTCAGTGCCTGGCTTACGAACCAGCATGAACCTACGAACCAAGTTTCATGCCCATCTCTTGTTTGGATGCAACTTCAACCACCCAGTGATGTTTTCAAGCCTTTGATACGAAGTTTGAGCTCCTATTAAAAGCAAGCTTCCACCACCACCCAGAAAAAAAAGAGAGGGGGGTTGGGTGGGTTCTGAGTCGCAAGTTGACCCCCAATCCATTCGAAAACAGAACAACACTCAAGTCAAGTCACTGGGGTGCCTTACGTGCAGCTTGACAAATGAGGCTGGCGACTCCAGTATCCATCCTGCAGTCACCCCACCTGTTGGCTGTGGTGGCCAAGGAGGGTGGGTATTGCTAGGAAACAGGCTAAAAGGAAAGGTGTTTTCCAAAGGTCTTCGAATGAGTAAGAAAAGGGAAGGAAGGCCTTGATGGCTGTGCGATTTCCGAAGTGATCTATTTTTAAAAGGGGCTTTAAGTGAATGCATAATTCCAGTTGGAGGGGAATTTTGTGACCAGCCAAATTCTCTCTCTCTCTCTCTCTCTCACACACACACACACACACACACACCTCCTGTTTCTTTCCCTGGGTTGTTTGTGTCTCACCCAATTATTTTGGTGAAGTGTCAGCTGAGTACAAACCTCCTTGTGCTATTTATAAATTCCCTTCACCTAGCAGCCTCTGTGTGCCTCTGTGTGTGTGTTTGTGTGTCTGTCCCACAGGCAGGAAGTTTGCAAAGGAGTCTTTGTGGCAAAGCAACTTGAAAACGGCTGCCCTGCAAAAGTTTCCAGACTTCCAAAATGAAACGGCGGAATTTCCAACACCGCTTGTTGGGTTAGGAGCGGGTCAGCCCGTGCACATCTGCTTGCCACGCCGGCGTGCGTCACGCTGGCTGGTGGCGGTGGCTATGCACTTCTGGCTCCGGAAAGTGATGGCAGCCACATAACTGGGGGCCACGGCTGATCCGTTTCACTCCGGGCGGTGGCAAGAATTCGGAGGAAATGGAATCAGCAAGGGGGAGGATTCGGGGGCTTGTTCTCTGCAGAAGAGCGGTGGTCCCCGTATGAGTTTTCTGAGAGCTGGTGGGGTGTCGGATGGAGGGTCAGGGCCAGGACTTAGGAGATGCGGGTTCAAATCCTGATCAACCACGGGAACTCAGTTTGGGAGGAGTGACAGTGGCAAGCCACTCCTTAAATGCTCCACATACTTTGAAAATTCCTGTGACTGCCAGACGTGGCCGGGTGCCTCAGGACAACAGCAGCCGCCGCCGCAGCCTGTAACTTGGGAAGCCAGAAGACTTGTGGGTGTGTTTGCAAAGAGAAATAGGTCACAGGGCTGCGACCTGTTTTCCAGCCGTCACAAGACACGTTCGGGGATTCACTCTCCAGCCTGACCACGATCCATGCTTAGCTGAGCCTTTTCTGGGTCCACCAGTCAGACTTCTACTTTTTGGGGCTCGGCTGGAGCCATTCCAAGACAGAAGGAATGGTCGCGTGATTGAGGTTGCCTCCTTTCAAGCGAGCCTTTTCCGGTGGCAATGAGGCACGCATCTTGGTGGCAGTCTGATCGCACCCTTGGGCTTCTTATTTGTTTGGAAATGTGGTGCTAGTCCTGGTGGAGGCTGAGAGCGACGTTGGACTCCTCATGCCTGTAGCATGGGTCTGCAGAAACCTCAAGCAGACTTCGTGCCGGCAAGTTATGGAAAGGCAAAGGACCATGGTTCCCTCTTTTATGCATTCTGGACAAAGATATGAAAAAGTGGGGCGTTCATTCATTCATTTAATACAGGGTTGGAGAACCTTTGTCCCCCCCCCCCCGTCTGTCTTTCGGTCTGTCTTTCTGCCTGCCTGTCTGATCTATCTCTGATCTACCTATCTGTCTGTCTGTCTTCTGTCTATTTGTCCGTTTATAAACGGACAAATAGACAGAAGACAAACAGACAGATAGGTAGATCAGACAGATCAGACAGATAGATCAGGTAGATTTGACTTCTATACTGCAGCACTCTGGTCCAAAGGCCACTCTGGGTGGTGAGCAATCATTTAGAACAAAAAATACAGAAATGTGCAAAATAGTAACATGCATGCATAATAAATAGAATAAGAATAAACAGTAAAGACAGTGCAATTGGTATGCTGATACAACTTAATATGACAGGATAAAACGAGGCCAGATTAAAATCCCTAGGAAAGTTTTGGACCACAACTCCCACAGTTCTTTCTCACTGGCAATATAAGCTTGGAATTCTGGGAGTTGCGGTCTAAAACATCTGGAGTGCTGAAGGTACGCCACCCCTGGTTTCATGTGTCCAAACAGCTGGCTTTCAAGACCGCTTGTCCCGCCAAGCCCAAACTAGGAGCAGGGAAGGCTGTCTTCCTGCAAGTCACATGGCAACAGACCTCAAGTTTCTAACCCTCAAGGTTTCTGTGAAGGTACTTGCAGGTAAGGACTGCTGAACCCTCAGAATGTCTTCACCTGCTTCTCCTCTGGCAGCTGCTGCTGCTGCAGGGTTCCTTTGTGAATATGGCTCAACATTTCACGTTTCTTTCGCAAAACTGGCATCCGGATAGAAAGCAACAGGAAGGATTGTGCTTGGCATTTGAAAAACTAGAACAGCAAATGGGCACCTTTCACTGTGAGAAGATTTACAGGGAAAGATACTCCCTGGACCAGCCTGGCTAGTAGTCATATGGGGTGAGTCCAGGTGGCTACCTACTTGATCCGTTGTTGGTGAAACGGCACCTCTGCTTGTGTCTAACCACGGCTTTGGTTGCGTCCTCTGTTAAAACCACTGCTTGGATACCTTGATGAATCCCCTGAACACCCAGATTGAGAAGGGCCTCAGCCCGAAGTGGCCTTGGGGTCTTTTTAAGGAGAAAGGCGGGTTTTTTTTGTATTTACTTCCGATCTCACCTGATTTTGGAAGCTAAGCTGGGTCAGGCCTTGCTAGTACAGTGGTCCCTCATATAACATACAGTTTGTATCACATAAAATCCGTACAACATAAACAATTCAGGAGATAGGGGAAATTTGCTTAACAGAATCGTCTATGGGGCGAATCCGTACAACATAATTAGGAGTTACTCTGTTTTCAATGCATTCCTATGGGAAATTTGTATAAAGGAAAATTTGCTTAAGAGAATTTCATTTGGAACGAATTAATTCCTTTATACAAGGTACCACTGTACTTGGATGGGAGACCACCAAGGAATACCAGGTGCTGTAGGTGCCTGGAGTAGGAACTGGTAAACCCCTCCAGTATTCCTGCCAAGAAAACTCCATGGACATGGGGTCACGAAGAATTGGTCATGACTGTAAAGAGACAACACACACACACACGTGTGTGTGTGTGCGTGTGTGCGTGTGCGGCACATGCGTGCATGTGTGTGTGCAAGCAATAAAATTAAAATTAAATTAATTTTATTACACAAATTAATATATTAACAAATTAAATATGAATTATTAATAAACTAAAAATAAATTTATATATTCCCAAGGAAGGAAGAGGTCTCAAAAAGATTCTGCAGGAGAGAGAACCCCATTTGTGAGCTTGCATTTGATCATAAAATAAACAAGTACAGTGGTACCTTGTATAAAGGAATTAATTCATTCCAAATGAAATTATGTTACCCATAGGAATGCATTGAAGGAGTGATCCCATTTTATGTTGTACGGATTCTCCCCATAGGCGATTATGTTAAGCAATTTTCCCTGTCTCAGGAATTTTTTATGTTGTACAAATTTTATTTTATACAAGCTGTTTGTTATACAAGGGTCCACTGTAGCTTAAAAAGTAGCTGCAGGACAGTCAGAATTTGTAACTCACTGGGGTGGCTTTCTGTTTGTGATTTAAAAACAAAAAAGTTTTGATCCAGGTGTCATTTTCTCCAGGAAGCATAAACATGAGTGAAAATATGTGCACATTTAGGATGTTGGCAGTTTCTTGCTGGTTTCATTGTTTCTTTTCTATTAAGATTTAAACAATGTAAGGAAACAACATGTGTGGTGGAGTTCCTCTGCGTTAAAAACCAGGTGCAGGTTGAAAAGGAGAAATTCAAAGGCTGAGCCACCATTTGGGGACCGGATGTTGACATCCATGACAATCCTTCCTCAGTCCTTAGTCATTCCTGTTGTTGTTGTTGTTGTTGTTGTTGTTGTTGTTGTTGTTGTTGTTGTTGTTGTTGTTGTTGTTGTTGTTGTTGTTGTTGTTGTT
>JAHTLZ010000054.1:9996899-10032346 GCA_023846285.1 Phrynocephalus versicolor
CACACACACACACACACACACACACACACACCTTTAGTGTGACTGCCAGCAAGAAGATTCAGGCAAAAATCAAAGAAAAACAAAACAAAAGTATTTGGGTGAAAATCAGGGGTGAAAAAACTAGGAGGGATGTCACTGCGGGGGTATATTATAGACCCCCAAGCCAGCCCCCAAGCCAGCCGGAGGAGTGGGATGATGCCTTCTGTGAGCAGATGGCCACACAGTCAAAAGGGAGAGATGTAGTAGTAATGGGAGATTTTAACTATCCTGATATATGCTGGCAGTCTAACTCAGCTAAGAATGCAAGGTCTAACAAATTCCTTACTGCCCTTGCAGACAATTTCATGGTCCAGAAGGTAGAGGAGGCAACAAGAGGCAAAACCATTTTAGATCTGGTCATAACCAATAAGGAGGACCTCGTAAATGGGGTCAAAGTGGTGGGATCATTAGGTAAAAGTGACCATGCCCTCTTGGAATTTGTTATACAGTTGGAAGGTGAAGCTAAGCATAGTCAGATAAGAATCCTGGACTTTAAGAAAGCCAATTTTTGTAAACTTAGGGAATTATTGGCTGTGATTCCGTGGACCGACACACTGAAAGAGAAGGGAGTCCAAGATGGATGGGAGTTCCTTAAAAGCAAGATATTAAAGGCACAATTTAAAACTGGGAGAGGTCTAAAAAAACCCGCAGTGGTTTACTAAAGAACTTCCAGCTCAGCTAACTATAAAGAAAAACAAGTACAAGGAATGGGAAAATGGGAAATGCACCAGAGAGGAATATAAGCAAACAGCTAATATATGCAGGGGGATGGTAAAAAAAGCTAAAGGACAAAACGAACTTAGACTTGCCAGAGACATTAAAGATAATGAAAAGGGTTTCTTCAGTTATGTCTGCAGCAAAAGGAAAAATAAGGAAATGATAGGCTCTCTGTGTGGCGATAATAACCAGTTACTAACAGGAGACAAGGAAAAGGCAGAACTACTCAACACCTTCTTTGCCTCTGTTTTCTCCAAAAAGGAAGAAAGAGATCCACTGGGACAAAGACTAGATGAGGTAGGATGGGAATTGCAACATAGAATAGGTAGAGAGCTGGTACAGGAACATCTGGAAACATTAAATGAATTTAAGTCTCCTGGGCCAGATGAATTACACCCAAGGATATTAAAAGAACTGGCAGAAGTAATTTCAGAACCATTGGCAATAATATTTGAGAAGTCCTGGAGAACAGGGGAAGTCCCCATCGACTGGAGGAGGGCTAATGTTGTCCCCATCTTCAAAAAGGGGGAAAAAGAGGACCCTAATAATTAGAGCCCAGTCAGCTTGACTGGGAAGATCCTAGAGCAGATTATTAAGCAGTCAGTCTGCAATTATTTAACAAACAATGCTGTCCTTACAAGAAGTCAACACGGGTTTCTTAAAAACAAGTCATGCCAGACTAATTTGATCTCTTTCTTTGATAGAATTACAGGCCTGGTGGATGAGGGGAATGCTGTGGATATTGCTTATCTGGACTTTTGTAAGGCCTTTGATAAGGTTCCCCATGATAGTCTTGCTAAGAAGTTAGTAGAAAGTGGGATAGATAGTGCTACTGTTAGGTGGATTTGTAATTGGTTGACTAATCGCACCCAGAGGGTGACCATAAATGGCCTCTCTTCAGCTTGGAGAGACGTGACCAGTGGGGTGCCCCAGGGTTCTGTTCAATATCTTTATTAATGATTTGGAGGAAGGAATAGAGAATATGCTAATTAAATTTGCGGATGATACCAAATTGGGAGCAGTTGCTAATTCCTTACAGCAGTGCTCCCCAACCTTTTTATCGCCGCAGACCGGTAAGTGTTTGATAATTTTTCCCTGGCCCGCTTGTTTTGATTTAGTCCATCTTTTCCTTCTGCGAAAAGATCTAGGCCTACTCTCTTGCTGAACAGAACTCCCTACACACACACACTCTCTCTCTCTCTCTCACTCACTCACTCACTCACACACACACACACACACGACCACCACCACCACCAACAACCGACGACGTCCATCCCCACAACCTTCTTACTGTACCAGAGGCACAACTGAGCCCGGTGACGGCGGGCGGGCAAGGGAGGGAGGGAGGGAGGGAGGGGACACGTGACAGAAGTGTGTCACACACACACAAGGCACACGCGCGCAACCCCCCTTCTGCCCGCACGCCCATCCCTCGGTGTGTGTCCCCACCACTACCACCACCTCCTCTCTGCCCGGGATGGAAGCGGCGGCGGCGGCGCACGACCCAGCCGACAGCCCTCCAAAGCGGCCTACGGGGGGGGGGCGCACTCCCGGCTTCCAATCCAGGCTGCGTCGCTGGCTTTTCCTGACGTGTGCCCCCTTTCAACCCCCTCTTTCACTCGCCTCTTCCTCCTCCTCCTCCTCCTCCTCCCTCCCCCCCCACCGCCGCTTCCAGCCAAAGGCAGGCGGGCGTGGTGGAGGGGCTCCTCCTGCCCCACAAAGCAGGGACGGGGGAGGGGGAGAAGAAGAGCCGACAGCGGCGGGGGTGGGCAGCAGGCCAGGAAAGCTCTTCCCGGATGAAAAAAGTGGGAAAAGTCCTCCCCCCCCAAAAAAGAACCCTCGCCCGCATGGGGTGCAAATGCAAAAAGCACCTTCCCCCCTGCGGCATGACAGGCGGGCATCCAGGCTGACCACTCACCCACCTGCCTTCGTCTTCTCCTCCACCCGCGATGTCCTCCTCCTCCTCCTTGACCTCCTCCTCCTCCTCCTCTTCCTCTTCTTGTTCGCCGGTTCCAGCGGATCTCCACCTAACTGCGCCGCCCGCCCGGCCCCCCAACAATAATAAGGCAGCCGAAGAGCTCTGGACCCAGCTGTGCCCTCTCCCCTCCTATTTAAGCCGCACGTAGAAGAATGGGGCCGCAGGCAGGCGGGCGGGTGCGCACGTGTGCATGCGCAGGAGCGGGGAGGGAAGGGTGGGTCACCGATAGGGAGTCGTAGCAGAAAGTGGCCGCTCCGCATCAGGCCCTCTTTTTTTCCCCACCCCACCCCTGTATCAACAGGCGCTAGGACCTTCCGGAGTCCAGCGGGACGATCGCCGCTCCCGTTCTTAGGCTTAGGGTTAGTTCCTCGGGCAGCCCGGTGCCGATTGATCCACGGACCGGCACTGGTCCGCAGCCCGGGGGTTGGGGAACACTGCCTTACAGGATAGGATGAAAATTCAAAAAGACCTTGACAGATTAGAGTGCTGGGCCAAAGCCAACGGAATGGATTTCAACAGAGGGAAATGTAGGGTGCTACATGTAGGTAAAAAGAATGAATTGCACAGGTATAGGATGGGGGATACATGGCTGGAGAATAGTACCTGTGAAAGGGATTTGGGAGTCTTAGTGGACCACAAATTGAACATGAGTCAGCAGTGTGATGCGGCAGCCAGGAAAGCCAATACAATTCTTGGTTGCATCAACAGAACCATAGTGTCTAGATCAAGGGAAGTGATAGTACCACTCTATTCTGCTCTAGTCAGACCCCACCTGGAGTACTGTGTCCAGTTCTGTGTACCTCAATTTAAAAAGGATGTTGACAACCTCGAGCGGGTGCAGAGGAGGGCGACCAGGATGGCTGAGGGTCTGGAAGAAATGTCTTATGAGGAACGGCTTAGGGAACTGGGAATGTTTAGCCTTTCAAAAAGAAGGCTGAGGGGGGATATGATAGCTATGTTTAAATATCTGAAAGAATGTCATATTGAAGAGGGAGCAGGTTTGTTTTCCATTGCTTCAGAGACTAGGACTTGGGGCAATGGTTTCAAACTACAGGGAAAGAGATTCCATTTGAACATTAGGAAGAACTTCATGACAGTTAGAGCTGTTTGGCAGTGGAAGATGCTGCCACAAAGGGTGGTGGAGTCTCCTTCCTTGGAGGTTTTTAAGCAGAGGCTGGATGGCCATCTGTCGGAAATATTGTGATGGGATTCCTGTATGGCAGGGGGTTGGACTAGATGGCCCTTGAGGTCTCTTCCAACTCTATGATTCTATGAGTCTATGAAATCAAAAGACAAAAAACATGTTGCCCCTTAAATACTAACTTTTATATTTTAATGCAACGTTTTGTGAAGTACATGTCCACTTCTTCAGGGACTTGCGGTGGAAGGAAGCAACTTTTCCATTTGTTGAAACTGTGGTTTGTGAAATCAGGAGTAACACGATGATGGTTAACCATGGTTTATGGTTAACCATGGTTTATGAAGCTGAGCAGGGCGGCTGAAGCTCTCCCATTGCACCATGGCTGTGCGCGGGAAGATTTTCTGGTGATGGAATCCTGGATCAGTCGAAGATGTTTCTGGTCTGAGACCAGGCGGAGACAAGCCTCAGCTCACAACCTGAGTTTGATCTTGGTGGGGTCAGGTAGGCAGTTCATGGTTTACTCAGCAGTCCTTCATTCTGAGGTCAGTAAAATAAGTATCTGGCTTGAAAGTGTTGTTTTCATAACTATATTCTAAACCAGTGGTTCTCAACCTGTGGATCCCCAGATGTTCCTGAACTGCTACCCCCAGAAATCCCTTCCAGCACAGTGAGTGGTGGAGGCTTCTGGGAGTTGGAGTCCAGGAACATCTGGGGACCCACAGGTTGAGAACCACTGGTCTAAACCACCCAGAGTATTCAAAGCTCTGTGGAGCATTATAGAATGGATGGAAGGATGGATGGATGATTTCTCTGAACTTCAGCTGGACTCTCAACTTGGCTTTGCAAACAAAGGGAAAGAGAAAGTCTTGGGATGTATATCCATTTGTAGTTTGTGCCGCTGGTGAACAGACAGGCTGTGTCTCACTTTAAGCTAGCGGAAGGAAGGAAGCCAGAACGAAGCAGAAGTAGACCAAGCTTGCGGCCATTCTGTGTAGCAACAGTTGGAGCAGTGAGAATTTTGAAGGAGAAACACTGAGGAAAAGCCAACCTCCTTCCTTCCTCTTTCATTTCATCCATTTAGTTATTTGATCTTTTTTGATGACAGTGGCCCAGAGTACAGCTAGGCGAGTTCACGACCCAGAAGCCGGCAGCGTGGAACAACTTAGTTGAAAGCGTCTTTTGTGGCTGCCAAAGGCGATTCCCCAGACGTTGTTGCCACCAGTTCCTGTTCTGTGCAACTCAATTTAAAAGGAGGTTGACAATCTTGAGCAGGTCCAGAGGAGGGTGACCAAGATGATTGAGGGTCTGGAAGAAATGTCTTACCAGGATTGGCTTAGGAAGCTGGGAATGTTTAGCCTTACAAAAAGAAGACTGAGAGGGGATATGATAGCTATGTTTTTTGAAAGGATGTCACATTGAAGAAGGGAGTGGTTTATTTTCCATGGCTTTGGAGACTTGGACGTAGAGCAGTGATCTCAAACTACAGGAAAAGAGATTCAATTTAAACATTAGGAAGAACTTTCTGATTGTTAGAGCTGTTCGGCAGTGGAAAATGCTGCCACAAAGGAGGGTGGTGGAGTCTCCTTCTTTGGAGGTTTTTAAGCAGAGGCTGGATGGCCATCTTTCAGGAGTACTGTGATGGGGGTTTGGCAGGGGTTTGGACTGGATGGCTCTTGAGGTCTCTTCCAAATCTATGGTTCTATGATTCTATGCTTATCCTGTAAAAGCAGTTGATATGAGAAGACTTGGGTCTTGCAAAAACTCTAGCAGAGTGCTAGGCCCCCACCTTTTATAGGCAGAAAGTCCTGGACTCGGTGCCGGCTTTTCTAGGTAGGGCTGCAAAAGGCAACAGCGGAGATTTGATGTAGACCAAGAACTGTGCTAGCCTTCACTTTTCTGGTAAGGTCGGATTAAATCCTTACATTCTAAATTCCTCTTGCATCCCCAAAGCCCTGGGGTTGTTTGCATCCTGGGAGAAGACCTTTTGACCCATGCCCGTCATTTCTTGCGAATTGAGTCATGGCGCCCTCCCTCGGAGAGGGAAGCCATTTCAGTGGGACGCTTGTGGATACTGAACACTTGGGGGCCAAGAAAGAGATGGAGTGAGTTTGATAAGGAGTGCGGTTCCCTCCGGTTGGAAGACAGATGGATGGATGGATGGACGGACGGACGGACGGACGGATGGAAGGAAGGAAGGAAGGAAGGAAGGAAGGAAGGAAGGAAGGAAGGAAGGAAGGAAGGATGGACGGACGGATGGACGGAAGGATGGATGGAGAGATGGAGCGATGGATGGACAGACAGACAGATGGATGGATGGATAGAAGGACGGATGGAAGGAAGGATGGATGGACAGACGGACGGATGGATCAATAGAATCAAACCAATGGATCTGACATAGTCTTCTCTGCTCAGGATGGTCAACTGGATACCCCCAGGAAGCAAGAGAGGGGCAGAACAAGGCCACTGTGTGGATGTGTTGAGTCGTGTTTTCCAGTACTCGGATGGAGGTCCCAGCTCAACCGCCTCCCCATTCTCTTCCATAACTCAGTGCCTCGTTTGTTGTTTTCTTTTCCTCACCCACAGAACTTTGAAGTGGAGGCTGATGACCTGGTCAGCCTTGTGGAGTTAGGACGTGGCGCGTACGGCGTGGTGGAGAAAGTGCACCATGCGCAGAGTGGCACCACCATGGCTGTGAAGGTAACGCTGCGCCCTTTGGGCCTTCTTTCCCCAAGAGAGAGTGGGGCTCCTGCGGTCACGGGTGGGGAAGCTTCGGCCCTCCAGATGTTTTGGCCCACAACTCCCACACGGACCTTTGCCCTTGGAAGTATAGGCTCGGAAGAGAGACCACATGGAGGGCCACCATTTTGAAACAGGTCTCTGGTGGTTTGGCTTTGATTTTTTTGGTATTGACTGGTTCCTTTTTCTCGCTCTCTTATTTTTCCAGAGAATCAGGGCCACTGTGAATACTCAGGAGCAGAAGAGGCTTCTGATGGATTTGGACATCTCCATGAGGACCGTGGATTGTTTTTACACAGTGACGTTCTATGGAGCCCTTTTCCGAGAGGTCGGTACGGGGCAGGGAATCTGCGGTCAATTGGTTCAGGGCCGAAGCAAGCCAGCCTGGTTTCCCCAAGAGACATCCCTGGAGTTTGTTATTTTTTCTTTTCAAAAGGGTGGATTATGCTTTTCGGGAAAGGGCTTCTTAAAAGAAGCCTCGTGGCGCAGTGGTTAAATGCCTGCGCTGCAGGTCAAACTGCTCACGACCTGGGGTTTAATCCCAGGTAGCTGGCTCAAGGTTGACTCAGCCTTCCATCCTTCCGAGGTCAGTAAAATGGGGGGGGGGCGGGGAGACAATGTGTAGCTTGCATATTGTAATTAAATTGTAAACCGCCTAGAGACTACTTGGAAGTGGTATGGGGCGGTATAGAGTGGTCCCTTGTATAAAGGAATTAATTCGTTCCAAATGAAATTCTGTTAAGCAAATTTTCCTTTATACAAATTTCCCACAGGAATGCATTGAAAACAGAATAATCCCTAATCGCAAGAATTTTTTATGTTGTACAAATTTTATGTTATACAAACCGTTTGTTATATGAGGGTCCACTGTATAAGCAGAACACTTTGCTTTTGCTTTGCTTTGCTTTTAATCACTTTTCTTGAGCTAAAATGTTGCCTTAGTGATTTCACCTAACGATGTCTCATTCTATTGATCGGTGCAGATATTACTCCTCATCTAATGTGTTTCCTTAACCGTGGTTTGGAGGTGGTATATTTTTAAAGGCAGTTTTGAGTCAAGGGAAAGCAGACTAGGTAGGCTATTTTTTAAAAAAAACGATCTAAGCCTGAAATATATTTTTTCCTTTTCCTTTTTTCTGCCTCTCGTTCTCAGGGAGATGTCTGGATCTGCATGGAATTAATGGACACGTCTTTGGATAAATTTTATAAGAAGGTCCTGGAAAAGCAGAAGACCATTCCTGAGGATATCCTTGGGAAAATAGCAGTGTCTGTGAGTAGCATGTCTCGCCCCAGGGAAGCAGGAAATGAATGACAGAGACACGGCCCCGATGCTAAAATATAAATGCAGCTACCTAAGCCACAGAGCAACAGCTGGCTGGATGGCTCAGTGGTTTGGGTCTCTGGCTATGGCATCAGAGGTTGGGAGTTCGATTCCCCCATGGTGCCTCCTGGTACGAAAAGCCAGCCTGGGTGGCCTTGGGTCAGCTGCAGAGTCCCAGGGTGACCCCGGAAGAAGGGGAATGGTAAACCACCTGACTCCTCCCTGAAAAGAGTCACTAGATGTCAGAATTGACTAGCCGGCACGAGGTTATTATTGAGAACCGTTTGGGAAATGTATTGGACATCTTTTGAAAGTTCTGCCTGCTTTGCCCTGGGCCAAAGTTATGAAGGGATGCGGGTGGAGAAGGTTTGGTTTCCCCAAGTTCAATTCCTAGAACCAAGGGTTTATCCGGGGGGGTGGGGGGGGCAGAAGGGTGCATTTTCTCCGGGGTGTGCAGCAATCTGGGGGCGCCTGGAGTGTGGGGCAGCAGGAGGAGGAAGCTGTGCACCCTCCCGCCAGCAGTCCTCTCCCCCCCCCCCGGCTAAGGCTTGCCGATGAGACCCCCCTCTGGCGCCTCTGGCGCCTCTGGCTCTGCGCACCAAGCAAGTGGCAAAGCAGGTAGGCAGACAGGGAGCGCGGTGGCTGCGTCGCCCTCCTCCTCCTCCTTGCCTTGCTTCAGGGCGCTGCGGGAGAGGTGTAAGGCACACACACACACACACACACACATCTGTCCCCCTGTTTGCCTATGTGCACGTGCTCTCCCCGTCCCGCGCCTGAAGGATTGGGCCCCTGGTTGCTGGGTGGGTGCAATGCGGTGGGGAGGGACTGCAGGAGGAGCGCAAAAAAAAAAAAACCCGAACTTTATCCCCAGGCGCTCCAAACTGGCCCAGAACCTCTGCCTGGCACAGCCAGTAGTCGAGGCGGATGGGACTTGGAGTCCGACGTGGAGGGCCTGCAATTTCCCTGACCTCTGCTCAGCAGCGAAGGGTCGCCTTGCCATTCTTTTCCCCTCCCGTTTTGTTTCTTCCAGATTGTACGGGCGCTGGAGCATTTGCATAGCAAGCTCTCGGTAATTCACCGAGGTAAGTAATTGTCTGCAAATATTCCTATACATCCTTGTGTCAGGCTTGGGAATTTGCCAGCCTGCAGGCTTCATGCAGCCTTATGGACCCCCCCCCCAACCCCCCGTGAGGGGGGGGGTGGTGGGGTTAGAGTATTTTTACCCCATCTTTCTCCTTGGAAAAGGACCCAAGGCTGTTGCTTTCTATGGCTATACTCCAGGCATGTCCAAACTTCAGCCCTCCTGATGTTTTGGACCACAACTCCCAGAATTCTAAGCCTGTATTGCCAATGACAAAGGATTGTGGGTGTTGTGGTCCAAAACATCTGGAGTGCCAAAGAATCGCCACCACTGGCCTGTATAAGTGTGGATGCAATTTTCAGCAAATCTTTCAGCTCTTTTGGGGTGATGCACACCCCACCTTTTGGGGATGCGTGCTGATATCGAACTGGCCTCCTTGCTTGAAATGTTTATCTGCAAAGTCCTGCTTTCTTCAGTTTGGCTATGATTGATTTATGACAGATAGATATTTTTATTACAGTCCTTAGACCAATTTAAAAGAGAAAGACCGTTGCATGTTCAACCTTTTCAGCGCAGGAGAGAACAAAAACTACCACTTGATTTAATCTAAACGCCATAGTCTGACATTTGGGCACACACCTGGAAGTTCACAAAGTGATAAGCTGGGCGCCACACAATATTCCAGCTGTGGTTTTTTTGAACATCTGCCTAAAATGATGGGTAGAGGTGTCCTCCCCCCCCCGATGTGGGAGCCCAGGTTCCTAGGGACAAGCTTACCAACGGGCCCTTTGCGTGCCTCTCTCTCCCCTCTTCTAGACGTCAAGCCGTCCAACGTCCTTGTCAACAAACAGGGGCATGTCAAAATGTGTGACTTCGGGATCAGTGGTTATTTAGTGGATTCGGTGGCCAAGACCATGGACGCGGGCTGCAAACCGTACATGGCTGTGAGTTTTTCTGTCAATGGGGCATTTCATCCCTTGCAATTCCATTTCTTTCCTTAGTTCATGTGCTTAAATTTATTTTCATCAACAGAACTAGCACCAGTGGACTCAGAACGTCTGTATGTTGCCGAATGACATCAGTTTGATACCATTTTAAGTGTCATGGTTCATTCCTGTCAAATCTTGGGACTTTCAGCGTGTGAGGACCTAAGGAATTCATTGTTGTAATACTTCTCTGCTAGATCTTTACATGCCATGTTTTTACCCCACAGAATTCTGAGTTTTGCAGTTTGGCAAGGGGCTTATACGTCCCTGCTAGGGCTTTCTAGCAGAGAAATAGAAGCCTCTTGCCAAACTACAAAGCCCAGAATTCTGTAGGGTAAAAACGCAACATTTAAATCGGCATTAGATTGACAGAACTGCATACTGTGGATACACGTTGATTTTATCTTGAAAAGACATGTAATGATAGGTGTTTTGGGAGTTTGGGGACTACAAGCCCCATTGTTCTCCATTGTGGAATGTCTACCCGGCAGGCAGGAGGACACCATTCTAGAAGTTTTTCCTAGACACCAAAGCATGGCTTACCTGGGAGAAAAACTGGGAATCATAGGAACAGGAAGGTATAAATTAAAAGGAGACTTTTGTCAACTGGCAACCCTGGTTTATACCCCCTGCTCCGGAGTAGGAAGACTTTCAGTTTTGGACCTTAGGCCGAAAGAGAGTTTCCAACTGCATCTCTGGTGACCGTATCTCAAAAAAGACATAGTTGGAACTGGAAAAGGTGCAAAGGAGAGCGACTAAAATGATTACTGGGCTGGGGGATCTCCCTTACGAGGAAAGGCTAAAACATTCGGGGCTCTTTAGTCTGGAAAAAAGCTCCCTGAGGGGGGATATGAGACGTACAAAATAATGCAGGGCATGAGTCAAGTGGATAGAGGGACGCTCTTCTCCCTCTCACAAAATACCAGAACCAGGGGACATCCATTCAAATTGAGGGTTGGGAGAGAGAGAACAGACCAAAATAAAATATTTTTTTAACCAGCGTGTTGTTAGTCTGGGGAACTCCCTGCCACAGGATGGGGTGATAGCATCTGGCCTGGATGCCTTCAAAAGGGGATTGGACAGATTCCTGAAAGAAAAGTCCATCACAGGTTACAAACCATGAAGGAGATGTGTAATCTCCAGGCTTAAAACCAGGGTACTTCAAGGGCCAGATGCGGGGGAATGGTATCAGGAGACAGATATCTAGTCTCATGTGCTCCCAGAGGCATTTGGTGGTGGTGGTGGGCTCTGTGAGATACAGGAAGCTGGACTAGATGGGCCTTTGGCCTGATCCAGCATGGCTCTTCTTATGTTCTTATGTTCAACGCTACAAGGAGAAGGAAATCTCTCTGTGTATCTGTCTCCTTCTCCCAGCCTCCTGTTGGGAGAAGGAGAGAGAGATACAGAGAGAGATTGAGATTGTGTGTGTGTGTGTGAGAGAGAGAGAGAGAGAGAGAATAGCCCATTCACCTGCTAAGCTTTGCAACTGACCAGAGATTAGAACTCTGCTCTTCCTGGTCACCATTGAGTGTCTACGTCACATCAACCTGCCGATCTCTCTTCTTTTCCACCTTTGCAGCCTGAGAGAATAAACCCAGAAGTGAATCAGAAAGGATACAACGTGAAGTCGGATGTCTGGAGCTTGGGAATTACTTTGGTAAGAAATCTAATCAGTGTTACAGGCTTTTTATTTTAATTTTAACATTTCTCGCTCACTCCGGCTGGTTGGCCTTGGGGCACCTTAAAAGGGGCGGCAGCGGGGGGACAGCCAGGGCTTTGAAGGACGCTGATGCTCCCTGACCCCCTGGGATCCTCCCGGCCTTGTTTTATTTGGGGTGGGGGTGGGGGTTAGGGTTTCAGAGGTAGCTCACCGCCAGCAAACGCGGATCTGCTGAGTTTGGGGAGGAGGGGGGGGGGGAATGATGGATCTCACTTTGAGACCTTCAAGATCAAGCCAACTTCAGCCCTCCAGATGCTTTAGACCACAACTCCCATAGTCCTTTGCCGTTGGAAATACAGGCTTGGAATTCTGGGAGTTGTGGTCCAAAACATCAGGAGGGCCGAAGTTTGGACATGCCTGTTCAAGAGGGAATCTGGTGGTTGGGCTGTGTGAGCCAGGCTTTGGCTTTGACCTGCCGGGGCTCGGCTTCTGTGGTGGGACGCCATGTGACGCTCCCTCTGCCCTTCTCAGATCGAGCTGGCCATCCTGCGCTTCCCCTACGAGTCCTGGGGGACCCCGTTCCAGCAGCTCAAGCAAGTGGTGGAAGAACCCTCCCCTCAGCTGCCCGATACTTTCTCTCCAGACTTCGTGGACTTCACAGCGCACTGGTGAGAGCTTTCTTGGACCCAAGATCCCTCCCTCCTGAAATGCAGCCGAGAACCCCTGACTTTCTTGGTGGCCTCCTGCTGCTCCCCTCTCCCAGTGGCCGCCACGCAATCAAAGCATCATTTTCGCTCCCGTGGCTGCCGCACAAAATAAATACAGTAGGACCCCCGTATCCACTGATTCATTATCCACTGATTCAGTTATCCATGGCTGGCAGGGGAAAAGTTAAATAAATAATTCAGTAGCTGCAAAGGAAGCTACTGTCACAAAACAGCAGCCATAAAACAAGCTACTGTCACAAAACAGAAGTTTTGGGGCTTTTTGGTGTCTCTTATCCACGGTTTTCATTATCCACGGGAAGGCCTGGAACCAATCCCCAGCGGATACCGGGGTCCTACTATACTGGATTTGTAGCATGGCGTGTGATTCCTCTCCCCCTCCCCCACTGCTGCCAGTTTTGAGTGGTACAGGTGGCTTTTTTTTTTTTTAACATCTCGCTGAGAGGCCCGGGACTGTCAATTCTCAATCAGGATCAAGCTCATGGCACGGTAAACCCTTTCCTGGAGGGATTATGCTCCTCCAGCAAACCTTGGGGTCCCTCCCACCAAACGCGGCAATAGCTCCTCATAGGCTCCTCCTTGGGGCTCTCAGAGTTATTGGGAGAAGTGCCGGTTTAGCAGCCCTTCATGAGGGGTGGGGTGGGGTGGGGTGGGGTGGTTCATCAGCAAAGGAAATGGCCGACGGTGTTTCGTTGGTGTTTGCATGTGCACGCTGACTGGTGCTCTTTGGTTCCTGAGCTCAGGAGTGTCTCCCACCTCCAAGCTCAGTTTGAAGAACACAGAAAGGTAGCTGCCCGCTGGGTCCTGCTGGACGAGGGTGGCCAGTCCCAACCTGCCTAGCAGTTCCACAGATTGTTTTTTCTGAGCTTGATCTGGAGAAACCGGTGATGGAACTGGGACACACAAACACAGAGAGAGAGCACTGCAGAAGGTCAATGTTCTACTTCGAAGCTTTGTCCCCTCCCCTCCAGCCTGCCTTCCGTGGGCCCAATGCATCACGCATCACACAGAGAGAGAGAGAGAGAGAGCACTGCGAAGGTCGATGTTCTACCTCTGCTTCATCCCCTCCCCTCCAGTCTGCCTTCCATGGGCCCAATGCATCACACACACACACACACACACACACACACACAGACAGAGAGCGAGAGAGCAACGCAGAAGGTTGATGTTCTACCTCTAAGCTTCGTCCCTTCCCCTCCAGCCTGCCTTTTGTGGGCCCCAACGCATCAGGCTTGCGCCTCAAGATGGGTGGATCTAAGCCATTCAGCGAACACTTCGCCCCATGAAAACAAGAAGGGATGCCCGTGATGCATGTTGGGAAAGCATGAACGTGGGTCGACCCAAGGAGAAAAACAAAACAGCAGCGTGTACAGTCTTAGCCTCCGAGTAGTAGGAGAACTAAACATGCCACACTAAGGCCACTCGCTTTCTCCAGCTTATTTTTTTTAAAACTTGAACTGCTAAAGTCTAATGGAAAATCTTTGTTCTCTCTCTTTCTCCCCCACCTCCCACCCCTTTGCTAGCTTGAGGAAGAACCCGGCAGAACGGATGAGTTACTTGGAACTGATGGTAAGTCTCCCCACATCTTGGTCCCCTTGTCACGCATCATAGACCTATTTGTGGGTTTCTGCTCTTCTGGTGATGTGCCATCATCAAGGGACCTCAGAAGTACGGCAACACTAACGAGGTTCTTTAAGGCACGGGGGGATGCCTCAGGGGTCATTAGACCCATGGCCCTGGCCCTTGATTGTCTTATGTCTGAGCAGGGATTTGAAGCTAGGTCTCCTATCCACGACCCTACGCTGGATCTCATGTTTTATTTCTATGGGCTTTCTTGGGCAAGCCGGGTTGGTCTGTGTAACCAGCGTAACAAAATGAAAGAAGAGGCTTGTGATCCCTGGAAGACAAACAGATGTGTCGTAGTGTCAGTGTTCGTGGAGTGCGACCCACTTTTTTTCAAATCTAGAGAATACACCATTCAAGGCGATGCAAACTTGTATACTGAGGGGCAGCTTTCCAGTTGCAAGGATGTGTGTGCTCAACTACATTATTTCCAGATTGCAGGGTTGTGTAGCATGATGGTACTATGGGGATTTAAGTACAGTGGGATCAGTCCCTGCAGTTTCACTTACATACTGCCTGAAAGCATTAAATTAAAAAATCCTGGATCTACAGAGAGAGAGAGAGAGCAAAGGGTCCACTCATCCACAATTTATCCACATACATACAGGCTTCATTTACCTGCAGTTTCTGACATCCAACTGTGGGGAACTTGGAAGCAATCCCTCACAGATACTGCACTCGTATTGTAGTTCATAGGTTGTGTCAATTTGTGTTTGTGAATGACTAATTCCAGTGCTCTCTGCAATGATCGTGGGAGCTGTATGTATTAAAACAGGAGGACTGGATCTTTGCACATAATGTCATTTCTTATTTTTTAAAAAAAGCTTGGTGTCAGCACTATTGTGCTTTGGCTCCAAGACACCAGAAAAAGAGAGAGAGAGAAAGAGGAGGAAATTGCCTTGTTTACAATTTGTTGAGCTCCATATGTAGCTGAGCTTCACACAGAGCAGGAGAGGTACATAAACAAGCTGCAAACAAGGCTGTTGGTCAGTTTCCTCCTCTCTCTTTGTGTGTGTGTGTGGCCAGTTAATGTGAATGTATCCAAGGAAACCAGTTTCTCAGGAGCAACATCACAGTGGATCAGTTTGCACTTTTTTCATTCCTAAATTTTGTCCACCTTGTAGGGTTGTGTCCTTCCCACAATGTTTTGTGACTTCTTTCGGCACCTTCTGAGCAGCGCTTTGCCCCTCTTTCTTTCTCTTCCAGGCTCACCCTTTCTTCACCCTGCACGACACCAAAGTGACTGATATGGTCTCCTTCGTCACAGAAATTCTGGGGGACGACTCTTAAATTTCAGCAGGTTGTTGAAGAAAAGGGAAAAACCAGCATAGCCTCGTCTCAGCTTCTTCCTCGGTGGGAGAGAAAAGGAAATAAGGACTTTACTTTTTTAGCATTAACGGGAGTTTTGCACAAAACACAGTGAATGCCTTGGTTGCATCTTCCCTCAACCAATTATTTTTGGACTTGTGCAATGATAATAATAATAATAATAATATGATGATGACGATGACGTTTAAAAGAGAGGATTCTATGAGCTATACATTTGTATGTGGAGAAAGGGAACTCCAGAATGCAATCTCGTGCCATCTGCTAAAGGATGCAGGCTAGGTCATATCTTGCAGAGACTCAAGCCCTCTGCCTCGAGTGATGCCGAGTTACTTCTAAGGGTTTTGCTCCCAAACGAATGCTTTAAAATGCAGCTCTGTACATGCTCAGGGACCCATTATGCCCACACAGAGCTGCGGGCATACAGGGCAGTTAGTGCACGGATGCCACAACCATGGGTTATTTCACGTGTCCGGCAGAATCTGATGGCCGAATCTTGTCCCGGGCTACTTTAAAACAAACCCAAAACAAATTGCTTCACCCTATAACAGGGATGGCGAACCTTTTAGAGACCAAGTGCCCAAACTGCGATTCAAAACCCACTACTTTTTCCGCAAAGTGCCAATACGGCAATTTAACCTGAACACAGGTGGCTGTGAAGAGGCGATGTTGGGTGCCCACAGAAAGGGCTCTGAGTGCCACCTTTGGCACCTGCGCCATAGGTTCGCCAACACTACCCTATAAGGATGCCCTGTACACGGTATATAGAAAACGAAGTCTAGAAACAGAAGGCGAGGTTAAAGAAAGCCACATCTGAAAGGAGAGTGCGAAATTTCGAGCCAACCGTCCCACTAAAAACCAAGCCGAACTAACGTCCGTCCGTTGTTATTTTTTTATGGGCTGTTCTGTCCGTTCCTT
Organism: Phrynocephalus versicolor; assembly: GCA_023846285.1. Classification (NCBI taxonomy): domain Eukaryota; kingdom Metazoa; phylum Chordata; class Lepidosauria; order Squamata; family Agamidae; genus Phrynocephalus; species Phrynocephalus versicolor. The sequence continues at coordinate 10,013,151 of JAHTLZ010000054.1, forward strand.
CCATCCTGACACGGAGGAGTGTTTAAATGCTGTTTCCACCCATAGATCCTATTGTTAGTCGCCCACCTCGGATAGAGGCCTGATCACATTTGCTGGGACTCACATCAGCTCTTGGGGATGGCAAAGTTTCTCTCCTAGAGCGTCGTGGTTGGCGTTTAACTTGGGTCATTTTGGCATGGAAATCGGAGTCCTTTTTGCGCTGAAATGGTGGCTGCCTTTGGATGCGTGGTCTGCCTTCACCTCTTTACCCTGCCACGCCCTTCTGAACGGTCGTCAAGTGAATGAATCCCCCTCTGTACATACATGGTGGATGATTCTGATGATAATCCATCCTTTTTTAAGGCAGATGTTTTAACGCAGTTTCCCCTTTTCTAGAAGAGCAAAGGGAAATATGAATTGCGATGTTATGCCGATGTTTTTCCCCATTCTATATTTCTGCTCCCCTCCCTAAACCCAAGCAACTGATCTTTCATCTTATTTATGTCCTCTTTGGTTTTTTTGTGCATAGAAATTATTTCAAAAACCCAGTTATGTCAAGATGAGTGGATCTAAAGCTGTAAGAAAGCTTGAGGGAGAACGCCTCTGGACTGAACCTGGAAAGCTGCTTTTGAAAGAAAGAAAGAAAAAGCAACCAGTTACAGTCTAGTTCCAAGCCTCCCAAAAGGAATGGGTTACCACTATAGTCGCATTCAAATTTCCTGTTTTTCAAAAGTAACTAGAACCATAACTACGTACTGTTTCAGAGCCCAGGATGGTTCTCTTCCGCTATTGAATGGAAATAACTCCCGGCATACATGCCACTAGCCCAAAAGTTACATTATCAAGGAGAAAAAGTGCCCCTTGATAAAGTTATAGAGGTGATCTCGCATAGTTACTATTTAATTCTGAATAACTAATTCTTTGTAAGTTAGTGACTTCCACATTCCGGCTTGAGTGTCCTTTCAGATGTGGTGGGTTACATCGCCCCTCCCGGGTTACACTATCAACGATGGTGGCAGTTGGGAATGTTTGTAGTTATTCAGTGGCAAACTGCCCTCTGCTCCTGGAAATGACAGATGCTGGCCCTCAGTGGCTAGTAGGCCATTAATTAAGCCCCCGCCCCCCTTGACTTGGCCTGGTCTCCTTTTGAAGGCAGCGTCACTGTGTCCTGTCAAGGTTCAATCGATTTTAAGGGACACTTTTTATGAAGCTCCCCACCCTGGGTTCTTCCTCGGCCTTGTTAATGGTTGTTGAAAAAGCAACAACGTGCACCTTCTTAAATCGATTTTAATTTCTCTCTTGTCCTTTTGCCTTACGCCCGAGCGTGCCTCAACACTTGCTCTCGAGAAACCCTACAAGCAGGGCATCATGGGCACGGTCCGAGTTGCAGCTGCTGCCGTCCCACAGGGGTAGTTTTTATTTGGGTCTATGAGCCTTTTTACACGACCCCTAAAATCAGCTGCAAAACACTTGCAGATCCGGAGCATAAAATTGTTTTCCCTCCAGCAACGGACTTTAAAAAAAAATAATAAAGTACGCCCACGCCCACTTAAGCACACCCCAGCACACTTTACAAGTACCTGGTCTCCAGAGGTAAAAAAAAATTCCGATGTGGATTGTAAAGCTGTGGATGCCGGGCTCTCCTCACCTTCTGTTTGTTTTTGTTGTCCCCGCCACCCCTTTAACAGACAGGAATCCCTACGGGACTGCTCCGACGGCAGGCGGAGGTGAGCCTGCATTTTTTTCTCCCTTTCTTTCTCCCTCCCCTCACCACAGACAGAAGCAACAGAGTGCAGAAGGGTGGGAACACAGGAAGAGGAACAAAACCCACATGATATCTGGCTGGGGGGGGGGGTCCGAATTTAAGCTACTAGCGGATCTTAGGGGTCGTGTAAAAGGGATCTTGATTTGGATGGCGTTGCTATCCCTTCGAAGTTTCCTTGAATATTTTGGGGATTTATTTTTATTTTTATTTTTAAATTTTATTTTATTTGTTCATTGCATGGTTTGGACTTTTTAAGCATACTTCCCTCTTGCGTTCCTTCCCTGCCTCCAATATATAAAATTGATCGAGAAGGCAAAGGACTCGGTTGTGAAGGGGGGTCTTTGTGAAGCAGAGGTGACCTCGTGTGCTGCAGGTTGATCTTGGTGTGGAGAGCAGTGGTATCTTCCTTTTATTACTCACCCCCCTTCCTTTCTCTTCTTCCACCCCCTTCCGTGACCCTCACTTTTCCCAAAGAAAAGAAACAAATGTCTTCTTTTACCTAGGAGGAAAAGAAACGTGGGGGGAGGGCGCTTATGATTTGGGGAATCGTTTGTATTAACAGCTAACTCGGTCATTGGTATTCAATAAAATCAACCCAGACCAATTTTCTTCCGCGGGCCTTCTTGAAAAATGGCAGTTGGCAGCCTTGGACCAACCTCTGTGCATTGCAGGCAGATGCATTAGAAGCGGGGAGCAATTAGCCTTCCGGAGACCAGATTTCAACAGGGCATCGAAACAAGGAAAGCCAATTTGCAAACGGCAGAAGCCAAGAAAAGCTGGGGTTGTGACAATCAGATGTCTTTTTGGCACTTAAGGGATTTCTGCTTCTAACGACGAGCTCTCTGTGTTGCATAGTTGGCTCTCCAAAATTTCCACAGATGTATGCAGGGGTTTTTAGGGGTTTTTGTTGTTGGTGTGTGTGTGTGTGTGTGTGTGTGTGTGTGTGTGTGTGTGTGTGTGTTTGGCACGCTTGGCCTTTGTGTTGGCAAGGTCTTCAACTTGATCCTTGACTAGGGACGGGGAGTTCCCAACTCCCAAACAGCCTTAGCCTTCATAACCGGGGAGGATGGGCTTTGAGAAAAGTGTGATACCTGTCTTTCCCCTAGATCACTAGTGGCAGAGAGCACCCCTCCCTGACCTTCTGGATATTGCCATATTAGAATACCCAGCATTCTTCAGTATATCTTGGCTGGGACTGACGGGAGTTGGGAGTCCCAACAAGAGCTGGAGGGGGAACCGCCTGGGAAAAGGGATGTTCTGTTTGATCAGTCTCTTTGACATGGCAGTTAATCAAACCACCCATGGAGGCAGCTTTCCGAACAACAGCTTCCTCCCAGGCACGCAATTCTTTCAGAACTCCACGTCTCGTCAAATCTGCCCTGCAGATGACATCCTTATTTTGTGATGACCCCACCACATTGCAGTAGCAAGCTGATCTGCCACCGGTAGGGAAAAGACCAGACGTCCTTTAGCTCTTGAGCAACCTCTGCTTATTCTAGTGCCGCTGGCGGGGTCTGCCGTTGGGACATGGACTGCTTTGCTGAGCTGAACCTAGAGCGGAGAAAGGAGCTGCCGTTAATTGCTTTGCAAGGTTTCTGGACAGCCTTACAACAAAAGGTCCCCTGAGCTGCTTCCAAAGAACCGGAAACATGCCAGTTTTTTTCTTCTTCTTTTCTTTTTTGCTTTTAACCTTGAGCATTGGACCATCGCGACGGCCTCCCGGGCGGCTTTTGGGTTGCCGTCCTCGTAAACACTGGTGTTCTCCATCTTAATTAGAACTTCCTCTTCTTGAGCCATATTTTCAGAAAAGAAATACATTGATAATAGAACTTCAGAGTTGGAAAGGACTTCATGGAACACTGAGTCCAGTCCCCTGACAAGGAGAACATAGGAACTGAACTCCCAACTCCAGAACACGACGCCTTTAAACCATGGAGTTATCTCTGGCCTCATTTTCACAGCTGCCCTTGACATTCTGGTTCTTGGACTTGAGGCCGCATCTTGCAAGACCCCTTGTTCTGCGGCCTGATTCAGAACCCCTGGGCTGGGCTTCCATCTGGCTGGTGGGAGGAGAGGTGTGTTTTATTTATTTACAGTTGACCCTCGAATATATATAACAAGCGGTTTGTTTAACAGAAAATCCGCTTAAAGGGAAAAAAAATTCTGGAGATAGGGGGAAATCTCTTAACAGAATCACCAATGGGGCGAATCTGCACAACAGAAAAACAGTTGTGATTAGGGATGAATCCATTTTCAATGCATTCCTTTAGGAAATCTGTACAAAGGAAAATTTGCTTCGCAGAATTTCATTTGGAACGAATTAATTCCTTTAGACAAGGTACCACTATTTATTTATTTTTGTATTTCTGGACCACACCAACTTTCCCACGCGAACTCTGGGCAGTTTACACGAAAGCTAACAATAAACAAACAACAATTAAAAGCAGTTGGATAACAGATCAATAAAAAACGGGATTGCCTGGCAAGAGGCACAAAGGGAGAAAAAGACACATCAGACACAGGAGGAAACAGTTTTCTGTTCCTAGAAGCAGTTGAGTCCTCTTTTTTTTTGAGCACAACAGTTTCGCTCATAATATAGGGGTATTTGTGGAGAAACCACAATTGAGCAAAATCTGGGGAAATCGTCTTTACAAAAAACAACCCTTATTGGAAATGGCAGACATCTAAAAAGAGGAATGGTCAGATTCTGCGCTGTTTTCCTCCGCCATTTCAGCAACCCACAACCACTAGATGGTGCCCTCGGATTACTCTTGTACATTCGCAAATGGTGGCTCTGTTGCTTTGGGACCCTGGGCTGCTCCTCCTGTCCTCGTGAGGGAGTGGAGAGCAATGTACCTGCCACTGCCATATCTATTTTTGTAACTTTACGGTGATCCTAAGAGAGGTCAGGTGCAGGGAGAAGTGGAGGAGACTTCATGTGATCCAGAATTAAAAGTGATTTCTGCAATGCTGTGATTCTTGTGCCAAGTTCAGACCAGTACATTCTTGGGTCTCCTTCGCCTCCCTTTCAACAGGGCTAGAATTCACAGGGCATCCCCTGCAAATGACAAATGTTTATTTTATTGGCATGCATGTGTTTATCGCACAGGTGGGAGGGGGAAACTTTTCTTGGACGAAAAGCAAAAATGCGTATGGCAATGCTTTTCAGGGTTATCCAGGTACAGTGCTCGGAACTGCACTACCATTGCCTTCCTCTAGGGGCGCCGAAGAACTGTGCAGCTGTCCCAAGGTCACACAGGCTGGCTGTTCTCTCAGGAAGCAAGCCCAGTGGGGATTCGAACTCTTAATCTCCGGCTCCACAGCCAAAGTTCTAAACTACTGAGCTATCCAGCCAGGTTTTCTTAGGTGAGAGAGAGCTCCCAGAATCCCACACCCTGCAGGCCAAAGCAGCCAAGGGATCCCCTTGTCACAGTACAATAGGGCTCCCGTATCCACTGATTCATTATCCACTGATTCACTTATCCACGGCTGGCAAAGGAAAAAAGTAATTGGATTATTCAACAGCTGCAAAGCAAGCTACTGTCACAAACAGCAGCTGTAAAGCTAGGTACTGTCATAAAGCTGCAGCTATAAAGGAAGCAAGTATCACACATTTTGGGGGGTGGGGGTTGCATTCCCTCTTATCCATGGTTTTCATTATCCAGGGGAAGTTCTGGAACCAATCCCCAGCGGATACAGGGGTCCTACTGTAATTCGAAAATGTCAAGTTTCCCAGCTGTGCTGTGTTGTAAATATCTGGTTAGTAGGGAGTTGTCGTAGGCTGGGCCTTCTGGTCTTCAGACTGGTAAAAGTAATCTTCCTGGAGTGCCTGAAAGCAGAAGGGGGGGGTTATGCTAGGAGGAGCATCCTGTGTTCAAGTTGACTTTGGTTGTTCTCTCCCACCGCATTTTCTGCAAGGAGCCCAAGATGGTGTTTAAATTTTTATTCGGGTGCTCCGTAGTCACATGGCAGCCTTCAACACCGGGTGGAATGTATGCCCCTTACAGATCAGTGGAGTCCGGTAGCTCCATTCCGAGGTGGCATATTCACTCCTCTTGTTCTTCCCCTCGGCCAGCTCAAAGGCCTTGCCCTCAAAACCTTCCTAAACTGGCTAGGAGCCAACTTCTGGTGGCAGCAGCTGGTTTGTGTCCACCCCACCCCTCTCCATTGTTGTGGGGGGCGGAGGAAGCGACAGCATGCATTGTTTGCTCCCAACAAATGCCCCATTGTTTTGTTTTTTGTTGTTGTTTTGCAGGAGTGGGTGGGGAGAATGCGTGGCCCGGGGTCATGAGCTATTGTTGTTCCCCCTGCACAAAAGGGCCATTGGTCCCTGGAGGTGGCAGCCTTCTGCCTTTGCCATCACGAGACCAAGCTCCAAATCACCCAACTGTGTAATTAAAGCAACGGGCTCTTGTTGTCCGGATGATAGAAGGAGCTGCATGACTCCTTGAGGGATGGGAATGAGGCGAGTGGCAAGCAAGGATCGACATAGACAGAGCTGCTCTTGCTCATCCCTGGGTTAAGATGGCAACGTAGCAAAACCTGAATATGTATGCTTGGTTTGCAAGAAGTGGCAGGCTTTGGAGAAATCCGCACTCACACCCTCTTACGCCAATGCTCCTAGAATTCCACCCCGACAATCACAGGCTGTGCTGGCAATGGAAAATGGGGCTGCTGATTCCAATTTCAGGGGGCTATCTGGGGCTCCACTCCAGGTTTTACTCTCTACTATGCAGAAGTGTGCCAAATGCATTGAATATACACTGGTACCCCGACTTAACAGCAGCTCGACTTAAGAGCAGTTTGACTTAAGAGCGGAAAACTGTTGGCATTTTAACTGCCGCCCTACAAATTTTAGATATGGTCTGCTCGACTTAAAAATATTTGTTTCCATTTTTAAATTTTTTAAACTTATTTTTTCAATTTTTAGATAAGTACCCCGACTTAAGAGTAGTTCGACTTAAGAGCATGCATTCAGAACAGATTAAATTTGTAAGTCAAGGTACCACTGTAGTTCCAGCACCTTGGACAGTTCCAGTAAATAGGTAATGAAAACCTGGAATGGATCCACAGCACCTCAAACGTTGGAATCCAGCTTAGGGGGGCAGCTTTTGTTGCACACAGCTCTCCTGTGCCTTTGCTACCAACTCCCTCCTAGCATCTGCCCCCTGAGGTGGTCACCTCACTCTGTCTCCCGGGAGGGTCTGTGGAAAAGCATTTTTGGCAAGTTTAATCCTGATGGTGCAATCAATGCCTGTTAACGTTACAAAAGACCTGCGGCTGCGGTCATAAAACCAGCTACAACTGGTATGTCAAGTTGGAACAGCCGAAGCAAGCTGCATTTTTGGAACTCTCCTAACGAGGTATGACTATAAGGACTATCTCAATGAGCCCGTGTCCTTCAAACGTGTCACAATGTCATTAATGGGATTTGAACCTGGGACCTTGAGGAAAAGCAGGCCAAGAAGAAATGAACCAAAGGGAAAGGATGAAATCAGAGAAGCCCAAAGTCTTTTCTCCTTCAATTACAAACTTAATAGCTACATCAAGGACCATTAAAAATGCATCAGGCTGAATAATTGAGGGACGGAAGAGGGGAGGAGAATCCATCATTTTAAGACTGCTTTATTAGCCCATAAGGTTTTATTCTCCCCCCCCCCCATCCTTTACAGCTTCACTTTCCTATTTTAGGTTTCTGGCAATAAAGAAAGCTTTATTCGCTAAGTCCCTCGGTGCATTTGCTGTTTCCTGCTAGCGATGTTCCTTGCCGAACAACTCTGCTCAAGTGAGAACGGGCTGATTCTAACTGAGATTTCCCTGCCCACTCCTTCTGCTTAATGAATCGGAATTCTAACATGGCTTTTGCACCTAAAAACACAAGCCAGTTCCTAGAAAGCAAGTAAGAAGGCATTTCTATCCAGCCCCTGCATTGCTTTAAGGACAATCCGCCTGGGACCATGTGCTCAAGAGGGGGGTGGGGGCGGGGCCAGCAGTGGGTGGAGCCTGAGGCCTCATAGGTGGGACATGATACAAAAGTGGGTGGGGCTGGCAAAGTGGGGGTGGGGTTTCAGACTAGGCTAACATGTGCATGCAGCTGGCCAGAGGTCTGAATGCACGGGGTGGCGATGGCAAACCTTGGGCAGGACCGATTTCAGGGACCACAACTTCCATAATTTCCAGCCTGTGTCACCAATGGGACTTATGGGACTTGTAGTCCAAAATATCTAAATAGCTAAATTTTGGCCACCTTTTCTTCCCGTCCTTGTTCATATGCCAGGACGGACACAGTCATGGTTGGAAAGCCCTGGTTTTACTATAGACGGACGTTCTTGGAATTCCACAGCAGGTACGATCAATGGTAGCCCTAACGCTGGGAGTTGTAGTCCAGAATAGCTTGTCGACAGGCCGTTTTTAGGACACATTTCTAAAAGAGTCGTCCTCCCTTGCAAGCTGTTGGATTGCTTCATCACCACGGTCTTCCTAGAACTGCACATCTGGATGGGACCCTCTGAATCAAGGAAGACCAGTAGGGGAATCGAACCCGTGACCTCTGGCTCCACAACCAGGTGCTTAAGCCATGGAGCTCTCCATCAGTTGGTGAGAAAGATCCCGTACCCCAAAAGTAACGCCTCCAGCCTTGTCTCGCTATGGACCGCTACGGGTCTCTCTGCAGCACAGAAACAGGTGGTTCTTTTAAGGGCCGCCTTTATGTGCCGAGAGGTATACTGTGACTGAATATGGAAGCTCTATTCAGGCACCACGCATGAACAGCGACTAGAACTCCTTTCCATGAAAATGGCCTGGGATCCATCCTGTAGTCCAGGGCTGTTCAACTTTGAACAGGCCAAGGTCTGCTTTTTCTAGCCCAAAGTGCCTGAGGGCTACTACACTAAAACCTCTACTTAGGAATTTTATCCGTTCCAAGCACATGCTCATAAGTTTACAAAATGTAAGTAGAGCAGTGTTTTCCCATAGGAATGCATTGAAAACCCATTAATCCATTCTGGAGGGAACAGATTTCAACGTGCCATGGCCCTTGAACTGCCCTGCTTGGCTGAGACAGTGGGCTGGCAGACCCAGAACTTTGCTGGGGCAGTGGCGGTGGTCCTTGGGATGGGAGAGGGAGGAGTGGAGAACTTATCTCCTCACTTTTTTTATAGATGGCTGGTGGGCTACTTTTGAACCCCGTGCGGGCTACCGGTAGCCCGTGGTCTACCTGTCGTGCAGGCCTGCTGTAGTCTTTACAGGAGCTGTATTTGCAGGGGGGCTGCCCAATGCAATGTAATAAGAGATTTCCTGGTGATCTATATTAAAAAAAAAAGATCCTATACTTTCGCAAAAGCTGAGCCAGGGGTGGGGGAGAATATTGTTATTTGCATCATCAGTGGAGCACCATGAGAACATCTGATGTTTGCAGTGCTGAAGCCTTTTCCGGTCTCCCAGCTGGCAATCGCCCCATAGAAATGGGAGTCATGGCTTGTTTTGTTTTGGTGATTTGGCCACGAGCAGCCCTACCCTTGTGCCTTCGGAGCAGTGTTCCGAGCTGCTGCTCCGAACTTCAGGGGACCATGGTTTCCCCCTTCTCTGGCCCATCTGTCTACAGAGGAAACCTTCAGCTGCTTCATTTCTGGGCACGAAACTCCCGTCGGAAGTGTAGTAACAGAGCAAACGAAGACCACAACAAGTTTGGCAGCCTTCCTTGGAATGAGCTAGCGGGTATTTAAGGAAAGGTTAAGACCGCATGGGAGGGCTATTTGTAGGTTTGGAAAGGCACCAAAAGAGATGGAGAAGCAGGCAAACCATCCCCCACAGCCAGAGGAACCGGTGGGATCCTTGCTAAAAAAAAAAAAAAAAAAAAAAAAAAAAGACCCCGAAACTAGACATAAGAACATAAGAAGAGCCATGCTGGAACAGGCCAAAGGCCCATCTAGTCCAGCTTCTTGTATGTCACAGCGGCCCCAGCAGATGCGTTTGGGAGTGCAGGAGACTAGATATCTGTCTCCTGATACCACTCCCCTGCCTCTGGCCCTTGAAGTGTCCCGGTTTTAAGTCTGGAGAGGACACATCTCCATCATGGTTTGTAACCTGGGATGGACTTTTCCTCCAGGAATCTGTCCAATCCCCTTTTGAAGGCATCCAGGCCAGATGCCATCACCACATCCTGTGGCAAGGAGTTCCACAGACTAACAACGGGCTGGATGAAAAAAATATTTTCTTTTGTCTGTTCTTACTCTCCCAGCCCTCAATTTGAGTGGATGTCCCCTAGTTCTGGTATTTTGTGAGAGGGAGAAGAGCTTCCCCCTATCCACTTTACTCATGCCCTGCATTATTTTTTTACATCTCATTAATGCAGGGCAGGAGTAAAGTGGATAGAGGGACGCTCTTAGGATCTTCTGCAGCACTTTGTGTTCCTTTCCCTGACAAAGGATCTCGTGTTGGGATGTTGACTTACAAATAGGTATGGGGATTGGGGAACCTTGACGGATGATGTCACCGGCGGGGGGGGGGGTTGCTGCTGCCTTAGAGGAGGAGAATTGCCTGAATCCCCCTCGAAAGAAAAGAAAAGAAAAACCTGAACTTTTCCAAGCTCAGATGAGGTTGTATTAATAGTAGACTTGCACATGCAGTTTTAAAGAAGAGTTCTTTAAAATAAAATAAAATAAACAATGCCGCAAACCCACCGGTTCCCCCAGGTGGCTGATGTCTTAAATAAATGGTTCTGTCACAACTGGGCCTATGGAGGTGCTTTGGCTCCTTAGGAAGCTGCTTTGTTCCGAATCTAGCACGAAACGGACGAATCCACAAGTTATATCTTCTAAATGCACCATCTTGCTTCTTGGCCTGACCCTTCCTGGAGAAATCCGATTAAATGTGGTGCCTCATTAACAGCGATCAGTATATTGCATCTCAAAAAGGAACTTGCAGATTGCTTATTACTTCTTAGAAGTCAAGTTGTGGCTTTTGTTACTCTCATCACAAATAATTCATCATGCTGTGTTATTAATACTTCACACTAGTATTTCCAGCTAGCTGATCCTGTTAATGCACATAGGCATTATAAAAATAGGAAAGGCTGAATTGAACAATGTTATTGTTTTCCCGGCCGCTTATAATCACTAAAATAATAGCACCAAACTCCTTGTCCAAATATCTCTAAACTGCCTTTTAAAAGGAACTTTTGAAAAGAACAAACATTACTAATGGTATCGATAAAGCTTGTTACTTTAGTATAACTCTGTAACGCAGGGAAAGAGCTGCTAAAGGAAATAGATTTGCATGCTGACAGCCAGATGAAGCTTTCAGCATTGTCATGCCAAACAAAATATCAATAGAAATCCAGTTCTGTTGTATTTTTAACTAGGGTTGCGTTGTGCTAAGTCAATTTTGCTGGAGCCCAGAGGCAGTCAAATGAAGATTAAAGGGTGAGAGAGGAGGGTACAGAATTTATGCCCTCAGACCGCTGGCAGTCTCCCTATCTCGTTGGAAGGAGAATTGAGGGGAGCCAACACACTGCTTAGTGACAGCAAGCATTCCTCTGTTTATTTTGTTTAAAATATGTTTTACCTGCCTCTCTCCCTCAAAAGAAGCCAAGGGAGTTTACATCATTACAAAACAATATTTACAGTTAAACAGGAAGTATTCAAATACTAACAAAGATCAAACCGATGCCACTGTGAGAAACAGTAAGCCAAAGCAACACCTTAAAACACAGTCAAAGCAATAAGGCACAAAATCCATTCTACAAATCCCACAAAGAAAGCTAGCCATTGAGGGAAATCTGACCTGAAGACCAAGGTCTTCTCTTGCTTCAGGAAGGACCGTGAAGATGCCTCAGCCTGAACTCCAGTGGAAGGGAGTTCCACAGTCTAGGAGCAGGGAGAGAGAAGGCCCTCTCGTGTGTCTCCACTAAAAATGCCTGTTATTCCATGGGTTTACCCTACTTTGGATATCACTTGGTTGGTTTTAGGTTACCTTGCCTCTTTCTAACTCAGGGCTGGTCTTCTCAGGCCTCGGGGAGCCGCCATGGGGTGTCTGAATTAGGCTGAACGTTGTTTGCGATGCAATTTCTTAATTTATGACAATAGTTTGCTAAATCATTTGCTAAATGAAGCAGAGATGGCGAAGGTGTTTGAAGAATTACAGTATTTTATATACAGTGTGCTACCGTGTATAAGATGACCCCACCACCACCACACAAACACACACACTTTTCCAACCCAAAAATTAGTTTCGCGACCTTGCGGTTCTTTCCTCAGCTGACTTCTGTGCATGAGATGACCGTCAATTTTTCGTCTAATGAATTTAGAGGCAAAAAATATAAACATGGAAAAATACATCATTTATGCTACTATTTATTTAGCAAAATGTTCTGTTGTGGTAGAGGCCTGCCACAGCTGGTGTTGTTATGTGCCATCAAGTCCCTCTCTGCTTATGAATGAGTGATCTCCAAAATCTCTTGCCTCCAACTGCCCTGCTGAGTTCTTGTAGACTCAAGACTGTGGCTTCTTTTAAGGAGTCACTGCATCTCATATTTTGTCGTCCTCTTTTCCTGCTGCCTTCTGCCTTTCCCAGTTTAATTTGCCATTTCCTGGAAAACTCAGAGGGCACACACCTTGAAAACCTGTTTCAGTTCCTAAAGCTAGACCTCTTTAGTTTGCAGAGTCTCACTCACACACACATCCATCCCAGTTTGTGGGAAAAAAGGCTGGTGTTCCATGGTAAATTACAGATTTTGGAGGACAAGAGTGCATCGGTTGAGCCAGGCCTGCAGCTCAGGCCTGTGTCACTGGGGGAAACCATAGATTCTGTGCACCCCCTCTGAGTTTATTCTCAAAGAGGGGCTTGACATGTATTTGCACTTCTTGCGTTCCCCTGCATTCTTTGGGTGTTATTTTCCGGGCGATCATGCTGTGGAATTCAAGTTTGTTCATTAACTCCCAAGTTAATAATAATAATAAAAAAACAAGCTGTGTACTTTGATAGAGTCAGGGTGTCCCCTTTGAAATGGGGCTTCTTGCATCACGGAGAACGAGGGATGCCATGAGGACGAACCATCCTTCCTCGGGCGGCCGTGAAGAGAAAGATGGCTGCCCCCAGATAACCTTCTTAGGATATTCCCAGGGTCCAGCGGTTCCCACATGACGTTGTCTGGTCCCAAGGGTGTTTCTGGAACACTGTTGTGCTTTGTGAAGGTTGGGGATGAGCCCATCTTTTCTCTCTCTCTCTCAAGCAATGTTTAAACACAGCAAATATTTTAAGGTTTTTTCCCCCTCTCTCTCTTTTGGGCATTAAAAGACTTGGTCTGAACTGTGTGACACCCAAGAGCCTGCCAAGCAAAGAGTTGAGAAATCCCGCAGACCATTTCAGACTTTTCAGAGAGGAACGAAACTGGCTGTTTTGCTCAATGGTTATACCTGGCAGCCGAGCCAGAGGTCTCGAGTTCGAGTCCCCACTGGGCCTGCTGGAAGAAGAGCCAGCCTGGGTGGCCTTGGGCATGCTGCACAGTCCCAGAAGAAGGGAAGAGGAGACCATTTCTGAGTTTTCTCTACCTCAGTGGTGTCCAAACTTCAGCCCTCCAGATGTTTTGGACCACAACTCCCAGAATTCCAAGCCTGTATTGCCAATGACAAAGGACTGTGGGAGTTGTGGTCCAAAACATCTGGAGGGCCAAAGTTTGGCCACTACTGTTCTACCTGGAACACCCTGAAAAGGGTCATGGAAAAGGATGATGATGATGAGGATGATGATGAGGATGAGGATGATGACGACGATGACGATGACGACCGGGTTTTGGCTAAAACTGCCACAATCCCATATCCCAGGTGCGAGTCCATTTAAGAAACAAACATTCTGTGTTTCTGTGAAAAGCATCGTTCGGTGAGGGCTACACCTTCACTCAAAACCTGACCCCCTCCAGTCAGCCCAGGCTACGCCCTCTTGATATTTTGGGGACATTTCCGTCCCTCCCCTGAAGTTTAAAAAAAAATTCAAAGGAAAGTTTAACCAGGGCAAGATAGATACACTACCAAGATTTGAAAGCACGGTGTAAATATTTCATGGCGCTTCAATACAGGTGCACTTTGGACATCCCTTGTCGTTGTTAACGGCCCAGGACTTGGCCTTGATGGACAGACCTTTTAGGAAGGCTCCTGTCGCGATCCTGACTAGCAGGTGGAATAAGAAGAAAGAGGACAGTGAGGCACAGTATAAATGGTTCAAGTTTCAGGCTGAACCTTGGAGAACTTGGGTTCGAATCTTTGCTCAGCCACGAAATTCACGGGGTGTTAGAGCTCCCTTGCCAGGGTGTCTGGGAAGGAGGTCAGCCGTGGAGAGCCACCTTGAGCGTGAAGGAGGGGGGGGGAAATTGAATATGAACAAATGGGCTTGAACTGATATTTCACCCAGCAGGCGATGAAGCTCTTCCTGGCCGTGGCTCTCCTTCGCTGTTGTCCTTTTCTCTTGCCAGAACGAAACCAAACAAGGGAATTTCTTGGCTTACTCACCAGTTACCTGAGCCGCCCTGGAGCCATTCATCACAGCTCGCCTTAGGAAACGCCAGGAACAATTAAGAGTGACCCGTTCGGGTGTTAACTTTCTGAGAGTCAACCTGTCTTCTTTCATGAGTGTCTGCGGAAAGGAAGTGCTGACAATTAAGTTTATTATTTTGCCTCCTTTTGACCTGCTGTTCTCATGCAAAGAAAGAGTTGCAAGATGACCGTCACTCAGTCCTTGATGTTAACAGCACCTGAGCGGGGTATCAACAAACCAGGCCACTGGGCCAGCCAGGAATAACCCCGCACATTATGAAAGACCTGTTCGGGGAATTTTGGGATATTTAGTCCAAAAAGAACCCATCTAAAATCTGGCTTTGGGCCACATGACTTCTGGCGGCCTCCCCTCCTCTGTAGTGAAGGATGCCACAGATACCACCAACACCATCTCCTCCCTCATAGTTGCTGCTTCTCTCTAGTGGCTCATGTCCTAGTAATCCAGCTTGAAAACCCACATTTCTGAGGGCTTTTTAGTTTAATCTAAAGGAGCTTCATGGCACAGTGGTTAAACAGCTGTACTGCAGCCCAAACGATACTCACGACCTGGGGTTCAATCCCAGGTAGCCAGCTCAAGGTTCTCTCAGCCTTCCATCCTTTTTTTTTCAGGCAGCAGATAACTTAAACTGGGGGCGGGGATACGGGTGTGTTTTCACACCAGTTTTCCTCTGGTGACCTCTCAGTGATTTATCGGATTCTCTTTCCCTCACAGCAACTATCTGAGGCAGGTCATATTAATGGAGAGTATTACACCTCAGTGAGGACTGGAACTTGGATATCTCCATTCCCAAGTCAAACACATACCTACAACACCCCTGGCAACACCTCTTGTTTCCAATAATGTGTTAAATTATGTCCTGTGGAGGGGCTAGTGGCGCCTTCAAAAGGCAATTAATCCTAGTTAAGAAGCACTAGGATGATAGTTTCAAGGGTCTAAAAAGGGCAGGGAGGAGTTGGCATATGAACCTAAGAAGAGCCCTGCTGGATCAAGCCAAGGGTCCCTCGAGTCCAGCTTCTCTGTCTCTCACTGTGGCCCTGCCAGATGCCTCTCTAAAAGAAGACTAAGAGGGGATATGATAGCTATGTTTAAATATTTGAAAGGAGGTCATATCGAAGAGGGAGCTTGTTTGTTTCCCATGGCTTCAGAGACTAGGACTCGGGGCAATGGTTTCAAACTACAGAAAAAGAGATTCCATTTGAACATTAGGAAGAACTTCGTGACAGTTAGAGCTGTTCGGCAGTGGAATATGCTGTCACAAAGGAGGGTTGTGGAGTCTCCTTCCGTGGAGGTTTTTCAGCAGAGGCTGGATGGCTATCTGTCAGAAATACTGTGATGGGTGTTCCTGCATGGCAGGGGGTTGGACTGGATGGCCCTGGAGGTCTCTTCCAACTCTAGGATTCTATGATTCTATGATTCTATAAATAAACATGAGGCCACTAGATTCCTGTCTCCTGATGCCAATCCACTGTGTCTGCCATTTTGAGGTAGCGTCCTTTTAAGCCTGGAGGTCACACGCCTCCCCACCATAGCAATGGATCCCCGATGGCTGTCCAAAGTTTCCCAATATTTATGCCCCTCCTGGAGTCCAAGTCAGAAGAACATGAGGTGTGCAGCAGAGGACACCCCACCAGTCTGCTCACAGCTTTCCATCTCAGGGTGGACAACTGAAATACAAGGGCCACACCACCCACCTGTGGACCTTGGAAGCCCCCCCCCCCTCACCTTCCCTGGAATTATTTTTCTTTAAAAAATTTTTTTTGATAATAAAAAAGCTTCTTTGCGCCTCCTAGTGGTCACTTAGTTTTTTCATGTGTGCATTTTGGAGAATTGGGGCAGAGAGGAGATGGCTCCCCAAAGCATACGGTAGAATGATTGCCCCCCCTTTTTCCCTCAGAGGAACCAAGGGCACATTTATGAGCAATGATTTGGGGCATGGTGTAGGGTGGCAGCTGCATGTGGGCCCCTTGTTTGGGGTGAGCTTTGCCCTTCCCCCTGCAGGCAAACAGGTCCACGGATTATTTGCAGAAACGGTGTCACAAATCATCTCATGGTTTGCTATATTTAGCACGGATCCGGGGAAATGCAATTAGAGGAAATATTTGAACGGTTCATCCAAAAGACAGAGGGGGGGGTTACCCTCTTTCAATAAAAATGAAGGTAAAGGCTCTGTCACTTTGTGTTCATACAAATAAGATGCAAATAAATTAAGACGTAACCTCTTGCCTAGGAAATATGAAAATGGTTCCCCCCCAGTGCCATTAATTTACACAATATAAGCAAGATTTGCCTTGAGGATCATAAAAATATCTCCATCAGAATAAGAAGAAAAAAGTCCCCCACAGCACAGCATTTTTGGCATCCAAGCCCGTTTATTGATTAATAAATGGACTTGCTTTTTTGCTCATGGAGTTCTTGAGCCCTGTTTAATTTGGGTGAAATTGATTCCACCAAACTCTCTTGAGGCAGAGCGAAGGGGGATGTTTCCTATGTTGGAGGGAGGCTGCTATTTTTAAAATTAATCCAGCACATGTTCACGTTATGGTACAAAACATTTTGTTGTTCGGGACGCAAGAAGAGGCAGGCCGGGGAGGGGAATGAAGAGAGGGGGCCACGGAAGAGGCAGAGGTACTAAAATATTTAACAAACCTCTCTGGTTTTTATGCCTCCAAAGGCATGTTTTATTTAGCGGATCCCTCAATAATGTAATTTATATTCTGCTATTTGTTCATCCCAAAGTCCTCAGCCACAACAAACAAACAGAGCAGTAGAACTCCCTGAAAATGACCGAGTCTTGTTCCTTCTATACGCTGGCCATGTTTCTGCACGCATACCCAAAAAGATATCTGCATTAGAGGGGTGGCAATGCTCATTTAAAGATGTTAAGCGTATAACACCCCCCCTCTTTTTAAAAAAAAGTTAATGAGTAAAGGAAAGGAAATATGAAATATCAGGGCAGAACGATTCTCTTTTAACTTGACATATGTTTTCCTCCACTGCTTGGCTGACAACGGTGCTCCTTTGAAAACAGTACGTGATTAAAGAGATGTCCTTTCTGTGGGTTGGCAGGATGTTCCCAGAAAAGGGGGGGGAAACAGCCTTACCTGATTCCCCTTGTCATCTCCAAGTCGACAGAGACCCAGTTCGCAAATGTCTGGTTTCGTAGGTGAAAACCTGGACCGGGTTTTCCCCAGGGGCATAGCATGGGGAGGGCAAGGGAGCGGGGTGCCCCAGGTGCAGCAACTAGGGGGCACCAAATTGCCTACCAACCACCCTGCCACTGCCCCCCACCCACTATCCAGATTATATTTTGCAATGATGGGGGTGCAAAAACTGACTGTTGCCCCGGGCTCTGGAAGCCCTAGCTATGCCTCTGGTTTTCCCCAATATGATGCAGGGCATTGGTGGATCTTAGTTCCCAGAATCCTGCAGGAAGCAAGACTGTTGGCTTGGCCAACTGGGGGATTCTGGGAAGAGTGTCCCACAGAATGCTAGAAGTACCCTGTGAGAGCAAAATCTTTGAATCCTTTGGTTCATCCCCTTCCCCTAGCCTTGCAATTCGACACCTCAAAGGATTTCTTGGAAGGAGGGCCCAAGGGAGTATTATGGGTAACATTTCATCACCATAACAGAACTGGAGAGCTGGACCATCAAGTCAAGGAGGCATGGTGGGAGAATTGAATTCCCATGACCAAACTACTGAGATATCCAGCAGTTGTCTCTGCTCTTTGCTGAAAATAGATAGTGGAAATTTCAGGAGGGACATTGATTTTTTAAAAAGCACCACCCCAAGTAGCTGGTTTTTGTTGCTGGTGTCGTTTGCTTCCAATTCATACGAAAATGTGCAAAGTGCAACAGGGATAGTCATCTTTCATTACCCGTCACCTTATATCTATGATCGCTTTCCCCCTTCTGCGTCCAGGACCGGCAGAGGGATCTGCTTGTTAATTAAGCCAAACACATGATTAATTTTCCACAGCACTGATGGCGAGCAGTCATTAAGAGTGACAGTCTGGCCCAAGTCTCTGGTGACTTTCCTCCTCCTCCCCCCCCCCCCGCTCCCCAAAGAGGCTCATTATAACTTAATTGCTGGTGTGGTTTTGATAGGAATGGCATGAAAAGACCAGGGGAGCTTGGCCCTCTGAAACAGCCGTCACCGATCTCTAGAGAATAAAACCAACTTTGAAATGTCTTTATTAATGGTTTACATTGAGACTCTGGAGAAAACAGGTGGCAAGCAAGTTATATTCCAGATGGATCTTTCTACCACATCTCTTCTTCTTTCCATGCTCTCTCAGCTTCCTAACATCCGCGATGCGGTCATTCTGTAAGCCTAATCTCTTTATTGTTTTCTGTGGTTCCTGAGTTGTCACTTTGTTCTCGGGTTGTGTGACGCCTTCTGTATTTGGCAGAGAAAAGGACTGACATATTCTGACTCATTTCTGTTGCCACATTTTGGATCTTTCTTTTTTTTTTCTTGTTTGTTTGTTTAATCCCTCTGGGCAGAAATACAGGGATTCACAGAACAGAATAAGCTACAAGTTCCCCAGAGCAGTCTACCCCTTTTCCTCATCCACTGTCACTTCCAGTCTCAGTATGTCCCACTGAGATATTAAGAGAAAGAATGGAAAGTTCCATTACTTAAAATGAACAGATAACAGCAAGCCAAGAACAACACGCCTCAGACATTTATTTGACCTATATGCTGCTCATAAAACACCCTCCTCCAAGCATGGTGTGTGCCGTCTGACTACAAGCATAACCAGAGAACAGTCCTTTTCCAGATCATGACTCCCAGAATCCTACATCCAATGTGACCTGTTTTGGACCACAACCCCCATGATCTACCAGGCAGCAACAGAAGAAGAAGAAGAAGAAGAAGAAGAAGAAGAAGAAGAAGAAGAAG
>JAHTLZ010000054.1:10045110-10055600 GCA_023846285.1 Phrynocephalus versicolor
TGTGTGTGTGTGTGTGTGTGTGTGTGTGTGTGTGTGTGTGTGTGTGTTCTTTTTATTGAGCTTTTCTGGGTCCATGTGCAACTACCACCACATGCAGGTTCCCTTCTGCCCACTCACTCTCCAAAAATGCCTGAAGGAAAGGCTTAAAAAGGGAACTTATCAAAGCTCAGGGACCATGTTGTCTCAGGAAGTCCTTTGTTTTTGCTTGATCCTACACTAGTTGACAGGAGACCATTTTCTATTCCACCCTAAGGGATGTGGTTCTGGCACATGTAATTCTAGGCAACAATCACACCTGCCTGGAACTGCACATTGGAAGTAACTAGTTACAACTAGTTACTTTTTGAGTACCAAGTGATATGTTTAGTTGTTACAGAAATTACTTTCTGGGTAATTATTAACATAGTTATGTTTTAAAAAGTTACTTTTCAGGGCATTTTAGAGGCATTTTCATAGACTTTTTTTCAAGTTTTATGCCATTCTCTTATAAGTCCTTTTTTGTTTTAAAATAATAAATAATGAAAAAGTAACTGGCAATAAATGCAGTATTTATTTTTTTCTGCATTATAATGAATAACAATAACAGGTTCCTAATGGCAATATAAATTTGTTTTAGCTATGGCTTTTTCAGAATACAGTGGTACCTCTACTTATGAATTTAATCCATTCCAAATGCATGCTCTTAAGTTGAACAACTCTTAAGTAGAGGTTCCATATAAAAAAATTGAATAAATAAATAAATAATTGAAAAAAAATTGTAAGTAGAGCAGACCACATCTAAAATTTACAAGGTGCAATTAAAATGCCAATGGTTTTCTGCTCTTAAGTCAAATCACTCTTAAGTTGAGCTGCTCTTAAGTAGAGGCACCATTGTATTTCCAAGATGTATAAAGAAGGCTGATTGCCACAGAATCGATGCTTTTGAGCTGTGGTGCTGGAGGAGAGTCTTGAGAGTCCCCTGGACTGCAAGGAGATCAAACCTATCCATCCTGAAAGAAATCAACCCTGAATGTTCACTGGAAGGACAGATTTTGAAGCAGAGACTCCAGTACTTTGGCCACCTCATGAGGAGTCCTTGGGAAAGTCCCTGAGGTTGGGAAAGGTGGAAGGCAAAAGTAAAAGCGGACGGCAGAGAATGGGATGGTTGGATGGTGTCGTCAATGCAACCAACATGGATTTGACCAAACTCCGGGAAGCAGTGGAAGACAGGAGGGCCCGGAGAGCTCTGGTTCATGGGGTTATGAAGAGTTGGACATGACTGAACAACAACAACATTTGATGGGTTTGTGTGTGTGTGTGTGTTGTGGTTTTTTTTTAAAAATAAAAATGGTGCACACTACCAGTGCACAGAGCATTAATTAATCACACACTTGGAACAGCTACAATGATAGTGAGTGCAAGCTACTCCCGATAAGTAACAGCATGAATCCCTTCTAACTTGTAGCATTCAGTTGCAAACTTTGGGAGTAGAGAAATGAAACTGCTAGTGTGTTGCAATACAAAACTACTGATTAGTGTTTAATGTGGTGTAACATCAAGTTTACTTCTTGGTACTATTTGCCAGTGCATTTTTTCTTTGGAATCATGAGGGCTAGCCCCTTGACCTTACAAACCATCAGATTTCTTCAAGTTCCTACCCATTTCACACTTTCTTCCTTCCTTCCGTTCATCCATTATCAGCATCCTTCCTTCCTTCCTTCCTTCCTTCCTTCCATTCATCCATTTGCTTTCTGACAAACTTTAGAGAAGAGATAATAAATATATGTCATTCTTCCAAATATAATTAACTCAAAGAGAAGATTTTCCAAAACCCTGGGAAGGGGTGTTTTATTCTTAGATGAACTGGGAAGTGTATGGCAGTGCCATTAATTATCACAGGACTCCATCCAGTAGCAGCCTCCCTTGTGGAAGCCCTTAGTGGCTTTACCACCCTGCCTTGCAGCTCAGTCTTTGTTTTCAAAAGGCTGTGAGCCGTCATGCGGGATGAGGCCACATAATGTGGCTAAACACAGGGATCGAGAAAGCGGGCCTCGACTCTTTCCTGAGTGGGTCTGGGTGGGAGGGACTTGGACTCAGGTCTCTCTCCAGTTCTGATTCGACCCTCTGGCTTTCAGTTTGGTTCCGCACCGACTTCGAAGTTTTAACTATGACATACATAGCCCTAAATGGTTTAGGACCTTGTTACTTGTCAGAGCACCTTCTCCCGTTGAAAACCACCCATAATACGCGATCCTCCCAGGCTAGGCCTTTGAGCCAACTAACACCGCGAGAGGCCCGAAAGGAAAAAACTAGAAATAGGGCCTTTTCTGCCATTGCCCCTCGCCTGTGGAATAACCTTCCACCAGACATCTGCCTGGCCCCCTCTTTGGCTGCCTTTAAAAAACTTTTAAGCACTTGGCTATTTAAGCAGGCATTCCTTCAAATATAATGCAATTTCAATTAAATCATGATTTTTTAACTGATTAGCCTGCCAGTAATAATACATTATTTTATGTCACTTTTGTGTTACTTTTACTTTTACTTTTATTTTATTATGTCACTGTATTTTATGTTTTTATTGTATGAATTATTTGAATTTATTAATTGTTGCAAACTGCCCAGAGTGACCTCGCTGCCAGATGGTTGGTATAAAAATCCAATAAATAAATAAATAAATAAATAAATCTAAACCCGGATGTGAAGCAGGATCTGTCGTTCGTCTGGTCCTGTTCATTCCGTTTGTTCCGCAGCTGGTAGAATGGGGCCTTGGTGCCCCCAGCAATGAATCCGTCAGATCGGCAGCACCAAATGTCTGTTTTAGAATGGTGCTTCTGCTGGCGACCCACCTTGCGGAGCAGAATTTATATTCCCATGGACATTCGGAGAGCGGGCGGAGGGGAAAAGGCGAGCAATAACTGGGCCAGACACCTGGGCAAGAGGGAAAAGTAAGGCCAGCAAAGAGCCAAGCGAGGCAATGAGGAAGAAAAGCGATCAGGGTGAACAGAAGGGGTTACGAACAGGGTGCCCTACTTTGGTTTCTTGAATTATAAAGCAGAAAATTGGGACCAGAAAGTAGAGCGCACACACCTGAGACACAGGGATGCAGGAGATTATGTCTTTATTTTTTAAACGCCTGGAAAGCGAAACGCCGGCGTCCTGCAGACTACAGCCACCATAATCCCCAGTCAGTTGCAGGAGGTGGGAATTGTAGTCCAGCACTTGCTGAAGGCCTCGTGCTCTCTGCAGGGTGAGTTTGGGAGTGGTGGGTGAGAAGACGGTTTACGTGCAGAAGGACCGACGTTTGTTCCTTAGCGGTGCGTCTTCAAAAGATTGGAACGGGAAAATAGGAAGGATCTGAGCCCTACAGAGCAGCTTACTGGGCAGGAAACATAGAGCTGGGTTTCTTCAACTCACGGCGAACCCTACGGAATTCGTTGGGCGATCTAGGCCTTGCACTGATAGGGCAGGGTAGAGAGGAGTCATGAAAGATGGGGTTGAAAGAGAAGAAGAATTAAGAAGATTTCCCATGGAATCCCAATGTATAGAAAGAAAGCAACACTTGAGTGTTGGGTTTTTTTTTTAAAGAAAACTAAACAAGTTTATTTGGACACCCCTTAGAAATCTGGTCAAGAGACAATATTTATATCCTTTTATGACTATGCTCTGTTCTTCTCTATGGACAAAGTCTGTTGGGACTTCCCCAGTGGAAGAAAAAGGTGTGTAATTTATGCCATTATTTCAGGAAGAGGAGTGTAGTTATTTTCTGAGTAAGACAAACAGTTCTTCCAGAGAGCCAGTGAGCCATTAGTGGCAGGGCAACTCACAAGAAAGCTCAGGAGATGTTACTCCAGTTGAGGGCAGGAAATAACTCAGGGCTTGAAACATATTGTAGGGAAGCCTGTCTTCTCTCTGTCTTCCTGAACAATACTCCATCTGTCCACAGCAACAGGGAGATGACTAAACACAGGATCATTTTCTCTGATCTGCTGGAACATTGACTTCATATAGCTCTTCATCTCTCTGAAATGTTTCCATCTCATAGAATCATAGAACAGCAGAGCTGGACAGGACCTATCAGGCCGTCAAGTCCAGTCCTCAATGCTAGAATCCAAATCCGAATGGTGGCCATCTAAATTTTCTCTTGAATGCCTCCAGCATTGAAGCACTCACCATCTCCCATGGTAATGGGTTCCACTGTCATACTACTCTGACAGTTAAGTTTTTATGGATATTCTGCACTCTCCAGTGGCTGAGAACAGGTCCTGCCCCAGTTCAGTGACCACACACGAAATGATCATGTGAGCAATGATGACATCTGATCTAAATTCAGCATCGCACCAAGTGCTGACAAGATGCGTGAAACCTGACCACGTTGGCATGGACACATCTTGCATGCTGATGATGAGGCATCTCTGGCTCAAAAGAGTCTCACCCTGGAGGTCAGCAGATCCTGACTGAAGGGACAACCTGGCAGCTTTGTAACAGGCTAAATGTTCCCTGTGTGGATTAGCTGCATCATTTGTCTGCTAAGGCATGACTGATCATTTATGAATGCAGCCTGACATCTTGTATCACACAGAGTTTCAACAAGTACTTCCTGGAAGTAGTTAGTTACAAGGTTAAAAGATTCCAGAAACCTCACTGATGAAACATGTAACCAGTTGAAACATTGTTTGTAAATTGTGTTGGTGGCTGCCGGATGTAACCCCCAGTTCTGTCTTCTGTTTTTATTGCGCTTGGTAACAGTATTTTGTCCTATGTATTGTAGCTGGATTTCCCTTTATTGTTAAAGGAAAGGTTGCTTATTGTAAGAAGCGCTTAGGAAGGAAGGAAGGAAGGAAGGAGGAGGAGGAGGAGGAGAAGAAGAAGAAGAAGAAGAAGAAGAAGAAGAAGAAGAAGAAGAAGAAGAAGAAGAAGAAGAAGACAACGACAACAACAACGACAAAGACAACGACAACGACCAATTCTGCAGCAAAAGAGTAGGGGTACTCAAAGAGCACCAGTGGGGAATCGAACTGCTAAGCCAGGGAGCTCTCTCTTTGGGTAGCTTGCCTTCTAAGAGCAAGGTGAAGATACTATCAACAAGAGAGGTGAGAAGCACATCAGCTGCCCTGAATTAAGCGAAGAGCATCTAGAGGGGGCCTTCGTTGCCAGGTGCTCTTCTTTCCAGCCTGCCGCTTAGGTTTCAATGATTTGCCTCTGTCGTGGAGCAGGCTTCATGAATAAAGATTAACTTCGCTGAAAAGGGGAAGAAAGAAACGGTGAAGCCCGAGGCAGAGAAAAAAGAAACAACGGGGGCACGCAGAGAATGGATAGTTCTGCCGCCCCAGGCATCCCTGAAGGACGCTAGATAATACATTTTAGCAGAAGCTCTTTCAGGTTTCTTTCTGTTGATTTTGCGACGGATGGCTCAGCGGCAGGTCGAGTGATTGCCAACCCAGAGATTCCTCAACAACTCCCCAGCAAGCCACAAGGTCAATTTTGCACAGCTGGTGTTCTGCCTCTGGGGCCAGATAGAGAGAGGGAGAGAGAGAGAGAAGAGGAAAGAGGAGCGATGATACACGATTAAGCCCAGATAATGGAACAGGTCCTCTGCTCCTCATGATGTTCAAAGCAGTGGGATCCTGCCCTCGCTCAGAGGTGAATGGGTGGCAAAAAAAGAATATCTCCCTTTCACAAAATACCCGAACTAGGGGACTTCCACTCAAACTGAGGGCTGGCAGAATGAGAACAGACAAAAGAATTTTTTTTTTTTACCCAGTGTGGTATTAGTCTATGGAGCTCCCTGCCACAGGAGGTGGTGGTGGCCTCTGGCCTGGATGCCTTCAAAAGGGGATTGGACAGATTCCTGGAGGAAAAGACCATCACAGGTTACAAACCAGGATGGGAATGTGTAATCTCCAGGCTTAAAAGCAGGGTACTTCAAGGGCCAGATGCGGGGGAGTGGTATCAGGAGACAGATATCTAGTCTCATGCGCTCCCAGACGCATCTGGTGGGGCCACTGTGAGATACAGAAATGATTACTGGGCTGGGAGACCTCCCTTATGAGGAAAAGCTAAAACATTTGGGGCTCTTTAGTCTGGAAAAAAAGGCACCTGAGTGGGGATATGATTGAGACGTACAAAATAATGCAGTGCATGAGTAAAGTGGATAGAGGGATGCTCTTCTCCCTCTCACAAAATATCCGAACTAGTGGGACATGCACTCAAATTGAGGGCTGGGAGAGTGAGAAGAGACAAAAGAAAAAATTTTTTTTTACCCAGTGTGGTATTAGTCTGGGGAACTGCCTGCCACATTGCAGGATGTGGTGATGGCATCTGGCCTGGATGCCTTCAAAAGGGTATTGGTCCTTCCTGTTCCTACTAATCACCCTTCAATGGCCTTGTTAGCAGCGCCACGGATAGCCCACACAACCGGCCTCGGGGTATCGCATGTTGGGAATCTGAGACGAAAAGAACCCACAGTGAAGATACACGGGCACCGATGGAAATCTATGCCTCTTCTCTTCCATTTCTGCTTGAATGGAGGCTGAGAATTTCATTCGCATCCTAGCTGTGCCTTAGCTATGCATTCCGCCATCTTGTTATAAAAAGGAGAAAATGAAAAAAAAAAAACTAGGGTTATGTTGGTTCTTTTGATCATCTGGCAAGGACCTGTTTAAAGAGGAGGAAAGCCCAACAGAGTACCATGGCTGATGCTAGGAAAGGAGGATTTATTTGAGGAACATAGAGGGAAGAATAAAAAGAACTAAAAACAAAAGAAATTGGTGCACGAGGTTTTTACAAAGGGGGCAGTATAGAACAAAAGAAATGTATAAAAAGGGAATTACAAAATGTGAAAAGTATAACGTACTGGCAACCCGGGAACTGATTTTCCCAGAAAGAGTAGAATTATATGCAGCTTTGCATGACCATGTGGACAGATTTTATGAGACTTACAAGTAATATCGTTCAGAAGAAAATATCAATAAGATATGGGCCTTGTCTCCCCCCTCTCCCTCTCCCAACTGTGGATAACTGAATCAGTGGATAATGAATCAGTGGATACAGGGGTCCTACTGTAATACTCATTCAAAGATGTGTCTGGGACTCTCCTACCATGGGTCAGAGTGAGGCAGAATGCTCAAGAATGGGAAAAGAACATTGTTTGTGGGACTTTTAATTTTTTTTTTAACCTCAGATACCAAAATAGCTCAGCATTAGAGATGGGCACGAAATGAAAAATGAAACACTGTTTTGTCATTTTGTTAGGTAACAAATTACTTTGTTACCTAATGAAACGACAGGATGCGTTTCATTTTGTTTCCTCATGGAACACAATCCCCCCCCTCTAGAACTAAACGATTCGTCCTAGAGGAATGAATGGCAGGGGGATCAAGTTCTTCCCTGAAAGCCCCCCAAATTTGGAAAGGTTTGGGAGTCAGGGAGCTGAGTTATGAAGCTCCAAAGGCAGTATAGGGGGAAAAGTCTTTCTAATTGGAATCGAAACTTTGAAACCCAAGCTGTGGGCAAGCCACAGATTGGCTTCTGATTTCCAATAGGAATATTTTTTTCCTAGGGGCACCCCCTTTGGGGCTTCGTAACTCAGCTCTCTGACCCCCAAATTTCAGGGGATTCCCTAGAATTGCTTGAGGAAGCTCCCCTGCCATTTTGGTCCTTTAAGACCCAGGAGAGCAAAGTGTTTATTTCATTTTGTTTCATTCATTTCGTAATGAAACTGCTTCAGAATTTTGTTACAAACGAAACTAAATGAAACTACTACAGACACAAAATGAAACGAAATGCTATTTTTCCATTTCGTGCTCATCTCTACTCAGTGTGCTTTGGGAACGATGCCCCTTGCTCAGCTTAGAGGTGGATTTGTCATCCTGCCTCAGGCAGCAAAACGTCATGGGCCAGGCCTCTGTAGCACCATGAATGCTGCCCAAGTGGCAGGCCTTGCTCTTCACACCCTTGATGTCAGCTTACAGACAACACCTCATTTTATGTCAAGCACTGAATGAAAGACATTTGGCAGTACCTCTGTGGGAAGAGCCTCTACCTCTGAGGAAGCAGCCAAGTGCGTTCTCTCTGAGGAACTGGAAAGCACCTTGCCCAATGATCTAGCCTCCTTTTATTCATGTATTCATTTATTACATTTCTCCCCTGCAGTTTTCTGTCTTTTGGGTCTTCCTCCTTGGTTTTTTCCTGACCACAGCACTGTGGGGTACGTTTAACTGATTTCTCCATCAACTTCATGGCTGTCTGCTGATCTGAAGACAGAAAACAGAGGCTAGAGACCAACATGTGTGTGTGTGTGTGTGTGTGTGTGTGTGTGTAAGAGAGAGAGAGAGAGAGAGAGAGAGAGAGATGACTGGAATATGTAGAAGTGTTCTGGATTGTCTGGACTACAGAAACCATAATTCCCCATTCTGGGAGTTCCACTTCTCTTGCTGACCCCTTACGATCACATGCTATCAAGTCAGTTCTGACATGGTGACACGTTTCAGGGCTTCCTAGGTAGAGGATTCCCCAGAAGTGGTTTCTCGTTCCATTCTTCCAGCGGTCCCCTGGGACTGTGCAGCTTGCCCAAGGCCACCCAGGCTGGCTCTCCTTTTTTGCAAGAGGCCCAATGGTGAGAACTGAACTCCCAGCCTCCGGCATTGCAGCCAGAGACCCAAACGACTGAGCTAGCCGGCCAGCTGTGCAATGAAAACAGATGGAAGAAAGCCAAGAGAAAAACTTTGTGTGCCTGCTTTCTCAGGAAGCAAAGGGAGGCTCGTGAACCTCCAGCATCTTCTAGACTGTTTCCGGCGACCTGTGGCCGGGCTCTTCCCGAAGAGGAAAGACAACCTCCCTCCGGCAGGTTGTAAAGAGGCGCATTGCTCCCCAAGCCAGAACCGGTTACATAAAGTATTTACTGTACCGCCTGCCACCCCGTTGAAAAGAAGCCAACTCGATGATTAGGTGACGTTTGCGCAGTCTGGCTGGGCACGATTCCACTGGGGAACATCTGCTGCCGGCTCCCGGTAGCCGGAGGTATTTTATATAAGATGCCGTCGGGAGGAGGTCGCGGCTGCGGCTGAATCCGTTTGTGCCTGCATGTGTGAAACACAACCCCGGTAATCTTTAACTCTCTTTCCCCCGAGTTCAGCGGAGAAAGACAATATGCTCCTTCATCCTTCCATTTCCTAGCCACCTGGGACTTCTGGTAGCCCTGAGTCTTTTGTTTGTTTGTTTGTTTGTTTGTTTTGCAGAAGATGGTTCCCCGGTTCCCCGTTGGAAGTCCTCTTCTTTTCAAAGGGGTCCGGTCTTTGCAAAGAATGTGCTCTCACTCCGAGAGATATACAGGAGGGGAACCCTGGAGAAGTTAATGGGCAGCTCAACATGACTTATTGATGTCTTGCACGGTTCTGGACAGCCAATGCAGTAGGTCGCCCGACTGGACTGATAGGCACTGCGATTAATTACTTCTAATTTTCCACCTCTGCCTATTTCAGTGGTGGCGAATCTTTGGCCCTCCTGATGTTTTGGACTACAACTCCCAGAATTCTAAGTTTAGATTGCCAATGACAAAGGATTGTGGGTGTTGTGGTCCAAAACATCTGGAGTGCCAAAGAATTGCCACCACTGGCCTATATAAGTGTGGATGCAATTTTCAGCAAATCTTTCAGCTCTTTTGGGGTGAGGCACACCCCACCTTTTGGGGATGTGTGTTGATATCGAACTGGCCTCCTTGCTTGAAATGTTTATCTGCAAAGTCCTGCTTTCTTCAGTTTGGCTATGATTGATTTATGACAGATAGATATTTTTATTACAGTCCTTAGACCAATTTAAAAGAGAAAGACAGTTGAATGTTCAACCTTTTCAGCACAGAAGTGAACAAAAATTACCACTTGATTGAATCTAAATCCATTTGAAACCTACGATTTAACATCTATTTAAGATCTAGAGTCTAACATTCAACTGCACTTGGATTTCTGGGGCCTAATTATCACCATCCAGATACTTGCAACATGAGTTGTTCATTTATGTTTCAGTTATCTCCAAGGCTAGACTACAGTAATCTATTGAACTCGGGGCTGCCTGTAAAGATGACCTGGAAACGACTGTTGATTCAAAGCAATCTGTTGCTGACTCAGATTTATTGAGGGAACACAGCTTGCAGGTTGAGGTTTCCTGAGACCAAGCCAGGGTCCTGAGGATGCCATGGAGGTGGAGCTTTGTGATATCACAGAAACAAGGCAGCCAAGGAAAAGGCTGCTTCTGGGCCAACTTGCTGTAGAAATTAGCATAATGGGGAGGAGGGCGGAACAAAGCCATTTTCCAGGATCCAGGCAGGCCACCAAGTATATTTAGTTTAATTTAAATATATTTAATTTACTTCAATTTCTTGACTTAAATATGTTTTAAATGTTCTGGACTGTATATTGTCCCTCATTATTGTAAGCTACCTTGGGTCCTTTTCCAAGGAAGGTGGGGTAAAAATAAATAAATAAATAAATAAATAAATAAATAAATAAATAAATAAA
>JAHTLZ010000054.1:10060897-10078707 GCA_023846285.1 Phrynocephalus versicolor
GAAGAAGAAGAAGAAGAAGAAGAAGAAGAAGAAGAAGAAGAAGAAGATGATGATGATGATGATGATGATGATGATGATCCCACGTCATCCGGCTCAGCAACGATCAAAGCTGATGGGCTTTTTAAGATGTCTGGTTGAAGAGGATTGACAAACCCAGAGGCCAAATCCCAAAACGATGCTTCCTGTCTTGCCAGCTTCAGTGCAATGGCAACAGCTGGCCCTGACTCCAGGCGCTGGCTTTTGGAGGGCGCCCCATTTCCCTCCTGGAGAGTGATGGGTGTTCTTTCTTGGCATTTACCACCAGCGGGGAAATCAAAACAGCCGGGCTCTGCTCCAACAGGGTTTCTTCTCCCTAAGAAAGAAGGAGGGTTTGGGTGGACTGGTTAGCCCTCTTTGTGGATATTAAAAAGTGCACTGGGGCACACGAGGACGTGGTTGCGAAGGGTGTCGTGAGCGGCGATGGGCGTTGTGATTAAGAGCTTAGCCCTGCGTGGAAACAGGTGCCCGCCGCTCCTTCCTTCCTCTCCAAAGGGCAGCGATATCTGGGTACCTCGAAACATTGCCGGTGGGGGGAGAGAGAAGAGGACCGGGGCCAAATTCATAGAAAAGAGAGCGAGAGGTCAAGGGCTGTGTGTGTGTGTGTCAGTTGGAGAAGCGGCAGAGAGGCAAAGAGATGGGCGAAAACTGATGCTGGGAAGAAAAAGGAGATGATGCTGTGAAAAATTAGACGACTCAGAAAGGAAATGCCGGTGCTGCCATGGGTGTTGAGACTAGCTGCTGTTCTTGAACATAAGCAGTAGGAGGGAGTGCGGAGTTACAGAAAAGCTCTCTCTCTCTCCCTCTCTCTGCCTCTTTCTCTCTCTCTGTGTGTCTCACTGGTCGCCTGTCTTACATTCTCTGCCGGCAAGCTGAGCTCTGAGGAGCTCCTGTGAACTGCGCTGAGCTGCAGCGTGGTTTCCCTTCTTCTCCAAGCCCCCCAAACCTTTCTGCCGTGGCCGTGGTGGTGGTGCCAGAGAGGAGAGAGAAGAAGGCAAAGTGGCCACCACTCCGCAAGGAAGGACTGGGCCAAGTGGCCGCCGGGCAGCCGCCTTCCTGCCACGCCAGCCGGACCGTACATCCAGCTGGCATTAACCTGGGATCCAAAAGAAGAATTTTTCTGAATTTTCTTGATGGGTTAGCTCGGACAGTGGCAGAGAAAGAAACATGGACCCACCTTCTCTGCCCCTCTTGGGTACAACAGGGTAGAGCGAAAAGAGTTTGACATTAACTCCATCAGGATTTAGATTGATTCTCTTGGAGTTGACTTCTTCCCTTTTTTTTTTTAACTAGAGGCGTTGTATTTATGTATGTGTAAGTACATTTTATATATTCTCTCTTCACCAAAGGAAAGAAAAACAAGATTGGCCTTCTTCCTTTCCTCCTTTCCTCCTCCTTTCTGCTTGCTTTTTAAATATAAATATATATAAAGATTTTTTTATTATTACTATTGGTCTCGTTGACACAATGGAGCCATGGATTCTTGATCTAAGAGCCAGCACCCGGCTGATCTTGTGGGGAGCGAAGGATGGTCGAACAGTCACGACACACTCTGATCTACGGGGAAAGATCACCCGTCTGCCGGACTTGATGCAGTGAGAGGTAAGTGGGAAGAAGTAGCAACAGAGGTCCCAGGAAAGGATGGCTATCGTTTTATGATCCTTAGGCATGCCCTTGGTGAGTCGGAGAGCGATGCCTAGTTGTAATGAAGGGAGGGAATGAAAACAGCCGTCTCATACTGCCTTAGACCACATCCTGCAGCTAAGAAATTGTAAGGAAGATTGCTGGAGAGAGAGAAGACTGAAGTACAGATCTCAAAGGGACTTTCAAACAATCTTGGCTTTTAAGATTCGGGGTCTCATTTCTGGGTTTGCTAGAAAGCCCACGCACCACTGGTGTGGTTTTCAACCAAAAAAATAATAATAATAAAGTCAGAAGAGGTGCCTTGAAGAGCCAAGGCCATGTTTATGGGTGCCCTGGGGTCCTGGGAAGGAATGCCGTGTTTTGCTTAAGGGCTGACGAAATGTGTAGCCATGGCCAATGTTTTTTTCTAGATGACTCCTAGAGCCCTCCAGGTAGCATGCCCCAGCTGGGTTTTGGGGTGTGGTGGGCCTGGCAGCCCACCGAGGAACTTGCTCAAACTCTGAATGCCTCCAGCAACGTCCGCTGTTCTTTGCAAGACTCCCAAGGGAAGCTAGCCATAGAATGTCACAGCGCCAGGGGGAGCTTAGAGGTCATCTGTCTGGACCCCATCCTGGCACACAAGAGTCCGCAGCAACGACATCCTTGGCAGATTCCCACCCCACCACCCCACCGTCTCCTTGAATGCCACAAGGAGAGGAGAATTTACCACCTTCTGAGGAGCTCCAATTCCCGGTCGAACGGATTCTGTCTTCCCCGAAGGGTTCACAGGGTGGTTTGCCTTCTTCCAAACACATGGAGGCCTAGACCAGTGATGGCGAAACTTTCAGAGACCGAGTGCCCAAACTGAGATTCAAAACCCACTCATTTTTTTGCAAAGTGCCAATATAGCAATTTAACCTGAATACAGGTGGCTGTGAAGGGGTGATGTTACCTGCCCACAGAAAGGGCTCTGAGTGCCACCTTTGGCACCTGTGCCATAGGTTCACCAACATTGTTAGATCTCAGCTGGCACCCCAAGTACACTTCACTAAGGGGAGAACTCAACTGAGCCCAGCAAAGATCTCCGTGTGTTGCGTTCAGTGAAGTGAAGTGCTGCTAAGCCACTCCTCACCATGCATATGCAAAAAAAGGGAATAATGACTCCACACCTCTAGCCTCTAGTGACCTTTGTAAGTTTTTTTAAAGGAAATAAGAAGAAAATAACAAATTGGCATCTCAACAGGCAGTTTTTTTAGGGTGGTCTGAATGATCAGCTCGGTGATCTAAAAGAGTTTCTGAAGGAGAGCTTTTAGAATAAGAAAGAATCCAAACTGGAATAATTCATGGAGGTGGGGGGAATAGAAATTCAAAATAAAGGGGGGAAGCATGGAAAAAGATATTCTAGCAAATGACGGTGTGGTTTCTCAGGTCATCTCATCCAAGAGATCATTCTTAGACTACTTTATTATTACTCTGAGGATTAAAAAGTTATGGAAATAATTATTCTTAAATAATAAAAATATTATTGCTATTTATACCCCAAATTTATACCCCAAAACAGTGCATATGTCTTTGGCAGGATTACAGGCTTTAAAAAGAAAATTACAGGGTTAAAAAAAGATTACAGTATCTCAAAATCATATACAACATGGCCCATTACAGCAGCACTGCTTCCTTCTCCTTTAAATTAAAAGCAGGTATATATATATATGCTACGTAACTGAAAGCCCATTTCGTGTACTGGACTTTATATCTGCTAAACTTTAGCTGCCGTCTACCTGTTTGCTTTCTAAGTCACTCCAGTCACTTGGCCTGTTTGCGTTCAAGAGAGTCCTAGAAAGGCCAAAATTGGTTCAAGGCAAGGGAAGTCGTTTTCAGAGCTCCAAAAATCAATATAACGACATTATAGCGAACAATGTTTTAACAGATCACCCCATGACTGGTCGGTTCTTCCTAGCCGTGCTCAGTTACGAATGACTTCAAGTTGACATTTTATTCCTTTTTTTTTTGTTAAAGTAACTTCCCAAACACTGGACCATTGATCAGACGCCAAACACCCCCAGTTAAAAAGCGTACTCACCAGATCTTCAGATGGGAGCTTGGAAATGTTACTTTTTTCAACCCTCAGCCGCCCCGCCCCCCCATTGGCTCACTATCATGACTAGAGATGGGCACGAAACGAGCAATTTTTCATTTTCGTTTTCGTTTTTCGTTTCATTACACAACAAAAATGAAAACAAAAACGAAAAATTTGCAAAAAAAACCCCTCACCTAAAAACGAAAACGAACCAAAACGGACCCCCTAAACTACAAATGAAAAACGAAAAACCATTTTTTGAGTCTTGCCCATCTCTAATCATGACTAGTGGGCTTTGGACTTCTGGGAGAGGTGATCCTACCCCAGAAAGTAACTTTTATGTCTTGTCATTCAGACTGTGGCTTCTTTGCACTGATTATGAGAATATGCTGGAACCCTGGGCAGCTGGGAGTTTGGGGACATCATCTGTACGGAAGCATGTGCTCCTGGTAAGCAAGAATAATGCCCAAGAACTAGTAGGTCAGATTGGCCTTTGGGGCTTCTTGCTGCTGACCCCTCGACTCTGAAGCACTGGCACGTGGTCAAGTCTTTTGCCCAAAATGCAAAGGACTCCGCTGGTGTGTGGTCCTTCTGGACCCTCTATTAAAACCAGAAGTGGACTTCCAACCTATCTGTATCTATATCATGTAAGAGGGAAGAACAGATAAATGAATATTATATATAATAAATAATATAACAAGTTGAGGAGCTGTGGAGCCATCACAAAACCCAAATACAAAAGAGGAACAGGTGATATCTTTAGGCTACTAGAAAAATAACAAAAAAGTTGCTAATATTTCGGGGGCAAAACTCCCTTCCTCAGAGCAGTACCAATAGGTTATAACATGGCAAAAGCTGGATTTGCCAGGAGTTATTTCTTAGATGTAAGGTCCTTGCCAAGATAGGGAAAAAAGCCAGGCAGTTTCTTAGTTGAGGTTCGGAGTTTGGATGTTCTTATAATATATCATTCATTTATTCGTTCTTTCCTCTTAGGCATCAGCTTTACCCCCATCAAGCTCAATGTACCCTACAAGGTGTATCATCCCCCACAATGACCTTGTGGAGTAGATCAGGTTAAGGCCCAGCACAACTGGCTCCTAACTGCCGCCCCCCCCTCAGAAAAACTCCCAGCCTCACCTCACTGTGGCTTCATCTCAGGCATCACTTTTTGGGACCTTTGCCTGCAAGAGGGCATCGCTTTGTATATACTTTGAGAGTGTCTTTCCTAGAGATTGGAAAACTGTGTGTGAGGAGGTTTTGTTTTTGTTTTGTTGGACCACCACTCCCGTTGGGGGAGCGGTAACTCTCCCAACCTCTAGATTTCTGCGAGCGTTGACGCGTTTGCGTGTATGTTTGGTTCCCTCGCCTTTTTTATTTGTCATTTTGAGACAAGAAGAAATTTGCAACATAATTCTCTTTCTCTCCCACCCACCCCCCACCCCCAATAGAGCTGCATGGAGGAAAAGCCAAATAACGAGCCGCATGTCTGGGGATTGGCAGAGGTGGGTGAAGAGTGGGAGTAGCAGACTTTGCATTAGTAGCACCTTATTCGTTGGGGGGGGGACTGGAAATGCTCATTCTTCTTCCCTCGTCTTGAAGGAGCCTTTTTAGAAAGTGCCACCTTAAGATCGCACTTGAGCGGTTGGGCGCGTAGACCAGAATAGCTGGTTATCTTTAGAAGTAAGAATCAGGAGAGGGAGGCGTGCCAGACAGAGTAGCACCTCGGGTGTCAATTTCTGGGCTGTCACGAAAGTGAGGGAGCTACATGGGGGGGGGAGATGTGAGGTGGTGTGCGTGTGTGTGCATGTGTGTGTGATTGGACTCCAGCTTGAGTCTAGGATTGGGACCACCTGCTTTTTAAATGACGTGGAAGTGGTGTGTTGCATCGTTAACAGTCGTGACCGACTCTTCGTGACCCCATGTCCATGGAGTTTTCTTGGCAGGAACACTGGAGTGGTTTGCCAGTTGCTACTCCAGGCGCCTACAGCACCTGGTATTCCTTGGTGGGTCTCCCATCCAAGTACTAACCAGGGCCAACCCTGCTTAGCTTCCGAAATCAAGCGAGATCAGATGTGCTTAGTCTAAGAATCTATTTTTGACCTGGCTTCTAAGAAACACATGGGAGAAGGGTGCCTTGTTTATGGACACCGAGACCCAAAACTCTGAGAAAGAAGTAGCCCATAGTCAGAAGTTTGGCTCCGAGCCTCTGCTACTTGGTTGTTGTTTTTATGAATCATATATCTGAGAGAGGATTTTTTTTCTTTAAATAAAACTGGAGGTCAAAAATCTACTTCTGCCCTTTGGGATGGGGAAACCTAATTTTGCCTCTCCCCACCCCCGGAGAACCTCCACCCTATACAATGTGCAGTTGTCTAGTCCTATAAAAATACCTACCCACCCCCTAAATTCCTGCTGATTCAGCAGTTCTTGTAGGCGGGGAAGTTGTACTAAAATTTTCCCCTCAAGGAACTTCAAGATTTTGGGAATTTCCCATCCAAGTAACAGCAGACTATATCCACTGAACCATCCTGCCTCTCAGCCACGGCTACTCCCCACCCCCACCCCCTGGACTTTTGAAACCTTCTCACATCAAGGTGTTGACGAGGCCGTGGCGGCAAACAGAGTGCCCTGAGCCAGAACATTTCTGCTCATTCCCGTTTTATACATATCAAAAGGAGGGGAAGTAGAGAATAAGCAACAGGACCAAGGTCAAATGGGGAGTCAGTGTCCAACTCAGGGATTCCATTGAGATGCCCAGAATGGGTGCTCAGGGACTGACAGGAGCAACAGATCTAAGGATGGAGATGATCCTACCTCACCCCAGTCAGGCTACAAAGCAGACTGGAAACAACCAAGCTGCCAAGTATCGAGATCATGTTGTTTGAGTTGAGAAGTGTGCAGCGTTGTGGGTACAGACTAGATCTCCCCAAATCTATGAGGCAACATGACCAGCGAGTAGAAAACAGTTGCTGGGCAGAAGGATCTTCTTACTATGGCAAAAGCAGACTTTTTGAAAGCTCTTTCATTCCACAGCAGGCATGTCCAAAGTCAGGCCCGGGGGCCAAATGTGGGCCATTTTCAAATTCTGATTGGCCCACGGCTGCATCTCCCCACCGGCTCAGGCTGTCACACATCCCCACCAGCTGGCCCCTTCCCATACCGGATGGAGGCATTAGCTTGCAGTTTTATGGTTTGCCTGCCCTCCCTGCCTCTGTCCATCCCCGCAGCCACCTGCCCAGCCTACCAACCCCTAGCTCCATTGCTGCATCCTCCTCCTCGACTCTTTGCATGTTATAGAGACTTGTCCAAAGTCCGGCCCGGGGGCCAAATGCGGCTGAATGGTCAGCCCCCACACATTTTCACCTCACCAAATCTGGCCCTCCTTGCAAAAAGTTTGGACACCCCTGTTCTATGGCAATGCTTAGTAATAACAATAATGGCAATAATGGAATCCCAAATGCATTGGCTCTTGAAATGATGACAAGCTGGTGATGAAGAAAGAGGCCTGGGTGTACCATGGACCAGAGAATGATGTGGCAGGTAGACTTTTAGGCTAGGGCTCAGGAGGAGTCCCTAGTTTCACATGTTTCTCCATTCACAGGAGAGTGTCACATAGGAAGCAGCTCAAAAAAAAACCCCTCAAAGTAAAGGGTCGCCATGTGACCCAGGTTAAAATAAATAAATAGGCAATACCTATTAGGGCTGCTACAAGTCAGGACTGACTTGATGGCTCATCGCAATAGTCACAGAGTGTGTGTCATAGCATTATTTCTTCTTGTTGTTAATGCATCATTCACTGTTTGGCTGAACAGCTGGAGAGCTTGGAGGTGTAGTTGTCTGGCAGTGGAGTTTGATTTCCCACTGGACTTCTTTAACGGGGAGGGGGGTGGTCTTGATTTTTTATTTATTTATTTATTTATTTATTTATTTATTTATTTATTTATTTATTTATTTATTTATTTATTTATTTATATTTCTATTCATCCCCTTAGTGCCAACTGCACCACCACGGGGCGGTTTACAAAATAGCCAGTCAAAAACTACAGCATTGAAAAGATACAGTTACAATTAAAACACAATTCATACAATTAAAATACAATTAAAAGGTCTTGTTAAAAAATGCATTTAAAACGGCCAGTAACAGAACCTGTTAGATGAACCAGAGGCTCTGTTCCAGCTTTGTCATTTGCAGATTGATTGATTGATTGATTGATTGATTGATTGATTGATTGATTGATTGATTGATTGATTGATTGATTAAAAAGCATTTAACCCATCTTTCAGCTTAAAGCATCAGGGCAGGAAACAAACAGAGCAAGTAAGAGCCA
Organism: Phrynocephalus versicolor; assembly: GCA_023846285.1. Lineage (NCBI taxonomy): Eukaryota > Metazoa > Chordata > Lepidosauria > Squamata > Agamidae > Phrynocephalus > Phrynocephalus versicolor. The sequence continues at coordinate 10,068,962 of JAHTLZ010000054.1, forward strand.
ACAGCAACCAAAACCCCTGAATCGGCATCACAACGAAAGTAGAGCCAAGAACGTTAAAAAGCAGAACAGGTGGAGCAGAAGAACCAACAGAGTCTTATTTTGGGATCCGTACTTTGGATGTCTTTCGCAAAAGAGGCGAAACTGAGTGCTTTCAGCGGAGCCCAATTGTAAGAAAATTAAAAAGAGAGACAGGGGTTGGTATCTCCCTATGCTTCATTTCACTTTCCGCCTCTAGATTATGGTACGCAAATAGAAATTACAGAAATCAGAGAGACGAGTTAACAAACTCCTATCAGATTAGCAGGAGGGAGCCTGTGCCTCCATGGGATAGGACTGGACAGAGGCAAAGTAGTCCGTCACCTGACTTACCAAACCTGAAAGGTACCAGCTCCCTCCCTCCCTTCCTTTATCCATCATCAGCTTCCTTCCTTCCTTCCATTCATCCATCATCAGCTTGCTTGCTTCCTTCCTTCCATTCATCCATTCATCCATCATCACCTTCCTTCCTTCCTTCCTTCCTTCCTTCCTTCCTTCCTTCCTTCCTTCCAAGCACTCAGCCCCTTTGCTTTGAGCAGTTCAGAGCAGTTTGGGCAGGTCTCCTCTCTTGAAAAAAACTAGCCCAGGCTGGACTTTTTAAAAGGATGAAACTTGTTTGATCAGTGATGGGTAAAGTGGCCATGCCTCCTCCTCCTCCTCCTCCTCCACCACCACCACCACCACCACCACCACCACCACCACCACCACCACCTTCTTCTCCTTCTTTTTTAAACAATAGGTGGTCTTCTGTTTGAATCTTTCCTCTAACTAGGGACAAGCCAGACCAGTTAAAAGATAAAAGACCAGAGGGCAGGACAGCAGGAACACTGGACTAGAGCACTAGTTATCAACCTCCCCCACCAGGTAGAAGCCCTATTCTAGTGATGGCAAAACTTTTAGAGACCAAGTGCCCAAACTGAGATTCAAAACCCACTTTTTTTTTTTTTTGCAAAGTGCCAATACAACAATTTAACCTGAATACGGCTAGCTGTAAAGGCCGATGTTGGCTGCCCACAGAAAGTGATCTGAGTGCCACCTTTGCCACCTGTGCCGTAGGTTCGCCAACACTGCTTCTGAAGGGCCAGTGAATTATGGGGACTGGGATCCCAAAAACCAGGAAAAAAGGAGACTCAATGGCCTATAGCAGATGGACAGCAACTTAAGCAGACCCACAGGTCATCTGGACACAGTCTCCCATTCTGGCCAGATGCACTAGGTGCCCTATATATGCAGGATCCTATCCTGTGATTTCACTTATTGGAGGTTTGCTGTGACCCTATATACGACACACACGGGAGCCCCCTTGTGGCTGTTGTCCTGTTCCCTTGCATGTTGTCTGCGGGGTTTCAGCATCCATGGATCATGGGATTCACCCCCTGCAGATCCGGGGGTCATACGGAATTGATGCTTAAATTGCAACTAATCTTTCTAGCTCTACATATCCATGAGTACATGGCAATGTAATGCAAACCTGTGTTCTCTTTGCTAGTGGCACGCACCCTCTTTTGAAGAGGCACCTTGCTAGCGGATTCCATATCTAGAAGCAGTGCACCCTTGAGAGAAAAACACTATATGTGTATTCTTTAAACTGAGCTTGCCTTTACCCTCCGTTGGCAAGCAGGGCAGCTCATGATCGAGGAAGAGGCACTTGCACCCCGGCTGCAGAGTTTGTAATCAGGCACGCCACACACCCTTCCCAGTCCATGAGCCATGTCCAATTGGAGGGGAAAATGTGTCGCTTTTGTTTTGGAATTAGTCACTTGGAAATATTGGTGTGCCTTAGAGGGGCAAAATTGTAAGAGGGCAAAACAGGCATCGGTGATCTGATCCTTAAATGCCCCCTCCCTGCTCCCCTCCAGTTTGCAGCCAGGATGGAAGCAAGAAACACTCATGTGTCAATGCAAATGGCATTTCACCCTCTGAATATCTCTTTTAAAGAAACGAGACACTAGCAAGAATCAAACCTATTTCAAGGAAGTCCACTCTCCAAATCTGTTGCCCCGAAATTATTTGCTTGTTATCCGCCATACCCATATGATGAAGGTGTGTGGGGTCGTATTTCAATCTCACCAGGGAAGGAGGGGGGGAAGGTCAACCCATATGTTTTGGGGCTCGGGAAGGAGTGAAGCGAAGATGCTTTGCAATCCAACCCGGGGGGGGGATCACAACTGCTGGCCTGGATCCGACAAACGGAAGCCGCAGGACCCAAACCCCTCTTGGAACATTTCTATTTAGACTCTGGGAGGGAGTCTGGGGTGGCCCTTTTGGGGAGTGTCAGGCTGCTGGTGCCACTGACCATTGCATAACCAGAGGGAAACCGGTCCTGCAGGGATGGTTTGTGCCCCGGTTGCCTGTTTGAAATAGATCCCAGCTGTCAGAGGTACAGGGATCCTGCCAGAGATGGAAAGAAACCCAAGCATATTCCTGCCTCCTAGTTGTTTACAGTGTCACTTCCAAAATTTGAAAGAAAGGCAAATGATTGTCAAATGAGCTGTAAGTGAGTAGGACAGGGTAGGAGGTAGGTGGTTGTTTCTAAGAACAGGTTAAGAATATAACACAAGAACATAAGAAGAGCCCTGCTGGATCAGGCCAAAGGCCCCTCTAGTCCAGCTTCCTGTATCTCACAGTAGCCCCAACAGATGCGTCTGGGAGCACACAAGACTAGATCTCTGTCAATCCTGATACCATTCCCCTGCCTCTGGCCCTTGAAGTACCCTGGTTTTAAGCCTGGAGATTACACATCCCCATCATGGTTTGTCACCTGTGATGGACTTTTCCTCCAGGAATCTGTCCAATCCTCTTTTGAAGGCATCCAGGCCAGATGCCCTCACCACATCCTGTGGCAGGGAGTTCCACAGACTAACAACACCCTGAGCAAAAAAAAAATTCTTTTGTCTGTTCTCATTCTCCCAACCCTCAGTTTGAGTGGATGTCCCTAGTTCTGGTATTTTGTGAGAGGGAGAAGAGTGTCCCTCTATCCACTTGACTCATGCGCTGCATTATTTTGTATGTCTCAATCATATCCCCCCTCAGGTGCCTTTTTCCCAGACTAAAGAGCCCCAAATGTTTTAGCCTTTCCTCATAAGGGAGATCCCCCCAGCCCAGTAATCATTTTAGTCGCTCTCTTCTGCACCTTTTCCAGTTCCACTATGTCTTTTTGGAGATGCAGTGACCAGAATTGTACACAATACTCCAGCAGCCTTACTATCATTTTGTACCATGGCATTATAATGTTGGCTGTTTTATTTTCAATCCCCATTTTAACAATCCGTAGCATGGAATTGGCCTCCTCCACCGCTGCCACTAGAGATGGGCACGAAACGAGCGATTTTTTCGTTTTCGTTTTCATTTTTTCGTTTCGTTACGTAACGAAACGAAAAACGAATTTTGACTCCAAAGTGAAACGAAATGACCCGAAACACGAAAAATTTTGTCGACTGCTTCGTTTTTGTTACGGCAAATACATTGAATTGTGCTAAATGGTAACGAAACAGCAATTTTTCGTTTTTGTTTTCATTTTTCGTTTCGTTACGTAACGAAACGAATACGAATTTTTTTGCAAAAAAACCTCACGAAAACGAAAACGAACCAAAACGGACCCCTAAACGACCAAATGACAAACGAAACACCATTTTTTGGAGTCGTGCCCATCTCTAGCTGCCACACATTGGGTAGACACCTTCATGGAGCTGTCCACCAGCACACCCAGATCTCTTCCTTGATTCATCACAGATAGCTCGGAGCCATCAGAGGTTATTTTCTGCAACTGCAACACCCAGATTTGTACCCCCCCATGGGCAGTGTGGCCACTGTGATGCCCTGTCGACTTGATCAAACAGGTAAAGCAGGCTTTGAAACCTGCAACTCCTGTTTAACCATGAGGGGACAGGAGGAAGGATAGTGCACACACAATTGACTCCTTCACTGCACTGCTGGCAATAACCATTGAGGGATTCTGGCCAGGGGTATCTGGTGGCTGGGTGGGTGGGGGAGAATGTAACTCTTCCAAACTTGTGCAGTGCTTGGAGTACAAACAAGAGGAAAGCAGAGCTGATTTGGAGCTGAGTCTTCTACATAACATGGGGCATGGTGGCTCTGTGGACTAAGGCTTCCGAAAGCTGTCACCTGCAAAGTCGGCAGCTCGGTGGTTCGAATCCCGGGTACTACGCAGCGGAGTGAGCTCCAACTGATAACACCAGCTCCTGCCAACCTAGCAGTTTGAAAGCATGCAAATGCAAGTAGATAAATAGGTACTGCAGTAAAAAGCGGGAAGGTAAAAAACAGTGTTTCCTTGCAGTCATGCCCTGGACTTTCACAACACTGGCTCTTTGGCTTGAATACGGAGATGAGCACCACCCCTAGAGTCGGACACAATTAGCACACATGTGCAGGGGGAACTTTTAACTTGGCCTTCTACATAACGATTCTGTATGTAGAAGTCAATTGGATTGGCGACTGAATCTTACCCCAGTGGCTTGCTCCCCCTGCCTAATGAGAGGGCTGGCTTTAGGGTAGAAATACACTTGAATGACACCCAGAACGAGATGGGGGAGTTTCAGACCATCCTTATACCCCGCCCCCCGGGCTGAGGTGTTGAGGACCATAAGGATCCCGAGCAAATGCCTGGAGATCCAAGTTTAGATTCTCCCCGGATGACCTCCTGGCCGGGAACCAAGTGAGTAACCGTATCAGCAGCAGATGCACCCTGGTTAAAGGCACAAGTCTTGCACCCACCTCCTTGCACAGCCCCTTCTGTACCACTGAATAAGGAAAAGGAAGGCAGCAAAGCCAGGGGCCTGGCCTGGAGTCAAATGTGGGTGCATTAGTTTATATGCACATTTTAATTATTAATTTTTTTGGTGACCTGCTCTGTGCCTCCTCAGTCTGCCGTTCACAAGGGTAGCTCTAATGCCCCTGCTGGCCTCCTGTTCTCTGGTTCTTTCCATCTGAACGGCACCAGGTGGTTCTTCATCACTGAACCAGTTTTTTGCCTAGACAACCTTTTGGATTGAAGATACAGTAATATCTTTAAAGAGCATCTTCTCTAAAGCAGGACACTAGGAATATATGGGCGCTCTACTGTGCCGTTGCATTTGATCAAACAGGTTTAGCAGGGTTGTTTTTTTTAAAAAAAAACAAAAACCTCCACCTCTTTAACCAGAGGCGAGCGTGGGACTATTATGAACACAGTGGGCCACCAACATCTTTATGGTACATCATCACAAACTTTATTGTTTATGACCATAGGCCTTTACAAATACACAATGCATAGAACCAAAGAGATTGCAGCATTTAAAAATCAGTTTTATAAACACCAATTTTTAAAACAAAGCATGATTTAAAAGTATTAGCAACAGCTCCCACTGAACTAAGGACCTTTATGTGGGATGGCATTTGAATCCTTGAGAAACCCAGACCTTAACTTCTTAGCTGCCAATGCAAAGAGTGCTACATTATAAGTAATGGCACCATTTCTTTTCAATTTCTATGTAAACAAGCTAGTCACTGCAATGGCATCTTCTTCTTTTTTTCCCTCCAGCTGTCGGTAGTCATAAGATCTCAATATTGCTCTACGTCGACGACCTGGTACAGTTATCTCTGAACAAAATTGGACTCAAAAGAATGCTATCCAAATTTGGGCAACTTTGTAAGATGGAACAATTAACTATAAATTATACCAAAACCAAGATTATGGTTGTCGGGAAGAAACCCCCCAGGCATAATTGGTCATTAGATGGGCATGCGCTGGAGCAGGTGCACTCATTTAAATATCTGGGTAGAGATGGGCACGACTTAGCGGTATTTTTGTTTTCATTTTCGTTTTCTCGTTTTCGTTACGTAACGAAACGAAAATGAAAAACGGTTCAAAAATGGACCGAAAACGGAAACGAAACGACTAATTTTGAGCCATTTTTCATTTTTCGTTACTGAAAAAACACATAATGGAGCTAAATGGGGAGAAACGAAAAATTTTTTGTTTTCGTTTTCGTTTTTTTCGTTTTTGTTACGTAATGAAACGAAAACGAAAAATTTTGAAATTAGCTCACGAAAATGGAAACGAAACGAAACGGACCCTAGCCGAAAACGAAAACGAAAATGAATTTTTTTTTCTGAGCCGTGCCCATCTCTATATCTGGGCCTGCATTTTAGTGAGAAAATATCCTGGCAACAACATGTAGAAGCCACCACCATATTGAGTGCTAGAACAATTGGTCAACCTTCATGGTACCACCTTCCATTCTCCTTGGAAAGATGGGAAAGAGGAGAGGGGGCGCAAGGGAAGTGAGGGTTAGAGAGAGATGTGAGGAGGCCTCTTTGTTCTGTTTGAGAAATGGGAATTGCAGTCTTCCACAATGAGATCAATGTGTCTCCCTCCCAGAGTCCACTGGCAAATGAAACCTGATTCCAAAAGTTATGTTGGCTGGTGGATCATGGGAGTGGTGGCCCAAGAAAGTCAACTTCCTCACAATTGGCTGTTACTTATGAAAATCCAAACAGCACTATGGTCACGCAAAAAGGAGGTCATCACCGTAGCAGGGGCTGCAAAAACAGTTCAGCAAAAAGGCTTCCAATGGGAAGAGGAAACCCTTTCAGCAGCAGAAGGGCTTGGAGGTAGCCAGTGGCCCCCAGATCTTATTAGGAGAAAGGGGAATGGAAATGCAAGGATAAAGGAGAATGAAATGGACGATCCTGGACCTCAATGAACAAGATAACTCCGTCAAGCAGTATCTCACTGCAGGCCAATTTGTTTTTAAATGTTTTTTTTTTTGGTATAGTAACAAGTGCATGTTCTACTGTGGAATGTATTGAGCGCTTCTGTTTAAATCAGTCAAACCAAAGGCAGTGACATAGCTATGGGGGGACAAGGGGGAAACATGTGTCCCTGGTCACAGCATCTGCGGGCACCAAATTGGGTGCCAAACAGGAGTCACCGGAAGGTGCATTTCAGGCGACCTGCCAGGGATGCCGTGGAGGGCTCCCCGGCCACCACCGCCTTCTCCCCATCCCTTGGGTGGGGTGCGAAAACTGACTTCGTCCCCACGCACTGAAAACTCTAGGTACGCCTCTGGCCAATGGAAATGTCGTTTGCCCATGTCTCTTTCCTCATGTGCTAGTTTTCTATTTGCAGGGATTTTTTTTTTTAGAAAAGAAAAAAGGCAGATACAGAGGGCAACCCAAAATGCACCTTCCTGTGTGTACTGCATGCCCAGCGTCTGTATAAATAGATCAAGTCCAAAGGGGTGTCTTTTAGCCTTGTCTTTTCCCTGAGGTGCTAGTTTTCTATGTGCAAGGGTTTTTTTTTAAGTGGAAATGTCAGGCACAAAAGGCAATCAAATATGTACCTTCCTGTATGTATGGTGCTAAAGCAGGGGTGGCCAAATGGCAGCCTGTGACCCACATGTGACCGATGAAGGGTGGCTTTGATGCCCCAATGGCTTCCTGGGTTCCCTGGGGATCTGGTGGCTGGCCTGGCAGTCTCGCTTCAGCACTACCTGTGGGATATGGTCCTTCACCAAACAGGAGGGCACAAGCTGGTGTCGTGAGGAAAGGCAAGCTTATTGGTCCAGGATCATTTCCATCCCGAGAGCAGGATAATGATCCCTGTGGGCTCAGGAAGAAGAAGAAGAAGAAAATAACTCTGGGGACCGCTGCCGTCCCCAGCTTTAGCCGTCTGAGGCACCTGCCAATGGGGCGAATCCGTACAACAGAAAAACGGTCGCGATTAGGGATTAATCCGTTTTCAATGCATTCCTCTGGGAAATTTGTACAAAGGAAAATGTGCTTCACAAAATTTCATTTGGAACGAATCAATTCCTTTATGCAAGGTACAATTGTATCCAGTATATATTTTTATGAAACAGCGAGAGTAACCCAGGGAAAGGTGCCTGGGGAAAGAACCACCCACCTATTTCTGATTCATAATTCTCCTTCCTGTCGCTTTCCATAATCCCTGGGTGCAAGCGATAAACCCCACCCTGTAAAGGTTAAAAGGTAGCTGCTCAAGAACAGATGATTGGTTCCCTGCTGGCCTGCTGGCTTTTTAAAAACATCTTGGCCACTGTGCCTTTTGAACTCTTGAACTAGGGTTTGCTGCTGTGCCAAGGCAGTATCCTAGGATGCTCTCCACAGCCTGGAGAGAATTGGTTAAGGCGGGCGAAAAATCAACAATAAGCATGTGCCGTCCACGTTAGTTCTCGCCCGCAGCAACTGTTTTTTCCAGGATTTTCCTGGTAGAGAATACTCAGGCGTGGTTTATCCTTCCGTTCTTCTTCCTGGGGTGGGGTTCCCTGGGTCGGTGCAGGTTGCCCAAGGACACCCAGGCTGGCTCTTCTCCTAAGAGGCACGGCAGGGAATCAACGTGTCTCCACAGCCAGAGAGACCTAAACCACTATGGAATCCGGTCAATGCCTGCCAAGTTGCTTGTCGTAAAGGTATAGCAGCAGAGGAGGCATAGCTAGGGTTTCCAGAGCCCAGGGCAACAGTCAGTTTTTGCGCCCCACCATTGCAAAATATAATCTGGATGGCAGGGGGGCAGCAGCGGGGGGGGGGTCGGTAGGCAATTTGGCACCCCCTAATTGCTGCACCCGGGACACCCCACCCCCTTGCCCTCCCCAAGCTATGCCTCTGAGCAGCAGGAGTGATGAAAAAGTTGGCAGCTCTCAAGTCTAAGTGGGTTTTTAATTGAATGGATCATTTTTTCAGGGGGGGAGTTGGCACCCTGTGTCGTGTCCCTGTTGGTTGTCAGGCTCCCAAACTCTTATGAGATTTGTTTTCTTTGATTATTTCTTTAATGTGTGCATTTTGACCACTTTGGGCTTTGTAGAATATAGTGTCAAAATGAGAGGCTGTATATTGACCGACAATGCCATTTAAGCAGTATTTACTATTTGTTCCTAATTCATTGTTTACTGTCAGTTTGTTTGTTTGTTTTTACAGCTTATATGCCACCCACAACCCAAAGGTCTCTGGGCGGCTTACAATAAAAAAAGGATTTAAAAAGTCAAAACATTAAAATGTCAATAAATAATTAAAAATGATAATAAAAACATTACACTAAAAATCGCCATCTGGACCCACAATCTATATTATGTCAATGTAAAAACTTCTGGAACAGGAAGGTTTTTACCCAGCGCACGGGGGATTTTTTTCCCAGAGGGCACAACATTCACAAACCTCTCTCCCCAAAGCAATGTTGTTGAATAGTCCTGGTGTCATAGAAAAGTCCTGACTCATTCACGGAGATGAAATATCACCCCATGCATGTGTCCGGCCATGTGCATCAGTGAACTAGCTCTTAAGTGTCTCACGCTGGAGGCCAACAAGAAAATACAGAGAAGGCATGGTAGAACAGTTGTCCTAGATCAGGCATGTCCAAACTTCGGCCCTCCAGATGTTTTGGACCATAACTCCCACAGTCCTTTGCCATTGGAAATACAGGCTTGGAATTCTGGGAGTTGTGGTCCAAAACACCAGGAGGGCCGAAGTTTGGACATGCCTGTCCTAGATCCTGGGGGCTGTCCCTTTCCAGCTATTTCTGTAGCAGTAGCCTCTGATCCAACAGATTTAGTAGGTTTTAAAGTCTGTGGCACCTATTTAGCCAGCAATGATGATGGAGAAATTGTGTATAATAGAGGCAAATGATGGTCCCACCTTCGTTGCCCTTAATAATAATAATAATAATAATAATAATAATAATAATAATAATAATA
>JAHTLZ010000054.1:10092026-10121449 GCA_023846285.1 Phrynocephalus versicolor
GAAAGAAAGAAAGAAAGAAAGAAAGAAAGAAAGAAAGAAAGAAAGAATGGTAGAGGCAGTGGCAGAGAAAGAGAAGAAAGACTGGATTTTTCTAGCTACAGTACTACCACTCCTGCTTAACACAAGAAAGAATGTGTGAAGGATAGAGATGAACCTCACACACTGCTACTTGCTGTGCTCAGGGGGGGTTGAGCATTTTTTCTCTCATTCCAGTTGTGATACTGTACCAGAATTGAGCTGAGTTGGGAAAACGTTGATTATGCCCGCTGGGTTTTGAAAGATAAGGCTGGAAGGGGTGTGTCTTTCTTATAAAACCCACGATCCTTAGAATCCTTGGCATTAATGGTAATGCACTAAGGCCAAATTAAAACAGCCTGTTGGCAACTGGGTTCTTTACAGGTGAACTCTAAAAGGATTTGATTATGCTAGTCATCACCCTGTTAGCAATGCATTACCGTACTTTGTGATGGGGTGAGGGGTGGGGATAAACAATCAAGCTTGCAATAGGTGCTTGACCTTCCCATGTTAAAGTAATGATTGAAAGCAGCAAGATGTGTTTATAGTTAATGCAATTGATTAACAACACTGGCGTTTAATAACTGAAATAATGGTTGCTTCTTGGTGAAGAAGGTTTTCAAAATTAGCAGCAGGGGAATAGTGTAATGTTTAGTAATACTTTTTACCAACTGCTAGAGAAATACACATGCACTCCCAACTCGTTGGGTTTGGTCTCTGTTAAAATGGAGACAGTGATGAAGCCCAGCAAAGCAAAGCAAAACTCAGGTGATAGCTGCTTTGTTTGAGAATCTGAAGCATGAGGTGGGTTGTTTGTGTCTTTCCAGACTATCCCTCAGCCCTCCTGTGCTTGCTGTTTGGGTGCAGGTGCATTTGGGTGTACTTGTGTGCTTGGTGTCTCAAGGGGAAGGCAATGATAGACGATTTATAGAAATTTCAGAGAATTTAGAGAAGGATTGCTTTTCACCTCATCTCGAAGTGAGGAAACTGAAGGCTTTCTTTGAGGAAATGTGTCATTATTTATTTATTTGATTTATTTGATTTTATACCACCCATTTGATTTTATACCACCCATCTCAACAAAAACACTCTGTGTGGTTTATAGCACAACGACGAAAATAAAACAACAACAACTAAAAATGCAAAATAAATGCAAAATAGACAACACATTTGAAAATGCAAAGATGTTTAAGAATAGGCGGCAGTTAAATCAGGTGAGAAGCTAATAGATTCAGTGGTCTCCGAAGATAGATTATTTTGAAAAGCCTGCCAGAACAACAGAGTTTATTTCTTTAAAATTGCCAACAAAGGGGCTTGGCAGATCTCGGGTGGTCTCTCAAGACCGCCTAAACTTTTGAGACACAAAAATTTAGCACATATCATTCATCCTTCCCAGATGAACATTGTGTGTAGACCTTAGAACACCCCCTCTTCTGTTCTTCAGCCATGCTGAGGGTTCCATAATGGAGAGATTTGTATGCAACAGATTCCCTGTGGGTTGCAGGTTTGGGAACCATAGGTCTGCATGGAGGATCTATCTGACAACAGAACTTCCCTGTGGAGCCATTTTCTCCGGTTCAGTTTTCTGCCAGTCCCCTGTGGTGACAATGGACCTCAAACCAGCATGCTCAGTGCAAATTATATTTGCAATTGAACTGAGAGGGATTTTAAATGCAGAGCGGCAACTCTGGGCCTGGCAGTTGCCATCTTGACAAACAGCGGCACGTCAGAGGTGAGGTCAGATTTCCATGTGAAAGTATTCATGCAGACAGCTGCTGTTTGTCAGTAGGAAAAAAGATGCTCATAGCTCTTTAACTTGTGTATTTAGTGTGCAAGTGTGTGAATGTGAGCATGTCTTTCTTAGATGCTTTGCCAGCTGTGTGAGGGCTGATTCACACATTCATTAGTTTTATTTAGAAATGTTTATCTCCTTCTTTTTTCCCCAATATTGGCCCCTCCAAATGCAGATGACACCAAGAAATGAAAAACATATTGCACTTCAGTAAACACAAGGTGGCCCATGACACAACAAACATAAACATTTAACAATGACAGCCCCAACAACAATATTTTTATTTATTTTTTATTTTAGAATATTTTTACTCCACCTTTCTTCTTGGAAAAGGACCCAAGGCGGCTTACAGTAATGAGGGATAATATACAGTCCAGTATAATTTAGACATATTCAAGTATTCAGAACAGGGAATTGAGGGACATCGTACAGCATTAATAGACAACATTACATTAAAGCTATAAGAGAACACCAGCAGTTAAAAGGCGAGTAGTTATGAGTGATGGAGACTAACATCGAAAACATTGTGTCAAATATAAAATATATATTGCAGCCTGCAGATAATAAGGGTGTTGGTTTCTGGTGCTAAAACTTAACATTACGTAATGGTGGCGGTGGCCATTGGGCATGATAAACTGATGGAAAACTTTAATAAATGTAAATTAAAAGGCTTTTTAAATTAAACTCCTAGTTCCCTGAGCTCCTTGCCCTCTGAAGATGCCAGCCACAGAGTCTGGGGAAACATCAGGAAGAAAAACTTCCAGAACATGGTCAAACAGCCTGAAAAACTCACAACAGCTATCAGATCCCATCCGTGAAAGCTTTCAAGAATACTTTTTAAATTGTTATTTAGCAGCAGGCAGTCCTAACAACCCTGCATCACAACATTGTTCTGCTAGAAGTCTGGGTGCCCACACAGGGAAGATGGGGTGTTCCCCATAATTGTGTCACAGCAGAGGTTTGTGATTCTGATTTTTTTCAGGAATGAGGGTGGAGTGCTAACAGTGCACTGGGAGTAAATATCTAGAGGAGCTTTCCAGGGTGCTGAACTTGTTTTGAGGATAAACCTGAGATTTCCATCTTTGCAGTTGTTGTACTGCAACTGCCAGAGACCACAGCTGGTCAAGGAGCCTTCTGGGAATGGCAGTCCAAGAACACCTGGCTTACCCAAAGTTGTGAACCACTGGGACAAAAAAATTCCTTTCACCCAGTTCTGTAAAGTCCAGGAGTCTTGCTCCTGATCCTTGCACATGGCCTTGGATCCTATTTTGAGTGGGGTAAAAAAGTGTTGCAAATTGGTAAGCAATAAAGCCGTCCATTTGGTGGCATTATTATTAACTAATTAAGTGTGTGTGTGTGTGTGTGTGTGTGTGTGTGTGTGTGTGTGTGTGTGTGTGTGCGCACACACACACACACACACACACACAAAGTTAAAGGTTCCCCCTGCACATGTGTGATAGTCATGTCTGACTCTAGGGGCAGTGCTCATCTCCATTTCCAAGCCAAAGAGCCAGTGTTGTACAGGTCTGTGGTCATGTGGCCGCCATGGCTGAACACATTTCTGTGCACAGAACACTGTTTACCTTTCCAAGATACCATTGGGTCCAACTGCAGGATCCCTATTTTTAAGTGCCACTTTTAAAGCTGTGGTCCTCAGCCTTGGGTCCCCAGATGTTCTGGTCAGTGAAGCTGGTGGTGAAGGCTTCTGGGATTTGTAGTCCAAGAACATCTGGGGAACCTAAGAATCCTTGTTTCAAAGACTCTTCCCTCCCCTAATGGGCATGAGAATTTGTTCTTGCAGCTCCATTTTGCTCTATATTTTGAAAATATGACTTCTTAACCAATCTGCTGTTTCTACTTTATGCCTTCTCCCCTCCTCCAACCAAAAAGCAAAGCAAAGCAACACACACACACACACACACACACACCTACCTACCTACCTACCTACCTAACTACCTAGAACTGGGCATGTCAATTGAGAGGGATAAAAGAATAAGCGGATCAGAACTTTTGACCAATTGACCATTTCTGCAAGCATTGTCAGGGAAAGGGTAGTTGTGCGAACCTTTTCCTCTTCTGAATTTGTTTCAGATCTAGCAATAGGCACCTATATAAATTTAGAGTCCCCAGTGGATGTTCATTCTCATTTCAAAGTTATTAGCCTCTGGGGATGCGAGCTGGCCGGAGCACATTGATAGCAGCAGACTCACATGCTTTAATGATGTGTATGACGCATGATTCATGAAACATAATTACGTAACAGCAGCGGATAGAGACACTCAGCATTTTAGCAAAGAATTGACCCTGGCCAGGAAGCAGAGCTATTGATATGATGAGGTCACCACTCACCTGTTCCTGCCCTTCTTTCACATGCCTGTGTGTGTGTTGTGTCATTACAGTCATGACCGACTCTTTGTGACTCCGTGATCATGGAGTTTTCTTGGCAGGAATACTGGAGTGGTTTGCCATTTCCTACTCCAGGCGCCTACAGCACCTGGCATTCCCTGGTGGTCTCCCATCCAAGTACTAACCAGGGCCGACCCTGCTTAGCTTCCGAAATCGGGCGAGATCGGATGTGCTTAGGGCATCTAGGCAGCTTTTCGCATGCCTTGTTGGGTCTATTTATTTACACAGGCTTCTTGGCTGATATTAAACAGATTCCTCCAAGACTCGAGGATTTACTATCCAAAAGACCATGGAAATGATTATAACCATTCTGGATGTGCCAATGTATTACCTATGGGCCTTTTCCCACAACCCCTAAGATCCGCTGGCCACTTAAATTCGGACCAGAGATCTTGGGGGTTCGTTGCTCTTCCTGCGTCCCCACCCCTCCGCACTTCCTTGCTCCTGCCTGCATGAGGGGAGGGAGAAAAAAAGAGAGGAAAAAATGCAGGCTCACCTCCGAAGCCGCCCCGTCCTCGTTCTGATTCCTTCTCTTAAAGGGGCGGGAGGCAAAAAAAAAAAAAAAACAGAAGCGAGGAGAGCCGGGCACTCACCAGATTACATCCGGAGAGGGGATTTTCACCCTCCAAGAGCAGGTACATGAAAAGTGCGCTGGGACGCGCTTAGGTGGGCGTGGTTGCACTTAATTTCCTGCAAACTCCGGAGCTGGTGGGGAAACAATTGTAAGCTCCGGAGCTGGCAGCCATTTGCGGCGGAGTTTAGGGGTCGTGTACAAATACCCTATGTGATTCATATCTGTACTTGAACCCACAAATTTTCATTTCCTGCTAATCTAAACGGAACCAAGCTCAGAGGGTTCTGTGCTCAGAATAAAACTCAGCAGGACCTGTGCTTTGAAACATGCCAGCTGCTCAGGTGTATTTGTGTGATTATTACTAGGGAATATAGGTGGCCTCCAAGTACAAAGGGGAATTCCCTTAGGAAGTGAGGAATGATGCTCCTACATAATTTAATTTATATTTTCCAGTAATTTGCCAGTGGCATGGCTTTGGTTGGAGTGGGGAGTCCACCTTGGGCTGATGCCTGAACTTTACAGCAATACCCCTCTTAAGAAAAAAAAATTCCTGGAGCTTCCTGAAAAGTTCAGACAGAACCCTAGAGAGAATTTACTGCCTTCACAAGCTCCTGTGATCATCTCTTTCCTGCTCCCTCTGTTGACAGAGAGAAGGATGCCTGTGAAAACAATCTTTTCTCTGAAAGGGCATTGCTCCACCCCACGGTGGAGGGACTCAGCTGAGCAGTACAGTGCCTGTCCTACCTTCGAGTGACTGCAGAGGGTATTTGTTTTTTGGGGGGGGGGGGGCGCCCAGAAATCAGAGCTTGAATATAAGAAATTATCACCATGCAGTTCTTTTGAACAAGACACCGTTATTTCTGTAAACAGCTGTGCAATGAAGTTACCATTGACAAGAAAAGTTATGAGTGCAATTAATGCCTTCGAGTTCATTTTTAAGGTGACTTTTCTAGGATATTTTAGAGGTGCTTTGGTAGGAATTCTCCCCAGATCTTTCACGTCTTACCAATCCCCGGTATTTTACGTACACACTAGTGATGAGCACAAACTGCCGAACCGGTACTGGTTTGTTTTTTGACCAAACAGATGTTTGCTGCTCCTGAGCGTCCCCTCCTTCAGCAGGCACTCATTCAGAGGCAGTACCTGGAGGGGGCATGGGAGGGAAGCACTGAAAAATAGAGATAAGGCACAAAACAAAAAAAACCAAAACACTGTTTTGTTATTTCGTTACAAAGATGGCAAGGCTCAGAAGCACCAAACATCTGCTTGGTCGAAAAACAAACCAGTACTGGTTCGGCAGTTTGTGCTCAGCTCTAGTACACACACACACACATACAGAGAGAGAGAGAGAGAGAGAGAGAGAGAGAGCAATGGGGAAAATAATGAAAAAACTATTGGAAAGTTGAGTCATGGCAACTGGACTTCTTTTGGAGACCTTTCGCTGCTCATCCAAACAATTTGCCATGACGCAACTTCCAGATAAACTCACCTGGCTGGCTGAGAATCTTCACAGACATATTGGGCAGACTAGCTAGCTGTGAAGCCAAAGTCTGGAGGTTTGATTCCCCACTGAGCCTTCCAGGAAAAAAAGCCAGGCAGTGTGGCCTTAAGCAACTTGCATGGTCCCAGGGCATGACCGGAAGAACTGAATGGCAAACCCCTCTGAATCTTCTGTACCTAGAAAATGCTGAAAGGGGGCAGCACAATACAGTATGTCAGAATCAAGTACATGAGACGTATATATTATTACTGGGATTTGGTTTTTTTAAAAAGTTCAGCCCATTGCAGAAGCTTCCCTTCTAATGATGGGCTTGCTGTAATGTCTATTTGATCCCACGTGTGACACATTACCCCATCAACCGGTTGCTCTCTCTATCCTTCCAAGGTCGGTAAAATGAGTACCCAGCTTGCTGGCGGGGGGGGGGGGCAATGTGTAGTTAATTAAAAAGTGTAAACTGCCCAGAGACGACTTGAAGTGGCATAGGGCTGTATATAAGCAGAAGCCGAACACTCTGCGAATGTTAAGACGCTGCCTTAAGGACAGCAAGGGCCGGATGTCAAGAGGGCTTCTAAATGCAGACATGAAACATCCAGGAAGAGGGGAAAGCCCCCTTTGCCTTTTGCCCCCTGAGAACAATCCTGGTGTTCTATTAGTTCCCAAGGCCTTCCGGCTGATGGCGATTTCTCTTGCCTCATGTTTTCTATAGAATGTCCCAAGGGGCAGTGAATTAGGACGGATTAATTGAATGGTCAGTCTGATTATCCCCTTCCGGGTGGGGGAGGGGGAGACGACAACAGCAACCTCCCGAGTTACATAATTCCTCCCCCTTGAAGTAATAAACTCACCAGATAAAGACACTCCACTTGGTTGGTGCTTATTAATTCCTCCACACACACACACACACACACACACACAACCCAGCAATGGTTGCTTCTTTCTTGTCTTTTGTTTGGGCTGGATGAGAATAAAGTAAAATGAATTTTCCAGACAGGAATCGATTCTAGTTACGGGACCAGATGTGAGGTCAGAGGTTTCCCCGCCACCTTAGATTAAAGCAGGTGGCAGAGATGCCCGGAGCCAGCCTTAGGAGTCCCCCAGGATGCGCTACGGAGTTCAGCGTTGGGATGTTTGTTCCCTGTCTCCCATGGACGCAGCTCACAACACTCTGAGCTTTGCATCAAGGCTCTGCAAGAAGGGGGACACACCTGTGCCCTTCCAGTTCTGTCTGGATTCCAGCTCCCATTCGCCCCGACTAGCTGGTGATGAATCATAGGAGCTGGAGCACAGCCATGCTGGAACATCACTGGCTCCTTATCCCAGTTTGGGTATTAACTAAACCACAGAGCGTCCATCAATTTGCTTGAAGTATTGCCTGCCTCTTGTCTAACTTCCTTAGATGATCTTGTGGGTAGCAATTCACCAGATTAATTTATTTCCCTAGGGGGTTCTTTCCCTTTTCCCTGACCTCAGGATAAGCCTAAGAATGTGTGCTCAGAACTTTTCTTTAACCAAACCAATTACCTCAAATCCAGTCCCACCCCTGCATGCCTGAATGAGACTTAAAAGAAGTTTACTTCACTGGCAGCATTTACTACAGGGCTCCAAAGTGTGTTGCACTTTGGATACATATTGCATACACATTTTAAGTCAAATGAGCACAAAGGGTGTGTGTGCAGAAACAATATCTTTATAAATAGGAAGCAGATGCCCTAAGCACATCCGATCTCGCCTGATTTCGGAAGCTAAGCAGGGTCTTGGATGGGAGACCACCAGGGACTACCAGGTGCTGTAGGAGTAAGAACTAGCAAACCACTCTGGTATTCCTGCCAAGAAAAACTCCATGGACATGGATTCACAAAGAGTCGGTCATGACTATAAGGACGCAACATACACACAGAGAGAGAGGATGTAAAAATGGGGTAAATCCTAAGATACTGTAAATGCACACAATTGGGAAAAGAGGTGTTTAAAATGTGCAAGTGGGGTGAGATAATACAAAAATCTTCCAACCTGGCACAGAATAGTGGTGGAAAGAAAATTCCGGTGGAATGTTGAGAAATGCAACTAAACTAAGATAGAGTCTCAACGCTTCATAGAAAATAATATCAGTCTCCTAGACTGGATTTCCCGGAATTCTCTTTTGACTTCAACGCCATTGAGCTCCACCCAGCTGCCAGCATTTATGACTGAATATTGGTAAAGACTGCCTTACAGGGTTGTAGTTGAGGTTCTTGGGAGGCATAATGTGATTGTCATTCGAAAGGATTCCAACCCGTGCTGGATGGGGCCAGCTCTACCATTAGGTAGAGTCAAGGAATAGCTTCAAATGGCCGATGCTGGACCGGGGAGGGAAAGTCATGGAGGTGGGCTGGCTCCACTGTACAGATAAGAACATAAGAGGAGCCATCCTGGATCAGGCCAAAGGCCCATCTAGTCCAGCTTCCTGTATCTCAGAGTGGCCCCACCAGTTGTGTCTGGAAGTGTACGAGACTAGATATCTGTCTCCTGATACCACTCCCCTGCATCTGGCCCTTGAAGTACCCTGGTTTTAAGCCTGGAGATTACACATCTCCATCATGGTTTGTAACCTGTGATGGACTTTTCCTCCAGGAATCTGCCCAATCCCCCTTTGAAAGCATCCAGGCCAGATGCCATCACCACATCCTGTGGCAGGGAGTTCCACAGACTAACAACGTGCTCGGTGAAAAAATGTATTTTCTTTTGTCTGTTCTCACTCTCCCAGCCCTCAATTTGAGTGGATGCCCCCTAGTTCTGGTATTTTGTGAGAGGGAGAAGAGCATCCCTCTATCCAATTGACTCGTGCCCTGCATTATTTTGATCCTTCCAGCCAGAGGAAGGAGCTGTGGATGGGGGGGGGGGGGGTCACACTTGTTGTGGGCTCCCTAAAACCAGCTTGCAACATCTGGAGTGATCTGTTGTGACATCAAATTGCTCGTGTTCCCAGCCTCGGTCCTGCAGGGCAGACAACATCTGTATATAGAACAGGAAGAGTATGTAATCTTCTTCTGCCTCAGGTGGGAAAAATGTCTAGAGCTTACGCTGGATGTCAGCTCGATCCACTTCGGTCAGCAGTTTGAGTCTTTCTGTACCACCAGTCGGAGTCACACAGGTGTACGTAGCTTTAAAAAGCAAAATTATTGGGCCATTTTAAGAGAGAGGCCGTCTCGGCAGGTTCACAATTTATGGTAAACTCTCACCTCTGATTTGTCTGAGAGCCTTATGGGAGAAACAAGATTTTTGTTTTTCAAAATAATGTTGTCAATTTCGGTTCCAGCACCAGGGACAGCTGAAGGAAGCCAGGAAATTGACAAGAGGTTGTATCTAAAGAGATTACAGGGTCTTCTCAGGATAAGCTAGCAATTCAATTAAAGCAGTTTTCTGCACGCTCTTTTTTCCCCCTTGCCCTGGACAAATGTTTTCCCCAGCAGGGCATAGAAGTGTCCTGCTGGGAAGAATCACCAATCTGATGGTGTTTAAAGGGCTCGGTGTGTTGTCCTGCACCTCTGTTTTCCAGTAAGGGTTCCTGTAGCCCTGGAGAGCTGGTTCGAATATGATACAGGCCTGTCCTATAATTCCAAAGGAGTTTGCAGAAACAAATGCAGGAGCACCTGATGAGGGGGAGCAAGGAGACTGGGGGGAGGGGGTGCACATCTATTTCTCCAGACATGTGATGTTCTCAGTAAACCATTCTCCCCCTGCAAAAAAGGCCTTATCTCCAGTCCCCTAGCCCCTGGCACTTCCATGCGCTTTTATCACGATCTCCTTACTTTCCGTGTTTGGGATCAGAGAAAGCGCGGGATAGAATTCCAGGCACTTGCCTGCATTCTTGTGTTGTTTAGTCTGTGGAACTCTCTGCCAGAGGAGGTGGTGATGGCGTCTGGCCTGGATGCCTTCAAAATGGGATGGAACAGATTCCTGGAGGAAAAGTCCATCACAGGTTAAAGACCATGATGGAGATGTGTCATCTCCAGGCTTAAAACCGGGATGCTTTAAGGGCCAGATGCAGGGGAGTGGGATCAGGAGACAGACATCTCTCGTCTTGTGTGCTCCCAGAGGCATTTGGTGGGTCCACTGTGAGATACAGGAAGCTGGACTAGATTGGCCCTTGGCCTGATCCAGCATGGCTCTTCTTATGTTCTTATGTTCTCTTGTCACCTAGGGTGAGCAGCTGAGAACCTAATCCCAAAGTGAGTCTTCTCTTGGGTATTGTGAATGTGGATGGTCAATCAAAACAAGCCTTTGGGATGAGATGCAGACCCCTCTAGCTGCTCACAAGACGTTTGGGGCACCCCACAGCTCTACCATCTTGCTCAATGGTTCCACTCTCACCCCTCATTAATATTATTGTTGTTGTTTTATAAAGTTGGCCCAGTTCCTGTGTTGGGCTCCTGCCAAGTTTCCCAGGTGGTTTTGTCCAATGGATCCAGGACAAAAAAGGGGGGGGGATTTGTCCTGGATCTGTTGAGTCGGGAAATTGGAGTTTATCAAAGAGTCTGGCTTTAGCTATCAATTATCAGGCTGTTTGTGAGCCTGTCCTGCCCTGGCTGGCACGCTACCACTCAAGGTGACCACAAGGATGCTTTGGTTACATTTCTCCCCCCAGGCTCTGGCTGTGATTACAGGCATTGACTCTATTGACCAGTCTAGCTGAGAGATACAGAAAAACAAACACACCCCATTGCACGTCACCAGGTCCAGTAGCTTCCAGAAGGGGCATATTGTATGTTGAGTGACCCTATAGCATCACAAAGACCATCCTTCCCTCTCACGTAGCTCAGGCACCTTGTGTTTTTGCCCCCAACCATGTCCCTTGGTGCTCATGGCTAGACCAGGTGGAGCACTTCCCAGTCTTAGAGGGTTTTTTTTTGTTTTTGTTTTTTGTTTGGTTTTTTTTTTGAGAGGGAGTGGCTGTTCAGCTGCTAGATGACCATGCCAAGAGCTTCTGGAATTCGCTTCATGGGCTGCAGTTCCCATAACCCACAATTTGTTGGCCAGGTGTATTGGAGAATACTGGGACCTGTAGTCCAAGAAGTACCCTACCGCAAGGTCTTGTGTGGGCTGGGGGTTAGAGTCTTCAGCTGGGATTTGGGACATCACAGTTCTACCCTTTCTCTCTCACTTGCTCTTGGGACTCACCAGGTCACCTGGCCTCTCCGGTTTGTCCCTCTGACTATCTTACAGGATGGTTGTGAAGACAAAGTGGAGGGGGGGGGAGGAAGGACTAGCAACCTTTATGAAAATAAAGGCTGAGATTAGGCCATTGGGCAACCTGTTATTAAGGCCACTCTTTTTCTGAACTTGCACCCTGAATCATGCCATGTTATCCTAATTTGCCTATCAGTTCTGTTCCTGGTCTTATGTCTAATCCACACAGCCAGGGACCAAACATACAATCCACACCTCATTAACTTTGCTGCAATTCTAGCAGAATCTTCTCTGCATCTTTAGTGTGTTCTGCTTATATACTGCCCCATAGCACTTCAAGTAGTCTCTGGATGGTTTACAGTTTTTTTTAAATTATGCAGGCTACACATTGACCCCCCCCCCCCCAGCAAGCTGGGTACTCAATTTACTGACCTCGGAAGGATGGAAGGCTGAGTCAACCATGAGCTAGCTACCTGGGACTGAAGGTCAGGCTGTGAGCACAGTTTTACCTGCAGTACAGGCATTTAACCACTGCGCCACGAGGCTCTTTACTCTTCCTTTCAAACAAGCTCCCAAATTATTTGATCTCAATTTTGAGAGACGATCCTTATGCCTTTTGCTTTCTCATTACAGAGTCTCTCCTTGGCTACTCCGGCTGAAATAAAGTCAGAATTTAGGACTCTTGGCGTCCCACCACCGCAGCTTTTGGAAGGAAGCAAGGGTGAGACCCTTGGGTGTTGTTGAGAGAGCTCCCCACCCACTACCGCTGCTCAACTCAGGTATGACCACTGGCCGAATCAACTCCTACAGCATAGTATCTTCTGAGGAAGACGGCTTGACCTTGACCACCATGCCTGGAGTGAATGGCTTTGGCAATGGGAAGATCCACACAAGGAGGAAATGCCGGAATCGGTTTGTCAAGAAGAACGGCCAGTGCAACATTGAGTTCACCAACATGGATGATAAACCTCAGAGGTATATTGCGGACATGTTCACCACCTGCGTGGACATCCGTTGGAGGTATATGTTGCTGCTTTTCTCTCTGGCTTTTCTTGTGTCCTGGTTGTTGTTTGGAGTTATCTTTTGGCTCATTGCGCTGGTCCACGGCGATATAGAGAAGCCCACCAAGGATGAGACCTTCACCCCTTGCCTCTTGCAGGTCAATGGCTTCGTGGCAGCTTTCCTCTTCTCTATTGAGACGCAGACCACCATTGGCTATGGATTCCGTTGCGTGACAGAGGAGTGCCCGCTTGCCGTCTTCATGGTGGTCCTCCAGTCCATCGTCGGCTGCATCATAGACTCGTTCATGATTGGCGCCATCATGGCGAAAATGGCGAGGCCCAAGAAGAGGGCCGAGACCTTACTCTTCAGCCACCACGCCGTCATTGCCATGAGAGACGGCAAGCTCTCCCTGATGTGGAGAGTTGGTAACCTCCGCAAGAGCCACATCGTGGAAGCACACGTCCGGGCTCAGCTGATCAAGTCCAGAATCACAGAAGAGGGGGAATACATCCCGCTCGACCAAATAGACATCGACGTTGGGTTTGATAAAGGCTTGGACCGTATTTTCCTGGTCTCCCCTCTCACCATCCTCCATGAAATCAATGAAGAGAGTCCGCTTTTTGGGATTAGCCGGCAGGACTTGGAAACCGATGACTTTGAAATTGTAGTCATCCTCGAGGGGATGGTGGAGGCCACCGCCATGACGACACAAGCTCGCAGCTCATACCTGTCCAGCGAGATCCTCTGGGGCCACCGCTTTGAGCCTGTCTTATTTGAGGAGAAAAACCAGTACAAAGTGGACTACTCTCACTTCCACAAGACCTACGAGGTCCCCTCCACCCCTTCTTGTAGTGCCAAGGACCTGCTGGAGAACAAATTCCTTCTCCCCGGTACAAATTCCTTCTGCTATGAGAACGAGCTGGCCTTCATTAGCCGCGATGAGGAGGAAGAGGAGGAGGAAGAAGAAGACGATGACAGCAGGGGACTCGATGATCCTAACTCAGAGAACCCGCAGGAGTTTGATCGGCTTCAAGCCACCGTTAGTCTGGACCAGAGATCCTATAGAAGAGAATCAGAGATTTGACCCCCATGACTGTTTTATTGTTTGTTTCTTTGGTTCTTTGTTTGTTTTGAGGGCATTTCCCTCCCCCCTGACCTCTGGTCTCTGCCCTTTACAAAAAAATAAAGAAAAAAACCAACTCTAATTATGCAGAACAATGCAAGTGCCATAGGAATGCCTGAGAATCCATAGGGTTTGTAGGGTGTTGTACTTTCTAAATTTCATTGCAATAACCACTGAATGGCATCGGGGCAGGAAAGCACAGCCTGCAGCCTTCGTCGCGTCCTCCGCCCTTAGAACAGAGGAGAGGACAGATTCAAAATGGCGGCCGCAGAAGCTGTAAACAAGCAAGGCCCGGGCCTTGTAAGGATGGCCGCCTCACGTGGAGCAGGACCTTGTAATCTCCCCTTTTCCTTGTTGATTAATTTTAATTTTTTAAGCAAAGCTATAAGCACTGTAAAGGTCAAAAGGGAGAGAATATCAGGAAGCAAAACCGTGTGCGCATGTGCGTGCGCGTGCGTGCAAGTCCAAGCGTATGCGTGGTTTAAAGATGTTATAGACAAGCTGTATAAACATAGATATACTGCCAAGAAATGTGATTGTTGCACTAGATTAACACTTGAAATTCTATGTTCTGCCCTCCTCCTTTTTCAGTGGAGGGAGGGGCTGCTTTTTTATTCTTATTCTTATTTGTTTGCTTGTTTCAGCCTCCCTCCAGGGAAACTGTTTACCAAAAAAATTTTTTTAAAGTGAAACAGGGTTATTTAAAAAAAAAACGGAATGATGTAGCAACTGCAGCTACATTGGCTCGGACATCAGTTCCATCAGGTTCAATGGGGCTTACCCCAGAGCAAAGAATATAGAACTGTAGCCAGAAGAATGTCAGGTGTAAGGTCTACATAGTCCAGTGGTGACGAACCTTCAGCACTCCAGATGTTTGGGACTGCAACTCCCAGAATTCTGAGCCTAGGTTGCCAATGACAAAGGACTGTGGGAGTTGCAGTCCAAAACATCTGGAATGCCGAAGGTTTGCCGCCACTGACATAGTTCATGACCTCCATCACACATCAGGTTTTTTTAATAAAAAAATATCATTTTAAGGGGGGGGGAGAGACTAGGAGTCATGATGTGTTGTGGTCTGGTGGCCTCAAAAAAATGTGGGCTAGGCAAAGCCCCAGGAACAAGCTCCCATCATAAAACTTAAAAGCAAGGGTGGAGAATGAGTTGACCCATGTGCCAGGAAGTTGGCACTTGGTGGTCTAAAGATGGGGATGATGGAGATTATAATCCAGTCCCTGCAGAAGGACCTCCTCCATCTCCCAGTTGGTGGTCCTATTCTGATCTTCCCAAATGGTAACACAAACAGCTGTGTCCCTCCCTAACAGTCTGTTCATTGTGGCTTGTGGAACTAGACCAGGCTCAGCCTTGCAGGCACCGGCTGGGTTTGAGAGCCAAGGCATTTGGAGAGGCAGGTTTTTTGTTTTTGTTTTTGTTTGGACAATACTGTCCTTCAGTGGCACATCATGAGTCAAGGAGCAACGGGGGGGGGAGAGAACCCACTTCTTGAAGCCCATCCCCCAATTCATTTTTAAGAATGAATCAAGGCAGGGATTGATCGTTCCCATAGACTGGACCAAGAGGAAGCTTGCCAGCCGCCTTACCAGCCAAGGTGGCACAACTAGGCCATTCATGATGGAAGTAGGGTAGCCAAAAAGGGGGGAAATCGTGCATCCTAGCAGGGGATCTGAGACTGGCCAACAGGTCCTGCCAGCACTTGCTGAGAACAAGAGCAAGGGGTGGTTTTTAGAATCTGAATTCCACCAAGTCTCAATGACAATCAAGTATCCCTCTGTCTATTTGTCTAGATCTCTTTCTCCTGCCTTTAGGTCTCAGTTCTTGGACCAGGCTGGAGAAGGTTGGTTTTGGGATCCCGGTTGTGTTTTTAATACCCTGCCTAGCTAGTCTTCACTCTCAGCTAGGTAGGCCACGCCGCAAGCAGCCTATGCAGCAGTGTGCTTAGCATAACATTGAACTTAGACCTGGAATTACCCAGACACCAGATGCCTGTGGTGCTAACAACAACCAGCCCTGGTGGTAGCGAGAACTGTCCACCTAAGGGACCAACTGTACATTATAGCTAGTCCGTGATTAGAAGCGAGAGTTCCATAACCGCTGAAAATGTCTACCGCCAGAGGGTGAGATTTCCACCCCTCCCCCACCTTGCAAAGGAGTTTGCATTGTTTTCTCATCAGTACGCAGCAGGTAAGCACAGGCCTCATTTGCAAGTCCAGTGGCTCAGTTCCCCATCCCACCCCCAAAAAAACCCTGCCTCCATCATGGCCTGGAACAACAAAGGATTTTGGATTCTTATGACGGGCAATCTATAATGCATATAGTTACAGTTCACAAGCTGGTTTTGTAACTTGGGGTGACTAGACCTCCCATTAGAACACACAGACATTTCAAAACTTTGACATGCATCGCTAACGTGTAGATCTCGGTCACAACAGACTCAACGTCATTCGCTTCCAGTCTTCCTCGCTCTGACGAGATAAGTTAAAATTAACTGAAAGCGAGGATCACTCTTTTTATAGTTGCATCTATGTGCCTAGACTAGCGTGTGCAAACTTCACGCAAACACGTAATTTTCTTTTTGCTTCAAACCTTTGCCTTTCCCAGTCAATGCATTTTGTCTTTTTCAGAGCACTGAGGAAGCAGGTAAAGGGCAAGAGGTTTTAACATATTGCTTTCACTATCCCAGTTCTTCTATCCGGCCATCTCTGGAGTGCCTTCCCCGTGGGTCCAGACGTTAGGAAACGTTTCTTTTTGTTAACAACGCCAAACTCTTTGGAAAAACTATATTACAAAGTAACTGCTCCCTCCCTACATCATCAGCATGTCCTCTGTCAAACCGGGATGCGCTGATGAAAATTGGAAAATAGAAGTAAATTGCAAGGAGGCAGAAGTCAGCTGCTTTCCCGGGCGTATTGTACTTTTCTAGGCTCCATCAGGGCTGTGCCTTATGTGGAGGGAGAGAAACAGAGGCGTGAAGTAGATCACTTTTTTAAACCTTTCTCACAGTAAAAGCCATACATATTAAAGGCCAGTAAAAGTCTCCTTCTCTTCCTCTTCTTCCTTGCATTTTCTCCTTCTCTGTTCTACTTCCGAGTAACACTCTCTTCTTCTCTCCAGCCTTTGTGTGTGTGTGTGTGTGTGTGTGTGTGTGTGTGTGTGTGTGTGTGTGTGTGTGTGTGTGTGTGTGTCTGTCATATGCCCATCCATCTGGAGGAAGGCGTGTGACCACAGTGCAGAGCTGATCACAAGCAATAAATGTGATGTGCGCCGCCCATATTGCAAGCAGATATCAATCGTTTGCTCTCCTGTCCCTGCAAAAGCTTTCTTTATTTTTTTTTATATATATTTTTTATTTTAAAGTGGAGGGGGTGGGGGGGGGAGAGAGAGAAACAGGTCTCCCCCTGGCTGAATCTGCCTCGGAGCAAAAGGTGGCAGGAGCTGAAGGACCTCGGATGTTTACTGACAGCCTGCAAACGGCAGAGAGGAAAGGAAGAGGAGGGGAACACCTGTCTAAAATTAGAATCTAGTGAGCGCCACAAGTCGGAATGAGCTAAAGTTGCCAACTGTTCAGGGAGAAAACCTGAGCCTGCCTGCTCCTGCGCCTTTTAAACCACAGTGTTATGTTATCAGCAGAAATCCAAATGGAAAAGGGGGTTTTCCGCAAGGAGGGGAAAATTGCTGTAAGAGTTGGGGGCCAAGTAACTATTAGAAGCCCAGGAGGAAAAGCTAGTGGAAAATATAAATAAATTGGAGCACAACTAAATTTCTTTCTTTTTTAAAAAAAATATTCTAACCCCGCCTTTCTTCTTTAAAAAAAAAGCACCTAAGGCAGCTTACCTCCACTAAAAAGACAACATTTAAAGCTAAAAACGGTAAGTAGACAAAGATTTGAAAAGAACTGAGCCAATACTGTATTTTATCATATAGACAGTAAACAGAATCAATGCTAAAAGCATACTTAAAATCAACAAGGCACAACCATCTGTTTGAAATTCCTTCTCAAACAGCCACACATTGAAGGAAAGTTTGCCTAAAGAAAAAAAATCTTCATCAGCTTCTCTTGTGGGAGGGAGTTCCGAAGTCTGGGAGCAGTTACAGAAAAATACATCTTCAGTGTTCCCCGCCTGTCACTTACAGGGTCTGACACGAGGGTTCCCAGCAAAGAATCACTGGTGCATGTATTTTCTCCTGGTATCTGGCAAATTATGACCTCCTTTTTGGCATACTGTAACCCTTGCTACAGTATACTGAACAGTTTGCTTTATGTTGTAAACTGTCCAGAGGGGCTTTCAGCCAGATGGGTGGTATATAAATCCAATAAATAAATAAAATCCCCTAACATCAGAGATGGCTTTTAAAAAGTTTCTCTCTTTTTTTTCAATTCTGCCTCCCAAAATCTCACAGTATAGAGTTGTTGGCTCAATCATCATGGATGTTGTAGATAATTTAGGGATCTCTGGAAGATGAGTCATGGCAACTGGGCTTCTTTTTCTTGAGAGACAGAAATGTTTCACTGCTCATCCAAACAGCTTCATCAGCCTGAAACATCAGTTCAGACGGATGAAGCTGTTTGCATGAGCAGCGAAACGTTTCTATCTCTCAAGAAAAAGAAGTCCAGTTGCCATGTATTTATTTATTTATTTATTTTATATAGCTTGTATGCCGCCTACTACCCAAAGGTCTCTGGGCAGCTCACAACAATCAATGGCTCAACTTCCAGATAAACTCACCTGGATGAATGAGAAACTTCACAGACATAATTTAGGGATGTGCATGAAACGGAAAAATAGAATTTCATTTTGTTTTTGTTTCAGTTTGTTTCTACCAGCATTTTGTTTTGTTTTAGTTTTAAATGATTTTTTGTAAAAAAAAAAAAGTAACAAAACAAAACAATAACAAAATGATTTGTTACTCTATAAAATGGCTCCCTTGGGTCCTAGAGGTACCAAATTGGGTGGGTAGCTTTTCACAAGTGAGCCATTTTTCAGAGTAATGAAATTTTTCATTTTCAAAGGGGAAAAGAAGCATTTCATTTTGTTTCATAACAAAACACTGTTTCCCATTTCGTTTCATTTCATAACATTTTTGAAAGCTTACGAAATGACGAGACTGTGTGTCGTTTTTTTCTAAGGTGCCCATCTCTAGTGGATATATATTTTTAAAAACACTGCTTACACTCTTTCTTGCACTGACGTGTTTGTTCAGCAGAAAAAGGTGAGCCCATGTCAAGTTACTTAAAAAGTAACTTTGGAAAAGTTACTTTTTAAGACTAACCTTCCACAATTCCCTCACCCACCATAAGATGTCTGGAGGCTGCTGTCCACTCCATCACTTCTTATATGCCTTTATTTTCAGATGTATTTAAATGTTGTTCCATTGATCCAACAGACTGGTTTGGAATCAAACCTTTTTATTCAGTGAAATATTTATGTATCGGTTTGTTTGTTTGTTTGTTTGTTTGTTTGAAAAAAACAGTCCACTGTCTTTGTGGTATGATTTTGTTTCCTTTTGAATAAAAATAAATGGTGAATAATAACTGCTGCTTTTGGGGAAAAGGGAGGACAGGACAGAGTATTCTCTGGAATGAATTTCTAAATGTATATCACAGTAAATATTTGTAAAAAAAATCTTTAAGTAAACTATTGCTTTTTAAATTCTACTATATAATTGTACAGTCCAGTCTCAGAGACTAGAATAATATATATACATATGTATTTTTTAAAGATTACTACATAGCTCAATGTGAAATAATTTGTAGGCAAGCCATGCAGACCTAGTAAACTGCAATTATCTTATTTCCTTCCCTTAACCCTCCCCCATAATCTCCTCCCTGGTTACCACCTAGTTATGGAGAATAATGTTATATAAAATGTATAGCTCTAGAAAATGAATGTGTTGTTACATACTGTATAATAATATATATATTTTTGGCCTACCTGTGAGTGCGATGTTGGTCATTCTTCCTGCTAACACACAGACGCAATCTACTAAATAACCCCGCTGTCGCATTTTTAAACAGCTGGGGCATGCCAACTTCCTCCACTTCCTCCAGCTCCTCTGCATTTAGCAGCTCCACCTTGCACAGGCAAACACATAAATCTGCTTCCATTGGGCCATTAGCACCGTAAGCAGTGGCAAGAGCTGAAGGGGCAATTGCGAAACTACCTACCTCTGCCTTTGCAGAAACCAGACGGATCTCTCCCACACTCTGCCCAGGTGGCTGAATGTTGGATTACAAGCAAAAGTTACTGCTCGGTGAAAGGTACATAAGAACATAAGAACGTAAGAAGAGCCATGCTGGATCAGGCCAACGGCCCATCTAGTCCAGCTTCCTGTATCTCACAGTGGCCCCACCAGATGTGTCTCCTGATACCACTCCCCCGCATCTGCCCCTTGAAGTACCCCAGTTTTAAGCCTGGAGATGACACATCTCCATCATGGTTTGTCACCTGTGATGAACTTTTCCTCCAGGAATCTGTCCAATCCCCTTTTGAAAGCATCCAGGCCAGATCCCATCACCACCTCCTGTGGCAGGGAGTTCCACAGACTAAAGGTAGGCCAGCTCCTGGAAAACTGGGACAATACTGGAGTCTTTGGGAAGACTTAGGGATCTGTTTGTACAGCCAGAGGTTGCGAGTTCGGTTCCCCACTGTAACTCCTGTTGGCACAGCCAGTCTGGGTAGCCTTGGGCAAGCGGCACCATCCCGTGATTCCCCCAGGAGGAGGAAAGGGTAAGCCACCTCTCAACATTCTATACCTGAGACCGTTGAAAGGAGTTGGCATCAGTCAGAAGTAGCCTGATGATATGTGATTTCATATATACATATACATAGGTTTGTACACAAGTAACACACCTTTCTTTCTTTCTTCCTTCCTTCCTTCCTTCCTTCCTTCCTGTCTTGTGTGTGTGTGTGATATATAGATAGATAGATAGATATATAGATAGATAGATAGATAGATAGATAGATAGATAGATAGATAGATAGATAGATAGATAGATAGATAGATAGATAGATCTTTCATGCTTTCTCTCTGTGTGTGTGTGTGTTTGTGTGTAGAGATGGGCACGAAACAATTTTTTTTCCATTTTGTTTTTTGTGTTTCATTTTGTAACAGAATGAAACCCAAAACAAAGTGCCCTTTTTTAAAAAAGGAAATGAAATGAAACGGAAATTTTCATTTTGTTCCGTTTTTGTTTTCGTTTATTATTTATTTTGAAAAGCGCCAGTCTTGGCGCTTGTCAAAATAAATAATCAAAATAAGCACTGACCAGCTGACCCCACAGACCAGCTGGTCGGTGCTAGACTAAAAAAGAAAACAAAGTGCCGACTGGCCCGTGAGCCAGCTGGTCGGCGCTAGGCTGAAAAATAAAAAAAAAGCACTGGTTGGTGTTAGGCTGGGGGGAAAGTGCCGACTGGCAGTAAACATTAGGAAAATCAAATCAAATGAAAAATGATTTTTTCCCTCAAAAAAATTCATTTTATTCCAAACAAAATGAATAAAAAATGAAAAATGCAACGAAACACCATTTTGGCATTTCATGCCCATCTCTATTTATGTGTGTAGCTTAGCTGTAGGAAGGAAGGAAGGAAGGAAGGAAGGAAGGAAGGAAGGAAGGAAGGAAGGAAGGAAGGAAGGTGATGATGGATGAATGGAAGGAAGGAAGGTGATGATGGATGAATGGAAGGAAGGAAAGGAAGGAAGGTGATGATGGATGAATGGATGAATGGAAGGAAGGAAGGAAGGAAGGGTGATGATGGATGAATGGATGAATGGAAGGAAGGAAGGAAGGAAGGATCTCTAGAGATGCCATGGATAAGAGCCCTGAAGGATGAGATGTCCATCCACCTCATGTTTGGCCTTCCTCTCTTCCTACTTCCATGAGTTTTTCCAACCCTTATTACCCTTCTAACAAGTCTTGTCTTCTCATGACATGTCCTAACTATGATAGGCTGGGTTTAGTCATTTTAGCTGCTAGTGGTAGTCCAGGCTTTATATGATCTTGGATCCACTTCTTTGTCCTTCTGGCTCCCTATGGTATGCATAAAGCTCATCATCACAATTTTGCATTACAGTAGCTTCATTCCAATAGTAGTTACCTGGAAGCTGAGTCATGGCAACCGGACTTCTTTTCTCGTGAAATCGAAACGTTTCGTGGCTCATCCAAGCAGCTTCGTCAGTCTGACAAAGCTGCTTGGATGAGTAGCGGAACATTTCAATCCCTCAAGAAAAGAAGTCTAGTTGCCATAACTCAACTTCCAGACATCCTTATTGTGGTTTTTCGGCTGAAATTTCCATTGTGATGGATGACTGAATTGAGATACAGGAAATCTTCAACCATTTCAGTTTCTTCTTTGGCCAATGCTGAGGTTGGGCCCTTCTTCCATAGACTTTTAACTCATAACTCTGCTTTTTCACTTGCTTCCTTGAGATTTCTCAGTACTGTAGCTGTTTCAAGCCATTACAATTCTCTCTCAGAAACATGGTGCCTTCTGCACATCTGAACTGATATGTATTCCTTCCGATATTCGCCCTTCCTTTCCTTCAGGGTAATCTATTTTTTCATATCTCTATATGGCATGAGCAGACAGAGAGATAAACTATATCCATGTCTGAGAGGAAATTTAACCTTCTTTAGTCTGTTGGTTTTTCCCAGACCTGCTCACATGTTTACCAGGCCTTCTGAGAAGGTCCAACCATCCTATTGTTATAGGTTGTCTGCTCCTACCCTCGGGTATGGTACCACTGGGATTAGGAATGGGTTTCCTCCCTATGAGGTAACCATAGTAACACCTCATCAGCTTCTGGGCCACTTCTAATGCCAATCTGGCTTTTCGCTCAGCTTCAGAGGAGAACCTCTTCCTCTATTCCCCGAATGAACTGATGAGGATTAATATTATTAATGACCAGGAAAATAAAAAGTTTTTATTTTTGTGCATCTCCCATTCATATGAAAACATATCCTTTTGCCAACCTGCCTCAGGTTCAAAACAAGAGCCGAATCAAGTGGATGAAAACAGGAGTATTGGAAATATTAACTCACATTCTTCCATTTCTCCTTATTTATGAGGACAGGGGGATAACTGTGAAGTTTCCCTTAGGTCTGGGATTAGAAATGATGGCAAATTAAGAGTCCTAAGTGACACACTTTACTCCTTTAAAACCTCTTTGCCTATACAGTAAGAGGTGTTCAACACTATTGGTCATAGCAAAAATCTTGTTCACTAGGCTGGTATTGTTACATTCGTGACATGACCGTTTATGTGAAAATACCAGATGCATTTGTGACTGTGAAGCAAAGTGAATCCTGCCATTTCCACTCATGTTTCTTACCACTGGAGTTTATTAGCTCCATGGCTGCTATGCATACCTACTAACCCCTGCACCCCAGTTTGCATGGGCAATTGATTCAGGATCCCTTGAGGTTCAACTGCAGAAATTCAGGCTGGCTCTGCACGCTAGCCGTGTCCATTTCCCATAACTCCTAAGGATATTTGATGAGGGTGAATTTTGAGCTTTCCTGGTTTGCTTCCCCTCCACAGCATCCAGTTTTTATTATACCCAGATGCAGCATTCTGAATGTCTTGAAACCTTTCCTTCCTTCCTTCCTTCCTTCCTTCCTTCCTTCCTTCCTTCCATTCATCCATCCACCAATCCTTCCTTCCATTCAGTTCATCCATTGTCAACTTCCTCCATCCTTCCATCCTTCCATTCATCCATCATTAGCAGCTTCCTTCCTTCCTTCCTTCCTTCCTTCCATCCATCCATCCATCCACCAATCCTTCCTTCCTTCCACTCAGTTCATCCATTGTCAACTTCCTCCATCCTTCAATTCCTCCATCATCATCATCATCGGCTTCCTTCCTCCCTCCCTCCCTCCCTCCCTCCCTCCCCCCTTCCCTCCCCCCCTTCCTTCCTTCAGCTTTTAAAATAATGTATGGGTGGCCCATCTCTGGGTTTTGATTTTCTCATGGGGCTGCTTTGCTAACCTTATCTCGTTGTTTAGTTTTGCTTAAGAATCTCTCCTTGCCCGTATAAGTTTCACCTAGGACTTGGGGCTTCGGACCATAAATAAATTAATAACTTTCTCCATGTATCCATCTTAGCAATTAAAAAACAAAACAAAAACCAAATTTGGCACATCCATTTTTTATTTTTTAAAGAATAAGATGAGGAGAACACTTCCTCTTGTGTACCTTCCGTACGTGATGTCTGGGGCTTTGGTGACTGTAAGCTTCCAAAGAGAAAACAAACGCCTCCCCCTTTAGGTCATGGAACAGACCCTTTAAGTTATTCTATTTTTCTATCAGGAAAGACCAGAATGTCAATGGAGGAGTTATTTACCTTGGCAAATGCATGTCTGCACACGGACTGCCTTGGCTTTTTGGCCCAAATCTTTATTAATGGGTGGCTTTGTATTTGCAAATGTCCCGCTGAGCTCCTGCCGTATGGCGCAACGGTCTCTTTCTCCGGTGTATTTTGAGGATCTTAACTCAATGACCTAGGACAAGGCTGCACCATGAGACAAGAAGGATCGGGCCATTTGCAGAATCGATACAAAAACAGGGGCAAAAAAAGAAAAAGGAAAAGGAAAAGGAAGGGGTGAAAAGAGAACATCTCTATCCATAATAACCTCCTTGGAACTGCAGAGATGAAAGAGACGCTACGGATCAGTCCAGCCCCCGTCAAAGAGGCACAGTGAAGAATCAAACTCACAACTTCCAGCCAAGTAAAGACAGATACTAGAACCCCTGAGCCATCCAGTAATTCTCTTCCCATGACCATGCTTCTAACTGTCTGTGTCACTATGGAAGCACCAGGATTGCCTGCTGATTTGTTTTCATTTGCATCCCTTTCCTCAACTGTGCTTAGATGCACAGCTGCCCTCCCTCCCTACTCTATGCGCACAACAGTCCTGCAAAGTAGATTGGGCTAAAGCAGAAAGACTGGACACCATTTGGTCATGGAGTCCCCTGGATTATAGCGCACAAAGTTCCTGTCCCAATCACCATCTCTGTTTCTGAACTCTAACATTGGGCGCTTTTACACGACCCCTAAAATCCGAGGCAAAGGGCTCCCAGATCCGGAGCTTAAAATTGTTTTCCCACCAGCTCCAGATTTAAAAAAAAATTAAGTACGACCACGCCCACCTAAGCACGTCCCAGCGCATTTTCCAAGTACCTGGTCTCCGAAGGTGAAAAATTTCTGATGCGGATGTAAAGCAGTGAGTGCTGGGCTCTCCTCGCCTTGTGTTTGTTTTTGTTTTTTTGCCCCTGCCCCTTTAAGAGACTGGAAGAGACTGGAATGCTTCCCGGGGCAGCTCCCGATGGCAGAGCGGAGGTGAGCCTGCATTTTTTCTCCCTTTTTTTCTCCCTCCCCTCACACAGACAGAAGCAAGGGAGTGCAGAGGAGTAGGAACACAGGAAGGGCGACAAACCCCCAAGATCTCTGGTCTAAATTTAAGTTGCCAGCAGATCTTAGGGGTTGTGTAAAAGCACCCATTGAGAGACAGAATATTGTTGGAAGAGTTAATCCAATTTGCTCTCCTTTATATTATGGCCTAACACTCAACCCAGAATTTGGTTTAAATTATTTCAAGAATCTCTTGAATCCTCAAGAGAGACGGGCATTTATGTTGGCAAGACTGAACATCTTTCCTTCCACCGTTACTCTAGGAAAGTACTCTAAAATGCCTTACAAGAGCAGACTCTGTAAATTCTGCAGGTTGGAACCTAATTCTGTTGCACATATTCTGATTCGATGTCCCGACCATCATATTAATCGACAACAATTACCTGGCTCTTTTATCTCCAAATTTTCAACAACCCCCAGAGACTATTACTGCTACTCTCTTGGCAGACAAAGATAAAAGCGTGACAGAGAGCTAGTAGCCAAATATTTATTACTAGTTTCTCAAAAGAATAGCCCTGCTTCCTTTTAAGTTTGGCTTATTGTAACCCCAGATTAACATGGTCGCTATTCAGGTGCTGAGAGGTTTGCCTATTGTAACTATTTTAACGACTATTTATGCCAGTAAAGGTGACTTTGAACTAGAACTGAACTGTAACCTGATCTTGGAACCGCACCTTCAGCTGTATCTTTCATTTCATTTTTGACCGTCTCAAATACGAGATGGACTGAGTCCCTTAAGGAAGCCACAGGGCTAAGTCTTCAGAGGGTGAGCCAGGCAGTTGAAGGCAGGACATATAAGCAATCGCTCATGTGTAGGGTCAGCCTAAGTCGGAGGTGACTTGATGTTACAGCAACCTGACTTTGGGATGGCCAAAACCAAGACTCGGGCCAAAATCAAGGTTGACATCATCAAGAAAGTGAAAGGGTCAAGTAGTTGTGCCTTTATAAAGGGCATAGTGAATCAGCAGGCTAGAGCGCTGAAACTGTTGGCTGCAAAGTTGGCAGCTCAGTGATTTGAATCCCGGGTATCACGGAGCAGAGTGAGCTCCCGCTGTTAACCCCAGCTTCTGTCAGCTTAGCAGTTCAAAAGCATGTAAATACAAAAAAGTGGGAAGGTAAACAGTGTTCCATGCGCAGAAGTGCGTTCAGCCATGCGGGCCACATGGCCACGGACTTGCACAACACTGGCTCTTTGTTCTGGAAACGGAGATGAGCACCACCCCCAGAGCCAGACACAACATGTGCGGGGGGGGGGGGGAGTTAACCTAGAACAGCCTTGTGGCACAGTGGTTAAATGCCTGTACTGCAGGTAAAACTGTGCTCACAACCTGAGGTCCGATCCCAGGTAGCTGGCTCATGGTTGACTCAGCCTTCCATTCTTCTGAGGTCGGTAAAACGAGTACCCAGCTTGCTGGGGGAGGGGCAATGTGTAGCCTGCATACTGTTATTAAAAACAACAACAACTGTAAACCGCCCAGACACTACTTGAAGTGGTATGGGGTGGTATGTAAGCAGAACATACCGAATGTTCTCCCTGGATATTGTCCAGTCTAACGTGGCCCCAGAGATATTGCAAACACAGAGGGGGCACAGAGTGACCTTAGCAGCTGGCAACGCAGGGCGTTTTGGCTGCCTCCTAAGAAGCCATGGCCCCTGTCCATGGTCCTGGCTTCAGAGTGATTCGTTGATGGAAATATCACTCCTGCAAGCCTGCAACTGGAGACGGGTAAGGGGAGACGAGGGGCATTCGGCAACAGGAAAACAGGAAAACAGGACTTTCCTGAGATGGAGGTAGAGCACATTCCTTTCTTTGCTTGTTTCCATTATTTGCACCTGACTCTGCCACTGGAGATGTGCTCCAAATGGCTTCACTCTGCTGCAGACCTAGTAGAGCTTGTCTAGAGCAAAGCTTTTGACAAAGCGCCCCATTAGCCTCGTGGCGCAGTGGTTAAATACCTGTACTGCAGGTAAAACTGTGCTCACGACCTGGGGTTCAATCCCAGGCAGCAGGCTCAAGGTTCACTCAGCCTTCCATCCTTCCAAGGTCGGTAAAATGAGTACCCAGCTTGCTGGGGGGAGAGGGGGCAATGTGTAGCCTGCATACTGTAATTAAACTGTAAACTACCCAGAGACTACTTGAAGTGGTATAGGGCAGTATATAAGCTAGCTAGTTGTTGGCTGGATAGAACCACTGTCATGGAGGGGCACAGTTGGCCACAGAGGGTGATGAGAAATGGATCCTTCTCAAACTGGGAGAAGGTAACAAGGGAGGTTCTCCAAGGCTCAGTCCTGGGTGTAAGACCCTTCAACATTTTTATTCATGATGACCTGGATCACAGGATGCAGGGAATGCTAGTCAGATTTGCTGAGGACATGGCATTGAAACAAATTTCAAAAGGATCTAGATAGGCTCGGGCACTGGGCTGGAAACAACAGAATGAAACTTAACAGGGATAAGTGCAAAGCTCTAGACCTAGAAGGGGGGAAGCCAAATGCACAGTTACAAGATAGGGGATATCTGGCTCAGAAATACTGCAAGTGAGAAATACCCTGGAATTGCTGTAGATTAAAAGCTGATTAGGAGCCAACAGTGTGGTGTGGTGGCAACAAAAAAAAGGTCAATGCTATTTCAGGCAACATTAATAGAAGTATAGTCTTCAAATCCTTCGAACTACTAGTTCTTTATTTGGTACTGGATTCAGACAAAAAGGGAGCATCATATTTAGAGTGAAGTTAACCCTAAGGATTATAATACAATAGATGGACTGCCCCCAAAAGGAATGTGTGTGTGTGTGTGTGTGTGTGTGTGTGTGTGTGTGTGTGTGTATCTATCTATCTATCTACCTTGGACTCCTTCCTTCCTTCCTTCCTTCCTATCTATATCTATCTATCTATCTATCTATCTATCTATCTATCTATCTATCTATCTATCTATCTATCTATCTATCTATCTATCTATCTATCTATCTTTAAGTCACTACGGCAGCCAAAATCCAGCTTAGAGATAAATCAGTCATGTAGACCATTTGCCCTACCCCTGGAGAGAATGCCACTTCCATTGTTTTCCTAAGCCACTAAGCCAGCTTTTAAAAAAAGATCAACCGCTCAGGTTGGAAAGTTTGATATAGGCGAGAAAACTCACAAACACATGGAACAGAGCTGGCTGTTAAATTCTGAAATGCACTACCTTCTAATATTCAAAGAGTCCATGATTTGGAAGAAACAGTACACTTTTCTGATGTGGGAAAGAAAGGAACATAATGTTTAACCCCTGGGCCCAATGAGGCTAGTTAAAGGGTGAAAGAGAAGGGGTAGCAGAGTGGTTGAACAGTGCTGGGTTGGGGCATAATATCTCAAACTTTTAGCTTTCATGGAGCCACAAAACGACCAGACTTTGCAACAGTGGTTCCGTCTCCGCATGGCCGCCATGCAGCGTTGTTGAGAAGATACAGGGATGAAAACCCTTTTATACTCCCAGGAGCTTCCTGATTAAAAAAATAATAATATTCATAATCATCGTGGGCTGTCAAGTCAAGTCTGAGTCATGGTGACCCTCTTCAGCGTTTTTCAGGGAGAGAACTCACAGAAGTGGTTTGCCCTTCCCTTTTTCCAGGGGTACAGCTTTCCCAGGGCCACCCAGGATGGCCTTCTTCCCAGGAGGCAGAGGGAGGGAATTGAACTCCTAGCTTTTGGCCCCACGGCCCGAGAACTAAACCCCTGAGCCACCCAGCCTCAGTTTGGAAAAAGTTCCTCCCTTGTGCCCCATGTGGCTCCAACCGGCAGAGATGCTGACCCTGCTGGCCAGCAGGAGGGCGGTCTGTGTCCCTGAAGCTAGGTGGTTCCAAAAAAGCAAGGTCTTGACCCACTGATGTCAGCTGTATGGATTTTGGTCAGGGCAAGTCTGTTTAAGATGGGGACCCTTCGTCTTTTCACTGTCAGGGAGCCCTCCTGTTCAGCGGGAAGCCCTTGGGCTTTTCATTCCCACTGGGGCTGTGATGACAGATAACTCGGGAGCCCATGAAAAAGTCTGGAGAATCTCCAGGGGTAGCAGCCAGCTGTCCTGGCCAGGAATCTCAAGCACTTCCTGTCCTTGGGACAGGCTGGAGTTTCAAGCTAAACAAAGAGTGACCCCAGTTCGTTCAAAGGCTACTTTACCCTTCTGTGAACAAAGCTTCAACCGCCCGACTTAGACCACTTCAGAGAACGTTTACACAAAAGTAAGACTTGCAGGCTCCCTCATAAGAGTGGCTTGCCCTCAAAATGTCTGCAGGATCTCCGCCTGGCTGTGCAATCCCCTGCCCCCATCCCTGGCTGAACCAAGATGCTCCGATATCAGTGGGACTTTTAAATGCAAGTGCGTGTGACCGAGATGGGTTGTTGTTGTTGTTGTTGTTGTTGTTGTTGTTGTTGTTGTTGTTGT
>JAHTLZ010000054.1:10140710-10160180 GCA_023846285.1 Phrynocephalus versicolor
AAAGAAAGAAAGAAAGAAAGAAAGAAAGAAAGAAAGAAAGAGACTGAAAAGGTCCAGTGATGAATTATTGGGGATTAAAATAGCTCCCGCCTTGGCTGCAACTGAATATGAGGCTCCTGGAATGATACAGCAGATGTTTAAAACAGATTGAAATGTCATACTAGGCACTGGAGGGTGGAACACAGTGTTATCAGAGCCTTTCCTCCTCCTAATCAGCCTGTTCTTTTTGCTAGGCCCTCTGAGTGATAAGGATGGAGGTGGCGCTGAGCGCAGGACCAAAGGCGAGAGGAAGAGGTTTCCGGGGGGTGGGGGTGGCCAGCAGCACATGGCAAGGTGCAAGATGGCCAGTGTTAAGAGCCACAGAGAGGATGCCTTCTCTGGCACCCTGGAAACTCAGGCTGGCCTTGAATAAAACTCTTTGTTGTGTTCATTGTCTTCATTTATATGTCGTTCTTTCTTCTAAACGCACCCAGAACGGGGTACGCCACAACAGAGACAGCTGTCATATGTAGAACAAAGGCAACTGTCTAATAATAAAATATTTCACCTAAATGGTAAAAATAATACTAAAAATCAGCAGCAAGTTAAAGCTCCGAATTTCAGCTCACAGGTTAGCACATCATGCTTTTAACAATGTTGTCTTGGGTTTAGGGTCTCGCAAATGAAGACCAAGTTCCTGCTATGCTGAGCCTGTTGTTGGTCTCGGAGAACAGTGAGGTGGTTGCTCTGTGTGTGTGTGTGTGTGTGTGCGCGCGCGCACGCGCTGTCAAGTCAATTCTGACTTAAGGTAAAGGTTCCCCCCGCACATGTGTGCTAGTCGTGTCCAACTCTAGGGGCGGTGCTCATCTCCGTATTCAAGCTGAAGATCCAGTGTTGTGCAAGTCCATGGCCATGTGGCCGGCATGGCTGCAAAGAAACAGTGTTTTACCTTCTCACTTTTTGCAGTGGTACCTATTTATCTACTTGCATTTACATGCTTTTGAACTACTAGGTTGGCAGGAGCTGGGGTTATCAGTGGGAGCTCGCTCCACTGCATAGCACCCGGGATCTGAACCACCAAGCTGCCGACTTTGCAGCTGACAGTTTTCAGAACCTTAGTCCACTGAGCCACCACACCCCAATATGCGTATGGCGGCCCTTATCAGGATGTTCCAGGTAGAGAGAATTCACAAGTGGTCTCCCTTTCCCTCCTTATTCATAAGTAGCCTTGGGACTGTGCAGGTTCCCAAGGCCACCCAGGCTGGCTTTTTTCTCCCTAAAGGCACATGGGGAATTGAACTCCCAGCCTATGGCTCCCGCAGCCAAACAAATATCCCACTAAGCTATCCAATCAATTTACTAACATCCAAAGGCCTAGCAAAACAATTTTGCTTTGTATCTCCTCCCGAATCCCTTGCTGGGATACCATCCTTGGTAGGGATTAGAGATGGGCACGAAATGAGCAATTTTTCATTTTCATTTTTGTTTTTCGTTTTGTTTTGTAACAAAACGAAAATGAAAAATTTTCAAAACAAAACGAAAACGAAAACGAAAACGAAAAATTTTGCCATGTTTTTCGTTTTCTTTGCGGCAAATACATTGAACTGAAAAGAATGCTAATGGAACAGCAATTTTTCGTTTTCGTTTTCGTTTTCCGTTTCGTTACGTAACGAAAACGAAAATGAAACATTTGCAAAAAAAAACCGAAAAACGAAAATGAACCGAAACGGACCCCCTAAATGACAAACGACAAACGAAACACCATTTTTTTGAGTCGTGCCCATCTCTAGTAGAGATACATGAATAAGAGTCCAGATCAAAGGAGCTACGCCAGGAAACAAACTTTTTGAATATATTCAAGCCAGAGAGCTTTGATGGTTGGCACCTTTGGAAGGGCAGTTCCAGATGACCTCAACTGATATGGGGGCTCACAGATGTAGAAGTGGGTGTATTGGGTTAGGATCACAAGGCATGTAGGACTTGAACATCTACCACCTACACCTTAACTTGAATCTGGAAAACCGATGGCGGGCAATGCAACTGGCACAACATTGGTTTCACATGACCACAACAGGAGGGCATTTGTCAATAGCTACCCAGTGCACGTTGGACCAGTTGTAATTTCCAAGCTGTCTTCAAGGGTCCCCACCACACCCCCACAAGTGAATTACAGTAGTCTGTCACCCACAAACAATTCTGGATTGCAATGGTTTTAGCCTTTGCAGGCTTTTAAAGACAGACACACAGAGAGACAGACATCGGAGCTTCAGGTTCTGAGAAAGGTTTATTTGAATGCACATATGGGTGCCTCTATTCAGAGAATGGAAGGACAATTTCTAAGGTGGAACAGAACATCTTGCTGTATACCTTGACAAAATTAAGGACACGCAAGCAGTCAGGCTTGTACATAACAGATCCATATGCTCACACATGAAGAAACTTCCACATTTGAACTGAAATATATCTCTTGCATACAGTTAAGAAAGAATTCTTTCAATAGCAAAGCAAGGAGAAAGGTAATTTTCATTCAGTAGCTAAACGAGAGTGAGGGGCCTCACACAAGAGCTTAGTTCTGCTTTCCTCTTTGTGGTTTGGCCGAAGGAAAGTTAACCAAGAGGGCCTCTGCAGCTCCCCAGAAATCACCTCTTGCTCCGATATGTCTCCCAGATATCATGCTTTAAATGTAGGTACCTTAAAGTTACTTTTTTAAAGCAATCATCTGATTTGATTTACACTCCAGGTGTGAACTGATCTGTAAATACGCTTTGCTATGCCCTGCATCTATCTAGCCGTTCTGCTCCCAGATTTCATGCATAATCGGCCCAAATTAGTGCGACGAAACTCAGAATTTGGGGATGTGTCCAAATTTGGTACACAGCCCTGCTTTGGAAAAAGGCCGGAAGCAAAAGCAGGCCTCTGTCCCTTTTCGGCAGAGCGCGTCTTCCTGTGGTCGTCTTAATGGAAGCCACGGAACTATTGTGCACCTAGGAACAAGTGGCCCTTAAGCCTTCTAACATCCATGCCATTAGCCTCGCTTGGCTTCTTGCTTTATGTATACCTCCTCCAGGCCACTAACCCGTCCAAAGTGATGGCTCATTGTCTATGAGGGATTCACTATTAGCATTAGAGCTAGGTTACGGCCAGGGGCTTTTGAGAGAATAAGCTGTCCGTCC
The DNA here is from genome assembly GCA_023846285.1 of Phrynocephalus versicolor. Taxonomy (NCBI): domain Eukaryota; kingdom Metazoa; phylum Chordata; class Lepidosauria; order Squamata; family Agamidae; genus Phrynocephalus; species Phrynocephalus versicolor. Next base: position 10,143,863 of record JAHTLZ010000054.1, read on the forward strand.
CCCTCCCTCCCAATCCTTCCAAAATAGAATTTGCTAAAAATAGCAGCTCCTCAGGAGCAGGCCTTTCTGGAAATAGCTGTTTTCTGAGGGAACAGAGATTGCCCCTTTTGAAAGAAACAGCTATTAGCAGATTATTGCCCCTCAGGGCAGCCAGTCTCTGAAACAAAACATAGGGGAGAAATAACGGCATTCACATAATTCCACAAAAGATCGGAAGATGGAGGCAACTCAGTTGCCAAGCTGCCCTGCAACTTCTCGGGAGACTGTGTGCTGCAAGCAACCGTAAAAGACGACAGACCCTTGTCAGAAAGTCAAAAAGCATTTTATTCTCTGGAAAGAGAGTCAGTATGCATCCTTCTGTCCAACCTCAAGCTACCCGATGTGGAAAACAAGTATATATACCATAGGACCCCAGTATCTGCTGGGGATCGGTTCCAGGCCTTCCAGTGGATAATGAAAACATAAGAACAGCCTTGCTGGAACAGACCGCACCCCATCCAGTCCAGCAGTGTGTCTCACACACTGCTCACCATTTGCTTCAGAGTATTCCCAAGCAGATGTCCTCACCTGCTTACGATGCCCTGCAAACGGCATTGAGAGATATCCTGCCTATTGCTCCAACCTGAAGGTTGTCCTTAGGCATCCCTAATGGTAGCCATTGATACCCTTGTTCTCCATGAACTTGTCTATTCCTTTCTTAAAGCTGTCAAGGCTGACAGCTGTCATCACTTCTTCTGGCAGGGAGTTCCAGAGACCAGTGATCCTCTGGGTGAAAAAGTATTTTCTCTTATTTTTTGGGGATCTAGCACCTAAAAGTTTCATGGAGTGCCCCCTATTTCTAGTGTTGTGCGGTAGGGAAAATAGTTTTTCCTTATCTACTTTGTCCACAACTTTCTCTTCAGACAGCCTTTCCTTTTATTTCCAAGGGAAATTTTAAAGGGATTATTGTATTCTGTTGTTTTACTTGAGCTTTTAATAGTGCTATTATTTATAAGTTTTCATATGCTAATTTGTTTAATTCTCTTTTAAATATTGTAATAATTTGCTACATTCAGTTTTTAACTTTGTTTCTTTTAATTCTGTAAGCCTCCCTGCAATCTTTAGGAAAAGGTGGCATATAAATATTTTACAGAAAGAGATTATTGTATTCTGTTGTTTTGCTTGAGCTTTTAATAGTGCTGTTATGTATAAGTTTTAACATGATAATTTAATTCTCTTTTAAATATTGCAATAATTTGCTATGTTAGGTTTTTAACTTTGCTTCTTTTATTCTGCAGGCCATTCTTTAGAAAAAAGTGGCATTTTTTTTTACAGAAATAAAGTAAGAAAAAGAATGTATTTGTGAATACCCAGCCCCACGCACCCCCCCACACACATTGGCCTCTTTTTTAATGACTTTAGTTCTTTGAGGGAAAAGAGATTTAAAAGAATCTAAGGCTAGTTTCTAAACCTCTCTCAAGGTTTTGACTTCCTTATTGTGAGGATTTTGACTTCCTTATCGTTTTATCATGTTGTATTTGCATTTCCCCCTATTTTAATAAATAAATACAGATCCTTTCTTTTTTACAACCCTGCACTAGTTATTTCAAGTACAGTGGCACCTTGTATAAAGGAATTAATTCGTTCCAAATGAAATTCTGTTAAGCAAATTTTCTTTTGTACAAATTTCCCATAGGAATGCAATGAAAACGGATTAATCCCTAATCGTGAACATTTTTCTGTTGTATGGATTTGCCCCATAGGAGATTCTGTTAAGCGATTTCCCCTTGTCTCTGGAATTTTTTTCCTTTAAGTGGATTTTCTGTTAAACAAAACACTTGTTATACGAGGGTCCACTTGTATCTAGACACACCATCATTGATTCCATAGGCTTTGCTGTCTCCTGAATTGTTAGTTTTGCTAAGTTACAAGGCTGACATCTCCTGGGCTTTTCTGAAACAGCTCCTTGTGAAGCAGCCTAGTTGTCACTCCTATCCCAAACCCTGTTGCTTAGCATAGCACTTCAAGTCCGTGGATTTCATGGGCCTACTCTAATGCAATTTACAACACAAGATTGTGGCCAGTTAGAACCATGTGGTACATTTCAAAATGAGGTTGGCTTTGCCCCATGGAAGTTTTCGGGTTCAGAGCAAACAGACGGGCATTGTCTCCAGTTAATGGAAATCTATGTTCCAAAACCCATGTGTCTATATTTATTTATTTTATTTATTTATTTTAGAGTATTTGTATCCCATCTTTCTCCTTGGAAAAGGACCCAAGGTGGCTTATAGTAATGAGGTCCACTACTATTAAGACATGTTCAAGTACTGAAAGCAGGGAGTTTAGGACATCTTTACAGCATTAAAAGACATTACATGAAAGCTACAATAAAACGTGAGCAGTCAAAAAGAGTAAAATTCTATGTAAAAGTTATGAGTTACATAGTGTCAATGCAATAAGGCATGGTTATACATTTTTATGCACTTTTGTTGTTGTCCCCTGTCCTCTGCAGCATTCCACATCTTTTTATTAATTTTATTAATTAATATTAATCTACCCAGGCCTTGTGCTGTGAAGAGGCCACTTCAGCTTTGCATGCAGTGTGGAAACAACACGGCTTCTATACAAAGCAGGATACCATAGTCCAGTTGTGGCAAACCTTCAGCACTCCAGATGTTTTGGACCACAACTCCCACAAACCTTTGTCACTGGCAATCTAGGCTAGGAATTCTGGGAGTTGTGGTCCAAAAAATATGGAATGCCAAGGATGTCTCTGTACAGTTTCTAAACTGAATCCCGGATCATCCCTTAATAAAATGCAACATAAACTGTATTAACAAAAAAAAAGTGGAGTGTAACAAAACCAACAAACTAGGCACAGCAGATAAAACCCACCTTTAAAAAAAAACCTAATACATGATGTGGGCAGGCATTTCCCTTGTCATTAACAAGTGTTTACTTTTCTTTTTAAATGCATCTGGCGAGCAGGTATTCGCAGAGCTTGGAAAAGTTACTTTTATGTCTTCAGTTCCAGCATCTCTCAAACCAGCTTGTGTGTGTGTGTGTGTGTGTGTGTGTGTAACATGTGAGGATTGCAATGCATGAAAGTAACGTTTGTCCCCTGTTTTGTCTGTGACGCCAAGATATTTGTTGTGGGTTATTATTTGCACACAACGTATGGGAGGCTTCGGTTTCCTCTTCTTTTTTTTTCTTTTTTTTTTTTTTTGAGAGGGTAGCCGTTCCAGTCTTTTCAAGAATTTCAGGCAAAATTCAAAGAAAAACAAAACAAAACAAAAGACACATGTTTGTGTCTTGTGTTTTGTTTTTCTTTGATTTTTGCCTGAAACTGTTTTTTTTTTAAGAGGAAAAGAGCCCATCCGGGGAATTCGGAACTCGGCCCACCCTGGCTACCCCTGCTCTGAAGCAAGCCCCACCGGCTTCAACCAGATTTACACGGGAGTAAAGCCCTACAGGGGAGCCGCTCTCCTTTTACGAAAGAGGAACCAGCGAGGGGAGGGACAGAGAACTCCTCGCCCCGCCCCTTGACCTTCTCGCTATGGCGCCTGGCAGAGGGCGACCCTCTTCCGGGCGAGTCCCCGCGCATGCGCGCTTCTAACTCCCAGCGTCCCTTGCGACGCCGGACTCTTCTTTGGCGGCGACCAAGATGGCGGACAAAGTTGGTAGGTGATTTTTGGGCTCCGGAGGGGAACCGTCGCCCCACGTTCTTTCCAAGGTGGCCCGCCTGCGGGTGGTGGCCCCGGGGCAGAGCCCCTCTCTTCCGGCTCCAGGAGGCCTGCCCTGCCCGGCCTTCTCGCCCGGGGGGGGGGGGCAAGCCTCGCCAAGGTCAAAAGCCCGTCGGTTTCCCCTTGCAGCTATTTATTCTTTATTTTAGAGTACAAGTGGTTCCTGGTCTAAAGGTATTCATTCGTTCCAAATGAAATTCTGTTCAGCAAATTTTCCTTTATGCAAATTTCCCATAGGAATGCATTGAAAACGGAGTGATCCCTAATCGCAAACATTTTTATGTTGTATGGATTCGCCCCATAGGCGATTCTGTTAAGCAAATTTCCCCCTATCTCCTGAATTTTTATGTTGTACAGATTATATGTTATACAAGCCGTTTGTTATAGGAGGATCCACTTGTATTTAATTTATTATTATTTATTTTAGAGTATTTTAGGAGGGGGGGATCCCCTCCCCCTTGTGCTTCTGCCTTCCCGATTTGAATAATTGTTTATTTCTCCTTCCGGTTGATGGTATATGGATGATTCCACGTTTGCAATGATGTCTTTACAGAGTGTGACTGCAAAGTTTCCTCCTTTGGCCAAGACTGAGGTTTCCTCCTGGGAGAGTTGGCGTTCCCGTTAGGTTGATGATTCCTGAGGTGTCTAGTGTGGGTTAGGGTTGATTTGTATGGCGTTTGTCAGATTTCCGTTTTTGTCTTGGCTGCATGAGCTTCCATTTCTGCATTTTCCTGTAGGAGAGGAGACCGATTTTGTCCCAATCCTGGCTTCTCATTTTTTTTTGGCTGATAGTAATGTGTAGGAATAGTTAGTTCTCTGTCTGTGGTGCCCAGTTTTTTTGCAGGTTGTATGAATTCTTTCCCATAGGAAGGCATGTTCCCGGCAGCCATTGATACGGGTAGCTTCTGGGGAGACTAAGGTCCTTTTTGTCTTGAGGAAGGCTGGTAGGGTATTTGAGTCCCTGCACTGTAGTAGAAATGTTTAGGAACATAGTAGGTGTACTCTTTTTCCTCTGAGTGTTTCCAGTCTCGGGGTTTCCTCCCCATAGAGGCGTTCAGTGTATTCTTGAAGGCTTTCATGGCCAGGGAATGATAGCTGTTGTGAGTTTTTCGGGCTATTTGGCCGTGTTCCAGAACACGCCCAAACAGCCCAAAAAAACTCACAACTATCAGATCTCAGCCATGAAAGCCTTCGAGAATACATTATTTCTCGTTGAAAGTTTGGTCTGCGTTGGGGGTGGGGGAGCTTCTTCCCTACCAGCTGAATCCCTCCTAATGACTTGGAGGCGATGAGTTCCAGTATACAGTACTAACTTGACCCAGAGCTGGGTGGGTGGTGAAGGAGCATTTTTATACTGCAAGCTCTTTGGGGCAGTAACCTGTTTTGCAGATGCTCCCTGAAGGGTCTGTGTACCGACAGAGGTATATATAATTACAGGAGAGCAGGACTTAAATTGACTGACAGGCTTCCCCCTTTTTGAAGGCGCACGTTTCCCACCAGTGGAATGGTCGTTATGATGATGATAAGGACTGCCAATTCTGACTTACAGCAACTCCTTCCAGGATTTTCTGGGTAGAGAGTACTCAGTTTCCCACACTCCTCTGGGCTCATCCTGGTACTTGGCAGCTTGCCCAAGGTGATACCGACTGGTGTTTCTAGGGTCCACAGTGGGGAACTGAACTCCCAAACTCTGGGCTCTGCAGCGAGACAACTAGCCCATTGAGCAATCCAGCCAGCAAGAGAGTGCAACCCTAGTGTGTAGAGGGGGCAAGGCTGGTCTAGGGAGATTGAAGTTCCAATCTAGAGTCACCCCAGAGGCTCACTGGGTACTTCATTCAGCTTCAGTACCTCTGCAAGCTTGCAAAATTGAAATGTGGAAAGGAAGGGGATGGGGGGGGGAGAGAACTAACATATGAGGTGATCACATTGCTGTGCAATGATGCATGATATTGCCCTCCCTTACATTCCGTGGTTTTCTCTCTTAGTGCCTATTAAAGAACAGAAACTCATGGATGTGAAACTAGGACAGCTGCCATCCTGGCTGGCAGCACGAGATTACTCTGCGCAAGGGATTTTTCTTGGTTTCAAATCAGGTAAGTATTTGAAAGATCTCTAGGAGTAGGTTGATGTAAACCATTCCAGATGTACGTTATTATCCAGCAATTGTATGCTAAGTAATAAAATAACTTCCCATCCAAGGCCAGAGGCCTCCAAGCTTGTGCTGTCCATCATTCTCAGCCACAATGGCCAGGGGCATTATGCGTGAGGATTATGGAATTGCAGCTCCCACAGTTTGGAGGGCACCAGTTTATGGAAGACTGTAGATAATGTTTCAGAATCCCAGTTTATAGTAATCTCAGAGTAAGCAGCCAGTTTTTTCTGAATAACAGATTACCTGCTCTGAAAAAAATTAAAAGATCTGCAGAATTCTGAGAATGGCAGTGAAAAAATAAACCAAGTACTTTTTCAGAATGGGGAAAAAAACCATGGTATACATTAAGGGACTTTGTATCATCTTCTGCTAGCATCCACCTGCAGATCTTTCATCAGTTTTGAGCTTGGCACCTTCACAGTGTCAAGTCAGATAGTTGGGGATAAGCTTCTTGGAGCTATCTGACTTGACACTGTGAAGGTGCCAAATTCAAAACTGATAAGATCTGCAGGTGGATATGATTGAAGTGCAAGCCTTTGTATTTTAGTTTTGGAGCTAGATCCCATGTATTATTGCTTGAAGCCAGAGATCAGTACGTTATTGAAATCACTTCTGCTGAGCTCAATGGACTTCCAAGCAATTGTACTGTATTATAGAATGGCCATCTTATCACAGTTGGCGTTTCAGCCTTGGTAGCTATTTAAGAGTTATATGAGGGATTAATACCATGCTTCCCTTCAATAACATTCCCAGAATCTTACAAAGCTCTGGGGGTGGGGGAGAACAGCCACAACTATGTATAGTGTGTGGGAGGAATCAGCAGAACTTGGCTGTGGATATCTTCCTATATGGCACCATGTAAAGCTGGCAGCATTACACTATTTCAGTCAAGGCTTTTCGCTTCAGCTGCAGGGAAGGATGGACTGAAAGTGAGAATGCAGTACAAAGCAGTGCTTTGGAGACTTTTACCGATGTTGCTTCCTTCTCCCTTATGCCATGAAATGTATGTTTTAATATGGCCACTTAAAATCCATAAGCTTGATCCGCTATAACAAGCCAATTGTTCAAGCCTCAGATTGAAAACCTCTGATAACTGACAAGAGAGAGAACCCCAAAGAACACTTGCTAGCAAGCATGTTCATTTGAACCAGCTGAGTTCAGTGGGGCTTATTTTCTAGATGGCATTAATGGAGTTAGACTAAAAGTATCAGTGTTCGTGCTACCCTTTAAAACACTCTTCAACTGCTCTCTTGCTGCAATTGCTTCTGTTGGCACGAGGTCTTTGTAGTTGCCTTGGCTGTTTTGCATATTCATTGGCTGTGCACAGGATAGCACAGGAACGGTGAAAGCTAAGAGTGTTTTCCTTCTTCACCAGGTTACGACAGGTTTGTCAACAAGTACATCAATGTCAAGAAGGCAGGCATTGGTGGCTTCGCCATGCTGATGACTGGCTACGTGATCCTAAGCTACACATGGTCCTATTCCCATCTTAGTGAGTACAACCTGCTTCTGAACTCTCTTCCCAGACAGCATTTTAAATAAGAGTAGGAATGGAAGGATGCCCCTCCGTGATATACTCTATGTTTCTGCCAATAAGACACCCCCTTTAATTAGAACCCCCCCACACACACTTTTTAGACCCCCAAATAAATAAAATTAATAAATCCTCCTTTGAGGTCTCCTCCACCCCCACTGTTACCTTTAATTTTCGCATTCTAAACACTCCTCTCAGCTTTGGTGAGGTTCCCCCCCCAAAAAAAAAACAACAACAACTCAGGCTTGAGCAGCACATTAAGGAATGCCTTTTCACTCTTAAAAAAAGCATGGCTTCTTTATTTTTTTCTGGAGTGTATTTTTAATGGGCTGCTCAAGCCTGACGGAGCCTGATCCTGCAAGAAAACTCACCAAAGCTGAGAGGAGTGTTTAGAGTGGGGAAAATGAAAGAAAACAGTGGGGGTGGAGAACTCAAGGAAAGACTTAGCCGACCATACAAAAAGCAAACCATGGAGGAAGAAAAGGAAGGTGGGTTTGGGTTCTCCTCCGCCCACCCACCCCGAAAGGCTTACTTCCATGTATACCATGCCCCTTAATTTTTGGCGTCATGATTTTATAAAAAAACATTAGCGTGGTATACGGTATTTAAACGGCAACACCCAACAGGGCTAATTGTGGAAGCCAACCATTCTTAAGTAAGCATACAATCTCATTTTGGTCTTTTAATGGACCACCCAATTGTTTCATGTCCAGAACATTAGGCTACTATTGATTGATTTAGAAGACATTTTTAAATGTTATGGTAGCTAAATGAATTTTCAGAGGTTTCCAAATGCATGGCATTTTGACAAGACATGGGTGTTCGATTGCATTCATGCTGCTTCTAAGCTTGCTAAGCCCAAATGGTTGGCTACAGTCAGAAAAATATGCGACCATTCTTTAGTTCAATTCATCTGTTCTCATCACTTTGTGGTTGACCTTTTCAGTCACCAGTAATTTTGTACAGTGAAGTATCAGTTCTATCAACAGAACTCATTAACTTCGGATCAATCCAAATTGCGGACAGTAATGTATTAGGAGCTATATCTACTTTCAGGCATCCTTAACATAATGGGATACCAATTGTTTAGTTATCTCATAAACTGTCGTCCCTAAGTGTTCTATTAAAAGTAGCCTAGTGTTTTTTATTTCTGATGGGCGAGAGCTCACTTGTTCGTTTAATGGAACCTGCTTAATTTCAATTAATTAACTGTTTTGTCTTAAGCTCTGTTAAATGAAGGCTGCACTCTCTATATAGCAATTGAGATTTTTGCAATGTCACTGAACTGGCTTGTTTTGCTTATTCAGAGACTGAACGCATCAGGAAGTATCATTGACACTCAATGACCAGACGAATATAAGTTGCCATTGTGACCAGGTGATGGGAGATGAGCAGAAGGCCGTTTGGGTTTAAATATGAATTTCTTGCATTACAAGTGTACATTGAGACCAATAATAAAGTATTTACTCCCATTGTGGTTTGTGGAAGTAATCTGAGCATTATGAGGCTGTCCTTCTGCGATTAAAACAATACAGAAGAATGTTATTTGTTTACATTCTTTCAACCTTAAAAATTAAAGTGTTCTGTATGTTATTTCTAGTGAATATCACCACCCTGCTGTTTTAACAAGTAAAGGCTGTTTCGGAGGGGGGGGCAGAGGGAGACTTTGATTAACAGTCTGACATGTAAGCAACAATTCCACTTGCATTCTTTCTAGGCACATGTTGCCTCATGTTCCATTTCAAAACATGAAATCACAGTTCAGGCTTTTCATCTAAACCTTTCAACTGAAAACACAAATGCTTCAAGGTGGCTAGGCTGACTTTAGCACTTCTGTGGTAATGGCAAAGCCTTAATGAAAAACTTGAACCAAGTTAAAACTGGAAAGTCTGAAGACCTGTAGCTGAGCTCAGCTGAACATGGCAGGCGAACTTATGATAATCAAGTATTTTAGGCCAGGCAGAGTCTCCACAAGTGGAAAAAAATGGTTACAAACACTTTTCAGATCTTCAATAATAGGCTTGAGGCAGCATTTGTTCATACAACCCTTCACACTTAGACTTACTGAGGGCTGGAATCAATTTAATGTGACTTTTTGCAAAATGAAGGGATTTGTTTAAGCCCTGTAAAAAGATACTGATCATTTCTGTCTAACTTTGGTTTCTGTATATAAATTTGCTTCTACCATTAGAGTGTACAGAAATAACTTTGCACAAAGCTGCTCCTCCCCCCACCCCATCAATGAAGGTGAAAACTACACCATTATGCTAACACAGACCACCCAACTAGACAGTCAGTTCCTTCCCATTGCAGAACATAAAACTGGACTGTTGCAGCTAGCTAAGTAAATTAGTTCTGACTGATTACTAAAAGCCCTGGCATTTGAAATCTTACTGATGTGCTGCATAGGACATAGCAGTTTGTACTAGATCTTACCTCTTGTTATTGGCAGGAACTGGTGGGGAAAAAAACTTCCGTATCAAAGAGTAAACACAATGTGCCTATTCCAATTATTGCATTTAAGGAAGCTTGTGCATTACATTTGTCTTCAGTTTATTCCCCTTATTTTTTCTCAATAACGCCAGACACTACCACGTTCTGCTCTTAAAATAAAGAGATGTGGGGGGGGGGGATGGCAATCCAAGTCCTCAACTAGCCAGCCAGTCCTTTTGGTATCAGTGATTAAAAAGGTATAACAGTTCAAGATGGTATTGGCTCCGATATTTAAAAAAAGCACTGCACAGATGGTTGTCTCATTGTCCGCTAAGAAAAGCCAAATGTCCTTTGGTACATCTGTTGGCATAATGTCCTTTTTCACCACACTGTGGGGAGAAGAGTATGTTAAAACCCAAAATTATAACGTGTAGATAAAAACTTGAGACGGAAACTCACTGGTTACCAGTGATGAAAGAGAAATTCTGCCTTTTTGTTTGGTGACCAGAATCCTAATGTGAAGTATCTCATGAAAAAGAGAAATAATGCGAGCTGTTTTCAGTTTTGTGCCTGGCTATTACAAACTGGATTTGCATATGAGGACAGATCAAACAGACAAATGATTATACGTATCACGTTACACCGTGGTAGGCTTATATTGCACAAATCCAGTAGGACTGTTAGCAATTAATCTTAGTGTGAAAGCTTAATTTAAAAATAGTGTTCTCTGAATGGCACATGGTGACTTGAGCATTAAGCATCTTATAAGAAACTATTCGATTACAAAACATCTCCCTCCCACATTAAAAGGAACCAACAAAATCCATAAATTGCTATCCTTGGTTGGTGTGAAAGAACAGTGCTTCAGTACCTGTGCTTCCAGCACAGTAACCCCATAGCTCATGCACTGTACAGTCTCTAGAGTAACATTTCCATCTTTTAGTTACAATGTACTTTTTTTTCACTTCTGGGTAGACAAGATGGGTTTAAACCAGAATTAGCCATCCTCCAAGTAGACTCATTGAAATAATTGGGGCTCAGTGACAACCAACTGAGGCTACACTCTCAGTGGGTCAACACTGACTAAGTTTGGATGCACCCCAACAATTATATATATGCAGACATGTTCATTCATTAGAATAAGGGACTTCCAGTTGTACAGCTTTATGACCGAGAACGTTCTCATTCCATAAGCCCTAAAATTCTCATCCCAAAACTAACAGTTGCCTGAATTCTGCCTGAGCCTGACAATGCACATCAGGTAGAAAGAAACTAAGAACGCGTTTGTGACATCCAGATTCCCTACAGAACATCACTGACAACATGCAATCTCCTACTTACCTTATAACAGGTAACCTGCTCTAAGGGCCGAGGACCTCTGTTCCCTATGCTGCTGTTTTGAGACTGCATAACTCCAATGACTTGTGGAGTCCTCTGTTGGTTGGGGGAAGAGTTCTGATTTGTTAACTGGATCAGGGATGAAGACCTTTGTAACGGCGCATTATTATTTTGCTGAGAGTAGAGGGGAAAAAAATAACAGAACATACTGATGAGAACAGTTCAGATGGTCGAGCAGGATGCAGGCTTTAGAAACTTAACAGGAGCAGTCTTATAATGCAACAGTAAACAAGGGCATATCCACCAAATCCATGTGTCCTTGCTGTGCTCTATGCTCATGTTGGGGGAATCATAATGAACTGTGATTATCTGATACAGCTCAAGCAACAGGTAATGAAGTGACCCAGAAGCACCTGTACCTAGCAGCCTGTTAGCCACAACCCAAAATTAGCAGGCAAAGGGGAAACAGGCAGGAACTCTGAAAAAAGAATGAGCTGGGTATCCTGCAAGTGTAAGGAAGAACTCAGGCTGATGAAAAATAGTCCTTCTGTTCCAGTGAAAGAGTAGCTTTATCCTAGGAAGCAAATTACTGCATATCATATTTGAAATGTGCATCTGTTTTAACCAACAGTCTTTAAAGCACAGTGGGAAAAGACAAGCTTTAGCCCCAAATTAAGTGCTAGGCCCCATGGGTCAGAGGAGGAATAGGAATCTGACAACCTGGACTACAATTTCTGTCACCCTTGACAAATGACCATAATTTTATAAATAGCCACCAAATGAAGAGATAGGTTATTTGCAGTCATTGCAGAGCCGTGCTTTTGCAATTTCACACAATTTTCTGAAAGAAAGCAAAATAACTGGTATGTTGGGGACCAGACTTTTTTTTTTTTAAAAAAAAAGCCAATTAAATATCTCAGTAAAATGTTGACAACAAGATCAGGGGATGCCCAGTATTCTGTGATTTAAACAACTCAATCTTTTATAGAAAATAAATGAATACAAACTTGGCAACTGCAACACGCACATCCCTAGCATTTAGAGAATGACTCAGACTTCTACAGAAGCGGCTGGAAAGTTACATACTTTTTGCTGTGGTTGTGTTGGTGGAGGCAGCGGTGGTTGCTCTGTAGTTCCCATAGGAAGTTCAAACCTAGGGCTGAATTTGGAAAATGCATCCATAAGAACCTCTGGGTTACTGATTAGAGAACGTTATGAACCCATGTCTATCTGTGTAGCTCAAGAGATAACACTCCTACTTGCTTTGAGAAACTGAAAATAACTCCATATTTCATTTGTGTGCTCCATATAGTGAAGCAAGCATAATAAGAAAGTTACAATACAGAAATAAAAGGGGCCGAGTCTCCTTGGCCAAGCCTGTAATTTTGAAGGGCTTGTGAGATGGTTCTCCCCAAGCCCAACAGACATGAAGTAGAAGGACTGGCATACCAGAGACCTCTCGGGTTGTTTTAACATCATCGAGGACCTTGACTAGCACAAATAGTGTGCTATGCCCATTCTTAGACTGGCTAGATCCACTGATTTCTAAGCAGATGGTACCACCAATTTCCAGCTGTAGGACACTTGCCCTGCACTTGCTCGTAGATATTTAGTACGCCTAGCTCTCGCACATTGTTAACTGTACAATACAACTTAGTTTGCTTGAAAGCCATATTTAATGAAATCAAAAAGATCAACATGTTAGGAAATTTTCCTATGAAAATGAATCTTACTACTGCCTTGTGAAATTCAAAGAAAGCAAAAGCCTGTCTCTCCAATCCTTTCACAAGGCAAGCCTAATCGTGTGAAACACAAGCACACACAAATACTGACTCAACCCTCCCAAATCCAGTTGCTGTGTCAGAAGCAGACCAAAGGCACAGAGTGGGAGAGGCTTAGAAAGCAAATGTGGAAAAGAGCCATGGCCCATGGCGCTGTGGTGGGTGTTTCCATGTAACTCAACACCATTTTTCCTTACCAGCCAGAGCCTAAACAAACAGGAGGGAATTTCCTCAGTTGGGGACACAGTTAACGCCAACAGTGGGCCAAATTTGGCTTTGCATCATTTTCCACAATATAATAAGGTGTCACCACACAACACAGAAGGATGAAAAATATCCATTTTAACAATCTGGTCGAGTTTGGGAAACAAGGTTAATCTGAAATGCACATGCAAGTCACAGTATGGCACAAACAGCTGAGTTAATAGCTGACATTGTGTGGCTTCAACCTAAATTTGAATGGAGGAAAGCATGACAATTCGGGTTATACAATTTGTGAATGGGCTTGGGAAATGTGGATAGAAATGCCAGCAGGCCAGTATGTGGTATAGCAGATCTATTGCATCAAGCTTGATGAGAAAATGAAAACAGGAGGAATAACCCTGAAATATACTCACTGCATGAATTTGCAAGCAGGCCCTTCTGGACAAAAGCCTACCAGATAATTTACACAAATAACACGCCGTGTGTGTCTGTGCCTGCAGAGAGGACCTGAAATGCAGAATGTTGTGGTCATGTCTCTTAAAAATAAATGCAAGAAACATAACAAGTCGAGCCTAACACTAAACCCTGAACTAAAGAAACCCCATCTATCACAGACATGTTCCCACAATCATATAAAACACACATTTTTTCAGTACTATGGATGAACTTTGTGTAGAATCAGACTTGATAGCAGACATCAGTTTCAGGGACCTCCCATGCTGGTAAATGTTGCAAATTTGCCTTGAAAGATGCGTATATGCTGGGACCAAACGCAAGCATGGGAGAAATAACCCAAACGTCGACAGCAGCATGGCAAGTACGTACCATGTTTACAAAAACCTCGGTCATACCAAGGGCAATCTTTGATCTTAGACTCTGGGTCAATGTGCAAGAACGGACACTCCTTGTTGCTGCATTCCCCTGCAGTAGGCAAGACGACACATCATTAGATCAAGCAGAGGCAGAATAGCACTGCTTATGAACAAGAGGAACAGCCAGCCTTTCCAGGACTGTAGACATTCGAAATAATTTGCATGCATTTCTTGTACATCAAGGACCGCTGCCTTTCTTTCCCATTTTCTTCAAGGAGGGCAGGTAATCTGGGTTGCCAAGACGAGGGAGGCGAAGTACTCTATAAAATGTTCTGCACGAATCAAGTTTACATGACTGTGGTGAAAGCTATACAGATGCAACCGTTCATCTTACCGTATTTTGAGTAGAAGTAACACTCTGGCATCTTCGTCATGTCATATTCATGCAAAAATTCACACTGGTCGCCTTTCTTGCACAGGCCTCGTAGCCAGTGTTTGCAGACCACTGTCTTTTCGCCACTGATATGTCGGAAAGGACACATTCCACCTATGATGCATGGAAATTAATAACGGGAGAACAGTCTAACATACATCCCACTATCAATATTAGGCATCATTTAAACTGTGTGGAGAAACAGAGATGTTAGAATGATGAGTTTAAATCTTGACTGTATTCTGTAAAATATTCAGTTTACAGTAATCTGTATGTTTGTTTGCTCATACTTTAGGAGGCATTAAGGCAGTAGAAAACCTCTCACGGGTTATTCTAGGATGAGCAAAAGCCATTAACCATGCCAGAAACACAAACAGAAATGTATGAGCCTGTTCCTTAAAATTCATAGCAGATATCTGGAAACAGTTAGCTATCAAATTATACATTTTATTCTTCTCCTTCAATTTCCAAAGGAATGTTTGGAAATCAAAATAAGGTAAGAGCAGGCTTCCTCTGACTCAAAGATTTACTTCCTTACTTCTTCATACCAAGTGCTCCTATAAACTCAAAGAAGCAAAACAAATCAAAAGACAACAACCTGTGGCACCTTAAAGACTATTATATTTTCATGTAAGCTTTCGGGGACACACCCACTTCTTCAGACATACAGTAGCAGAATGAGTAGCAGAATTCTGGTACTGTATGTCTGAAGAAGTGGATGTGTCTACAAAAGCTTACACTGAAATACTGTCTTTAAGGTGCCATATGTTTTTGGCTTTTATTTTGTTTTGTTTTATTGCTTTCATTTTTGCCTGGAATTCTTGTACAAACTATTACAGCTACCTCTCACAAAACTACTCCTATAGACTGAAGACCAGAGAGCCAAGCTATCTATAGGCTCTCAGGTTACTCAGTATTATATCATCCTCTATTTACTTACTCAATTAAGATCCTCCTTATAGGATCCTCTGGGGAAAGATCTGACTATCTCTCCACTACAAAGCACTAAACCAAAGCTTCTGTAGTGACTAAAGAACTAATGAGTTTTAAATTCACCTGTGGAAGAATCAAGGCTCATTAATAGCTCCACTCCCTAGCCCAACATATATGCAAGTGTTCCTTACCTTTCCCACAGGCTGCCTTTAAGAAAAAATCACAGACAGCAGCGCCTGATTCTGTGAAGAAAGAAATGTATTTTAAAAAAACAAAACAAAACTCCAAATATCCTTCACACACATTTTTAACCATCAACATTAAAAATCCTTACATTGCTTACACAAATGGCTGGGGGGTGGGATGCACACCAGCCTCTTTACCAGCTATGCGAGAAGGACATATGCTGGAAATCCTAACACTGCTCCCTCTCCGGTTATCACCCTTTAGAACAGCCAGTTCAAACCTTCCTAATCTGGCAACCTGCAAGTACGCTGACTTTCAATTAACACCATATCTGGAAGGCATGGCTGTGTTAAATGGACCTGTGTTCAGGTCAAGACAGGCTCCTCTCATGTTATCAATCCCAAATTGCTTTCTTGTCAAGTCTCTTTTAATGCTTCTCTTCAGCAAATGATAAAACCATCCTGCATCTTCCTTAGAGACCAAGACTTTATTTGATTTATGTTCCACCTTACTTCTAAGAGCATCACTCAAGACTTACCTACTAGCTGTGTTCCCTCTGTCCCTCTATATATACACACACACACACACACACACACACACACACAGAGTGGACCCTTGTATAACAAACAGTTTGTATAACATAAAATCTGTACAACAGCTGGAAGCGGACCCTCAACTCTCTCTCTCTCTCTCTCTCTCTCTCTCTCTCTCTCTCTCTCTCTCTGTGTGTGTGTGTGTGTGTGTGTGTGTGTGTGTGTGTGTGTGTGTGTGTGTGTGTGTGTGTGTGTGT
>JAHTLZ010000054.1:10160190-10178024 GCA_023846285.1 Phrynocephalus versicolor
TGTGTGTGTGTGTGTGTGTGTGTGTGTGTGTGTGTGTGTGTGTGTGTGTAATCCAGGCGGCTGTGAAGGGCCGCATGTCGGGTGCTGCCCAAGAGAAAGGGCTCCTTCCATGGCATAGGTTCGCCAACCCAACCCTGCCACAGCTCCTCCGAGTGACTCCAGCCCCTTGGCCACCATCCACTGCTGGGCTCTTCTATATATAGGAAACCACAGCCTCGCCATTGCAAGACCTGAGCTGCTGCTCCGCGAGGGAGAGGCGGCCAACTCCGGAGGGGGGAGAAGGGGGCGCGGGTGAGTTGGGGGTCCGCTTCCAGCTGCTGTCTCTCCGTCCGCCTCCCGCCCGCCCCCGCCCCCGCCCCGCACGTACTGTCCATGCCCGGGAAAGGCAGCGGCTGGGCCCCGAGCTGTTGCTCCACGGCGATCTCCAGCTCGAACTTGATGTGGTCCACGCTGGCGATGAGCTCCTGCATGATGATGAAGATGATGGCGGCTCCCCTGAGGGACGGACGGGGGCGGGGGTCGTGTGTGAGGTAATTTTTTTTTAAGGGGGTCCCACAAGTGTCCCCGGGCGGGGGGAAAAAGAGCCGCCTCCGTCCCGGCGCGAAGAAACCTGAGGTAAAAAAAAACAACGGACGAAACTCGCCCTCCAACTGAGGGACGCTCTTGAGGAGAATAAGAGGAGGGTGGGGGAGGGGGAGGCAAGAGGAGGCGCGCGCACGACGCTTTCCTCCAATCAGAAGCCGGCGGCCTTCGCGGCGGATGCTCTCCTCTAATCAGGGAGCAGCCGCCTCCGCGGAGGATGCTGGGGATTTTATTTTCCCTTTCCCGCCCCCCCCCTCCGCCCCTCTTTCACATCTGACCTCGCCGCAACCATTCCCAGGGGCGGCCTGCCTCGTCCCAACCAATGAGGGGAGGCCTCGTCAAAAGAGAGCCCGCCTCTTTAGCAAGAGCAGGCGCCCGATCAGTCTTGTGGGCGGAGACAGAGAGATAAGGGGGCGAGGAAGGGGAGGATCAGCTCGGCCACTGGCCTTCTCAGAGGGGGTGGGGAGTAGTTCGACCAATAAAGGGTGAGGATGAGCGGTTGGGCACGCCCTCCCTTGGGGCGGGGCAGTGGGGATTGGATGGGCCGAAGAGAGTGGCCGGGCGGAGGGGTGAAGACTGACGAGAGAGGGCAGTGACCCAATCAACGCTCACGCACGTGAGCGCTCAGGACCAATGAGAAGCGCCGCCCTTTTGTGGGCGGAGATTTGGAGGCTCAAGAGGAAAAGGAAGTAGATAGAAGGGAGGCATGGATGCAAGGGTGGCAGGTGAGTGTTGATCGCGGGAGATCGGTGCTGTCTTGTGCTAGAGCTTGGGATAAATACTTTATTCATTTATTTATTTGTTTGTTTTAGAGTATTTTACCCCGCAAGAATTCACCTGAGCGAGGCAGTAATCGTGGGTGGGGGATTCTGGGTGTTGTAGTCCAAATAATCACCCCCCCTCTCCCAATTGGGTTGAACAAGGGTCAATGGGAAGGCAAAGAGCACCTCATACTAATTCTGTGTCTGGTGGGGATCTGGGAGGACGAAAGGAGCAGCGGGTGGGACTTCAATACCCATTATCCTGCTTCAAGGGGCCGTGCTGCCTTGGGGGCTGATGGGAATTGCAGTCCAACAATATGTAGAAGATCTTACACACCTGCATTAGGAGGTGCGCGCTATCCACTCTGCTGTCACTCAGCTGCTCATTCTGCATCTCATGTTTGCACCCAAGCTCTAGCTCTTTTGGTGCAGACCCGTCTTCCCTGTTGCATTTAGAAATGTACATGATATTTGGCACAAAAGCACCCCTTTTCCCCACCCCCATCCCAAGCCTCTGTTATTTTAATTTTTATGTGTTGGTTCAAAGTCTAGGTTTTTGGAAAGGCTTCAGGGGAACAACAAATTTAGGAGGGGCGGGATTCTCATGTATGCCTTGCACTGGTGGGGTCGTTTTTAAAAAAATAATCTTAACTTTGTTAGGACACTTGATTGTTTCGCTGTGCCACTCTACGAGGGCTGCTGCTTGTTTGGAAAGCCAAGTTCTTTTTAAAGATGAAAACTTAACATTTTGGGTTTGTGTTTCAGCCCACCTCGTCAGATGAGAAATGCAGGGAAAGTTGCAACACGATGGCTGTGCAGCTCATACCCTGTCGCTTCTCTGCAAGAGCTCTTGCACAAGGAATTCCTTTCCATCTTTGGACACATTCTGCTCTCAAGGTGGGGTCTGATCCACAGGAGCACTTGAGATGGGCCAGAAACCCACAACATCTGCTCAGATATCTGGGCCTGAGGACTCTTAGCTCGTCCCCTGTGGTCTATAAGTGGCCCAGCGAAGATGCAAAAGAGACTCAGCCAACGGACTCCCGCAAGCCTGCTTGTGAAAAAGAACAGGAATCTGATGAAGAGGGAGCCTTTGGGACATTGTCTAAAAATTTCTCTTCTAGGAAATTTTTTTATAAAGCTACCCCAGAGCAACAAAACTTTCAGTTCCAATTCCAAAAAGAGAAGGAAGAAGAGGAAGAATGGGAGCTAAAACATAGACGAGGCCCAAGGAACACTCCGTATTGGTATTTCTTGCAATGCAAGGCATTGATCAAAGCAGATAAGGTAATTTCTTGCCATTTTCCCTAGGGAGGGACTGGGTGCCTTGACCGATTGCTGCAAGAACAGTGAAGGATTATGCAGCACCTCCAACATTTGGTGGCATATGACTCACTCCAGCATGATTGCCTTGACAGAATGGATGAAAGGGGCTACCATTCATGTCAAAAACACCTGCCAAATAAAACGTAGAATCGTAGAATTGGGGGTGGGGTCGGAGGGCTCAAGGATTTTCTGCACCATCGTGGTGCTTTTGCTAATCAGCGGTCATCCAGCCTCTTTTTTTAAATCTTGCCGGCAAAGTCTTACCACTTTTGAAGGTGGTCCGGTCCGTGGTCAAACAGCTCGTGCCATCTGGCAGTCTGAGTGAGAACCATTTAATTATAACGGCAGGTCCGTCCGTAAAAATCTTAATTTGTGTCGAGACACTGCTGCCTCTTCATAGCTGCATGCTCTTCCCTGTAGCTGGTAGAAGCCCTGGAACTGTTTGAAGTGCAGATGCTGAAGGAGGAACGGCTAAAGCCAGAGGAATACAACTATACGGTGCTAATCGGAGGATGCGGCAGGGTCGGCTACCTGAAGAAGGCGTTCAGGCTCTATAACGACGTAAGCGTTCCAGGCCGAAGGGCTTTCAGACAAGGGAGAAAACTGCGCAACAACTGGTGGCTTGCACCTGTGTGGGGCTGCATACATTTTCCCTTCCCCTCCCCCCTTGTAGACCGGACAGGATAGGTTTAAACAGGTTAAACTACCTATACACTGCATGAAAGGCTCAATATTAACTGGACATTTTCAGCTTTTTGCCAAACGCTTATCTGAGGAATGCAACAGCCTAGCCATAAGGAGCCAAATTAGAGAAAATTGGACAGCTACCGTTTGACAATTGTTTCACGTAACCTCTGGAAACTGCTCGGAGCTGGGAAAAAGAGAAGTTTAGAGAGAGAGAGAGATTTGCTAAGAAATCCAGCTTCAAGATGTAGTCAGCTAGAGTTAGAACTAGCCAGCCTAGGCATTGTAATTTTCATAGTATCTAAGTATCAAAGTGTCAAAGACTTTATTATTTTCAGGCAATATTATATGATTGTATCTGATAAGCATTTTTATATATTCCATTGGTTTCCATTGATTTTTATGAGTTGTTTTTTCATTTTTGTAACTTAGGATAGTGAATAAAGGGATTTCATTAAATTGATGCTCTCAAGCCATTTGTTTTCTTTAAAAGAGCCCACAGGAACTCAGGTGATTCTTGCCAGAGATGCTCCTGCCCCTGAGTTTCGTTACACTACCTATAATCAAATTAGCTGCCTAAATGCCCTAAACACATCCGATCTCGCCTGATTTCGGAACCTAAGCAGGGTCGGCCCTGGTTAGTATTTGGATGGGAGACCACCAAGGAATACCAGGTGCTGTAGTTGCTTGGAGTAGGAACTGGCAAGCCACTCCAGTATTCCTGCGAATAGAACTCCATGGACATGGGGTCACAAAGAGTCAGTCATGACTGTAACGACGCAACACACACATACACGCACACCTATAATCAAAGAATCACTGCAGTCATAGTAGTATCAATGGTGGCTGCTTTTAATTGAATGTTGCATTTTTGCGTCCCAATGGTTAGGAAAGTAACTTCATTGAGTTCCAGGACTTCCCAAAAGTTACTTTACCAAGTTCTGTTTACGCCTCAGTATTTTATTCTTCCAAACGTATCGCATTCCTGTTAATGGAGATTCTGCAAGAAAAGTGCTTCATGGGTGGGCGTTTTTCTAAAAGTATCTGTTTTTATTTTGCTTGGCTGTAGATGAAAAAGAGAGCCTTGGTACCGACCGACGCTACATACACGGCTTTGTTCAACGCTTGCGCAGAGTCACCGTGGAAAGACTCGGGGCTAGCAGCAGCGCTGAAGTTGCGACAGCAGCTGCTGAGCAAAAGTGTTGACTTGAATCTGGCCACCTACCATGCTCTCCTGAAAACCTGCGCCCTCTGCTCAGATCTCCGGATGTGCTTTGAAATATTAAAGGTAAAAAGAAGGGTCTAGACTAGAGTTTTGATTAGCTTCACCCGCTCCCTCCAACTTTATACTTATACTTTATTGTTGTTTTGACTGCGTTAGTCTTTCAGCTTCCACCAATTAAAAAACACAGATAAGGAGACTCATGGCACAGTGGTTAAATGCCTGTCCTGCAGGTAAAACTGTGCTCAGGACCTGGGGTTCAATCCCAGGTAGCTGGCTCATGGTTGACTCAGCCTTCCATCCTTCTGAGGTTGGTAAAATGAGTACCCAGGTTGCTGGGGCGTGGGGGGCAATGTGTAGCCTGCATACTGTAATTAAAAACTGTAAACCGCCCAGAGACTACTTGAAGTGGTATGGGGCGGTATATAAGCAGGAAAAAGGAATATAGACATGATCATGGTACCACCTTAATAGCACAATACCATAGCCAGATTTGCTACAGTAGTGGGTTAAAGCCAAAATACAACAAGATTGCAAAACTTGCACACAATTTCAATATTTAAAAGGCATTGAGTGAATTGATAAAATAGTCGTTACCCTTGCCTCTGACTTGGTTTTGTGATGTGCTTTCGGTGACATGTCAGTTTAGAAGTTCTGTTCCTGGAGCTTCTTACTTGATAGCTGCTCCCTAGAACCTTACAGGGAGGTGGTGATATTTTGTTTAACCAGCTCTCTGGAGGAATGATTGTGAAATATCTTTTTTTTTTTTTTTTTTTTTTAGGAAATTGTCCAGAAAGGGCATTTGCTCACCACAGATACGTTCAACTTTCTGCTTATGGGTTGCATAAAAGACAAAGAAAATGGCTTCAGATACGCATTGCAGGTCTGTTTACCACCTTTACTACAGCCCTATTGTCCTGTCTTTCCGGGTGCCTTTGTTGTTGTTGTTGTTGTTGTTGTTGTTGTTGTTGTTGTTGTTGTTGTTGTTGTTTTATTCTCTGCTGCCTACGTATCCATCTCTGGTGTTATGATTTCATTTACACATGGGGGTCACTGTACTTTGGTATGGCTTGTAATTTTTTTTACCATGATGCGTCTATATGTTATAGTGTACCCGAATTTTAATTAGATTTCATTTAATGTGATTTGACTTCTGTTTTCGGGGGTTCATTTATTCCCATTGTAGTGTTTTGTATTTTATAACTGCTCAGAGTGGCCTCTTCGACAGATGGTCATGAGGTACACAAATCAAATCAAACCAATACTATCGTTAGGATTAATAAAAGAGGATCTTTTAAATATATATATTTAATTCTTATTATTTTCCATACATTAGGGCTTCTCTACCGGGGAAGTGGTAGGGATTCTATGGGTAGAAACAGGAGAGCTTGACACTAACGGCTACAGCAGGCATGTCCAAACTTTGGCCCTCCTGATGTTTTGGACCGCAACGCCCAGAATTCCAAGCCTGAATTTCCAATGGCAAAGGATGGTGGGAGCTGTGGGCCAAAACCTCTGGAGGGCTGAAGTTTGGACATGCCTGAGCTATCATATCTATCATACTGTTGGAGTTACTTAGTTACAAGTATCTTTTTCATAAAAATTATAGAGTGGTTGCCGCTTGCCTTTAGTATCTCTATGTCCTTCGTCACTTTCAGTGTTGTGTCTGTCTCGATCCGGTTTCTTCAAACAGGTCTGGCAGCAGATGGTGAAGCTGAACCTCAAACCCAACAGTTATACCTACAACCTCATGCTCAACGCTGCCAGGACGTGCAGCCTCGGGGACCCCCGGGTGGCTTCCAACCTGTTGCTGGGCACGGACGAAGGAAGCCCTGCCATCCCGAGGCTGAAGGCCGGTAACCGAAAGAGATGCAAGGACAAGGGCCAAAAGGAGGAAAAAGGGGCAGCGGCAGGAGTGCAGGTGGACGTGGAACTCTTAGAAAAGTGTTTGTTTCCAGAAGGTTCCGGAAAAACGGAGGAAGGAAACTCATCTCTGAGTGAGTTGTGTCCAGAGGTGGGGAGTGTCCCAGATCCGCCACATCCTGCTGTTTCCAAGGACCCGGAGGTCTCAGATGAAAACCCGCCGGCTTCTGTTGCCCCCCAGGTCAACTCGGCTTCTTTTCCGGAGGCCACGCCCATCTTTCCCAACTTGCTGGATGTGCACACCCCCAAAGGACACATCGTTTCTTTAGGGACGGTCACCACCACCGCTGACCGGCTGGCTCTGATGGGCAACATGGAGGGTTTCTTAAAGGACATGAAGAGCAAAGAGGTGGCACCCAATATCAAAACGTTCACTCTCCTGGCCGAGGTGGTGGAACCCAACAGCCCTTCAGAAGCTTCCTTGTTGGCCGTCATGGAGGAGAACGGCGTGGAACCCGACATCACATTTTTTAATACCTTGATCAGGAAGAAAAGCAAGCAGGTGGATCTGGAAGGAGCCAAGGTAAGATCTCCATGAGCCACAATTCTGTGGTGGTGTTGAAATAAAACTTGAATCCAGTTGTCCAACCAGCGGAGCCATCACGCACCTTGCCATTGGCACATTTTATTACGTATCATTTACATCCCAGAGTATGCACAACATCACTGATTGGTTACAAGGGTAGAGGTGGCATATGCTGTTTGGATGCTCTATAGGGAATCGCCTTGTGAACAGAGCATGCTTTGCACAGTTATTGATTACAATAACACATGTCCTTGCTGCTTGCAGATGGGAGGTGAGTTAATGAGAAGTAGACAAGAATAGATGAGGGGTAGACAAGAATAGGTAAAGGGAAATGAAAAGCAAATAGGATTAGAAGCGGAGTTATCCCAGTAACCAAGAGTAAATAAATGAAAGATGAGCAGAGCAGAGTCAGAGTGAGTAAACAAGCTGAGTAAATGAAAAGTAAATAATAGGTAACCCAAGCTGGTTTAGAGGGATTCCAAGGTCTGGAACATGTGGATTGAGGCAGAGTTCCACCAGGAGGGTTTTCCCTCTTGTGAAATGGCCTCTAGGCCTCATCCAGTGGTGCACAGTCGTGCAGCGTTTGCAAAAATTCAGGCAAGAGTCCTGGCTTCTGTCATTCTTCTCCTTCCAGCATGTGCCACTGCACCATCCTTGAACTGACATAAATACAATCCCTGTGTAATCCTACTGAATTAGCTTCTTTGATTCAGTGTGAAATTCATCTCCCCTTAATATCGAATACGGCGCTTTTAATATACTTTTATCTATTGCAGAACTTGATGCCTGAACTTCTGAAGAAGGGGCTGTCCCCTAATTTGCAGACATTTTGTAGCTTAGCCATCGCCTGCCGCAAAAAGACCCACGGACTTCAGTTACTCGCTGACATGAAGGTATGGAAACTTCAGGCTTGATTTCAGTGCATCCTGGAAGCTTTCTTGACACAACTAGATCATCTCTACCTGAGCAAACTAGTCGCTTCCACTGCGGTCCATTAGTCTGTGCGGTTTATAGAAGGACTGGGTTTGGGTGGCACTGTGGAACAGAGTGGAAATAGATGTCTTTATATGAATCTACCATGCAGGGCTACACAGACTTTGTGTTTATAACCACTTATAACTTTGTGTTTATATCTCTCCTTGTGTGATTACACTGACACTATGTTTCTCAGACTGAATGTACCTTAATTTTGTGTGTGTGTGCGTGCGTGCGTGTTGTGTTGTTACAGCCATGGCCGACTCTTTGTGACTCCATGTCCATGGAGTTTTCTTGACTGGAATAGTGGAGTGGCTTGTCAGGTGCCTACAGCACCTGGTATTCCCTGGCGGTCTCCCATCAAAGTGCTAGCCAGGGCTGACCCTGCTTAGCTTCTGAAATCAGGCCAGATCGGATGTGCTTAGGGTCATTCTTGGGAGAGGTCTTAATTGTAATGGACTGTACATTGGCTCTTATTGTAAGCTGCCTTGGGTTCTTTTCCAAGGAGAAAGGTGGGATAAAAATACTCAAAAATAAATAAATAAATAAAATGTTTTTACTAGTAGGCATAAATCAGATTTGCTGAGACTCTGTTCCTGTTTAAAAATAATAATAATTGGAGAAAGGAAAGGATCAAAACATAAGTGGCAAACAAATGAGAGCGAGAGAGATGGGTGTGAAAAAGGAAGACCCAGTTTCAAAGTTTGTCCCTTCATCTGCTGAGGAAGCAGGCAAGTTGAGTTGGAATTAAATGCAACATGGGGAGAAGGTTCTCTATTTTGCTTGTAAGAGAAAAAGGGGCAGCCATCCCTTGAGGTTTCCAAATGGAAGGGCAGTAACTATTCCTAGAATGCTCTCCTGCTCATGTGGGTCTTGAAGCCAGTCCCTACATCAGTGATGGTGAACAGTTAGAGACTGAGGGCCCAAACTGCAATTCAAAACCCACTAATTATTTGCAAAGTGCCAATACAGCCATTCAACCTGAATGCTGGTGGCTGTGAAGGGGGCGATGTCGGGTGCCCACCGAAAACACTCCGGGTTGGCACCTCTGGCACTCATGCCATAGGTTTGCCAACACTGCCCTACATGATGCTTCAGGATAGTCGCCCATATCTTAAGGATCCTCTTTTGTCTCCTCTTAGACAGGTGCCCAGGGTCCCACTGAGACCAATGTCAGTTCTTTAGAGCTACAATTTGTCTTATCCTTTCTGTGTTTCAGCTGTCCGGCGTGAAGCCCAACGTGCACATCTACAGTACATTAATCGACGCAGCCGTGAAGAGACTCGATTACTCCTACTTGACGGAGATCCTGAGAGACATGGAGAAGAACCAGGTTCCGCCAAACAAAGTGGTCCTGAACCAACTCGAGTTTGCAGCCCAGTATCCTCCAAATTACGATAAGGTACGGCATCCTCTACCTTGTACGGGCAAGAATCACTAGCTGCTGCACTGGCTGAAGTCTCTGGCTGCAGAGCCGAAGGTTGGGAGTTTGATTCCTGGACAGGGACAGGGGCTGGCGTCAGTGATTCAAAAGGCCCCTTCCAGCTCAGCTGTTCTAAAACAGGCTGTAAGAATTTAGGATTAAACCTATTTACAGTGGTACCCTGATTTAAGAGCAGAAAACTGTTGCCGTTTTAACTGCCACCTTACAAATTTTAGATATAGTCTGCTCGACTTATATTTTTTTCATATTTTTGATTTTTTAACTTGTTTTTTCAATGTTTTAGATAGGTACACCAACTTAAGAGTAGTTTAACTTAAGAGCATGCATTCGGAACAGATTGAATTCGTAAGATGAGGTACTGCTGGGTATTTATTGATTTAATTGATTTATTTACCATGCCATCAGACCAAAGGTCACTCTGAGCTGTTTACCAAAGTTTTGAACATAAACAATACAATAAATAACACAATAAACCTAAGGTGCTTTTCTCATGCTAAGTCCCTATAGAGACCGGAGACACCAAAGTCAATATGCAGTATTCAGGGAACTCAACCCATCAGATACTAAGAGTTTTGTTGATACAAGTTATAGCAGCAGCATTACTGTATTTTTCCATGTATAAGACTACATTTTTGTCTAAAATTGTTAGACTAAAAATTGAAGATTCCAGGCAAGCATCAAAGAAAAATAAGACAAAAATCATGTGTCACCTTAAAGACTAACTTTCATGTTTTAATGTAACATTTCGTGCACACATCCACTTCTTCAGACATATAGCAGCAGAATGAGGTGTGCAATATAATATGTAATGGAATATGTAAAAATTAAGGGTCGTCTTATATTTGGAAATATGCCAAGGAGAGAAATGTGTGGTTGCAAAACTAATTTTGGGAGGGAAAAGCGGATGTCAGATTATACATCTTATAGATGGAAAAATATAGTAACAAACAGCTTTTTTTTTTTTTGGTCAAGAAATCTGTAAGAATGATACCAGTTGGATTGTTGGACAGACTTTTAAAACTCCCTCATTCCACAAGTACAGAGTTAAGCGTGAGACTGTGCCTTCCATCTGTAAAATCTGTTCTGTCGATAAGATGAATGACAGGAACCTCCTCATTTAAGATAGAACAGATTAGACAGCTGTAAGAACTGTACATCTGTGAAAGGCCTTCTATTTCCCAGTTTCAGTTCTCTTCTGGCTGTATTGTATGTGTCTCTTAACTGTTTTCCTTTTCCCTTTGCAGTACCAAAAAATAGACTATTATCTTGAGAAAATCAACAGCTTCCGAGCCTACTATTTCCAGTGGTTGAAACGCATGGCCGCAGAAGAAACGCCACACCCGTGGGCCAGATATCGAACGCCTAAGGATGTGTCAAAGAAAGAGAATGCAGAAGAGGCGGGAAATGAGGGCAGCCAAATGAGGCAGTAGGCAAATAAAAGAAGTAGGTGATACTCTGCACTGACTGTACCATCATTTGTATTTCCTACTTACAGTAACCGTTCCAGAGATTAGCACTGATACCTCAAATGTGTTCATAGTATTTTGGAAGGGCCTTATGGCTGCTTCAAGTCTTAGAATTTGGATAAATGTTGGACACTGTTTTCTAGGGCGAGGTTATAAAGCAGCAGTTCTGTAAACGGGGGTTTGGATCAAGGAGCTTCCTTTTAAAAACAAGAATCTCGGAAGCTGTCAGTTATCTAATTTCTTTTGTCCTCTGTACACTGAATTCCCCTAGTTTTTTAAGGTAAGCAACTGCTTAAGGTGCAGCTGCCAGTCCAGCAATATTTACATACGACAGTTAGAAAATCTGTTATCTCCTCTCTTTGTGTGTGTCCAGATTTTTAGAGATAAGATATACCCGAGGGAAATAAAATCTCTTAAGAACAATCACAGTGATCCAGATCAACACCCTTCATCTGTTGAGGAAGTAGGCAAGGCTTTATTTGAAAATAATAAGGGCTAGACAGGACATTAAAACACACCACAGCATTTACAGTTCAATATTTCTGCGTTGGGAAGGAGATCTGTTCACGGAAGGGCTGTTACAAAAGGCCAGTCACACTTGTTTAGTCCCTGGTGCCAAATCAGCCGTCGAGGGGTTGCTCAGCTGGGCGGGGCGACTCGAAGGAAGCATTATCCAGAGCAGCCTCGGCAGCCACAGTGAGTACACTCAATTATTCTCCCCTGCAAAAGGAAAGTGGCAAGTCAGAATAAGGTCTGGGGTGCCCTGTAGAACAGTGGTCCTCAGCCTTCCTAATGCCGCGACCCTTTGATACAGTTCCTCATGTTGTGCTGATCCCTTGCCTTGCTTGGCCACAAGGCCCCTTTGGCAGGCCACTGCCGCAGGTGCCATAGAGAACTGCCCTCTACAGGCACCCTCAGCCAGTGACAGCCTCTGGTACCATTGACTGACATACCCTCCAACCTGTATTTATTTATTTATTTATTTATTTATTTATTTATTTATTTATTTATTTATTTATTTATTTATTTATTTGTAAAGCTTATATACTGCGCCGTCTTCCCGAAGGAACTCCAGGCGGCAACTCACTCTTTTTTCTCCCTTCTTCCCCCCTCCTCCTCCAGACCCAAGCCGTTTGTGCGTTTTTCTTCACTGGCTCATGGCAACCCCTGTGAAACGGTCATTCAACCCCCCCCCCAAAAGGGGTCCTGACCCCCCAGGTTGAGAACCACTGCCCTAGAACATGACAAAAGCCTTGAAGACCTGGCTTTTTCGTGAGGCATTTGCCAACCTTTATTATTATTTTTCTTACTGTATTCCGCCATCTTGCTGAGTATTTCATTTTATTCTGTTTATTGGCTTAGAATAGTCAACTCATTTTATATACAGTGGAACCTTGACTTACGTCATTAACCCGTTCCGGAGGTCTAGACGTAAGTCAAACATGCCTTAAGTCAAACAAACTTTTCCCATAAAAAGAAATGGGAAAGTGGATTAATCCGTTCCAGACTTCGGCGAGGAGAGGAAGGGACAGGACCTCATTCCATCTCCAGCCTTGAAGGGAAGTAAAGTGAATCACTGCTGCATTTTCCCTCTCTGCCCACCTCCACAAAACAGGAGCAATGGAAATGACTTGGAAACAACACACCACTTCCTCGAGTTCTTTCTATGACTATGGTATCTGAAGACAAAAGAGTCAGACCCGGTTAGCCCTGCCTCTGCTCTGAGTCAAAAGAAGTCAAAAGAATTGAGAACAGAGGAGAAAGGTGAGGGGTTTTCATGGGTACCACACCAGCTGCCTCCCAAGATTGGCCAGCTGGGCTGTGCTCTGTGTGTCCACAACACATCAAGGAAGAGAGAGAGAGAGGCTCTCGGTTTAGAAGACCTTTCTCAGCCTGCCCCTGCCCCTCCTTCACCCTGCTTGACACTGAAGTGGCCATGTAGGAAGAAGGAAGGGGGAAAGGGAAGTGGGAGCCACGAGGAAGCCAGAAAGAGGCCGAGAAGCACTGAGGCTGGAAACAAAGTGCCCACGCTTCCTCTCCGGCATGCACCCTTCAGTACACCCCCATCCAGAGCCGTGGGCAAACAAAAGCCATGGGAACAACTAGCAGGAACCACGGCGGAAAGCGAGCAGGCAGGCACACCGAGAAAAGAGAGTGAGCGAGCGAGACGAAGTGAGCAATGGAAGGATTTACGAAGGTGCTGACAAGAACATTTCAGTCAAGGGGAAAAGGAGGGCAAGGGGCTGAAAGCCAAGAGCAAGGAATTAATGTCAGGACCACCCCACCCACCCACCCACTCAATCAAATTCATCGACAGAGGACTGTGTCTCTCCCTCTCATTATTAGCCGGAGGGAGGGGGTTGTTGCCTGGCGGGCAGAGGTGGGGGCGACCCGGTCGGACGCAGGAGGAGATGTAAATCATCAAAGCTCTTGCAGGGAAAGGCAAAGGAGTGGGGGCTGGATGGGCAACTGCCTTCCCTCCACAACCAATTCCGGTGCTGACACCTCTGCGTGTGTGGCCGAGACCGCAGCCCCGAAACATGGAAGCCTCTCTCGCCAGGCTTTGAGAGCCGACGCCCTCCCAGCGGCACTACCACCCGCTTCGTTGACGGCCGTCTCCCTCAGCAAGACAAAGCGGGAGAGAGACGGGGACCCACCGGCCAACCCCACTAGGAAGGGCTATGACCCCACAAAGTGTCCAGCCGGCGGGCGGGCAGGAAAAAAAACCCAAAACACCCCACATAGAGAAAGAAAGAGAGAGAGGCAAGGTTTTGGTTTCTTTTTTTCCGCCCACCCGCCGGCTGCACGCGGGGTGGAGTCGGGGGATGCGGCGGCGGCGGCGGTGGCGGGGAGGAGGAGGAAGCCGACCTGAAATTATTTTTTGTTTCCTAGTCGTGGGGCGGGCGGGTGGGGAAAAAAACCCAAAACACCCCACATAGAGAAAGAGAGAGACAAGGCGAGGAGGGGGAAGGGGAGACCCGGCAGATAAAAAGTCCCGAGGGGGAGAGGCTCCCGCCAGGAGCCTTGGCACCGGTCACTCCGATGGGGCTTGGAGGTGGCCGTAGTGACCTGGGCGGGGCAGAAGCCGAGCCAGGCAGGAGGCAAGGAAGGAGGGAAGGAGGGAGGGAGGAACGGAGACTGGGGTGGTGGTGGGCCTTTTGCAGCTGAAGCGGAGGCACCACAAGCCCCAGCCATAACCGCCTTCTCCTTCTCCGCCTCCTCCTCCGAGACGTAACTCAGAGCCTGCGAGGCAAGCCAAACAGGCCCCTAGTGGACGTAAGTCGGGAGTCCACTGTACGTATTTTTTCCTAATTATATGGTGGTTGTTTTTTCTTTAACTGCTCCTGATTGTTAACCGCCTAGAGTTCCCTTGGAAGACGGGCGGTAAATAAATAAATAAATAAATAAATAAATAAATAAATAAATAAATAAGAGGTCTTGTTGGCTTGGGGTGCGGGTGAGGGCCTTGCCATTAAGGACAATTGCAGAGGGAGCTGGCTGGAGAGGTTAAGAGTCCGATTGCCCCACTGTGTCCCCAGGGAGAAGTGCCAGCTTGTGTAGCCTTAGGGAAGCTGCACAGGGCCAGGTAACGCCCCCCCCACCTCCACCCCCAGAACAAGGGAATGGTGAACCACTTTTGAAGACTCTCCACATGGAGAAGCCTGAAAAGGGTTACCTTAAGCCAGAATTGACTTGACAGCACATGATGCTCATGCCAGAGAAAGCAGAAAGAACTACAGAAGAACCAGGTTCTAAGAAATTCTCAGAGGATTCCCCTGGAAACAAGTACAGTGGCACCTTGTATAAAGGAGTTACTTTGTTCCAAATGAAATTCTGTTAAACAATTTTTCCTTTGTACCAATTTCCCGTAGGAATGCATTGGAAACGGATTAATCCCTAACCGGGACCGTTTTTCTGTTGTACGGATTTGCCCCATAGGCGAATCTGTTAAGCGATTTCCCCCTCTCTCCGGAAATTTTTTCCTTTAAGCAGATTTTCTGTGAAACAAACCGCTTGTTATACGAGGGTCCACTGTACAATCTTTGATCAATGCTACTGCTCTTGAGATATTCGCACCAATCAAAAATCTGAGAAAAGCTTAGAAATAAGAGCTCATCCTACAAGCCAACCCTACGCCTTTAGTTTCCTTACACGTTGCATTTTCAAAGGTCACGTGGCAAGCAAGACTAGGTGACAACAAAACTACAGGAGGGGTAGATCAACTGCCTGAAGACTTAAGTGGGCCGGGGGGGGGGGGGGCGTTTCCTTTTAAAAGGGCCTTCTTACCACTTCCAGCTTGCTTTTAGGAACTCGGCAAATGCAGTTGGTACCGAAGTTGGTGTCTCGGGTCTGGATGCAGCGCAAACAGCAGAGGTTTTCGTAGCCTTGTTTCTTCCACTTTGCAATCAGGTTTTTGTCGGCATAGCCTTCTTTGATGCAGTAATCGTACAACTCTGTGCAGAAAAGAGATCGGTGCTCGTTAGTAGATGCCCCTCAATCTCTTGTTCTCAAATCCTTGAGCATGTCTTAATTGTACTGGACTGCATATTATCCCTTGTTACTGTAAGCCGCCTTGGGTCCTTTTCCAAGGAGAAAGGCGGGGTAAAAATGCTCTTAAATAAATAAACTGTCTTTCTTGAATTTGCTTCCACTTGGGACTGAAGCCGTAGGTGCTTATTTCTGTTTCTGTCACATAAACACACACACGCACACACACACACACAGAGCCACTGCTTTCCCCACCATCACAAAAAAACCTTTCACCGAGATGAAAAAAAGACAACCATCTCACCTCTGCTAATGGCTTTCCTCTTATAGAAAAGGTCAAAAATGTAGCGTGTTTTCTGATGATGGATTCTGAAGATGGGCCAGAGAGACTCCACCTTCCTCTTCCCTTCATGCGGTTCTGTCTCGGCTGAATTGGGGAAAACAAGAGGGAGAGGTGTTACCTTCACAGCTCAGTTCTTACATCTTATTATGTCTTCACGCCTTCGTTAGTTCTGTTATTCCATCTTGCTGCATGCCTGGGAGAAAACCCCTACATTGATTAAAAGGATGCAGGAGTTTAGACTTTTAACTCTCACATCTTTTATATTCTCGCGAGCTGAACAAAATGCGTTGTCAGCCAATACATTTGACTTTCAAAAAGTCCTATTTAGAGGCTCATAAGATTGTTAATCTTAACCCACAAACTGATGGAGGGTGCCCACTCCCTTCATCCCCATTCACATAAAACTAAATTGGGAGAAACCAGCCTCGCTCTGGGCGAGCTCACCATGCAACCAGAAATCCAGGAAAAACAGGGGTTCTAAGCATATGGAGATAAATTCTCTATATAGTTTGCACTTCATCTTAAGCTCTCACAGGAAAGGTTTAAAACTTGGCTCACAGGTTATGACAGGCCCTTTTATTGAATGACTGCACAACGCCTCCCACACACACACACACACACACACACACACACACCAAAAATAAATAAACACCATGGGAGCCTTAGTTAAGCAGAGTAAAGGCCCATCTAGCATAGATTCCTGTTCTCAGTATGACCAGCCAGAAATGATTGTGAAAATTCTCAGTCATCCAGGTGCATTTATCTGGAAGTTGGGTCATGGCAACTGGACTTCTTTTTCTTTTTCTCACAGAGACCTTTTTCAGTCAGACTGATGAAGCTGCTTGGATGAGCAACGAAATGTTTCAATCTCTCAAGAAAAAGAAGTCCAGTTGCCATGATTCCACTTCCAGCCAGAAATGTGGGGCGAAACTCATAAGACAGGGTCAGAACAGCAACCTCCTTAGGGATTTTAGAACAGCTCTTCAAAGGCTTATTAACTCTGATATATAGTTCTCCTTGATGACTACCAGTGATTTATAACCTTAACCTTAGTAATTTACACTCAATAAAAGCATTGGTCCCACATAGCATAGTTTGTTGCAGCAACTTTGTGAGGTCTCAGAAGTTTTCCATCCAAAATACATTTTATTGGAAATAAAGCTCAACTTGTAACATATACTTGATGTGTTCTGCCATATAGCAAGCTTTTCCCACACTGAAATAACCAGTGAGACAGCGTTTAAATGGCTGTTTCCCCTACTGTTTAATTACACAGTTCATTACACAACCTAAGCCTAATCCAACACAGCTTTGCCACTCACCTTCTCTCATTTTTTGATCCAGCTCATCTAAAGTGGGTTCAATCAGTTCCCAACCATCTGGGGGAGGTTTTCTGCTCCTCTTTACTTTCGGCATCTTACTGGGGAGGAAAGGGCGATCTGAGAAGCAAGCAAAATTAGGGCAGTAGTTAAGTTATGGGTTGACACACACTAAGAATAACTAAGTAGTGTGTTTTACCCTTCAGGGGGATTTGGAGATAGTATTTCTGAGCTAGGTGTGTCAATAATCTAAATGCCCACAGGGCTTTACATTGAAGAATGACATTGATTTACATTATAATTATAACGTAGACCGTATACACATCAAAGCTGAACACATAGCCTCATCATATACAGTATCAAAAACTGGGTGGCAAAAAGGGTTTGAAGAATAGAAGCAATGCGTCTTGTTGGGATGAGAGGAGAAAACCAACACCAGTTAAGCCAACCTTTCTGAATGAGACATGAACAAGTTCATCATCAGACGTCCATCGAAAGCTGGCTGCTTCTGCAGAAACAGGGCATGGTCCCATGAAGGGCCCCACACACAAAATAGAGATAAGGGAGAGGAGACCTTTCCCACAAGGATCACACACACACACACACACACTCCCACACACGCGCATGCCCTCCATGGCGGATCTCCTATTAACCCACAAGTAGAAAGGAAGGAAGATTATGAATTGATAGGAAGGCAGGGAGATTATGGACTGATAGGATATATAGGAAAGAAGGAAGATTATAAATTAGGATAGGAAGGAAGGAAGGAAGGAAG
>JAHTLZ010000054.1:10199321-10226596 GCA_023846285.1 Phrynocephalus versicolor
GAGAAGGAGGAGAGGAAGAAGACAAGAGGAAGAAGGGGAGGAGGAGGAGGACAAGAAGAAGAAGGGAAGGAGGAGGAGGAGGAGGAGAGGAAGAAGACAAGAGGAAGAAGGGGAGGAGAAGGAGGACAAGAAGAAGAAAAAGAAGAAGAGGAGGAGGAGGTGGTGGTGGTGGTGGTGGTGGTACCCAAAGGAAACTCACCTGCATTTGAAATCGCTGGATCCAGATGCCAGGAGGACGTTGTTAGGATGCCAGTCCAGAGTGAGGATTGTCGACCGGATGGGCTTTTTAATATGTTTGCAAACCCACCTAGAAACAGGAGGAGAATTGAGCCTGAGTGACCCAGAACAGCAGTCCTCTTTACTGGCTTCTTATTTAACCGTTGTTCCCCCTCGTTAGGCCCTTGTGTAGAACTGGGCTGCCCCCTTTGCCTTCATCATAGGGCAGTGATGGCGAACCTTTTAGAGACTGAGTGCCCAAACTGCGATTCAGAACCCACTAATTGTCCGCAAAGTGCCAATACAGCGATTTAACCTGAATAAAGGTGGCTATGAAGGGACAGTGTTGGGTGCCCACAGAAAGGGCTCCAAGTGCCACCTCTGGCACCAACACCATCATAGGCTTGTGGCACATTATGGGGAACTAACTCCAGCCAATGCAGACCGCGGCATCTATCAATGGCTTTCTTCATGACAAAGCAAGTGGTTTCTAAATTAAGTCCAGCCTGAACTCTCTCTCTGGAGGCCAGAAGGGTAAAACTGAGGCTGTTTTGCTTTGGGCATATCCTGAGAAGGCAGGATTCTCTGGACAGGACAATACTGTGTGGAAAGGTAAAAGGAGAAGAGGAAGGCCAAAGATGAGAGATAGACAGACTCCCTAACAGAAGCCATGGGCCTGAGTTGATGAGGCCTGCCGTAAACACCACCCCGCTCTCATTCCCTCAAGCGTACCAGTCATTCTCTTGCTCAAAATAGCAGATGGAGATGACGCGGGAGCCGCTGCCGACGGCAAACTTGTTCTCCTTGGGCGACCACTTCACGCAGCGAGCCGCCCGGTTGATCCGGAGAATGACCAGCGTGGGCTTCCAGGCGCTGCCCTTCAGGGTCCAGACGTAGGCGTTGCGGTCTGTCCCGCAGGTCACCAGGCGGTTGCTCTCGGGGGCCCAGTCGATGCCTGGAAAAAGTCCCAGAGGAGCCCAAAGTCAAAAACGGTGCATTTCTCCAACCCCAGAGCCTTCGATCCGGCTGCAAAGAGGCCTCGTTGTTCACTGGCCATTTGGTCAGAAAAAAAGGACCTCTGCCTGGAGATTGGGAAGACTTGGCTTTGAGACAAGGCCAAGCGGGAGAAGCAGGGATTGGCTCAAAGTCTCAGGCTAAACTACCTTACAGGGCTGTTGTGAAAAGAGAAGCGGGAGACAGGGATCAGCTCTGTTTTGCTGAAGTGGGAGGTAGAAGAAAGAAAGAAAGAAAGAAAGAAAGAAAGAACGATCCAATACTCTGAACCCGTTGCTTCACTTAGACATAACTTAGCTGGAGTGATAGTGCCAATATAATCATGCATATTAATCTAAATCAGAGTGGCCCCCTGGCTAGATGGGTGGAATACCAAACAAACAAACTTCCCAATTTCTCACTGTAAGAGAACTACCTTGGCCTTTGGGACGAGGCCTCTGCATCAACAGAACCATAGTGTCTAGATCAAGGGAAGTGATAGTACCACTCTCTTCTGCTCTGGTCAGACCCCACCTGGAGTCCTGTGTCCAGTTCTGTGTGCCTCGATTTGAAAAGGATGTTGACAACCGCGAGCGGGTACAGAGGAGGGCAACCAGGATGGTTGAGGGTCTGGAGGAAATGTCTTAGGAGGAACGGCTTAGGGAACTGGGAATGTTTAGCCTTTCAAAAAGAAGGCTGAGGGGGGATATGATAGCTGTGTTTAAATATTTGAAAGGGTGTCATATTGAAGAGGGAACAGGTTTGTTTTCCATGGCTTCAGAGACTAGGACTCGGGGCAATGGTTTCAAACTACAGGAAAAGAGATTTCATTTGAACATTAGGAAGAACTTCATGACAGTTAGAGCTGTTCGGCAGTGGAATATGCTGCCACAAAGGGTGGTGGAGTCTCCTTCTTTGGGGGTTTTTAAGCAGAGGCTGGATGGCCATCTGTTGGAAATATTGTGATGGGGTTCCAACTCTATGAGTCTATGATTCTGGTGCTGGTTTGGAAAGGCGGGAGAGAACCAGCGGTAAGGGTGGTGTTCATTTGGGCGTCACCAAAGAGAAATCCACATAGCACACACATACATCCCAAATATTCTCTCCCACACACACACACTCACACACATGGACATGGACACTCACCAGTCACCAGCCCACTGTGGTCCTTCAGCTCATGGACCTTGGACCACTTGGCCCCCTCTTTCTTGTAGATGTGGACTTCGTGGTTGTTGGGGCAGATGGCAATCTCTGGGAAAGGAGGTGGCAGAGAAAGTGTGGAACACAACCTGGGCGATCGGTCCTGAGAGGCAGAACCAGCCCTCGCCCAAAGAGCAGCAGAATATTGTCCTCAGGTAGCAAAAAAAACAAAAAAAACCCAAACCATTTATTCTCATGAGCAACCATGTTCCGGCTGATCCACAATGATGGGGAGTGGAGGGGAAAAGCAACCAGGGGATTTTATGAATTCATGAACAAAGCTCATATTCTCTCTCTTTTTCCCTCTTCCTCCTATTTTTCCACCCCTGACAGTCAGGCTCTTGTCTTCCCGCCTCCACTCACTCACCCTGATCGACCTCTGGGGCTGATTCCATTCCAAGATAGTTGGTTTCAAAGCAAGGATTGTGTCCTTATGACAGCAGAGAGCAGGCATGGGAGCCACCCTAAACGGCTTCTCTTCCCCCCCAAATCAGAAGCCCCATGGCATCGTTTTCCTTCGGAAAGTTGGACGGTAAATAAATAAATAAATAAATAAATAAATAAATAAATAAACCATAACCCCTCCCCCTCCATGTAGCAGCAGCCCCTGGGATCCACAGAAGTACAAACAAACCCACATTGCTCCAGCCTGGGGCTGTGTTTGGCTAGCCGACTACAACTCCCATCCCATCTTGCCTTGCTGGCCGAGGACCATGGGGATGGTAGTCCAAAACGCCACCTAGCAGCAGCAGGCCCTCTCCAGGCATCCACGCAACGTGGCCTGCTGGGGAACGCCCTCCTTCGCCGACTCCCGCTCCGAAACCCGTGTTTTTCCAAACCCTACCCAGCCCCACGAAACTTTACCCGCAGATGGACTCACGGGTCTTGTCCTTGTTCCAGGCGTGGCAGGTGATGGGCTCCAGCAGAAAGCTGTGACAAGCCATGGCTCCTCAACCTGTACGGAAGATTTAAAAACAAAAATGAGCTGCAACAAATCATGTGCTCTCCTGTCCATTCAGCACTGGGAAATTGGGTGGGGGGGAGTGCATTTTCCTAGGTTGTTTTCCTAGGTGTTTGTCTTTTCCTTCCCATCTCCAGCTGGCTGAAGATCTCAGTGGTTTAGGCATCTTCCATCCCCTCCCTCAGGGGGCCTCCTGGGAAAACAGCCAGCCTGGGAAGCCTTGGGAAAGCTACATCACTATATCTAGTCCAGTGGTGTTGAACCTTCGGCACTCCAGATGTTTTGGACCACAATTCCCACAGTCCTTGGTCATTGGCAATACAGGCTTAGAATTCTGGGAGTTGTGGTCCAAAACATCTGGAGGGCCGAAGGGTTGCCACCGCTGGATAGCCAATATATTCAGACTGATGGCATATTTATTATTTTTCCACACTTAAAAAAACAAACCATGAGGCATCAGATGCTTAGAAAAACAAGTTCCAGGGAACTTTATGACACAGCTGGGAAGAGAAACCGCCTTTCCCAAATCTCATTCCAACAGGCTGACTCACAGAGAAATGACTTGACGGATGAGGCTGGGGATTCTCTGCAAAGCACAGGAAAAAAGCACTCCTAGTCTTTCACATCCACTGGCAGCCTTCAGTGGTGAAGCGAAGGCACTTTGCACATGCTCCGAAGTGCCCAATCACAGACAGGAGACCCACAGGTTGGGGAACAATGATCTAGGTCAGTGGTGGCGAACCTTCAGCACGCCAGATGTTTTGGACTACAACTCCCACCGTCCTTTGCCATTGGCAATCTAGGCTAGGAATTCTGGGAGTTGTGGTCTGAAACATCTGGAGCGCAGAAAGTTTTCCACCACTGATCTAGATGGTCATGGGGATCCGTTCCCACCACAAGCTCCATCCAGCTTGGCCAAGGGTGAGGGAGGGTGGGAAATGTAATGTCCCAGGTTCTGGAGAGCCACAGGTCCCTGGCTCTGCTGTTGCCTTCACCCCCAACAGGAGGATTCAGTAGGAACGCCACCTCTTTGCAATGGGGTGAAGAATCAACCCATTTTGGCTCAACGAGCAGCCTTATCAGCTTGGATTCCATCCAGCTATGTGCTCGGCACGCAGGAAAGAGGAAGAGGAAGTGTTGCATTTTCAACAGCAGACTTCTGAGCCTACCATATAAGGCCTGAGACGGACTCATCAGGGAACGTCAACGGGGGTTGTGCAGAGAACCACTCCCAGAGATTGACCTAGGGGCTGAGCTTTTGTGCTGAGTTGAGTCTGACCTTGACACTTAACCAGGGTCAGCACTACCGTTTGCCAGAGTGTACTGGTTCCCTTCCCGTTAAAAATTATAGGGAGACTATCTATACCCCCCTGCAGAGCCTGCGGGATGCCCCCTTAACGTAGACTGCGGCTGTCCAGCGAAGGAGGCACCACCCATACTAAAGCCAAAAGGGCTTATTTGAGCAGCTTCTGTCGATTGAAAGGGGTGCAGATGTCATTTTGTCCTGTGCTTCAGACAACAAAGAACTGTGGGTCAGCAAAGGAATGCAAAGAACGCACCGAGGAAGTGACTTCCCTTTTGTGCCATCAATTTCCCTCTCTGAGTCAAGAACCTCAGGAACCAGGGAACTATTGCGAAGATCTATTTTAAGGGTGGCTGCTACCAGTGGCTAGGCTAGCTGGGGGATTATTTATTTATTTATTTTAGAATATTTTTACTCCGCCTTTCTCCTTGGAAAAGGACCCAAGGCGGCTTACAGTAATGAGGGATAATATATAGTCCAATACAATTAAGACATGTTCAAGGACTTGAGAACAAGGAATTGAGGGACATCTTACAGCATGAACAGACAACATTACATTAAAGCAACACAGTTACAAGTAGTCATAAACACAAAGTCTATGTGAACCTATAGATTCATTAAAAAGACACATAATAGGTAGTCCCTCATTTAGGGAACGATTTATGGGATCGTAGTCCAGGAAAGTTACATTCCCCATAAACACGACACCCAGATGCTCTCTCTCTTCAGGGAAGCGAGAGAGACACTCATGCCCCAGATTTTAAAAAAACTAACAATAAATCAGCCCCCCTCCCCCCCCCCAAAAAAAAACCTGCAGGAACACTAATGCAAACACATATTTTAACTATGGCATAGTTTGTCTATCTTGAGCGGGAATCATGAGGGATTATCCAGGTAGTGAAGTCATCGTGACTGTCCAGTGGCAAAACCACCCTGATGGGGCAGAATTTTGTTTACTCTGGGTTTTAAACCAAATTTGAACTTCTCCGACCAATAGTTAGCTATTAGGGTCTCCTAATAAATATAAGCGCAGCCTTTAGTAATTCTGTAAGGCCTGTTTTGCACCTCTGAGGAGCAAAATGTCTGCCCCTAATTGACCAAAGCCAGAGAAAACGGGACACAACCTTTATCTTTCCGAATGAGGAAGGTAGATTTGTGTCTTATTTAACTTTTTTTAAAATGTTGAGTATTTTTTACCCCGCCTGGGATCCCCAAGGCAGCTTACAGTAAAGAGGGCCAATCGTCTTCCATCTCCCAAGCCAGTCCAAGTAACTTCTGAAAGCAAAACTGAGGTTTTAAAAAAAAAACTGGGCTCTCATTGTTTGGGAGCTGGGTACTTCTCAAGCAGAAAGCATTGCCTAGGATGAGCCTTTGCAAAGAAGGTGCCATGAGAAAGGAAATGCTTGGAATTGCCTAAGGTCGGTGTCAGGCTAAAGAGGAGGGTGCCCGATACAACCCTGAATGATATATTGTTCTGGTACTCTCTCCTGCTAGTCCTCTTTTGCTACAAATGAGCTTGTCTCGGGCTGGAGAGCAGCATCAGATTGCTCCCAAAGCAAAAAACATAGCAGAAGGATTCCTGCTTAAAGGAAAGGAGGTTCCCTGTCATGTCTCTGTAAGAGTTGCTGCTCTTCTCAAGGTTCCCTCTAAGGCAGTGGTTCTCAACTGGTGGATCCCCAGATGTTCCTGGACTGCAACTCCCAGAACTCCAGGCTAGCTCAGCTAGTGATGAAGACTTCTGGGAGTTGCAGTCCAGGAACCTCTGGGGACCCACAGGTTGGGAACCACTGCTCTATGGCAAGTCCTTCCATCACATCTTTGCATTAGGTGTGATGGGAATGGTGAGTTAGGATAGCAAAGTATCTCACTGAACAGGGATTTACGACTGCCTGGGACATCTCTGTGCACACATCAGAGGCATACAAGTTTAAGGACAAATTTCCGGATGGTTGTACCATATTAAGTACCTAGTAGATAAGCGGGATATAAATATAACAAACAAATAAATAAATAAATAAATCTGTCACAGCAAGCAGAAAAGAAAATAATCTGGCACCATTTAAAAGGCTGACGGGTGTGTCTGTGGATTGGGAAACAGAGAAACGGAAGGATCAATGCCTCTGACGATGTGGCATGAGTCTACAAATACTCTGCTCACGGTAAACCGATCCATTGTCAAAGTATCCCAGACCTCTGCTATGCTATGCTCTGGCAGAGGAAAAAACCTAATATTCTTTTGCTGTGCTCGAAATAGGTGGTCAACAGACAGAAATCTATTTTTCTCCCAGCCACGGTGGCCAGTGGCTGCAGCAGGTGAGCTTTGGAAAATGGCAGTCCTGGAGAACTAACTGTTGAGATGGCCATCATATTTGTTTGTTTGTTTAATAAACACACCACTCCCATTAGTAGACCCTCAACACGACTCTTGTGTGGTCCACAGTAAAAGGCACAATCTGGACAACAAAAGCCATACAGTGGTCTAACATCACCATCGGGCGGATGGAGGGAGATGCCAGGGCTGAAATTCACCAGAAATCGCTCCCATCATGCTCAAATGGTGACCCTACCCATTTGGTGGACACTTCGAAACAGGCGTTTAGGCCTTGGCAGGCAGTCTCCGTCAGATCCATAGCCGGCAGGGGAAAGGGTTTAATTTAAAGTGAAAGAGCAGAACAAACCCAGCACACACCGGAATATGTTGCGTGTGCGCAGAGAAAGTTGGAGCTGAAAAACCCCCCAAAGAAGCAGAACTTGGAGCAAATGGGAAAGGGAGGGCAGAGAGAGAGAATTCACATCTGTTTCATCCAAAAAACGACCAGCCCTATTTCTCCTCCCGGAGAAGAGGGGAAGGGGATGATTGGCCAGCAGCAGGAGAGAGCCAGGAATTGACTGCTGTGAGCCTCAAGGGGCATCTCGGCCACTTACCTTGATGGAATAAAAAAACGGACCCTTGATCTTCAGCCCCCTTCGGCCTGCAGCAAAGTTTTGGCCTGGCTAGTTCATGGACTCTGGGCAGTCAACATGAACTGTGGCAGCCAGACGGAGCCCGCCTCAACGGGAAATGTACGAGTCAGAGAACAGAGCTCTGTCTTTTTGGACTTCCTTTTTTTTCTGCCTCTGAGAAGGGGGGGGAATAACACACCACCGAGCAGCCACTTCCTTGCGTGGGTGGTGGGGGAATGAAGAGAGAGAGAGAGAGAGAGAGAGACAGACAGACAGACAGACAGACAGACACACACACACACACAGAGGCCTCTTTCACAGCCAGTAAAACCTCCCCGGCCCAAATTGTACGGAAAATCTTTGGACCGATGGTACCCGAACTCAGCCCTCAGGGCCTCTCCTCCTTCCGAGGGCTGGAGTGTTGCAATGTCCCTGCAAAACCATCTCCAAGTGGCACCAAATGAAGGGTCGAGGTAGCCCAAGTGGTATTTACTGGCGGGAGGGTGGGAAGGAAGGAGACAGGGATTCTGCACGCAGCCGCTCTATGCTCGAGGAACACACCCAAGTCTGGCTCGTGAAATAGCCAGATTTTACCAGCCAGCTGATTTTTCAGGTACAGTGATACCCTGACTTAAGAGCAGCTCGACTTAAGAGCAGCTCGACCTAAGAGCGAAAAACTGTTGGCATTTTAACTGCCGCCATACAAAAATTTAGATATGGTCTGTTCGACTGACAAATATTTTTTTTTCATTTTTTTATTTTTAAACTTATTTTTTCAATTTTTTAGATAGGTACCCCGATTTAAGAATAGTTCAACTTAAAAGCATGCATTCGGAACAGATTAAATGCGTCAGTCGAGGTACCGCTGTAGTCTGAACGGGTTCTGATTTCCTTTACTGTAGGCTCAGAGCAACCCAGTCTACAAGGTGGGTGAGTGTCTTGATTCTCTATAACACCCCCCCCAGATCAAGGAACTCAACATTGATTCATGCTGTAAACGACAGAGAATTAACGGATTTGTTCGGGGTGCCTTGGAGTTGTTCAAGTTTGCCTGCCAACAGCCGCTCCAGGAATTTGACTCATGAATGCTATAATATCAGGCACGATTTAAAAATAAATAAATACAAAATAACCCACAGTGTGACAAGAGACCTGCCTTGAACAGCACTGTCACTTCTGATGGAATGTTTTCTTGATAGGCAGACAGCACGGACCGATATTGCAAGGGGCCCATCCACACCCCCACGGCACAACGCACCCACTGGCAGGGCACGGGACTTATGAACACGTATACTGCATTTTTAATATGCAGTGGACCCTGTACAACAAATGGTTTGTATAACATAAAATCTGTACAACATAAAAAATTCCAGAGATAGGGGAAATTTGCTTAACAGAATCACCTATGGGGCATATCCGTACAACATAAAAATGGTCGTGATGAGGGATGACTCCGTTTTCAATGCATTCCTCTGGGAAATTTGTATAAGGGAAATTTTGCTTAACATAATTCCATTTGGAATGAATTAATTCCTTTATACACGGTACCACTGTACACAGAAAAACAGGCAGGAAATGACACACGCTGCCACCCTGCTTACAGCAATGGCTCCCCAGTCTGCTTCTTCCCGATCCATTGAGAAACCTGGGCATCCTTTTAGGCAGGGACGTTGACCAACCTTTAGGTCTGAATCCTTATCACCGAGTCCCAAGCCCCTTGCCCCAATTAAAAATAAGTGTTCCCTCTCTGTAAAAAAAAAAAAAAAGAAGAAGAAGAAGAAGAAGGGGTGTGTGCGTTCAAAGTTGTGAGTCGAATAATTGGGGGTGAGGACCCGAGTCAAGTCACCAGTGAGACGCGGGACAGTTACGAGATGTCTTGGGGCAGCCCTGGTTGCCATAGAATCATAGAGTTGGAAGAGACCTCAAGGGCCATCCAGTCCAACCCCCTGCCATGGAGGAAGCCCCATCACAGGACTC
The DNA here is from genome assembly GCA_023846285.1 of Phrynocephalus versicolor. Classification (NCBI taxonomy): domain Eukaryota; kingdom Metazoa; phylum Chordata; class Lepidosauria; order Squamata; family Agamidae; genus Phrynocephalus; species Phrynocephalus versicolor. Next base: position 10,208,915 of record JAHTLZ010000054.1, read on the forward strand.
CCGACAGATGGCCATCTAGCCTCTGCTTGAAAACCTCCAAAGAAGAAGACTCCGCCACCCTCCTTTGTGGCAGCATATTCCACTGCCGGACAGCTCTAACTGTCATGAAGTTCTTCCTAATATTCAAATGGAATCTCTTTTCCTGTAGTTTGAGACCATTGCCCAGCGTCCTAGTCTCTGCAGCCATGGAAAATAAATCAGTCCCTTCTTCAATGTGACATCCTTTCAAATATTTAACATAGCTATCATATCCCCTCTCTGTCTTTTTTTTTTTTTTTTTTTTTTGGTAAGGCTAAACATTCCCAGTTCCCTAAACTGGGAATATAGACCGGTGGTGGGGGAGAGATAGAGAGAGAAAAAATCTGTCCCTTTACAATGGCTTGTTATCCTACCGTGTTTCCCCGAAAATAAGACAGTTTCTTATATTAATTTTTGTTCCCAAAGATGCACTAGGTCTTATTTTCAGGGGCTGTCTTATTTTTCCATGGAGAAGAATACAGTACACATTTATTATTATCTTATTATCAGGGAGGCCTTATTTTCAGGGGGATGCCTTATATTTCAGCTAGAAGCAAAACTGTAAGTAGGTCTTATTTTGGGGGGATGTCTTATTTTTGGGAAAACAGGGTAGGAGCAGAACAGTGGGTGTTGGCTCCTGGAGTAAGAGCTGGCAAACCACTCCAGTACTCCTGCCAAGAAAATTCCATGGACATGGGGTCACAAAGAGTCAGTCCTGACTCTAACAACACAACACAGGAGGGTGGGTGGGTGGGCTAGGAAAACCCAAGTGGTCACAGCCTCCATGCACTACCCCAGACCGAACCCTAGACTTGGGTTCAACTTCAAATTAGAAAAAGGAAGAAAAGGGCGTCTGTCCACATTCACTGCTTCTTGTACAAGTGGACCCTTGTATAACAAACAGCTTGGATAACATAAAATTTGTACAACATAAACAATTCCGGAGATAGGGGAAATTTGCTTAACAGAATCGCCTACCGGGGAAAATCCGTACAACATAAAAATGGGATTGCTCCATTTTCAATGCATTCTTATGGGAAATATGTATAAAGGAAAGTTTGCTTAACATAATTTCATTTGGAACAAATTAATTCCTTTATACAAGGTACCACTGTGTTTGGTTTTTCTCTTGAGCAACCAACAGCCAGAAGAGAACATCACTCTCAATTATTTCTCTTGACCAACAAGCAGAAATACACCTCCCCCCCGCTCTCTGCAGCTGCCCCAGATTTGTTCCCTATGCAGGAAGTCTCAGTTCAACTCCCTAGAATGGAGAGTTAAAGAGTCCCAGCAGGTTATGTGTCCCAGGATCAGGCTGCTCCAAGTATTCTACTCTAGCACCGCCGCCCAGGTAAACTCATGATGGAAGCCGGCTGCGGGAAGGAAGGGGAAGCGGTTTTTCTGTGCTAAGCCAACTCACCTCTCTGCAAGCTTCACCCCCGGAGGCCAGGCCCTTTTTAGCCGAGCGGTGCTTCACTTCCTGATTCTGCCCTGCCAGCAAAGCAAAGCCTGTTCCCAACAAGCCTTCCCCCCCCCTTCCCTCCCTCCTACACCCGAATTAAGCAATTTCTACCCGCCGGAAGCTGCCCCTTCTGGTATCTCAACACGCTGCTCTCCGAGGTTAGGAGAGTTTTCTCCAGCTGTGCCCTGGCGATGGGAACATCTGGAGGCGTTTAAGGCAATGATGAGCATTGCCAGCTGCTGGGGGGGGGGAACCACCCTTCCCACCTCTTTTAGACCGCTGGATGATCCAACACAGGGACACTCTGAAGGCCTGCACACATTTCTTCTTTCAGGTAGACCTGGGGGACTGGACTTGTTTTTGCTTGGTTTTGTTCAAAAGGTCTCCAAATTTCAAATTATCCCCCCACCCCAAAAAAGCAGCTTTCTAAGCTCTGCAGTTCTGCCTCCAGCTGGAATATTTTAAAAAAACATAAAAACAAGGCAAGCGGAAAAACAGGAAATGAGTTAAAATTGGCCATGGGTGGAGGAACCCAGAGCAACCCAGGATTTGGAGGTGTTTTACTTTGGCAAATCCAGCCCATCCAATTGGAAGGGCAGAGCTGGGGAGTTAATTGAAAATTAATTGCGGTTCCCTAGGGCCCCCTGAATAAGTTAGCTAGGTTTATAGATAAAACGGTTTAAAGGCAAGACTTTATTATTATTTAAACTAAAAAGTACTTGGATAGATAGTGGCTATAGCCACTGGGGGGTGTTTGAGAATTAATTCTCTATAAAAGTAGGTTTTTGTAACCTTTATTGCTAGAAGGTAACAATGCAAATGCAGGAACAGGTGGTGTATTGACTGGACCACTAAAAATGGCCCAATAAGCCACTGATCTGTGGTACAAAACATGCCTGGAATTGCCCCCCCCCCCCCGGGGATAAAAAGGGACTAATCCAGCTCTTGTTGCATACCAAGGTTTGTGGTTGTTTTTGTTAGGGACTAGCAATGCAATTTAGGTGTCATCTTTTCAAGAAACAGTAACAAGAAGTTTGTTGCTTTGTAACCAGGTGCTTTCCAAGTCCTGTGTAACAGATTATGGGATGTGTAATTTGATGTATCCAGATTCCCAGATGAGTTTCCAGGGAGCTGGCTTAGGTTAGGTTTTCTTCCGGCCAATTCCCTTGCTTGTCCAAATGGGAAGCCCGGAAAAGCAGCTGTTCTTGTGGTATCACCCCTCCACCACCTCCAGTAAGTTATCTTGGGGTGGTGCCCAAGCCCCCCCCCCCCACCCCGGGAAGCAGCACCACTGCCCAGCAAAATCAAGGACCAGTTAACGACCAGTTAGAGCTGTGCGAGGCATGGAAAAAACTCACAGAAATTGCTGGCTGTCTTGTATGGATGAGCTGATAGTGGGTCTTTAATGAAGCAACTGTTCCCAAATTGCTCATTTGGGGCAGGCTCACCCTGGCTGCTTGTCACTTACTGCCTCAATGCAGACTGTAGATCCTAACCATTCTGCTCCCATTTCTGCCTGGAGGGGGGTGGGGCAGAAGTTAGGATGGCAGGTCTGGGCGATGGAGCAGGCTACTTGGCTGTGCTGCAGTCTCCATTGGCCATCCCAATGGGCTCCTTGGGAATGAGGCTTTAGCAGGGACCGCACAAGCAGACTCATTCCTTCTCTGGTTCTTTCTTGAGCAACAGAAAAGAGCCCACTTATTCTAATTGCTTGTACATGGTTTCTCTCTTCCTCCTGGATAAGGTCATCAGAACAGCCCTTGGAGGCAGGGTCAGGCAGCTGACGATCACCCCCAGGGAATGGCATGGCCCAACGACAGCTGGGACCACGTTTTCTGGAGACCCTGACCCTTGAACTGCCCAGTTATCCACATATGTACATCTTATTTACTGCTTGGGAAGCGATCTTGCCAGCTCTTGGATCCAAGCAAGGAACCAGAAATGGACACAGGGAATTTCCCCATCGCCAAAGTTCTCACCGGCTGCTCTTCTCACATCACTTCTTGTGTTCATTGCCACAGGCACGGCTGGCCCAAGATCTTCTACTCCAGTTGTTGGCCAACCTATGACACGGGTGCCAAAGGTGGCACTCAGAGCCCTTTCTGTGGGCACCCAACATTGCCCCTTCACAGCCACCTGTATTCAGGTTAAATTGTCGTATTGGCACTTTGCAAAAAAAAAAAAAAAATAGTGGGTTTTGAATCACCGTTCGGGCACTCGGTTTCTAAAAGGTTTGCCATCACTGGTCTACTTCATTTGACCCAACGCCAAAGCAAGATGAGAAATGCTGGCTCCAGGGTTGTGTGACTATGACATAGCGTCATTGACAAGGAGGCTGGTGAGGCTGACCTGGTTTTCAGTAGGTACCCTAATGGCAAGAATATTCTGGCATGTTTACAAGATCTGATTTGCATCCTTCACAGCTTTCACGGATTACCATCCACATCCTGAGATGGGAAGTCTTCATTGCACTACCAGAAGTGATTGCTTCCATTTGTTTTCAGATCAAGCACAAAGAGAGCCAGCTTAATTCTACCTCTGCTTTTCGGTCAAGACCAACCCCCAAAGCAGTTTACAATTAAAATTAAAAATTAGTGATCCGTGCATGTGTGCCTGGCGCCTGTGGCCCCTGGCAGCTGGTAAACCAGGTATGCTTCACTGCTGAGGGGGACCTACAAACAGATCTGGATCTAGTCCATTTAACCACCAGAACTGGATGTCATTCCAGGGCCAGCTAAGGGCAGTTACCATAGAGAAGATGGAAAACCCCAACAGCCTATCTCAAAGTCAGCCCTAAAATTCCCTTTTTAACCTACTGGTAAAATACTGCCACTCTGCCGCTTTTTACTGTGACAGAGCACTTTGCACATGCTCTACAACTGGTGATCTTCACTTGAGTGGTAAAACATCTTGGACTTAGATTTCAGCCAGATTAGTCACTCTCCTCAACCCTCCTCTTGTGACGCAGTGGTTTCTACTGCAGCCAAAACTGTGCTCACAACTTGGGGTTCAATCCCAGGTATCTGTCTCGTGGTTGACCCAGCCATCTATCCACCTGAAGTTGGTCAACTCCGCACCCCGTTGCCTGGGGGGGGGGGGCGCCAATGTTTATCCTGCATAATTAAACGCTAAACTGCCCAGAGAGTGGTTTAATCACTACGGGGTGATACATAAGCAACACACTTTGCCATGCTTTTTCTGGTCTCTCCCTTTGAACAGTATTTCACCCCCTTTGCTTATTCCTGGTCTCCTGGTTTAAGGGTAGAACAAAAGGAGGCTTTCAGTCTGAAAATTTAGCAGACTGCATCTGAAGTAGCAGTGGGCTAGAGCACTGAAATTGCCGTTCGAATCCTGGGTGCCACGCAGTGGAGTGATCTCCTGTTGTTAACCCCAGCTCCTGCCAACCTAGCAGTTCAAAAACATGTAAATGCAAGTACAGTGGACACTCATATAACAAACAGTTTGTATAACAAAAAATCTGCACAACATAAAAAATTTCAGAGGTAGGGGAAATTTGCTTAACAGAAATGACCTATGGGGCAAATGTGTACAGCATAAAAATGGTAATGATTAGGGATTACTGTTTTCAGTGCATTCCTATGGGAAATTTGTATAAAGGAAAATTTGCTTAACAGAATTTCATTTGGAATGAATTAATTCCTTTATACAAGGTACCACTGTAGATAACTAGGTACTGCCATAAAAAGTGGGAAGGTAAACAGTGGTCCATGCGCATAAATGCGTTCAGCCATGCTGGCCACAGACTTGCACAATACTAGCTCTTTGGCTTGAAAATGGAGATGAGCATCACCCCTAGAGTCGAACACGACTAGCACGCATGTGCAGGGGGAACCTTCACCTTTACCTCTGAGGCAGAGCTGAGCTCGTTGCATATTTGCATATGAAGCGACTTAGCCCCACTTACAAATGGCTGTTCCTGCCAAATGGTGAAAGTTGGAACTCTAGCATCCCCAAATATGCTTTGAAATGTGTTTGGCTTTTGCTGGAAGCCGTTTTTTGAATGGTGCGAGCCTGACAACATCTCTGATGCTTTATTTTAAGTCTCTGGCATCCTGGAGTCCCGTATCGTTACACTGGGCACCGTCACTTTTTTTGCCCAGTGAAGACTCCAGGTTGGAGAGCGGTGGCGTCCCCAAGACCACTTGGTAGGAAAGCAGACAAGAGGTCCCATCTCCATGCCTTGCTTGTGGAAGCGGCCAGAGAGCTGCCCCAAGAACAAGAGTGGTGCTGCACTCCTTCGACACAAGAAATGACCTCCTGGGTGTCTTCTGTCCTGCAAAAGGTTTCCCATCTGTAGGGTTCTTCTGGGGCAGATTCCTCTCCAAGTCAAGACATGGCAATGGTGACATTCCAACCACCACCACCACCACCAGGGCTGGCTTTCCTACATTGTCAAATCTATACTGGATCACAACCTGGTTCTTTAGCCCCATCATTCCAAACTCCTTGTTCTTCTTCAAGTGCCACGTCTTCGTAGAACGTTGGAGATCAGTAGCATAATGTGTTTTTTTAATGCGAAGCTATTCTAAACTGAAAAGCTGTGCCTGTTGCAAACCATTGGCTTAAATTCTTAAGCCAGAATGTTCTTCTACGTCTTGGGCCATGCTCTCCATTTTTGTTTTTGCTGAAGGATAACCTGCAGCAGATGGGACTTGTTATTGCGCATTATGTGACCGAATTATTGCAATTTTCTTCTCTTTATGGTAGCTTTCTATTCATGGCTTGTAATACGCCCCCATTAGTGACTCTGGCTGTCAAAGGTATCTTCAGCATTCAGCTGCATGTCCCCATTTCAAATGCTTCCAGCTTCCTGCATAATGCGTCTGTAAGGGTCCAAGTTTCAACCTCATAGAGAAGTATACGAACTGCACAGGACTGAAGTATTCGGGTAAAAGCAATGCAAAAGCAAAGTGTTCTGCTTATATACCGCCCCATACCACTTTAAGTAGTCTCTGGGCGCTTTACAATTTTAATTACAGTGTGCAGGCTACACATTGCCCCCCAGCAAGCTGGGTACTCATTTTACCGACCTCGGAAGAATGGAAGGCTGAGTAAACCTTGAGCCTGCTACCTGGGATTGAACCCCAGGTCGTGAGCACAGTTTTACCTGCAGTTAACCACTGGCATTTAACCACTGCGCCATGTACCCAAACGTCCTTGGACTGAAACTCCCAGAAGCCTTCACCGCTAGCGGTGTTTGCTGGGAGTTGTGGTCCAAGAAGGCTGGGAACCACTGCCTTAACCTGACCCAACGAAAGGCTTTTGTTTTTAAGCATCAGGATTGAAGCGAAGTCTGCATCCATCCCACCCCTGACTTTGAGTGGTATCTCCCAGTGTGTGTTCCTTACAAGCTTCAGAGGGGCAATTAGCAGGCTAGTGTGAGAAATGCAACGCTACAGTGCTTAGAACAGGCATGTCCAAACTTCGGCCCTTCAGATGTTTTGAACAGCAACTCCCAGTCCTTTGCCATTGGCAATCTAAGCTTAGAATTCTGGGAGTTGTAGTCCATAACATCAGGAGGGCATTCTCCCTGCTGGTTGCGACTGCTGGGAGTTATGGTCCAAAAAAAGTTACTTGTTGAAGCTCTACCATTCCATGGTCCCGATCCAGATTCCACTTGAGCTACTTGGAAAGGGTGGCATAGAGGGTCTGAAAGGCAATGAGGGCATCGGCCTTGATCCTCTTTCCTGCCCCAGATTATACAAGGCGATCCACTGGGATTGAGGAAGCAAGCAAAGAAACTTGTTTGGCTTCTTTTTATTTTCTAGCAGACAAGTTGTCTATCAAGTTCCCCTTTTAAGTTAGTGATTCATACTTCCTGCAGTAAACGGTTTTGATAAAAGGAATGGAATGAAACAAGGAACAGCAATAATTAAAAAACAATACCAAATATATACCGCAATCACAGTTGATTTGCAAACCAACACATTTCACCAAAAAAAAAAAAATATGGGGTGTGTGTGAAAAGAAGGGAGGGAATCCACCATGTGCTTCTCAGTGCTTCAAAAAGTGGACATCTTCACCATCCCTGTTCAAGTCTGTGCAGGCGTCAGAGTGAGTTGTCTTGCTAGAGGACATCAAGGAGGCTTTACATGATGCACAGGCCCTGAATGGAGGACTCCAAGGTCTTTAAGGGGAAGAAAAAGACACACCAATGTTATAACTACAGTATCACAGCTATGGGAAAACGGTCGTTCTGGGAGAACACAGGACTTCGTATTCAGCGCAAATTGCAGCCATCATCACCATCATCATAGAATCATAGAGTTGGAAGAGACCTCAAGGGCCATCTAGTCCAACCCCCTGTCATGCAGGAACCCCATCACAATATTTCCGACAGGTGGCCATCCAGCCTCTGCTTAAAAACCTCCAAAGAAGGGAGACTCCACCGCCCTCCTTTGTGGCAGCATATTCCCCTGCTGAACAGCTCTAACCATCATGAAGTTCTTCCTAATGTTTAAACTGAATCTCTTTTCCTGTAGTTTGAAACCATTGCCCCGAGTCCTAGTCTCTGAAGCAATGAAAAACAAACCTGTTCCCTCTTCAATAGGACATCCTTTCAGATATTTAAACATAACTATCATATCCCCCCCTCAGCCTTCTTTTTGAAAGGCTAAACATTCCCAGTTCCCTAAGCCGTTCCTCCTCCTCCTCCTCCTCCTCCTCATCATCATCATCATCATCATCAAGGGGCCCTACAGAGCATCAGGTCCAGCTCCTGTCCAGGAAGCACAGCGGGGTCGACATAAAGAGAATGAGAGAATGTCTCATTGTTCTGGGCACGGGGACAGGCCTGAAAGCATGAGAGTGGTCCCTGCTGAAATGTCAAAAGCTGCAGGCAGGGAGAGATTCGTTAGATTAGAAGTTTTTTTTTTTTTTAAGGGTTGGTAACAGCAGTGGGGATTTGTCGATTTCTTTGGTGTCTGCATCTCCCCAGGTTTAGGATAAATATGGGGGTAAAAACAAATGTGATAATTCTATTTATCTGCCTCTCTGACACAGGGGCAGACTTCAACATTCATTGGCACGGAAGTTACGCACGCCCCCTCCCCCCCATGGGACCAAAAGCTGGAAACAATGAAGATTTGTAAAATAAAATAAAAAGGATATATAAGTGTTGCTCTTAACAACACCTGGAAGATAAGCAGTGTGGGAAGAAGAATACTTGACACCAGGCAACACTATTCATAGGTCTCTTAAGAGTGAAGGTGACCCATGGGGGGGTCATCTATGCTGCCCACGTGGGGCCTCTGGGGGATGGGGTGCCCCCAAAGCCTACCTTGAAGTCCCAAATGGTCATGGCTCCATCGATGCCGGTGGTGCAGAACTTACGACAGTCCCGTTTGTCCACTTCATAAATAGACACTTGGCTGCCGAGACAAGCAAAAGGCCTTGTAAGATTTGGAGGAAAGGGTAGAAGGGATTCCCTCCAGCCTACGGACAGGGCCAGGAATCTAGGTGTGGTCCTGGATTCAGCCCTCTCCCTGGAAGCCCAGGTGACAGCTGTTTCCAGGTCCGCTTTTATCCATCTCTGCAGGATCACCCAGATCCGACCGTACCTCGATGAGTCATCCCTGAGGACAGTTGTGCAGGCTCTCGTGATTTCGAGGATCGACTATTGCAATGCCCTCTACGTGGGGATGCCCTTGTCCCTTGTCCAGAGGCTCCAGCGGGTACAAAATGCGGCGGCCAGGCTGGTGGTGGGTGCTCGTAGATTCGAGCACATCACCCCAGTTCTGGTCCGCCTGCATTGGTTACCCGTTGTCCTCCTAATAAGGTTCAAGGTCTTGGTTTTGATTTTCAAAGCCCTCCACGGCTTGGGACCAGAGTATCTGGCGGAGCGTATCTCCCAGAGGTCAACCGGGAACAGGCCCACGAGAATGGCACAGGCGCGCTCACTGAAGGTGGCCACACCCAGGGAGGCGCAGAAATCGCTCACGCGTAACTGCGTCTTCTCTGTGGTGGGCCCCACGCTGTGGAACCATCTCTCCAGTGAGCTGCGCCTTACAGAGTCCCTGCCCGCCTTTAAAAAGGCTTTGAAAACATACCTTTTTAAGGAGGCATTTGGCAACCTTCTCACTTAATTTTTTTTCCCTTGCCGCCCGCGTTAGCTTTTCTGAGGGTACCGTTCCTCCCCATTTTTATTGTAATCTGTTTTTATTTTCTCGTTGCTTTCGTAGTTCTGTTTCATTGTTAGCTGCCCAGAGTTCTGTTTCGGAAGATGGGCGGGATATAAGTGTAACAAATAAATAAAATAAACAAATTAAGAACATAAGAAGAGCCCTGCTGGATCAGGCCAAAGGCCCATCTAGTCCAGCTTCCTGTATCCCACAGTGGCCCCACCAAATGCCTCTGGGAGCGCACGAGACTAGATATCTGTCTCCTGATACCACTTCCCTGCCTCTGGCCCTTGAAGTACCACGTTTTTAAGCCTGGATATTACACATCTCCATCATGGTTTGTAACCTGGGATGGACTTTTCCTCCAGGAATCTGTCCAATCCCCTTTTGAAGGCATCCAGGCCAGAGGCCATCACCACCTCCTGTGGCACAGAGTTCCACAGACTAAGAACATGCTGGGTAAAAAAATATATATATTTTGTGTGTTCTTTATCCCAATATTTATCCCAATATATGATTTATCCCTATATACTTTTATTACATTTTTAAAAGTATGCAAAATGCATTGAATTCATCTTGCGAAGCATCCCATAGGAAAATTCATCTTATGAGGTTTTCCTAATCCTGAACATTTCATTCGTCTTACACATTTTTTATCTTAAGGGCATTCGTCTAACGAGGTATTACTGTATGCTTATTTTTATGTATAAGTTAAATGCAGTATTAACTGGTAGGGATGAAAACAGTTAAAGTTTGTATATTGCTAAACATTTAAACTAGCTTTGCTTTGCAAATGAGACAAGTAGACTTTGGAAACCATGCAGGGACAGAGCTCAACAAACACATCAGGCTGGTTGCTGGGGTGGAGATGAGAAAAGGAATAATTCAGTTTTACTCATATTCTTCTACAGGCATACCTCGGTTGACGAATACCTCCATTAACACATTTTTTGGTTCACAAAAGGAAATCCATTGGTAATAATGTTGGTTTACATTCCGCAACCCCCCCCCCTCCACAATACCTCGGTTTACATAAGGCACTGTGACAAAAGTAGCCAGGATGCACTGCACTCCCGTGTTTTTCCAGTTTACAAATTTTCCGGAATACAAAACATCCCAGAAATGAAATTAACTTCATAAACTGAGGTACACCTGTACTTCTCTATTCCAGCTGCCACAGGAAAAAAAAATCCTGCTCTTGCAGAAGCAGGTCAAAAACCCCACTGCTTGAATATATTTTAATTACAGTTTCCCTGGCCTTCCCTGATGTCAGACCAATTTCCCTGACTTTCCCTGACCTTCCAGAAAATGGCAACCCTGTCCAGTGGCCCCGTTGTGGCCATGCAAGGGCCGAGCCTTGAAAGGGCCAAGATGCACGAGACATCCCTTTCCTCCCAGAGGCCAAAGCCCCCCCCCCGGTGGAACCATGATGGAGATGTGTAATGTCCAGGCTTAAAGCCGGGGTACTCAAGGACCAGATGCAGGGGAGTGGTATCAGGAGACAGAGATCTAGTCTCATGTGCTCCCAGAAGCATTTGTTGGGGCCACTGTGAGATACAGGAAGCTGGACTCGATGGGCCTTTGGCCTGATCCAGCATGGCTCTTCTTATGTTCTTATGTAACCTACGTGATGCTGTTCTGGTGCAGTGTCTCCAGAGCGGTGTTGCGATCCTCCGTGGTGGCTCTCTTGTCCATGTTGCGGAAGCGCTCCATGGCCGATATGTTGCGCTGGATGCTCTGCTTGGGAATGTCGAGCTTGGAGACGAAGGAAAGGGCACCGCGATCGTCACAGCTGAAAAGCATCGGGCAGCAATCGTGGCCCTGGAAGAAACCAGCAGAAGCACGGCTTTCTGAGGGAGGCGCGAAACGGGTTTAAGCTAAGTCCCGGCCCCCTCAGAAAGATCACTCTTAAAGCAAAGGCTAGTTTCGAACGGGAGGGTTTTCTTCACGGGATCGCTTCCATGATCAGGAAACTCCTTGGGTGCCAGGGCGATAAAAGTACATATGCGATCTCGCCTGATTTCGGAAGCTAAGCAGGGTCAGCCCTGGTTAGTACTTGGATGGGCAACCACCAGGGAATACCAGATGCTGTAGGTGCCTGGAGTAGGAACTGGCAAACCACTCCAGTATTCCTGCCAAGAAAACTCCATGGACAGTGAGTCACGAAGAGTTGGTCACGACTGTAGCAACACAACACACACAACGATTATTCAAAATCTTGCATCTCTCTCAGTCAACTTTACCTCACAGCAGAATTGCAAGAACAGCAGTGTGGAAAAGAACTGTGTTCATGGCCTTGAATTTATTTGAAGAAAGGGAAGTGTTCTGCTTACATACCACCCCATACCACTTCAAGTAGTCTCCGGGCAGTTTACAGTTTTTAATTATAATATGCAGGCTACACATTGGCCCCCACCCCCACCCCAGCAAGCTGGGTACTCATTTTACTGACCTCGGAAGGATGGAAGGCTGAGTGAACCCTGAGCCTTCTACCTGGGATTGAACACCAGGTCGTGAGCATAGTTTTACTTGCAGTGCAGACATTTAACCACTGCACCATGAGCTATTTTGGGGGAACATAAATACTATTGGAAAAGCAGGAACAAGGTAACCAAAACACTGAAGCTTTAGGACCGTCTGCTTGGATCCGACGGCCTAAGGTCCCCTCTGTGCACGGCTGAGGAGTTTTTAAGCCGCCGCAAGTTGAGGAGAAGGTACTTACAGCAGCCACCACACTGTTCTCCGAGACAAACGACAGGCTGAGCAGTGGCAGGAACTCGGTCTTCAGTTGTGAGACCCTAAACCCAAGACCACACTGTTAGCGATGCACTGCACGCACACACACACACACACAAGCGCTCTTTCAACTGTTCTGAATTAACAGCATCCTGCAAAGAGATGGCTGTTTACTAGGACAGAAGCTGGCACTGACCCAGCTATCTAGTCTTGTGCGCCCCCAGACACATTTGGTGGGTCCACTGTGAGATACAGGAAGCTGGACTAGATGGGCCTTTGGCCTGATCCAGCAGGGCTCTTCTTATGTTCTTATCACATCAAGCACATTAAGAAATATAAAACCATTTAAAACATATTAAGAGGATATATGAGATCCTACATTCCCTCCTGTCTTCCCCTCAATGTGGGAGAAGGCTGCGATTTTTTAACAAAATGTGTAGAACAGGAATAACATTGAATTGCCTAAACAATCAACCAATTCAGCCTCTGTATCTTCTGTCTTGATCTCCAGAGGGAAAAGCAGCCAAAAAACTTCGGTTTACTAATAAGTGGGTTGATCCTGCAGCAGCTTATAAGTGAACTTTCTTGCCTCTCTTGGCCAAATATTCCACAATGCTTTATTTCTAATAATAAAGGATAGGTGCCTGTCAGAGAGACATTCCTTGAAGGCTATGAAACAGGCATGCCTGCAACTGGGCACACACAATGAGGGATAGGTGTGCTATGTTTTAATTTAACTTGAAACAGAGCAATGGATTTTCAACATGTATCCCAGTCGGAGGCCTGTAGTACCACAGTCGGCCATTAGCTGGCAGACTCCCCTAACTTTCCCCTGTAGCCAATATGAAGACCAGCAGATCTGAGAAACAACAGAGCAATAAGGGTGCTCCTTCCTCTTTGCTTTGGGGCAGTTCTGCTTTACAAGGATTGAGGATGTGGAACCTCCCCTGAGGAAGGTCATTAGAAGTGCATCACACAGCAAGGAGCTTCAGAGCGCCAGAGGCCATGGCGATACTGCATGCAAAACTGCTCCGACCTGGCAGGTGCATCACCGTCGGAAGGTTTCAGCACATGAAACCAGCAAGCAGGGGGAAACCTGAGTAGCTCTGCGATTTCAAAATCAGTCCGTCATTTCTGATACGTCCCGACCCTTGTTATTTTGAATTACAATCAAGGATGAAAGCTGCCGATCCAGAGTAGTCAGGGAACATGCACATCAACACACTGCTGACGGATCGATCCAACCTGCAGGAAGGATCTTGACGATGTTTTGCTTTTAAGGATATTCAGCCTAAGGCTGGGCGGCATTGCTTACATCATGTTCTTGGAGGCATCTGCAACCGACACCGTACTATCGTGGCTGACCCAGGCCAGGCGGTTGCCACTGGCAGAGAAGCTGACGCTGTGGACCCAGCCTCCGCTTCCCGCGCCGCCAAATTCAGCCATCAGCTGCCCGAAGGGCATCTTGGAGCCCCAGGGCGTGCTGGCCGGTTTCTCGTCTACTTCCTTGATGTATGCTGAGAACACTCTGGAAACAAGAGGGAGAAGTTAGAATATGGGAGGGCGAGGGGCGCCAAATGCCTCCCTGGGGCTCGGGAGAAGTTGGGCACCCACTACTGACTTGCCTTCCAGTCACCGAGGCAGCATTTGCCTCGGTGACTGGAAGGCAATTCAAATCCCGACACCCCCACACACACACACACACCCGCTGCTCGCAAGATGGGGAATCCCCGATCTTGCTGGTAGGCAGCCGGGGGGGGGGGGGAGTGCTGAAGAGCACTCGTAAGTCAGGATTTTCGTAGGTCAGCCCCTCGTAAGTCAAAGGTACCACTGTATTTTTACTCACAGTGAAAAGTGAGCAGGGTTAGTATGACTGTTTAATTGGGAAGGGGGGAGGGGAGACAAGGAGAAGAGATTCCAGTCATCTGAATCCCACTGGATTCTCTGCTCCTTAGGCAGATAAGATGATGATCCATTCCATTTGATGAAGCAGCCTTTGTGAATGCCAAAGGTTGCAGGCTTTCCTAACCAGTCCGAGTCCAAACCACAGATATGTACTGATCTGGGATTTTGGACTACACCTCCAAGAATTGCCCATCGCAGCTATGCTTCCTGGAGAATTCTGGGAGCTGCGCTCCAAAACCCCAGATCTGCACACCTCTTCTAAAAAGCCTATGAAGGAGAGCCAGATGTGTCACACAGCCTGAGACTGTAGCTGTGAAAAAGCCTGCAACAACTAAAGGCAAGGGTTGGAAATTTTAAAAGTTGGCAGCAGGTCCGAACACTCAAGAGTGGGTCCCGATTTCAGAAAGCCACCTGCAAAAGCTGAGGAAGGCAAGCTTTGCTAATGTATGGAAATAGGACACAGCAAGTTAAAGGCAGCGGAAAACCTCCAACACGAGGCACGCATAAGTCTTTCCAAGAGGCCACAGGTACCCATATTATGAAAAAAGAACTCTTTTAATTTGATGTTGCTTTTCATAAGACTAGAGGCATCTTTCCCCTCTCACAGCTAACCTTCTCCTCCCACCTAAAAGTCTGCAAACTCAAAGGGAGCTGGAGAGCAGCTTGAATGCCGATAACGGCAGCCATTCTGACACTGCATCAAAGATCCCTCACACACGCTGGGAGCCATAGGATGAACCATACAATGAAGAACATTGGGATGACTCATCACATCCCACCGCCTGGAAATTCACAGGCAATCCCAGGCCACACTCCTAATTACATCCAGGCTGTCAGCCTCTACTTTGGAAGAAAACTACCTCCAGCTTTGTGAGAGATCAAACACCACTGGGAAAAGAGGGGCTTTGCTTATCTTCCCTGACATGAATTATGCCCAGCCTCGTGACTTTCAAGTGTTTCAGAATCACATCATCCCTAGAAACCACAACTATAAATGTTTGGGTTGTGTATGTGGGGTGGAGGGGAAAAGAGTCTGGTCCCTACATTTCTTAAATGACTGCTTTTTGAGTACAGTGGTCCCCCGCCCTTTCGCGGTTCATATACTGCGGTCCTGCTATATTACGGGACCGCCATATATGAAAAAACGCTCCTTACGGTAAGGGGGGAAAGTCCTGTTTCAAGCCTCCCATACTTACCCCAGGACTGGAGCTACCAGGAACAGGCCTGTGAGGGCCTTCCTGGACCTTCTGAAGGCCCCAAAAGGGCCTCCCTGTGAACCGGAAGTGACTTCCAGATAGCTGAAAGTAATCTCTGAGGCGTACGAGAACCTTTCTAGGCCTGTCGGAGGCCTCAGAAATAATTTCCAGTTTACCCGAAGTCACTTCAGGTTTGCAGGGAAGCCCTTTTGGGGCCTACAGAAGTCCCAGGAAGGCTCTCACAGGCCCATTTGGTGTAGGGCCAGGCTGGGGGTAAGTACAAGAACCCCCAGCTAGCCCATCCCCTCCCCCCGGCCTGACTCAACCTGCATCCGCATATTGCGGATTTTCAATTATTGTGGGTCAGGTCAGGTCCTTAACCCCCGCAATAGGGCAGGGGGTCACTGTACAACCCTCAAAGTGGGGAACGACATAATATCTCCAGAGAGACCTCTTCTTGCCTCTGTCTTCAGCTGGGTCAAGGTATGGTTACTTGGGAGGGTTTTCCAACTGGGCAGTAGCTTACCCACCTGAAAAAAAGCTTCAGGACAAAAAAGCCATGCACTACATTCAATTAAAGATGACCGCGTCCAGGAGGAATTTTAAGTTGTTCACAACACCAAACGCTATGTCGGCCTCCAGATGACCTAATGCAGGCCAAGAATGTTAATTCCATCTATGAGACAGCAGCTGTGGCAGCTCACAATATCAAGATAGTGATATTCTGTGACATTCTGGCCCTGGCTTTGGGCAGAGACACAGCCCCATCTATAATTTCAACAAAAGATTTTCTGGCCCAAGATGGGAACTGGGGCAAATGATGTCCCAAGATGCAGGAGGCAGCCTGAGTGGCCACTTGGACCTGGCACCTCAGAAGCTGGTCTTTCTTACCACTTTTGAATACTAATGATCTAAAATGTCTCCCCCAAATCTGGGCCACCTTTTAAGATGCTGGCCCGTGTTGTCGTCTTGCCACCTCCTGGGGGAAAAGGGCCATGACTCCAGTGCCTCCGTGCAGCCTTGCTAAGGGATTTGAGAAATCGATCCAGAGCCCACTTCCTCAAGCGACGTGGCTTCCCTTACCTGCATTTGAAGTCACAGGACCCGGCTGCTAGCAAGACGTTGTTGGGGTGCCAGTCCAGGCTAAGGACAGTCGAGCGAATGGGCTTCTTAATGTGCTTGCTGACCCACCTAGAGGGAAGGACCAGAAGCAGGAAGAAACTTTTACCTCTTGGCGCACAAGGCTGGAAGTGGCACAGCAAGAGCCACTGATTGTTGTGGCCACGGGAGGGAAGCAGTGGTCAGAACCCAACAGTAATAGTTTCATAACGAATGTCAAAGGAATTGGAACCGTTTCCTCCCAGCACTCTGTGAAATTAAAAGCCTGTCCCAGGGTCCTCTGCTCGACCCAAGAAACTTCTGTGAAGGCAGATTACTGATTCTGGTGGCAGTGGCCAGGTAACAATGGATTCTGATCAAGGCATCAGGAGACAGATATCAAGTCTCGTGCACTCCCGGACACATTTGGTGGGGCCACTGTGAGATACAGGAAGCTGGACTAGATGGGCCTTTGGCCTGATCCAGCAGGGCTCTTCTTGTGCTCTTAAGGCACACAACAGAATTAATGGATTCCACCTAACCAGCTAACGGTTGCAAAAGCAACATTAGTTAGGTCTCTGAAATCCTATTACAGTCCTGGTTCCATTTTCAAGATTTAAAATACTCTATGGCAGTGGTTCTCAACCGGTGGGTCCCCAGATGTTCCTGGACTACAACTCCCAGAAATCCTGGCCAGCTCAGCGGGTGATGAAGACTTCTGGGTGTTGCTGTCTAGAAACATCTGGGGACCCACCAGTTGAGAACTACTGCTCGATGGGCCAACAGCTTTTCTACTGCGGCTGTGACAAGCGACAGGCTCAACTGCAGCTCCGCCCCCTGACACACACACACACACACACACACACACACACACACTTTAAAAGAGTTAAAAGGAAAATGATACTGACACTGAAGTCCAGGCAGTTAAGAGATCACTGATAATCCTCTAACTGTAATGTGCACTGACATATTTATTATATCAGCAAGGTACAAGAAGAAGAGCTGACTGGCATTATTTGCCTTCTTACCAGTCGTTTTCAGATTCAAAGTAGCAGACCGATATAAGGCGAGCTCCACTTCCCACTGCAAATTTATTCTCCAGCGGAGACCACTTGACAAAGGTGGC
>JAHTLZ010000054.1:10228019-10268087 GCA_023846285.1 Phrynocephalus versicolor
ATAGATAGATAGATAGATAGATAGATAGATAGATAGATAGATAGATAGATTAAGAGTCAGTTACTAAAGACTCTGAGTTGGAAAAGAACAATGAAAAGCCAAGATGAATAGACACCTAATAGCCTACTTGGGTCCTTTTTCCAAGGAGAAAGACAGGGTTAAAATACTCTAAAAATAAATAAATAAAGATAGATAGATAGATAGATCAATGACAGCGTTTAAGATACTTTACCTACCAAGCATTTAGAAATTTAGGTTCTCATTTAGTCCATACTGGCTTCAACAATAATCCAACATGCAGGTGAGTCCAGGACAGTTAGATTACCAGCAAAGCAAGAGGGGCAATATTTTTTTTTAAAACGCAGAAACAAGAATACCAGGGCAAGATGGCAAAAACACAGGCAGGCGAACAGATAACGTGAAAACAGATCAATCTCCCTGATCACCGAAGGCAGCCTTGAACAGCCAGGTTTTCAACAGCTTCTTGAAGGCCAAGAGGGGCTTTGCTGTCCTAATTTCACTTGGCGGATGATTCCAAGTGTAGGGCCCACCACAGAGAAGCCATGATTCCAGGTTGGAGCCTTTCATGCGACCCGAAGAGAAAGGGACTGTGATGTTCCTGTGGGCCAGGCCGACGTTGACCTTAGGAGGACATGCTCCATCAGATATTCTGGTCTTAAGCCATAGCGGGTTCTGCACCTGCTTCAAGGGAAGCCCCGAGTAAAGAGCATTACAATAGTCTATCCTCTAGATGACCAGTGCTTACACAATAAATCTATTTCTTATACCAAAAAGGGACTTAACTGTTCAGACTAAACTATCCAGTCAACCTCCTTTTTCAATAAGGATCTCTCATGCTTTGGGGAACCATATCTAGGGCCCAGAATATTCAGTCTCTTGAGTGGTTAAATTCTCTAAAGTGGCTGACCACAGTTTATTACAAATGAAACTTAAGTCATCAATCCCTTAATATTGCTGTTGGCAAATTTCTTCAGGGTGTATATCTTGCAGTTCCATGGGTCTTGAAATTCTTCCATATGATATGTATTTCTACAATCAAGACCCACAGAAGAGTTATGCAATTTACAGGAGTCTATTGATCTTGTCATGTGCATGTTTATTAATTATGTATATTGTTATCTGTACAGATATGAGAAAAAATGAGCTGTAATTGTCCCTAGCTGGTTGTTTTTAAATGAATATATTTTTGTGGTATGCTTAGCTCCTGGAAAAGGCCAAGCTGAAACACACCAAGCCTGAGATCTTTTGATAAGAAGAGGGCAGCCACTAGGTAAAATTGCTTCTTTCCAATCCGGCCCTGATTATTCCTAGTGAGTTTTGCTATATTTTCCCCAACTTTCAAATGGAACACATGCTTTTTGTATCACCTCTACCCCCCATTTCCCTCAGGCGAGCAGGGACTTGTAGTCTCGATAGAGCCAAATTGAGGGTGGGAAGGGGGGTGGCCAAGGACTATGCTGCTTTGTTTGATATGTGTTTGTGTGTTGTGTCATTACAGTCTTGACCGACTCTCTGTGACTCCATGTCCATGGAGTTTTCTTGGCAGGAGTACTGGAGTGGCTTGCCAGTTCCTACTCCAGGCGCCTACAGCACCTGGTATTCCCTGGTGGTCGCCCATCCAAGTACTAACCAGGGCCGACCCTGCTTAGCTTCCGAAATCAAGCGAGATCGGATGTGCTTAGGGCTGGGTGTTAAACCGTATCTGGGACTTTGAGGCAGTCTTAACACCAGCCCTGCCTCCTGATACCCATCATCTGGTGTGGTCCATGTAACCAAAAAGATTCTCAGCACCTGATAGACAACATCCTCGGTATCAAGATTGCATTTTTGGTACAATGCTTTGATAAAGATCGCAAGTTGCTTTCTAAAGCTTAGCTTACATTTTTTTGTTTTAGTAGTGACCGATAAAGGTATCACCTAGTCTACTTTTGATAAGAATACAGTCTGTCTTGACAATATTTCTACATATCTTGAAACTCTGCCCCGCCCCCATTTGTACTTTCGTCCACCAGTGGATGTACCAATTCCCTCTGCTTTGCTTTATAACTCATGGCCTGCCTTCTGGCATGGACAGCCAAGCCCACTGCAGGGCCAAGGAGAGGAGTTGTTCAAAGCAGCCGGAGTGGGAAGCTGCCCTAAAAATAAAACAAGTATCCGATTAGTCTTGAAGGTGCTACAGATCGGTTGACTGCATTAGAATACACAGAAGGTCCAATTTTGGCTTTTCTTTCCTTCAAGAAAAAGCTTAAATAATATTCTTGTCCTCGGCTGAATTCTGCAGGGCCTGTTTCTCGGCAGACATGTGCAGGTGTGCCTTTTTAAAAACCGTGCAGAGAGAAGTTGATAAAATTAGACACCAAAAGGATGAACACCGGCCCCGTTTCTGCACTGAGAGGAGGCGATGGTGGGGGATCCACATTCTTTTTTTTTGAGCAGATTAAAGCTTTTGCAACTAGGTCAGCTAAAAATTGCACCACTGGCATGCCAGTGCACGTAAATACAGTTTTATCTGTCTAAAGGTCCTTGGCTGCGGAGGGGAAGGGGGAAAGCTGAGGCAAGCGGTACCCACCCCCTCCCTGCCCCCCAGCTCGAATTTAGAGGTTTTAATACACTAAACCGTAGCCTGCAAAATATGTTTAACATCAATCCCTCAATGCTCTGCACTCATGTTCTCTCTCTCTCTCTCGGATAAAGGGGAAATGTTGCCTAACGGGAAGAATGGGGGGGGGAAAACTGTCTACAAAAATCTAAATCTTTTCCGTATCAGCATGACTATATGGCATAAACCTGGGCAGTTTAACTATTACGCTGCCTAGCAATATAGAAAGAGACTATAAATCCAAGAGAATTCCTAACAAAAGCGGTGTCTTCTCACCCTAGAAGCAGAAGCACCTAGTTGGGAGTGTGAAAAAAACATGTTTTTCCCCCTTTTTTGTTTGCTTTACCTGGGTTTGGTAGCAGAAAAAGAAGCCAGGGTGGAGTTTTCTGCTATTATGATAAGCAGTATGTGGTTATTTGCTCAGGTGTTCCTGCTGGCTCCAAATGCTAAGTCAAGGTTCCTCAAAAATACATGTTATAATGCCCTAAGCACATCTGATCTCGCCTGATTATGGAAGCTAAGCAGGGTCGGCCCTGGTTCGTACTTGGATGGGGGACCCACCAGGGAATGCCAGGTGCTATAGGCACCTGGAGTAGGAACTGGCAAGCCACTCCAGTATTCCTGCCAAGAAAACTCCATGGACGTGGAGTCACGAAGGGTCGGTCATGTAACAACACAACACACACACAATGTCTGAACCAAGCCACTGGCCACAGTCCTGTTGGTTTGAACAACTGTGCAACGGCCATGACATAAGCAGTGAGAGACAGTTTGTTGTCTGTTAGTCACACACCCTGTAGTCCTCTAGTTGCACAGTCAGCTGTGCACCTGGCAAATCACACCCACCCACAAACCCCAATTGTGGCATGAAGGGCATTTCACCATGGAATGTAGGTTCTGACATCTGTCTGTGCCATCAACCACCTTCGGGATCAGGCCGCTGTCCTAGCACATTATCATGATCCCCCATATTAGGTTCAAATGTGCTGAAACCAGTGTCGAGCCCTTGTGACACCATAGTGGTAAGGCAAGGAAGGGTTGGGACTTGGGAGGAGTATAGGCACAACCTAACAGATCTGTGCCGAGGCAGTGAGGCCTAGCGCAAGTGTAAACCCTATGAAATACTGTACTTGTTCAGCTTAAAGAGGTGGGCCTAAGAGCAGGGCTGTGGGTAAGAGATTTGAATCAGAAAGAGCAGGATAATTCAAGGGGCAAGAGCTGCTTTTACTATCTAAACCGCAAAGGCCCTTGCCAACCTGGCCCAAGTATAATTCCTGTATGTTTGGATTGGAGTGCTGAAGGCACATCATGAATTAATAAATTGCACACAGTTGAATTTATCTTTTAAAGTTTTGAAGAGTCCATGTCTAAAGCAGATTCTTTTAAGTATTAGCTATCTCAACCCAGTCGAGGAAGATGTCTTGAATTTTTTAATCCGAATTGGAATTCAAAGGGACATTTGAACGTTGCCAGTCTACCAGCAACTTTGTTATCGGTGCCACTGCCTTGGATTTGGGACCACAAATTGTAACATTTTGTTGTGGTTCTAATGGCTCGAGCTCTCTGAATAAGACAATACCCATTTGGTGAAACTCTTTGCAAGGATCATCAGCAAATATCTAAGCATAGAACTTTACAGTGTTATACCAGCTGAGAGTGACTGGAAATGGTGGTGTTCTCCTGTGCCATCAATTCATCTCTGACTTGGGCGATGCTATAAATGAGTGATCGCCAACATGCCTGTCCTCACAGTAGTGCTTTTGAGCTCTTGTAAACTAAAGCCAGTGGCTTCCTTTCCAGAGTGAGACCATTTCACCTTGGGTCTTCCCCTTTTCCGGCTGCTTTCTACCTTTCCCCCAGCTGTATTGTCTCTTCCCATCGCCCCTTGCCTGCTCATGATGTACCCATGCCTGAGCTTTGAAGGCGCCTGGCATACAAGAGTAGACCCATACAGCCTGAGATGTATGCCCCAGGAAAACACTCCAATTCCCTGAGGCCCCAGCTGATGCTTGACTCTTGACTACCCTGTTTGGAAATTGATTTGATTTCAGCTTCTTGAAAGAACGCAAACCCTTCTAGAGAACCGGCGGCATCTCCGGGGAGCCACTTGAGAAGCTACAAAGGAAGAAACGGCATTTCAAGGATGACTTTCCAAGGATCCAAGCTTTATTAAGACTATGCATTAAGACTATTTGTGTTGGGCAAAGTATGTACAAGAGACAGCTCAAGCCACACCTCTGGATGACATTTTCTATCCTTGACATGAAAATGCATCGAAAGCAGGCTCCTTCCAACTCACAAACCATTCCCCCCCCCCTCAAGATGTCCTTCACAGTAAAGTAAATTGTTAGGAAACACCGGGATTTGAGTTCCATGTAGGATGGTGGATACTCAGATGCTACCCGTGTCTCTCTTGCCGACGTTCAGAGATGCTTGCTGCTTCCTCCTCCTTCCCTCCACGATGCAGGTGTCTTTCTCCTTTGGCTTTCAGCTGCTCCAGTTTAGCACTACGGTAGCAAACTTCCAAGGGGCAACTGTCTGAAGCTGCTTTGCCCATCAGACTGCAAAGAAAAGCAAGTGAGACAGCCTGTTATTGGAACCAGATCTAGAGGGGAAGGAGTAGCCGCAGAAGAAGGGCACCAGACAGAATCTAAATGAGGAAAAATAGGAAGGACTTGGGAACGGTGAAAGTAATGCAGAAAAATGACAGAGCAGGAGGCCACCGTTCGCTGTAATGTACTTGCACACTGTTCTGTTTGGACTGCTGTAATGCACTGCATTGGGGGACGCCCCTTGGAGACTGTTTTGGCCCCTCCCTCAGTACATTCAGATCACGGTAGGTAAATAATTGGCTGGACCAGGCCCATGGGTTATGTTTCACCAGTCGAGAAACCATGATGAATATCTAAAACAAACAAATGTGTGTATGTGGCACGGTCTCAACAGCAGAGCAGCTGTGGAGCAGTAATGACCCATCAATGACTCAAGTCGTTCTCGGGAGAAGAGGGTATGTTTCTTTCACCAGGGTGACATCAGGTCAGTCTTTGCACAACACAGAACTGCAATGTGGGTCCGTGTTCCCCACCTTGGTCCTCCTTGATATAAAACTGTATCTTTACCCACGGTTTGTACTACAGCTAATCCTGAGCGCATTGCCACGGGGGTGTTCTCTTTGGTATTTTTGGACTGCCGCTCCCAGGATTTTCCAGGCTATGTGCTGCAATTTGTACTCCACAAACATCTCTCTGAAGACCAGTTGTACCTTGGTGCCTTCTTTTGACCTGTTCTCCTCCCTAAAGCCACTCTTGCACTCCCCAGCAGTTGTAGATCTTCTTGGGAGTCCTAGTTCTTCAGGGAGACGCCCTCTCGGGAACCTTGTGGGCAGTGAGACTATGTTTCCCAGAAAGAACTATGACTCCCAGGTAGCACTGAGCGACCTTACAACAGCAAGAACAAGCTGGAGCAGTCTACAATGGCTGCCATTCTGCCCTGGCTGCAATTCGTGGAGAATTCTGGCAATAGCAGTCCAAACATATGAAACAGCATCCTCCTGCGTATCTTTCCTATGTTTGATGGCCGGGCAATGATGAAATCCTGAGTCCTTTTGTATAAGTATGTGGATAAGTATGTGACCATAGGAGGTTTTGGTTTTGCCTTCACTTCTAAGCCCCCTTTTTTGTCTTTTGTACGAGTTTGTCAGATTGTTATGTTTGTTTCATTTTGTTACCTTTGTTGTATGTAAATAAATAAAAAAAATGAAAGATCTTACTCCTAACTTCTCTCTCCACCGCCCCCAGGGATAGCTCCTGGTTATTTGGCCCCTGTAAACCTGCTGGAAAGACCAGTCCTATTTACACTGAAGCCAAACGCCATAGTAGTTGTTCATATGAATAGACAAATCTCTGGCCGGATCCTGGGAGTTGCGGCTCACATACGCACCGCTATGTTTTCATGCACCTTGGGCCAAGGCCTAGTGGCACAGCGACTTAGCTGCCCCAGGCCTCGCACCCTGCAAAAGCAGAAACTTGCCACGGGGTATTCTTGGGAGTGGGTGCCTTGCTACCCTATGTGACAAAACCCAGGAGTAATGAATATACAAATCATCAGCCAATCCCAGCAGGAGGGCGGGGAATGGTATGATATAAAAAGGGTGGAGCCTAGTCAGTTGGAGGAGTTCAGTTAAGTTGAAGGTTTTGAGAGTGAGTGCTGGGAGAGAGCACTGCTCTGTGAGAGTTCTGTCAGGCAGTGAGGGCTATACTGTTTACTAGTTATTAAAGACAGGGGGGCTGGAAGAGTTGATGAAATCTATTATATGTTAAAGGCAACACATACCATCCTCAGATATTGTTATATTTATTATTTTCTCAATAAACTTTGTTATTATTTTTATATTATTCATCTGAATCTGTACCAATTCCTGAGGCGACGATTTTAAAAGGTGGCAGCATTATTAACTGAATAAAAGGTGGCAGCAGTACCATTTCCATCACAGAATTCAGTGTGTAAAAAGGAGGTGTCGTCACAGTTTAGTGGCACAGCAGTGGGATGTCTAAATAAACCCGGTTGTGCCTTTGAAAACCCAGTCTGGGAAAGGGGTGACGTCACACCCTACAGAGAGCGGCTCCCAAAGAATTACAGCACGTGGGGAGGGGAGGGGGAGGCCGACAGAACTAGAAAAAATGAAGATACCATAGGCGGACGTACCAGTTGCAGGTTCCGTGAGGACGGGACTATTCCTCGGCCACTGATTTGGAACTGGACGACTTGGACACTTGGTAAATTTCCACAGAGGTGACCGATTTGCCGGCCGCCACCCGGTGCCTCGTACGCAGCTTGTTGAGGGCGGACTCAGCCATCCCGGCTCTCTCCTCGGCATCGTCCAGCTCATGCACGGTCTTCCGGTACCTGGCAAGGTTCTGGTTCGCCTGTTCCTCCTGTAGGAAGTTACGAACAAGACGTGTTGGGCCCACCATTAGATGGTACAGATGGGGAGGTCAGCAAATATTGGGCCAGGAAGCAAGAGGGAAGCAACCGGTAGCCGGCTGAGGGATCATGAAAGGGCAGCAATTACTGTTATAGCGAGCCCCGCGGCGGAGTGGATAAATGTCTGTACTACAGCAAAAACTGTGCTCACAACCTGGGGTCAACCCCAGGCATCTGGCTCATGGTTGACTCAGCCTTCCATCCTTCCGAAATCGGTAAAAGGAGTACCCAGCTTGCTGGGGGACAGGGGCAATGCATAGCCTGCATTACTGTAATTAAAACTGTAAACCACCAAGAGGCTACTTGAAGTGGCATGGGAGGTATACTTTGCTTTATTGGGACGATGTACAGGCCAAGGACTTTGATTGTAAGCAAAGGAGAGCAATTTACTGCCTTATCTCCGGCCCTCTGAGGTCTTGGGCTGATCCTACTAGGGCAGTGTTGGCAAACCTATGGCACGGGTGCCAAAGGTGGCACTCGGAGCCCTTTCTGTGGGCACCTGACCGCTCCCTTCACAGCCATCTGTATTCAGGTTAAATGGCTGTATTGGCACTTTGCAAAAAAAAAATTGTGGGTTGTGAATTGCAGTTTGGGCACTCGGTCTCTAAAAGGTTTGCCATTCCTGTACTAGGGCAACTCCAGATGTTTTGCACCACAACTCCCACCATCCTTTGTCCTTGGCAAGCTAGGCTCGGAATTCTGGGAGCTGGGGTCCAAAACATCTGGAGTACCAAAGGTTCTCCATCACTGATGAGGGATTCCCTATGGTCCATCCATAAGCTGCTGAGCAACAACTCTCATACGTCTTCTCCAAGACTGGATCATAGAAACATGGAACCATGGAGTTGGAAAGGGACTACAAGGCCATCAGAGATACAAATCACAGGATATGCAGCAGTTGGCTGCCTAAATTTCTCCCGAATGCCTTCAGCATTGGAGTAGTCACTCCCTGTTGCAGTAACTGGTTCCATGGCCATCCAGGTCTAACAGTTAGGATGTTTTTCCTGATAGTCACCCAAAAGCTGGTTCCCTATAACTTCCGCAATGTGTAGCCTGCATACTGTTGTTAAACAGTAAACTGCCCAGAGACTACTTGAAGTGGTATGGGGCGGTATATAAGCAGAACACTTTGAGCCCATTCAAGGAAGCTACAGGTCAGCGGCCCCCAGATGGCTCCAGTTTGCCCACCCCATGCCTGGGTTTGGGTCTGGAAGGACGTCAGGTGGAAGCTCAGTACATACGGCCTCCTCGATTTGTCTCTTGTAGGTCTTCAGCTTGTTCTGCAGCTTCTCCACCAGCTCCTGCATGCGCTGGTTGGTCTTGTGGTCCTCCTCCGTTTGGAAGACCAGCTCCTTCAGGCGCCGCTCATTCTTCTGCAGAACTTTCACCGTCTCCACGTGGCGCTTCTGCTCAGAGTCCAGGTCTGTCTCCAGCTCCTTAATCTGCAGAGAGAGAGAGAGAGAGAGAGAGAGAGAGAGAGAGAGAGAGGTTCAGGCCCTCAAGTTCAAGATGGACATGTTGACTGGAGAGACAAGGGGTGCGACAGACAAGCCCTTGGAGAACTCAAGAGTTCTCTCATGTCCAAACCTTGTCCAGACTGAGGGAAAGTAGGGCACCTCTGGCAGTTTTAAACCAGACAATGGCACAGGATTGGTCTGCTGGTGTCACCTGATTCCACAAAAGGAGGAGAACTTTGCTAGTCCCGCCCAAGTCAACTTCAGAAGATCTTGACCAGGTCTAGGAGGACGCTCCTCCATGCTCAACAGGACACTTGGGGGATTCTGGCAAGTGAACAGTGTAAAAAAACAACCATTCTTACTCTGGTTTCCAGTTTCATGATGGTACGTTTCCCTCCTTTCAGAGCCAGCTGCTCGGCCTCTTCCATCTTGACTTGCAGGTCCTTGATGGTGACCTCATAGTTCTTCTTGATCTTCTCCAGGTGCATGGAGTGATCCTGTTCTTGGCGCAGTTCTTCGGCCATGCGGGTTGCCTAAACGGGTTTGCAAAAGAGGACAAGCAGGGTTGCACAGTGTCTGAAGGTAGGGCACAAGGTGATGAGCTTGGGTCCAACCCAGGAGAGCAAGGGGTCTGTTGGGGGACAATCAAGAGTGCATCCATGCCAATTCCATTGAGTAGCAGAAGAAATATGGAACGCCCAGGTGGGTGCAGAACCTGGGTTCCTGATTTTCTCCACTTCCTCCGTTTTTTTAAACACAAATGTATAATCTTTATGCCGCGAAAGTGGATGAGTAAGGCCTTCCAATACCTTACAAGCCACAATGTACTGGGGAAAGGGTTTCTAGCACCCGAGGAGCGCATGGTGGCTTTAGGAAACCACACAGGTTTGTTCTTCCATGGGTAAACTATCCCAGGAAAATTACTGAGAGGGGGAGGGTGCTTTTACATGACCCCTAAAATCCGAGGCAAAGGGCTCCCAGATGCAGAGCTTAAAATTGTTTTCCCACCAGCTGCGCACTTAAAAAAAAAGTACGACCACGCCCACCTAAGTGCGTCCCAGCAGACTTTAGAAGTACCTGGTCTCCAGAGGTTAAAAAAAAAATTCTGATGCAGATTGTAAAGCAGTGAGTGCCGGGCTGCCCTCACCTTCTGTTTGGTTTTTTTGCCCCCTGCCCCTTTAAGAGACTGGAATGCTTCCGGGGCTGCTCCAGACTGGCAGAGGGAGGTGAGCCTGCATTCTTTTCTCCCTTTTGTAATCCCTCCCCTCACTGCAGACAGGAGCGATGGCATGCGGAGGGGTGGGAACACAGCAAGAGGAGCAAACTCCCAAGATCTCTGGTCCGAATTTAAGTTGCCAGCAGATCTTACGGGTCGTGTAAAAGTGCCCACTGAGAGAGAGAGAGAGAGAGCATGCACTTGCTCTCTCTCTCTCTCTCTCTCTTTCTCTCTCTAACACACACACACACACACAAAGTATGACCATGGTATCCACAGCGGATTAGTTCCAGATACCTCCACAGACCCGGAAAACCTGCAGTGTCTAATTCTAGCCATTTCTTTGTGGAAATCTATGTTTCTGTGTTTTTATATACTGTATGTAATGCATTTAATTCCCCCCCCCCAAAAAAAAACATGGATAAGTGAAACTCAGGATACCATGTGGATCCTGGAGTCCTACCATACATGCACACATGGCCTGTTTGTATACTTGGGACAAGCCAGCTTTTGAATCTGGGCACAGACATTTTATTTCTGTTTTCGGCTGTGGTGTGTTTGTTTTGTTTTTGCACGGACCACATATATGTTGGTGAAAAAAAGAGAGAAAGATGCAAGGAGGGGGGCACTCCAGAATATGCAAAGACAAAGATTGTTCGTTTTTTTTTAAAAAAACCTCCCATTATTATTGGTGCACAAGGGGACCTGGGCCGTTCACGTCCCTGTGGCTGTACTATCAACAACGTGTTGGCCATGGGAGTGTAACTCATCGTTGTTCCCATTAGCCAACGTGATTGTTGAAAGGGAATGTTTGTCTTCCCCCATCTGCAGCCAGAGATCTAAACCACCAAGTGAGAGTGAGAAGAGACAAAAGAAAAAGATTTATTTTTTTTACCCAGCCTGTTGTGAGTCTGCGGAACTCCCTGCCACAGGAGGTGGTGATGGCATCTGGCCTGGATGCCTTCAAAAGGGGGATTGGACAGATTCCTAGAGGAAAAGTCCATCACAGGTTACCAACCATGATGGAGATGTGTCATCTCCAGGCTTAAAAGGGTACTTCAAGGGCCAGATGCAAGGGAGTGGTAGCAGGAGACAGATATCTAGTCTCATGTGCTCCCAAACGCATCTGGTTGGGCCACTGTGAGATACAGGACTAGATGGGCCTTTGGCCTGATCCAGCAGGGCTCTTCTTATATTCTTATGTTCTTATGTACTGGGAAAGCTGGTTGAGGGTGCTGTGGGGCTGGAGGAAGCAATCAATAGGAAAGGAAATGGGTTAAGGGAGTTGAATGTATGAGGCACCCCTTGCACACATGCACTAAATGTGCAGGGAAAACACTCACATCGGCCACCGCCTTCTTGGCCTTCTCGTCTGCAGTCCGGTACTCGCTGATCAGCTCCTCGTGCTCGTTAGTGATGCGCACCAGGTCCGACTCCAGTTTGCGCTTGATGATCAGCAGGCTTTGGTTCTGCACGGGGAAGAGAAGGTGTGTCATGTATCCACGGAATCACACAACATAGGCATGGGAACAGAGGAAACTGGACAGCTTCTTGTTGATTCCACACGCATCATTGCAAGTTTTTCAGTAGACAGATGGTGTAGTGGTTAGAACCTTGGCCAAGTCCTCAGGAGATGGAGATTTTAGCCCTCCCCCTAAGGACCCTGGGTGGGCCAGTTAGTCTCTCTCTTAAACTGATCTACCTCGCAAGGTTGTTGTCACGATCACTTGGGGAAGGGGAAGGGCCACGTGGAGCTCCCTGGGAAAAGGCAAGGCAGAAGCGTGAGGAGCAAGACAGACAAGATGAACTTCACCTGGACATTCAGCTCGTTGTGCCTTTCGGAGACCTCCATCAGCTCCTGCTCCAGGAGTTTGCGGGAACGCTCGCTCCCCTCCAGGCCCGTGCGCACCTCGTCAAGCTCGGTCTGGAGCAGGCTCAGGCGGCGCTCCTGGAGGTTGTACTGCTCACGCAGCTCCTCGTGCTGGCGCGCATCCTCGTCCATCTGGATCTGGAGATCCTGCCGGCGGAAAACAATAAATATTGTAGCGCTAAGCCACAAACTTTTCCTTTCGAAAACTCTGCCTAGTAGTTCTTTCTTTCTTTTTCTTTCTTTCTTTCTTTCTTTCTTTCTTTCTTTCTTGCTTGCTTGCTTGCATGCTTGCTTGCTTGCTTCCCTGCTCTTATTTGCTTGCTTGCTTTCTAAATTACTCTCTCTCTTCCTTCCTTCCTTCCTTCCATAATTAATAAATTACATTCTTTCTAAATTACTTCTTCCTTTCTTCCTCCCTTCCATTCATCCATCATCAGCTTCCTTCCTTCCTTCCTTCCTTCCTCCCTCCCTTCCTTTTGTTCATCCGTCCATCCACCCACCCACCCACCCACCCATCTGGCTTCTTGCTCTCTTTCCCCAGTACTGATTTGGGTTTGGCTTGCTCTACCTTGATCTGCTGCTGGAGCTTCTTCAAGGTCTTGACCAGCTCGCTGTTGTTCTTGTTGGCATGGTCCAGCTGAATCTCCATCTCATTCAGGTCCGTCTCCATCTTCTTCTTCAGACGGAGCGCCTCGGCCCGTCCTTTGGCCTCCAGCTCCAGGCTCGACTGCAGGGATTCAATAGCACGCTGGTGGTTTTTCCTATGAGGGCATATAAGCAGAGTGTCAGCTCTGACCACTGCACTGTGGCGCAGAGAGGGGGATCAGTGTGTGCCACACCCGGCACGCAACTTGTGCAGTCCATGTGTTTCTCTGACCCTTACCTGGTGGCTTCAAACTCCTCCTCCTTCTCGTGGATCCTCCTGTCAATGTCAGCTTTGACTTGGGCCAACTCCAGCTGGAGACGGATGAGTTTGCTCTCCTCCACCTGCCATCAATCACATGGGGAAGAAGAGAGGGAGGCATGGATGGCCAGCCCTTGGGGACAATGATGCCTGATGTACCTGGGAGCCTACCCAGAAATAGCTTGGCGACGCTATTTAACCATGAAGCTCTTCATGGTCTGGGGGCCACACTACTTGTCAGAGTGTCTTTCCCTAAGACGATCAGCTCGCACTCCCCGATCGGCGTGGGCTCTGCTCCTGCAGGTCACCATGCTGAGAGAGACGAGGAAGACTTCCACAACAAACTAGCCCTTCTTGGTTGTGGCACCAGGCTCCTGGTGGAGCTGCACCTATTCCCCTCCCTCCTTGCCTCCGAGGGTATGCTAAACACGAGTCTGTTTGTAGAAGCCTTTTCAGACCTCCTTGGTTAAATGCTTTTTGAGATTTTTGCAATCATTTGGGGCTGTTTCGTTGCCCACATGATTTTATTGCTTTTCCTTGACTTCTCCATTATTTCCCCAACACCAATCAGGTGGTAAATAAGTATGCAAGGAAGTAAGTAAGCAGGAAAGCAAGTAAGCAAGCAAGCAAGCAGGCAAGCAAGTAAATAAGCAAGTTAGCAAGTAAGCAAGCAGGTAAGCAAGCAAGTAAATAAGTAAACAAGCAGGCAAATAAGCAAGCAGGTAAGGAAGCAAGTAAATAAGCAAGTGAGCAAGCAAGCAAGCAAGTAAATAAGCAAGTTAGCAAGTAAGCTAGCAAGTAAATAAGCAAATAAGCAAGTAAGCATCAAGTAAGTAAGCAAGCAAGCAAGCAAACAAGCAAATAAGCAAGCAAGCAAGTAAAAAAGCAAGTAAACAAGTAAACAAGCAGGAAAATAAGCAAGCAAGCAAGCAAGACGGTATTCCCCGCCCCCATAACTCCCTGGGCCAGTGTACCCCATGGGCCAAAAAAAGGTAACTTAAATATTTCATGTCTTTCTTGCCAAATAGAAGATGGTGTTGGTATTGGTGGTGCAGAAGGAGATGATGATGGCAGTGGGGGGGGGGGGGACAGGCGTTTTTCAGCTAGCCCTGTGAGGTGTTCAGAGTGCTTCAGACAGACTGAGCATGAAACCCAAGGCAGAGGAAGGAACGCCAAGGGTTGCTCTTTTAGGGTTTATCCTACAGTTCAGGTCCCGCTGGAGAAATCAGAGAGAGCGAGAGCGAGAGCGAGAGAGCGAGCTTCCGTTTGTTACCTCAAGGGAAGACTCGGCTTCCTCCAGGGCCATCTGCAGCTCGTCCTTCTCGACCTCCAGTTTCTTCTTCAGCTTCTGCAGCTCGTGGACGCTCCTCCCGCCTTCGCCCAGTTGGTCAACGAGATCTTTGATTTCCTCTGCAGAAAAAAGGGAAACCCGGTCAAGGAGAGACCTTGGAAGCATCTCCATGGGGCCAGCAAAAAGTTAGCTTTTGGACTCTTAACTCCTGGAATTTCCCATGACAGCATGGAGGAGTTGGCATCCAAAAATCATCCTTATTTTTTACCCCTCTGAGCTCTGATTAATTTCCAGGGTGGCAAATGGTCACCATGGGACTTGATCCAGCCTTGCAGGAAAGATAGCTCTGCTTAGAAGAATTTAACCCTCTCTGCATGATCAAATACGCCTCTGGCCTGTACGTACAGATAAGTGGGTTTTACAGCTTCCCCTGGTTTCTACATCTCTTTTCATTTTTACTGCCCCAAACTGTACACAACACTGTGGTCCCACCATCTACCAACTGCTGGGCCATACAGCATCATCACAGATAGCAATTTTTGCTCAAGAGGTGGATGATGGGAGGGAATAACTGCTGCTCTGCCTCAAACCCATACAGTTTAAAACTTTTGGTTTTTAAAAGAGAGAGAGAAATGCAAGTTTCTAGACCTCATGGTTAAAAATGTGAAGATCGGGCTTGAGGCCACTCTGGAGAAGCCACAAGCAAAGGGCCAAGGAAGATTTCCACTGGCCAATGGGCACCGGTTTAATGTACAGGCTGCAAATTCCACTGACATTCAAAACTCAATGCACTCAATGCACGAGTTGTATGATTCTGCTGATTTTGGCATTCAGCCACAATCGTGCATGAACCCACAGAGGGCCATTACTAGACAGACAGGGTATGGGAAAGGCAACCGGTTGTTCACCAAATACTTAGGCCTACCAGTTACGCTTGCTGGAGCCAGCATAGGTGTTGGTCAAGAAGGATGGATGTTCCTCTTCAGAACATCTGGAGAGACGCCAGGTTTCCCTGGGCATTGGTTAGGAGGTCAGCCCAAGATGCTACAGGGATGACCCGCAGCACCTTCTGAATAACCCTCCACCAGTGGTTCTCAGCCTGTGGGTCCCCAGATGCTCCTGGACTGCAACTCCCAGAAATCCTGGCGAGCTCAGCTAGGGATGAAGACTTCTGGGAGTTGCTGTCCAGAAACATCTGGGGACCCACCGGTTGAGAACCCCTGCTCTCCATGATATGAAAAAAAAAAAGACCCTGTTCTTGTCTTGTTTCCAATTAAAATGGCTCTTTGTACCTTTTGCAAGGTTTGCCGCGCCTGGAGATAGCACACCAAAGGCTGGCTCTGGCCCTTGCAAAGACAGCGTTGACCATGTCCATATGGAGTGCAAGGGTGTTTTGTTGTTGTTGTTTGTTTGTTTGTTTGTTTTTGGCACGGATGAGTGAGGATTTGGAAAGGATTGGGGGGTGCAAAGGTGACGTGGTGGGGTTTGCCCCCCACAGTCAGCAAGGTTGCTCACCCATTCGTGAGCAACCAAAATCTCACTCGCCTAACCATTACGGACAGGATGCTGAGAGCTGTCCTTCCCCAAAGGTACCAATAAATCCTAAAAACGGGAGCTTTCTCCTGGGGCTCTGAGGTGGCACGTTTCCCCTGCTGCTGCCGCTTCCCGGAGGTTACTTGCCCTGGAGGGTTTTGTTCTCCTTCTTGACGGACTCCAGGTGCTCCAGAGATTCCTCGTAGGCCGTCTTGAGCTTGAAGTTCTCCGTCATGTACATGCGGCACTCCTTCTGGGAGTTGTCCACCTCCAGCTGCAGCTCCTCGCACTTCTGCTGCCACTCGGCCAGCATCTTGTCAAAGGCCCGCTGCTTCTTGTCCAGGGCGGCGCAGGCGGCGTTGGACTGGAAGGGAAAGGGGGCCACCGTGAGCCATGCTCGGCCACCAGCTGGCCAGATCCTTGCCTTTCAGCAGGCAGCCGTTCACTGGGCCAGCTGGCTCTTGTGGGGCATTTCCAGATGGATGAATAGGCAGAACTGGTGACTTCCTCCTCCTCCTCCTCCTCCTCCACCTTCTCCTCTTCGTCCTCCTCCCTCTCCTCCTCCTCTGTGCCAGGTCTCTCTTTCTCTGGACTTGAAGGAGCAAACCGGCAACTTTCCAAGAGGGAGCCGACTATTGGTTCAGCAATTTTAACATTTATTCTCACTCAGTGCCGTAGCAAGGTTTTGGGGCACCTGGGGACCAAGTTGGTTTTTTGCCCCTCCAGCGCATCCACCCAGCAAGGGGGGGGGCAATCCTGTGGCCATGGGCTCACAGGTGGGCATGTGTATGTGCACGCACATTAGCACACGTGTGCCTTACCTCTCCTGCGGTGGTGATGAAGACTTGGAGGAGGAGGAGGAGGGTGCCGCAGCCACCATGCTCGCACGCTTGCCTGCCTGCTTGCTTTGCCACTTGCCTGGCATGCGGTGCTGGGAGGGTGCAGGTCTTTCTCCACCTCCTCCTCCTGCTCCTCCTCCAGGCGCCCCCAGATTTCTGCGCCCGGGGCAGATGTACCCTTCTGCCTCCCCTAGATATGCCCCTGTTCTCACGGAGAAGGAAGCCACTCTCCCCATCTCTCTGAGCTCCTTTTCCAAAAGAATAGGCCAGTGGTGGTGAACCTTCAGCACTCCAGATGTTTTAGACCGCAACCCCCACAGTCTTTTGCCTTTGTCGATCCAGCCTTGGGATTCTGGGGGCCGGGGTCCAAAACATCTGGAGTGCCAAAGGTTCACCACCACTGGAACAGATCCATTGGCAATGGGTCCTTTGGGGCGCATCGGCAACAAGCAACATTCAGATATTGCTCTTTTGTTGGACATGTTGGGCTATCATTCCCATCATCCCCAACCAGCACAACAGAGTATCAGGTACTAACAGAAGATCATAACGTCCAGTTTGAGGCAGGGGCCATTTCTGCACAATGGCAACCCATCAATTACAGTGGACCCTTGTGTAACAAACGGTTTGTATAACATAAAACCTGTACAACATAAACGATTCCGGAGAGAGGGGAAATTTGCTTAACAGAATTGTCTATGGGGCGAATCCGCACAACATAAAAATGGCCGCGATTAGGAATTACTCTGTTTTCAATGCATTCCAATGGAAATTTATATAAAGGAAAATTTGCTGAACATAATTTCATTTGGAACGAATTAATTCCTTTATACAAAGTACCACTGTAATTGGAATTTGCCGGACTGTGTAATGGAGTTCTTACTGCAGGCTGTCAGTCTATTCCTCACTTTTTTGTTTTTATTTTTACGTCACTCGTAACGTCACTTGTCCCTTCAAGAGTTCCATCCTCCTAGTTTTTTTTTTTATAAAGAAGTAACACAAACAGGAGAGGGACAATGGGACTTGGAGTTCAACTGAGCTGAAATGGTCACGAGGAGTTTTCTGCGCTTGCATGTGGGTTAGAGTGCAGGCTGACTTCCCTCCCACGGTGATCAGCAGGAATGAGCTTGAAAAAAATAATACTAAAGAGAGCAGAGCCTCATTGGGTGCAGAGCCACATATGTCAAGAAGGCACCCCGCAGCAGACCTGGATCCGCCCACCTTCTCCAGATCTAGAGTGAGGTCCTCCACTTCCATCTGGAGCCTCTGCTTGCCCTTCTCCATGCTGGCCACCCGGGCCTGGGCCTGCTCGGCCGTCTCCTCCGCTTCCTGGAGGCGAGCCGTCAACTTCCTCCTGTGAGAAGATGACGGGACGAGAGAGAGAAACGGCAAGAGGTTAATGCTCTGCCAAGGTTGCCCAGCTGGCTGCACAGGCGGAGTGGGGCTCCTTATGAAAGAGGGGTGCTCCTCTCCAGGGATCAGGTCTGATGAGAGCGGAGGCAACCACGAGAGAAGCCACCCACCACCTGCTGTGCATGGAAGACCCACCCAGAAGCTGAGTTCCTTGGTTGATCAACATTCCTCTATAACTGTCTGGTTTAGTTCTGCGACGAAGCAGGACAGATATAGACTTCAACAGATAATTGGAACTGCAGAAAAAATTATTGCTACTAATTTGCCATCTATTGTGGAATTGTATACCACATGAGCTAAAGAGAGGGCGATGAAGATATATACAAATTCCACACACCCTGAACATAATCTGTTTCAATTGTTACCCTCAGGGCGACGTTTTAGGGCATTGCATACTAGGACAACTAGATATAAAGATAGCTTCTTTCCAAGTGCTATCAAACTGTTGAATAATTAATTTTTACTCCTTCTCTTCCTTTTTTAAATAATAGGTTATATTGTGCTGCTGTACTGTGTTTTTATGATTGAATATATGATTCTTATATTTCCTTCTTGCATATGGAGAGCATTTTTTTTTTACCAAAACAAATTCTGGGTGTGTCTAAACACACTTGGCCAATAAAAGGATTCTGATTCTGATTCTGATTCAGAGTCCCTGGACAAGGCCTTGAAGGGGGAGGCCCAACCCACAGATAAAGGGCTGAGGCTACTCCTCATCATCTGTACCAACTTTCTCAACATCCTCCTGCTTGGTAGAGCCACCGACAGCAGCCACCCAAACTACCAGTAGCTTCCTTCCCACTGACCCTCCTCAGAAGGTACATAAGAACATAAGAAGAGCCATGCTGGATCAGGCCAAAGGCCCATCTAGTCCAGCTTCCTGAATCTCACAGTGGCCCCACCAAATGCCTCTGGGAGCACATGAGACTAGATATCTGTTTCCTGATACCACTCCCCTGCATCTGGCCCTTGAAGTACCCTGGTTTTAAGCCTGGAGATTATACATCTCCATCATGATTTGTAACCTGTGGTAAAGGACTGGTCTCAGCCAGTCCTTGCTAGCATTGCTGAATGCTCCCCCACTCGTGAGGTGGGTGGACAAGTGGAGAAGAGGGAAGGAGCTGGTCTACTACAGGGAAGATAGACACAAAGATGGCTCTAACCAACGTGGCTTCAAGGCCTCAAGCGAGCTGGCTGAATAGCTCAGCAGGATAGACACCAGGCTGCAAAGCTGGAGGTTGGCAGTTCAATTCCCCCCCTCGGCCCTCCTGGGAGAAACACCAGCCTGGGTGGCCTTGGGCAAGCTGCACAGTCCCAGGGCAATCCTGGAAGAAGGGAATAATCATCTACCACTTCTGAATATTCTCTGCCTGGAAAACCCTGGGAGAGGGTCACCAAGCATCAGGACCAACTTGACGGGACACTGTGATTATTCTTAAGATCAGGACAGACGACACGCAAGGGCTCGGAGGCAGCAGCTGCTCCATCGTCAGCATCCCTGGACCCAACCTCCAATTTGGGCAACTCCAGAGGTGACTTGAAAGGAGCCTCCCAAAATTACAACACGGGACTGCTTTGAGTAGGGGATGGGACTCCCCGGATGGTGCCTAGGGGTATGATTCTCCTCTCAAACCGCTCTTTCCAGGGATGCGAAGCTGCCTGCCTGCCATGGATGACACGGCTCCCACCCTGCCCCGAAGCGTCACTCACTTTGTCTCTTCCAGCTCCTCCGTCTTCTGAATGGCATCCGTCTCATATTTGGTCCTCCAGGTGGTGACTTCGGTGTTGAGCTTGGAGACCAGGCGCTGGAGTTCATTCTTCGCGGTCTGCTCTTCCTCCAACTGTTCCTTGATCAGATCCAGGTCGTGTTTGGTGTTGGCCAAGCTAACCACCGCAGCGCTGCGGGCCTGGAGGCATCAAAAAGTAGAGATGGGCACAAAACGAAAAACAAAACGCTCTTTCGTCATTTCGTTAGGTAACAAGTTACTTCGTTGCATAACAAAACAGCAGGACAAAATGAAACACCATGAGGAAATGGCAGGAGAGCTTCATCAAGCGCTTCCCTGCAAGCTCCTGAAATTTGGAAAGATTTGGGGCTCAAGAGGCTGAGTTATTAGGCTTCAAAGGGGGTGCCCCTAGGGAAAAACATTTCTAATTGATTGAATCGGGATTCGGAAGCCAAGCCGCAGCCACGCTAATCGCTCGCCCACAGGGGAGGCTACTGCAGTTTCCGGATTCAATTAGAATGCTTTTTGGTGCCTCTAGGACCGAGCATAGTGTTTCATTTTGTTTACTAGCAAAACTACTTTAAAAATTTGTTAGAAATGAAACGAAACTAGTAAAGAAACGAAACAAAACACTCTGTTTCTGTTTCATGCCCCCCCTCTCTCAGAAGCCATAGCCACAGAAGGCACTGCCTGTGCATTTTATGGCCTCTATTTAAAATGACTGCATGTATTTCAAGGTGTGCATTATTTAATATTTTCAGCCAAGGGCTATGTGATCCGCAGATACTCATAAGAACATAAGAACATAAGAAGAGCCCTGCTGGATCAGGCCAAAGGCCCATCTAGTCCAGCATCCTGTATCTCACAGTGGCCTCACCAGATGCATCTGGGAGCGCATGAGACTAGATATCTGTGTCCTGATACCACTCTCCTGCATCTGGCCCTTGAAGTACCTCAGTTTTAAGCCTGGAGATTACACATCTCCATCATGGCTTGTCACCTGTGATGGACTTCTCCTCCAGGAATCTGTCCAATCCTCTTTTGAAGGCATCCAGGCCAGATGCCATCACCACCTCCTGTGGCGGGGAGTTCCACAGACTAACAACACGCTGGGTGAACGTAATCCAGCAGATGCAGAGGTCCTGCTGTCATGAAGGCAAGACTTTCTGCTGCATGGGGCAGCCCTGTTCACAGGACCTGTTTCCCCCTTACCTTGGACTCTTCGTCCAGCTGCCGCTTGAAGTCATCCACCTGGGAGGTGAGCGAGGTCTTGACCCGCAGGACCTGGTTCAGCCTCGTCTGGCTCTCCTCGTGCTCTCGGCTCAGCTCGCTGTTCTCCGCTGTGGGTGGGGAGGGAAAGGAGGCAAAGTTCCAGAGAAGAAGGAGGTCCACAATGGTGGCCCAAGGACCCACCCGTTGGAGATTGCACCATCAATCAAAAGGGGTTACACTGGTGACTACAAGTGGATTCCTTTTCTCTGAGACAAAACACTCCAAATCATCTCCTCCTTCTGATTGACTCCTGGGTTCTTTTCAAAACAAGAGGCCACGTTACTTTTCAAAAGTTGTATTTTATTTTCTAATCTTAAGATGCAAAAATAAGAACTCAAAAAGTATCAAAACCTTAACAGATCTCAATCCTAGTTTTATTTCCCTAAAAATAATAAAATCCAAGTCATCCTAACTGATTACATGCAAGATTTCTCCTAAGCTAACTTTTCCTACTCTACCTAACTGAGGTGAGCTCCATTGCTCAAAGCGATCCTAAGTATAATCATGGCTTCTCTCTGTCCTCTCGTCTTCTTGCTCCAAGCTTCCGGATATCACATGACATAACTGACCAATGATAGCTGACCATATTTCGGGCTGCTAGCTTGTTATGGCTATTCCTCTACGTACCTTAGATACGGTCTAATACAAGGCTAAAATGTGCACTTAATATTTAGCTTAACAACTCACACTATGTCCCATCATGCAGGATTTCCATACAGAGATATTATTTTCGGGATGATGTTCAGCAGAAATCCCCAGCTAGCATGGCTGCTAAGGATGGTGGGTGGTACAGTTCCAAAAAAAAAAAAAAAAAGGGAACTTTTTCCAAGCCCTGCAGCTGCCCCGCTTCCTTCTTGAAGGAAACAAAACCAGAGCATTTCTCGGGCATGGAATCTTTTGGATCAACAGTTCCCATCATCCCTGACAACGGTCCTTTTTGGCTCAACCTCCATGGGATCCAGTCCACCAAAAGAATGCATCCGGCACCAGTTCCCCTTGATCCCAGCCAGCAATGACCATGCTTGCTGGGAATGATGGAAGTGGCAGAGGCCATGCAAAGGATGGAAAACTGAGATGGGCCACCTTAATCCGGAAAGGGGAGGAACCCACCTTGAAGCCTGGTTCGGATGGCATTGATTTCCGCTTGGTTCTTCTCGAGTTCGGCCAACCGGGCATTGGCTTCAGCCAGGTTGTCTTCCAGCTTGCGGACATGGGCATCAGCATTCATCTGCAAAGTTGGACAGGAAAGTTAGACTGATCCTTTCATCTTCCAATGAAGTGCCCTCCTTAATATTCATGTAGAGTTATATAACCACAGGAGACATGGCTGACATCTAGTAGGAAGCTTTGACTCTAGTAGGGCCATTGAACGGATGGCGCTTATGGAGGAGTTGACTCACTCAGTCCTTGCTGATTCAATGGTCCTACTCTAGTTGTAACGTCCTCCTGGATTTCAATGGTAGGGTTGGGAAAACATCATCTGAGGAGATGTGTCAATTAACTAGGGCTCCAAGAAATGGTGCGGGGTGGCTCAGCAGGCTAGAGCACTGAAAACTGTCGGCTACAAAGTCAGCAGCTCAGCGGTTCGAATCCCGGGTGGCATGCAGCGGAGCGAGCTCCCGCTGATAACCCCAGCTCCTGCCAACCTAGCAGTTCAAAAGCATGTAAAATGCAAGTAGATAAATAGGTGCCGCCATAAAAAGCGGGAAGGTAAAACAGTGTTTTCTTGCAGCCATGCCGGCCACATGGCCATGGACGTGCACAACACTGGCTCTTCGGCTTGACTACGGAGATGAGCACCGCCCCTAGAGTCAGTCACGACTAGCACGCATGTGCGGCGGGAACCTTTACCTTTACCTTCTTTTACTAAGACATCAGCCTTTTTGACTACAAGTCCCAGAATCACATGGGATGGGACTGTATGTTCCAAAAAACCCTTGGGATTCTGGGAATTTTAGTCCAAACTGAAAGAGTGACGTTTCTTGACTCTGCAGACCACAGGAGATATCTGGGCTCTAAATATTGCTGTTGGCAACATCAAGCGAGAGTCCAGCCCTAACTCATTGCTTGTCACCCTAGAATGAAGAAAACACTACAATAGAGGACACGCTCTGAATATCCACAGGATGAGTATTCATGGTTCACTTATCCGTGGTCTAAAATGTTAAAAAGAAAAGAAAGGAAAGCCAAAAATACCTATTTCTCTGATGTAAGCTGGCCACTAAGCAGAGACCATGCTATGTTTACGGTTCAGAGTTTTTGGCATCTGCGGAGGGAGAGAACTTGGACTGGATCTACCACGTACTATATGGGGATCCTTCTGTAAGTGGCCTTTCACACACCACCGCCCCAAGTCCCAAATTCAGGGAATGACATTTTGAATTTGGAGATGGTAAAGGAGTGTATGGCATGGAACTGCCCAGAAGACTAGCCCTCCCCCAAAAAACACAACAACTTGGCAACGCAGGTTGCTTTTCCTTTCAACGTTCTCTCCATCCCCAATCAATACAAGTTCATGGGAAGGGTTGTCATAAGATGGAGACACACGAGGGAACTTGAGCGCCACCAGGGTGGGTGGCCAGGGGGTGGAACTGCAGTCAGTAACAAAGTCAGGAACTGATGAAGTTCCATGTGGTCATTCAAAACCGGACTCCAGTTTCTCCCCTTTGCTACTCGTTGGCCACTTCTTGGCATACTTGTCTTTCTCCTCCTCTTGCTGTCAACCCTGGAGGGAACGGGGTAACCTTTTGTCCCCTCAACTGAGCAAAACTGTTGGAATATTTGGCAAGATTTACATTTCAGCCATTACAGGGTTAATGTGAATGTAGAGTGTTCTGGGCTGGATTTAATGTGAAGAGCAAAGCCTATTAGTTGTTGAGATCACACCACGTGGAGTGTTTGGGTAGAAGTCTAATTAGTGTGTGTGCCTTGTATTCTTAGAATGTAGAGAAGCATGTTCCTGGCTTAGCATGATGGCTGTTAGAATAGTTATAATTAGAAACCTCCCATGTAACCTTCCCTTCTAGTTAAATAAGCAGTTTTTTCATATAGTAACACAAGAGGTGTCTCTCATTAAAGCAACTAAAATCATCTGCAACCACTGATCCAACAAAGATCCCCAACAAAAACGTATTTGCCTCCCTCCTCTTCGCTGCCGTACCTTGGATTTCTGGATCGTCTCCATGCTGGCGCTGAGGTCTTCAATCTCAGCTTTCATGACCTGCTTATCCTTCTCCAGTTTGGACTTCACCCTCTGTAGGTTCTCCAGGTGCTCCGTCATCTCGGCCATGGCGTCCGTGTGCTTCTTCCGTAAGGTGGAGGCGGTGGCCTCGCTCTGCAAGGCAGCCTCCTCCAGCTCCCGGCGCAGTTTGA
Source organism: Phrynocephalus versicolor (assembly GCA_023846285.1). Classification (NCBI taxonomy): domain Eukaryota; kingdom Metazoa; phylum Chordata; class Lepidosauria; order Squamata; family Agamidae; genus Phrynocephalus; species Phrynocephalus versicolor. The sequence goes on from JAHTLZ010000054.1 coordinate 10,252,517, forward strand.
GCAGCTCCGCCTCCCGCTTCCGGTTCTGCTCAATCTGGAAAGGGAGAGACCGGCGAAGCGTGAACTTGTGAGAATTGTCATCCCCTCACCGTTTGGATTGTGAGTAGCTGTTCGCGGGTGCCCTAAACCATATAGGATGATGTTCTGCCTATTTCCATATGACCCTTCTTAGACCCCGAGAAGACTCCTGAATCCTTGCTTTTCAGCTTCCCTTCAGTAACAGGCTGGAAAACATTCCACACAGGGCCTTTTTAAGAGTGGCTCTGCTCAATTGTCACCCAAAGGGAATATCTTTTCCCTGGAAGCAATAACAAGCCCCTTATGTGCCCATCTCTAGGTAGTGTGTTAGGACTTGTTTATTCTGTAAGGTCCCTCTGAAATGATGGGGTACATATATTTAAATAGGGATGGGCATTTTGTTTCGGAACCAGTATGTTACAAAATGAACCCCGTGGGCCCAGGTGGTTCTTGGAACCGGCTGATACATGCAGATCCAATTGCTTTACCTTTCTCTGTCTCTCGCAGGGTTAAAATCCAATGAGGAAGCACGCTGCGATGTCATATTTCCTGCTTCGTGCTGCTGGCCAATCAGAGAGGGAGGCAGGACAATGCCTGTCCCTGCACAGCTCCTGATTGGCCAGCACCACAAATCTAGCACAGATGACCTCGCAGCATGCTTCCTCGTTGGACTTTAACCCTGCGTGAGACGGAGAAAGGTAAAGCAATTGGATCTGGGTGCATCAGCCGGTTCCGAGGTCTACCTGGGCTTGCGTGGTTCGTTTCGTAACCTACTGGTTCCAAAACGAAATGCCCATCCCTATATTTAAATTTAATGAAATAAATATTTTTACAACAGTTCAGCCATGTGGTGTATTCTTCTGTTCTTGTGTTTCTGAGAGCTGCCTAAGGAGAATGGTTGTTCCTAAAAGCAGGAGATAAACAAGTTGAATATGTCAAACTTGGTAGGGTTGTTTGTCTTTTTGCCATTCGCTGCTGGCTGGACAGCTCAGTGGTTTAGGTCTCTGGCTGTGGCACCAGAGGCTAGGAGTTCAATTCCCCGACCTCCCTAGGAGGAGTGCCAGCCTGGGTGGCCTTGGGCAAGCTGCACAGTCCCAGGGCACCCCCAGAAGAAAGGAATAATAAACGACTGTACTTCTGTGTATTTTGTACCTAGTAAAGCCAGGTGGCAAGCCACTCCAGTATTCCTGCCAAGAAAACTCCATGGACTTGGAGTCACAAAGTCGGTCACAACTATAACGACACAACACACACACAAAGCCAGGAAAAGATAACTGCAAGGCAGACCTGACTTGACGACACACAATTATCATTCTTAATCTGTCCATTATTTCAGCACAAACCATCTACTTAAAGAAATCCCTTTCTCCTGTCATCTCTCAAACATTGTGTCATTCGACAGCAGAGCGTGATCGGAAAGCCAGGGTGCTCTTTGCAGCACGAACCTCTGATCCCTCAGTTTCAGCCTCAGTTCTGCCGCCTGTGTAATGGGAACAACCACCTACTGCCTCAGTCAAAACAGGCTCACCTGGGCTGTCGTAGCACCTCCGGCCTCTTCCAGTCTGTCAGACAGCTCTTCCAGTTCCCGGGAGAGATCACTGCGCTGTTTCTCCACCTGGGTGAAAGTAGAAAAAGATCACGGTTTAACTCTCAAGATTTCTCCAGACACCACTTACATTTCCAGAGGATGTTCATGGCTTTGCTCTTCTCCTGCACCTCTCCCAAATGCAGATTTCTGCGCCAACAAAGCCTTGTTTTTTGTGGGTTTTGTGCAATGCATTCTTTATATTATTTGGCTTCCACTGCAATTGGACATTTTATGACATTTTATTTTGGGTTTTAGGAACACAGGAAGCAGCTTAACAAGAAGTCAGACTTGGGTCCTTCTAAGCCAGTAGTACAGAGAACTGGCTGGGAGCTGTTCCCCATAGTATCAACTCAGGTGTTTCTCCAGATCTGTTAGGAGATGTCAGGAATTCATCTTGAAACTTTGCACAGGCAACGCACAATTCCTATCACAGTGCAATGGCTCCTTCTGTCATCCTCATACCCATATTTCTAGCAGCAGCAGCAACAGAAACCATACAAAACATCCCATTTAAATATTTAACATTTTAAGCAGGGGACGCAGGCAGGCTACAGTAGCCGCTGGTGGAGATCCTCAGATTTCATTTTGGGTGCCAGCCGGGTGCTTTGGGAGCTGTCCGTGGTTCTGAAACCAATTCCTGAAAGGAATTCAGCACTGTGGAAGTGCAGCTGAGACTAACACCTGGCATGGATTGACAGAACCCCCTGGAATTGGAGTCACTTGCAACCACTTCTGAAAAGCAACACATAATGGGAGGGTGGGGAATCAAACAATGTGTCTAAAATGACAGTCCTACTTGCAAGAACAACAGCCAAGTGAACGAACAGTTGACTGGGTTTTAGAGCAATATATATAGACTCACCTTTGCCCTAATAGAACGCTCAGATTCCAGTTCTTCCTCAAGCTCTTCAATCCGGGCCTGTCAAAAAACAGACATGACCATGAGACCTGAAGCCGCATACGGTCACGTAGTAGCCTTGGGTCCAGCCATCCACTAGCACATTCCAGGTTCATTTGTAAGCAAAGAGGTGAGAACAAGGAACCCGGAGAAGCCACTGTGGCACTTTCTGACTTCTTGGTAAAGGGTGGAGCTACAAGACTATCTAGAAAGACTTCCTTTGAGAACCAGTCAACCAAGAAGCAAGACTCAGAATGTCTCTCCGCTTGGGAAATTCTGGGGTCTGACCTCTTGAGCTGGACCTGCCAAAATCTGCCTCACAGCACCTGTGCAGTTGAAAACTAAGATGGCACTGGGATGTCGCTAACCAATATCAAAATGTCCTCTTAAAAATGGAGCCCCCAAGGAAGCAGGGTGACCTCTCTGTTGCTCATGGAGCGGTGAGGGAAGGTTGCCATTATTTTGATTGCGGTTCAGATGTGTTTCTCGGGGGCGGGGGGGCTTGTCAAGGATTCTCTTACCCTCGTGGGACATCTCGCCTTCAGTTTGAGACCAGAGGTGTGGCCATGTGATCACACACAGAATTAGAGGGCAATTTAGACCCTTTCTCAGGGCAACCTCTTCTCCAGCGAACGCAAGACGCGTGGGAGAATGTGCCTCAGCCCAGCCCCAAACCATGCTGCAACAGGACATTTTTGGTCCAGGTGTAGGGCTTCTACTCTTTGGGGGAGCCATTCCCCGGCAGACAGAGAGGTCACTTTAATAGATATTGCTCCCATCCAAGCAGCTGTTTTTAGTGTCATCAGGCATGCATTTTTGCAGCCTCAAAATGGTTTCGTAACATTGTGTATTCAAGAGTTTCTCTGAAATTGACCCTGCATAAAATTAGGGTCCCCCCTCCCTTTTGGTCACCCTAAACAAACACAGCAGGAAAGCCAGCACAGAAAGATGGGATGATTGATCACAAGAGATGCAAACAACCCATCCAAGGTGACTGGTTTTATTTGCCTTTGCAATAAACCAATGAATCCCCCCCCACCCAGTTTTCACATGATAGAGAGGAGAGGCACCAATTCTGTCTGAGACATCCCAAAATATTCTTGCTGTCCTGCAGTGAGGAACATTTTTTTTTGGGGGGGTGCTCTTCCCCAAAAAGGAGATATGGGAAAGTGGTCAGATCAGGCAAGGAAGCCATTTTAACTGGCCCTCCTCAGTCTCTTTCTCTTGTACCTGATGCTCTTTCAGTTTTCTCTGCAGGGTAGAGTTCAAAGATTGCTCATCCTCTATTTTAGAGTTGAGGGAATTCATCTCCATGTCTCGCCTGCGAACAAGATAATAATTGGAACACATCTATTACAGGCATTTGTTTTGGTCTGGCTGATAGTAACAAAACAGGGCCTAATCTGGATCGGGTCTGGAAAACTAGCCTAGTTGTATGTGAGAAATTATTGTGGAAGGTTCTGGAGAGGTGCTTCTCACGAGTACTGTTTGGTTAGAATAGTGGTTCCCAAACATTGCCCCCTCCCCCTGATTTTATTAGACTACAACTCCCAGAAATCCTGACCAGCACAGTTACTGGTAAAAGCTTCTGAGGGTTGCAGTCCAAGAATATCTGAAGACCAAAGGTTGGGAACCACTGGGTTAGAGGTATACATCATCCAAGATGAGATGATAGACCTTAAATCTTCCAGATGTTTCAACTACACACCCCACAATCCTTTGCCATCTGGGCAAGACTCAGGGGAGTTGTAATCCACAAACAAATCTAGAGGGTCAAAATTCCCTTAATCCACTTCAAACAAAGGCTGCTACATGGTGTGGTGATTAGAGAGTCCAATAAGGACTCCAGAGATCTGGGTTCAAATCCACGAATCTTACTGGGTAACCATGGACCAGTATCTCAACCCCCTGAACTATCTTTCAGGGTTGTTATGATCAAGTGGGCAGATGAAGAACCATATACAAAGCCTGAAGCTCCCTATAAAACAGAAGGATATAAATATAATAAATAAGTGGTATCATTGGAAGGTTGGAATCATAATGTCTGTGAAGATTCTCAGTCATCCAGGTGAGCTTATCTGGAAGTTGAGTCATGGCTACTGGACTTCGTTTTCTTGAGAGAGAGAAAAGTTTCGCTGCTCATCCAAACAGCTTCACCAGTCTGAATACAGCTAGGGTGAGTCCTCCATCTTATAGTCAGCTTTGACCTCTTGTCATAATCACCAGAGGTTTAGATTACTCAGAATACTCATAGAATCTGCAGCTCTTTTATCAGTTTAGTTACTGCCAACCACTTTTGTGCTGAACGTCGTCATTTCCTTTTAATGTACAATAAACATCTATATTGTATTTTTTGGTGTGTCCTTTCTTTGGTGTATACAAATAGAAAGTAGATAGACCGATACAGAAATAACCAATGCAGGGTTCCCGTGGGCACCCCTGGTGTGCCTTAACATAAAGAATATGGTATCAAAACAAAAACAAAACCATCTAACTCCAGGGGGGCAGCACCCCCCCCCATGCTGGACCACTAGAGACGGGCAGTTCTTTCCAATCTTAATTCTGAGCTCTCATCCCCTTCTGCCTAGCCCATGTTTCCACCTCTTCCCTTACTTCTTCACCACCTCCTCCAGGTCAAGCTTGGCTCTCTCCATCTCATTGAGGTTTTCAATGGTCATTTTCAAATCACCCTCAGCCTTGCGGCGCGCCTTCTCCACTTCCGCCCGGATTTTCTTTTCTTGCTCCCAGTTATCTTCCAGCTAGCGGAAAGGACACAGGGACTGAGTTATCAGAACACACAAACAAGAACACAAGGGGGGGGAACAAACAACTACAAATCATCCATAATATTCCTTTCTTTTGTCATCTAAAAATGGGAGGATTGTGCCGTTAAGGAGCACAAGTTTGCTCTGAAACGGAGTATAGCCCCCATACAATCACTTTGGCTACATTTCTGGGTGGTTTTTAAAGCACAAAGGTTCCCCCCCCCAAAAAAAAACCCACCTGTAATTTTCTGACAGGTGGTTATTTCTGGCTTCATTCTGAGGGAATGAACAGCCAGAACATCTTGGGACTGGAAAAATGATGATCAGACCCTTAAAACTCACTGTTCTCTGAGGTAAAGAAAGGCTTAGGCCCCAGCGTTGTTCCCAAAGACACCCCCTTTCTTACACCCATTCCATGGGATTATGGGGCCACGCAACCCCCCCCCCACGTTCCTTGATGGGAAATCTTCAACTGGAGGCCATTCGAAATATTGCCCTGACCAGCCAGCCAAGACTGACCTCGTGTATCTGAGTGCTAAGTTTGCTGTTGGTTTTGGTGAGGTGGTTCACTTTGTCTTCCTCGGCTTGAAGGTCGTCGAGGGTTTTCTGAGGGAAGAGGCAGAACAAGAAAAATGGATCGCAGACGAAGGAAATGGAAGAAGCCCAGACCATTTGTCTTCAAAATCTTCAGGTCCCAAGAAAAGTATGCTAGCTAACCCTGAAGTATGATTTATGATGAGCAATCCCCCCTTCAGGTTATTAAAAAGAGCTTAAAGCATAGCCATTTTCTACAGTTTTATCAATGGCCTCTATTATTAATTGCTTCTGCATTGGAACCTGCTTGGAAGCTTCGCCCGAATGAGATCAGGAGGAGACCATGTAATGAAATGATGGGTGCAGCCCTGGCCAGCTTGAGAAAAGGGTGATAAGGCAAGGACAAGGTTAGAAGGATCCCCAAGGGTCATCCATCTCCTGGAAGCGTGTGATGCCTTACTCAACTATTAGGAAATGTGTTAGGTTCAATATAATATGGACCCAACCAGGGATGGGCAGCATGCGCAAATACAAGTTGTTTAGGTTCCAAACAGTTCCTCTGGGCCAGGAATGTCCAAACTTCAGCCCTCTTGATGTTTTGGACCACAACTCCCAGAATTCTAAGCTTGGTCTGCCAATGACAAAGGCCTGTGGGAGTTGTGGGCCAAAACATCTGGAGGGCTGAAGTTTGGACATGCCTGCTCTGGCCTGTTCCTGGAAGGTTATGACTCTTTGCTCCTGACGCGATCGTTGGGATCATTTCCCAGCTTCTGGAAGGCTGAAATATTACTTCTAAGTCTTCATGAGTTCTACGAAAAGCTTGAAAATGAAATGTGCTGCTCTTTGGGGACTCAGCCTCTGAGCATGACTTTCGGTGGCCTCCAACAACTTCTCTGAAACAAAACTCAGCTCCTGGGCTCAATTCTAATTAGTCAAGACCCAAATGACCAGAAAGTGTCCACCCATCCCACCCCACCCCTGCTTGTCCTGCATGCTTGATCCTCCTGGTCTTTTCCTCTAATGGGGCTACAAGGAGGAAAGGGATGGTTCGTAAGTCAATAGACGGGTTGGGTAGGGCGTCCTGGTCATTGTAGACCAAAACAAGTAGAATTTTGAAGCTCTATGCGTGCCGTGGAAACACATCAGAGCTCCATGCTGCTCTTTCTCACCTGGTGGAGCTCTTCTAGAGCTCTTTTCTCCTTCTGGAGCTTAGACACCGTGTCCTCCCGTGCAGAGAGGTCACTAGTCAGGGTCCGAACCCTGTGATCCAGAGCCTAGAGAGAGAGAGAGAGAGAGAGAGAGAGAGAGAGAGAGAGAGAGAGGCTGTATTTCTGCTTGTTGGTTACAGAGAACCCTATAACGTAGGGGCCCTCCAACTGCAGCCGACAGGCCAGATCTAGCCCGCTGCCCATTACAGAATCCCCCACTTGCCCCCCCCCACTTGAGCTGAAAACTCCTACCACTGCCTCAGCCACCAACACGAGAGCAAAGCCCTCCATTGCATGTAGCATCTTGCGGGGTGAGCAGGACAGGCCCTCCCCTATTCCCCTTGGAGCCGTGGGAGAAGTGGGGCTGCTGCGAGGGTCAGCAGGTGAGAAGAGCGGTGTTGGGCTGAGGGGGGGGCGGCAGCGAAGCAGGTCGGGACTTCCCTCTCCCCCCTCGGAACCGTGCTGGGGAGCTGCCAGGTCCGGCCCCCAACAGTGTCTGAGGGACAGCGAACCGGCACCCTGTTTAAAAAGTTTGAGGACCCCTGCTGTAACTCATTCTCGCCTGCCATTATCTGTAAATTTGGGAGAGAGATTTCACCAGAGGGTCATGGGTTTTCCCCAACCCTGCTTGGAGGCACACAAATCGCAACCCCAAAACATGAGCATCTGAAGGCATTTCCCAGAGGCATCTGGGAGGGCCACTGTGAGATACATGAAGTTGGACTCGATGGGCTTTTGGGCCTGACCCAGCACAGCTCTTCTGATGTTCTTATATGTTCTTAGGAGCTCAACCACCGGAGCTACCCGGCAGTTTAGAAGATGGCAAATATGGTTCCCCTTTCATGGCTGGGGCAGCGCATTTTTAGGGAGGAGGTAAGGAAGTATCCAGTGATGCTGTTCCAAAAAAGAGGGGTCTGCAAGAAGCTTGTGTAGGAGGGGGCAGTAGCTAGGACAGCAGCAGGGATCCTGCAACCTGGAGGGGGTTCATATGGTCCCCACACATGCTGAATGGTGCATCTGGTGGGGCCACCGTGAGATACAGGAAGCTGGACTCGATGGGCCTTTGCCCTGATCCAGCATGGCTCTTCTTATGTTCTTGTGAGCCACCTCCTTGGGTATCCTTCCCTCGGCCCACTCTTCAGCCACAACCAAAAGGACCTTGCCTGCTTCTCCTTCTCGGTCTTGGCGAGGGTGCTCTCCAAGCCCTCAAGGTCCCGCTTGAGGTCGCTCAGCTCCCCTTCCAGCTTGCGCTTGCTGGCGCCCAGCGAGGCGGCCGCTCCTTCCTCCTCCTCCAAGCGCTCCCTCATGTCCGCGATCTGGCTCTCCAGGTCCATCTTGGCCTTCATCATCTGGGTCAGGCGTTCTTCAGCATCGGATAGGTTCTCTTGCTCCTAAAAGAGGATGAATCCAATGAGACCCTGAAGTTTAGCCCTGCCGGAAAGCAGCCCTCTGCGCATGGAGCATCCCATGCTGGAAGCCAGGACTGCCTGTCCCTGCTGTTTTTCTGGAAGGAGTCAAAGAACTTCCTTTTCCGGCAAGCTTTCCCGGAATGAGGAACTTCCTACTATATAATTTTATATGGATTACCATATCTGATTGTATTGATCGATTCCATAAGAACACCAGCGTTTTCCAAGGTACTTTCCTTTTTTCTTTTATTTTTATGTGCTCTTTGTAGTTCTCCCGTTACCTTTTAATGTTCTAAGATGCCTCCTCTAATTCCCTGTTTTTTAACTTGAATAATGTCTTATATGTTCTGGGCTGTACAGTGGTACCCCGACTTAAGAGCAGCTCGACTTAAGAGCAAAAAACTGTTGGCATTTTAACTGCCGCCTTACACAAATTTTAGATATGGTCTGTTCAACTTACAAATATTTTTTCCATTTAAAAAAATTTTTTAACTTATTTTTTTAATTTTTTTTTTAGAGAGGTACCCCGACTTAAGAGTAGTTCGACTTAAGAGCATGCCTTCGGAACAGATTAAACTCGTAAGTTGAGGTACCGCTGTATATTGTCCCTCATTACTGTAAGCCACCTTGGGTCCTTTTCCAAGGAGAAAGGTGGGATAAAAATATTCAAAATAAATAAATAAAATAGGTGATGCAAGGACCTTGCCTATCATTGTTACTGCAGAGACTAGAGATGGGCACGAATCAAAAAAATGGCATTTTGTTTGTTGTTTGGAGGGTCCATTTCGGTTCGTTTCCGTTTTTCGTGAATTTTTGCAAAAAAATTGTTTTCGTTTTCGTTCATTTTGTTACCGTTTTGTTACCATTTATTTCATTTTTTTGTGATTTTTTTTTAGGATTTTAAGCAATTCACTCATATTGCAGTAACGGAAACGAAATGCATGACAAAATTTCCGGCGTTTCTGTTCGTTTCGTTTCATTTTAGAGACAAAATTCGTTTGTCGTTTTGTTACATCACGAAACAAAAAAAAAACGGAAACGGAAACGAAAAATTGTTTGTTTCGTGCCTATCTCTAGCAGAGACCACTTGTCCATGCTGTCGTACTTCTGAATCAGTTGAAGATTCCTATGTAAACATCACATGCACACCATCCATCTATCTGCCCCCAATGCCTACAAGATTCAGCGAGACAAGACACTCAGCTCCTGCTCTGAGTGATGCCCCCAAGGCATGAAATATGCATGTCCAGCATGCCACATCTGTATTCCGCACTCCAGCCAGCTGTGTTCCAAGAAGTGATCAGAAAGTTAGTGTAGCTTAATCTGCAAGTCCAGTCACCATGGGAGTTGTGGTCCAAAACATCTGGCATGCCTAAGTTTCGCTACCACTGCCCTAGTGGCATGAGCAGAGTAAGATGCTACCCCCTCATCAACCCAGCTTGGCTCTTGTCCACTGTATGCACCAGCAGAGAAGGAGTTTCTTCCACAAACTGGGGTGGATAAACAAGACACCCCCGGGGCAATGGTCCCAAACCTTCTGCCAACTCCTAGGGCGCCTGGCTAGCACAGCTAGTGGTGAAGGTTTCTGGGAGTTTCAGAACATTTAGGGACCCAAAGAGCCACTGCTCTGTTTGGTTGTTTGTTTACTCATCTGGCCTAGGAGATTAAGACTTTTTTTAAGCAATCACACCAGCTTTTTGCAAGCTATAGGGCAGTGGTTCTCAACCTGTGGGCCCCCAGATGTTCCTGGACTACAACTCCCTGAAGTCTTCATCACTAGCTGAGCTGGCCAGGATTTCTGGGAGTTGCAGTCCAGGAACATCTGGGGACCACTGCTATAGGGGCTTCATTTGCAACGACAGCAAGGAAACCCCATTGCTATGTTCTGAAGGACCAATGCCGGCTCTTGTTTTTTTTAAAAAAATTCTAATTCCAGTCTGGTCAATTGTCCATTTCACTGTGACTCTCCCTTTTTTGTTGTGATGATCCATGGCTAAATGCAAAAGGCATCCACTGCCAGAGCTCTGCTGGGCTGAAAAATGAGAAAACGATGCTTTAAATGCACCCCGTTTCATTCGTGGTGCCTGCTCTCTGATCCATCCCCTCGACTGAGTCGGTTTTTCTCTGTTCCTGTCAGCCTCTGTTTTAAAGGGATGCCCCATGGCCTTTGCTTTGGAGTCCTGGTGAGCGGCAAAGTGAAAAACCAAGGCTTCGACTGCTATAAATAAATGGGTCTATAACACAGCACTTGCAGGCACTAAGAGGAACATAGTGGTAGAGGGGACGTGCTTGGGCGATCACTCACAGCCTGGAGCTGGATGGTCAGGTCATTCTTCTCCTGGCTCAAGGTAGCCATCTTCTCTTCCAGCTCTTTGATCCGATCCAGCAGTTCCTGGGTCTTGGACAGAGCGCTCCTCAGCTCCTCCTCCTTTGCCTTCATCTCTTCCTCTTGCCGGGCCACGTTCAGCAAAGGCTTCACCTGCAGGGGAAGAACCCCAAAAGCACTCGGATCTGTCCAAGCCAGACTAAAATGATTACTATGGGCGCTTTTACACGACCCCTAAAATCCGAGGCAAAGGGCTCCCAGATAACGGAGCTTAAAATTGTTTTCCCACCAGCTCCGGATTTAAAAAAAAATAAGTATGACCATGCCCATCTAAGCGCCTCCCAGCGCATTTTCCAAGTAGCTGGTTTCCGAAGGTGAAAATTTTCTGATGCGGATGTAAAGCAGTGAGTGCCGGGCTCTCCTCGCCTTGTGTTTGGGTTTTTTTTGTTTGTTTTTTTTGCCCTCTGCCCCTTTAAGAGACTGGAAGAGATTGGAATGCTTCCCGGGGCAGCTCCCGCAGAGCAGAGGTGAGCCTGCATTTTTTCTCTCCCTCCCCTCACACAGACAGGAGCAAGGGAGTGCCGATGGGTGGGAACACAGGAAGAGCGACAAACCCTCAAGATCTCTGGTCCGAATTTAAGTTGCTAGTGGATCTTAGGGATTGTGTAAAAGCGCCCTAGATTACTGGGCTGGGGGACCTCCCTTATGAGAAAAGGCTAAAACATTTGGGGCTCTTTAGTCTGGAAAAAAAGAGCAGGGGTGTCCAAACTTTGGCCCTCCAGATGCTTTGGACCACAACTCCCACGGTCCTTTGTCATTGTCAATACAGGGTTTGAATTCTGGGAGTTGTGGCCCAAAACATCTGGAGGGCCGAAGTTTGGACACCCCTGCTCTAAAGGGTCACCTCAAAATGGGCGGGGCATTACTATAATGTGTGTTCAGTCTGCTTATTACTGCTACTTTTCCAAGGCATTTTTTGGGGGATGAGATAACAGTTCCACCCCTTGGGCTTGTTCATGGTTAACCAAAAGCCGCCGCAAAGAGAAATCAGCCCAGCAACACAATACACACACACGCTTGGTCCTTCCCAAAGCCCAACACCACCTTCCCCCCGCCCTCACCTTGTTGTACAGCTTCCACCAGCCCCAGTACCGCATCTGCAAAAACTTGCGAACATTCCTCTGGATAAGCATCAGGCCGAGCCTGCAAGGGAAAGGAAAGGCCAGAAGGGTTGGGCCATGAGAAAACAGAACACGAGGACATAAGAACAGCCTTGCTGGAACAGGCCCACAGCCCATCCCGTCCAGCATTCTTTCTCAGACAGTGGTTCACCATTTGCTTCAGGGTATTCCCAAGCAGATGTCTTCACCTGCTTTCGATTCCCTGCAAATGCCATTGAGAGATATCCTGCCTCTCTCTCCAACCCGGAGGTGTTGGAGAGTAGACGACAGGGAGTTGTTTCAAGTGTATGTACTGTTATAAAGCTTCGTAAATAAAGATGATGATAAATACAGCAGAAAGATTCATATCAAGTGTGTGTACTGTTAAAAAGCTTTGTAGATAAGGAATATGATAAATACGGCAGAAGGATTCATATCAAGTGTGTGTACTGTTAATAGTCCCTCCCACCCGGAGGTTGGAGAGGCCGTCACTCAGTGGTAGAGCACCTGCTTTGGATTGCACAAAGTCCTGGGTTCGAATCTCCAGCCCCTTCCAGGTAACGCTAAGGGCAAAACAAAACAAAACAAAACACCACCCCTGGACAGATGCTGCTAAACAAATCTGGTGATGCTGAACCATTTGGACCAAGAGTCAAGGAAAGAGGGTTCCTCCAATCACATATGGCCGATATGTGGAGCAGCTGTTGAGTTCCGGGAGAAAATTCACCCCACAATGTATGAGATATTGAATATTAATGTGCAGGTAAAACCAGAAGCAGTTTCTTTTGAGCATGATAGAGAATCAGGAGGAAAAGAAATAAACGTCTCAGAGGTTTCAAAATAGCCATAAGACTACTCTATGCTCAGTATTGGAAATTGGGAGAAGTGCTCTCGGGAGAAGACTGGTTGATCAAGGCGTCGGAACTGGGAGAAACGGCCATGTCGTCAGCTTTAATTGAGAGAAGATCCTTGAACATAAATGGCTTAGGACCTAGATACCTGAAGGACCGCCTCCTTCCGTAAGAACCTACCCGGCAATTAAGATCGAGCCAGGGGCACCTCTTGAAACAGCCATCCCTCAAGGAGGTGAGAGGGATGGCTTGCAGACACAGGGCCTTCTCGGCAGCTGCCCCCAAGCTATGGAATGTCCTCCCGAGTGAGATCCACCTGGCGCCAACATTGATGACATTTCGGCATCAGGTAAAAACCTTCCCTTTCCAGATGTTTTCTAATTGGTACAGTATAGATTGTGGGTCCTCTGATGGCAATTTTAGTGTAATGATTTTAGTGTAAGGTTTTTTATTATTGTTTTAATTATTTATTGATATCTGATGTTTTAACTGTTTTAATTCTTTTGATTGTAAGCCGCACAAAGACCTTTGGGTAGTGGGCGGCATATAAGTTGTAAAAATAAAATAAAATAAAATAAAATAAAATAAAATAAACATAAGAACCCTGCTGGATCAGGCCAAAGGCCCATCTAGTCCAGCTTCCTGTATCTCACAGTGGCCCCACCAGATGCGTCTGGTAGCGCATGAGAATAGATATCTGTCTCCTGATGCCACTCCCCTGCCTCTGGCCCTTGAAGGACCCCGGTTTTAAGTCTGGAGATTACGCATCTCCATCATGGTTTGTAACCTGTGATCCATTTTAGAACCGTCTGGAAACCTGTCCTGGGCTTTCGCCCCCAAAAAGGAGGTGGAAGAAAAGATGAACTGATGGGATGTAGGTTTGAATGATAAAACCTGGACTTTGGAGGGGATATGCTGGAGATTGAACCAATGCGGTTGTTGCCGGCGGCCAACCTAAAGATGAGGAGCCAACCTCAGAAGATGCCCCCAAATGTCTACATGTAGATAAACAGGTCAGCACAGGTTTCTCAGACACCCAGCTGGGAAAAGTTGGAGGCCACAGGCCTGACCTGGAAAGGCTCTTGAGGATATTTTAGGAGTGGTTGGTCATTCGTAGGATCATCATAAGCCGGAGGCCACTGGAAGCACATGATGGCAACTGCCCAGCACCACCTTCTATAGTAGTGGTGGCAAACCTTTGGCACTCCAGATGTTTTGGACCACAACTCCCAGAATTCCTACGCCTAGACTGCCAATGACAAAGGACTCTGGGAGTTGTGGTCCAAAACATCTGGTGTGCCAAAGGTTGGCCACCACTGTTCTATAACTATCCAGCCAAGCAGGGATTAGAACTGCCACAGAACGCTGCCCTTGAATCCCGGATCCATCAAACCACCCCAAAGGACACCGGGCAGATGGTCCTGAATATGGCTCAAAAGCCGAAGGCAAAACACAAGAGCTTAGCTGAGGTTCTGAAGCAAGAGGGGGAGAGGTTTGCTCACAGCTCTGTCTTTCAGTACAGGGGGAGTAGAAGACTTACTTCCGGTCCAGCATCTTTTTATACTCAATCCTCATCAGGAAGCCCCGGACCCGGCTTTGTAACATGGTCATGATCTTCGCTAAGCGCTCGTCCCGCATGTCTTCCAGCTTGGCTAAGACTCCGGCACGGAAGAAGACCTTCAGAAACAAGGAGTTGGGACTCCATCAAGCTCACGCGTTGGGTAGGTTTTTCACCACCCAGTTCCTACACCCAACAAGAGATACAACTCTCAAAGGGAAAAGAGGCCCCTTAGTGGGTGACTCACGGGAAGACGCTCTCTTGGTCACCATCCGCCATCACCAGAGGGACCTGGGATGGTGTTTTCCACTGTAACCTCCAACTCAACATTCCTCTTGGCCAGTTGGCCATGGCTTCTTTCAATATGCTCCATCCCATCCCACCTACTTCTCAGGGCTCCATCTCCAACATAGCTGGGGATGCAGGTCTACGTGTATGGAGGTCTTATCTAGTAGACCTCTCTATTCACATGGAACCCACATTCCAGTTCTGAAAACCTTGAGGCTCACCCAAGCTGGCTGATATATCCTCTTTGTGCCTGCAGGGTGCTACACTGGTGACCTGTTCACCAGCACTTTGGGAAAACAGTTGGTCATGGAGTTATCTCAGGCATCATAACCATGCCAGATAGCTCTTGGGTTGTTCCACTTCACTAATAGTGAGGCGCCAATTGGTGATGCTCACGAGAACACCATAAGGATGAATAATCTCCTTTGACCATCATCTCGTCCTTTTGGATTGCCCTCACTTTCCCAGGCACCCATCACCAGAACACCACGCACACTCAAGATCCTTCTGTCCTGTCTGAGATGCTAGCCAGATCAGGACAACCCACCTGGATAGCCCAGCTCACACAAACCTGACAGGTATCCCACCACCACACTACCTTGGTGTGTCCAATCTTGTATTCATTATCTCCCAAGCCCAGGGTCCCCAGTAATAATTCAGAGGCTTTCTTATTGTCCACGAATCCTTGAGGGATGACGTTGGGATTCAGCACCTGGTACCTGATGCGAAGAAAACAAAAAGATGAGGATTGTGAAGCTGTCAACAACAGAGTGATGGGCCACAAAATGCCTCAGCAGAAGGGGCAGCACATTCCGAACGAGAGGAAGAAAATTGCCCTCACTCAGAACAGGCTTCAGAACCCTGTCACAGACCCAAGTCTGAACATAAGTCATAAGTACAAAGCCAGTTCAGAGTGAGGACAGAAAATGGGAATGCTCTGAATACAATTATCTCATAAAGAAAGTACT
>JAHTLZ010000054.1:10287110-10332982 GCA_023846285.1 Phrynocephalus versicolor
AAGGAAGGAAGGAAGGAAGGAAGGAAGGAAGGAAGGAAGGAAGGAAGCTAATTGGAAACGTCACTTGAGTAACTGTCATTAAGAGTGTTGAACAGAAAAACATTCCCATGTTGCTAGACTACAACTCCCATCTGTCCTAACACAGATAATACTGAAGGTATAATTGGAACTGGTGTCTGAGGAGCACGGAAGGCCATGGGCCACCCCAAACATCCAGAGGAGCAGCCCTCTTGCCCCAGTCCATGAGCCGTTCATGGTTCTTGGACACCCGTTCCAAAAACACCTCTCTATGATCTGGGCTGGCTAGGAGTGATGAGATTTGTAGTCCAGCCATGTCGGGAGGGTTTGACGGTTGCTGCTAAGAACTATTCACAGGGTCTCTATGGCTCACTGCGTCCTTTCCTTTCAACTGGTCCGATTCCTAGTCATGCTTTATTTAGATCACTGAAATCAACAAGGGCACAGCTAATCACAGCCACCAGGGGTCCCACTGACTGCAACGAGTCCACCCAATGTGCAACATCTACACCCAACAACCAAACGCAACAGCAGTAGAGTTGGGTGCAGTTGGACCCTTGCATTCAAGACCTCCAAAACCTCATAGGGGCTCCTATGACCAGTCTTGAGCTGATTGGCTGACTCTATCCCTCTCCCTTTCTGGAGACCCCATCCCAAGAAACATCCTTGTGACATCTCTCATAAGAAGAGCCCTGCTGGATCAGGCCAAAGGCCCATCTAGTCCAGCTTCCTATATCTCACAGTGCCCCCACCATATGCATCTGGGAGTCTCCTGATACCACTTCCCTGCATCTGGTTTTAAGCTTGGAGATGACACATCTCCAGCATGGTTTGTAACCTGGGATGGACTTATCCTCCAGGAATCTGCCCAATCCCGTTTTGAAGACATCCAGGCTAAATGCCATCACCACATCTTGTGGCAGGGAGTTCCACAGACTCACTCTCCACCAAGGACTGCATGGAAGCCTTAGGAAAAAACCCTCTGAGGGTCACCTGATTGTTGACGGTCTTGACGGTGACTTGGTTGTCGGTCTCCGACTGGATCTCTCCGGCAATGAAGCCCTCCTTGTCGTGCTTGACCCAACACGACTTCTTGATATCATAAGGCTTGCTAATTGCCTCAATCTTCTCTTTCTCCGTCGGAGCCAGGAAAGGCATGGGGTCCACGTCGTCCCCGCATTCTCCTTTGTATCCACCGGGCATCTTGGCGTTGGTTTAGAACGAGAAACACGGGATAGGATCGGAAGAACAGAGGGATGCTCCCAAAAAGCTCCTGGAAGGAAGACAAACAAGCAGAGAAACGTCAAAAGCCAGGGGAGATGATTGCATCTTTGGATAAATCCCTTACCCTTTGGGTGTCCCCTAAACGGAACCTTTCCAACCAGTTCACCTCCAAGGGTGGTCAACAGACAAGGAGCACCTACCAGGCAGGCACGCTAGACCAAGATACACCCCTTGTTGACAAGAGACTGGCTCGTGTCTTTTATACCCCTTGTTGGAGTATCATTTTCTTCCCCTCTGAGAGTACCACCGGCTTTCTCAGCACCAAGCTGATTGGCCCAGGATCACTTCCCGCCGACAAGTAATACCCTAGTTTCTTGGGGATTTACTCTGTTCTTGCCGTCGCCTTATAGGGCATCTTACCAACCCCACTTTGGGGCTCAGGGGACCCGAGGCGGCTGAAATTAGAACCCTCTGCCTTGCAAATGGCTCAGTTGCCCCCAGCACAAGGCGAGACTGTTTCTGCCAATTAGGAGAGATGGAAAGGAGGGTCCTGGGCGATTCCACACCTGGGGCAGCCACCCTCGAAAAGCTCCCTGGCACTCACCTCCCAAGGCAGAAACGTGATGGAGAGAGGCTCTCAAGGAGATAGGTCATCGAAAGAGATGCCCGTTTTCATTTGCACCTGAGTCTTCATAAGGGCGCGATAACCTTTGGCATATTTTAGGAATAATATCAGATGCATTTATTTTATTTGGACGTTTTGGCTAGAAAAGCACTGGGGGTTTCCCTTCTCTCCACCTTTGAAGGGCCAAAATTGTGTTCTGCTCTGCTAGGCTGCAGGCAACGAGGAACTGTCTGCATGGCTTATTTATTTATTTATTTATTTATTTATTTATTTATTTATTTATTTATTTATTTATTTTAGAGTATTTTTACCCCACCTTTCTCCTTGGAAAAGGACCTTGGGCGGCTTACAGAATGGGGGATAATATACAGTCCAGTACAATTAAGACATGTTCAAGTATCGAGAACAAGGAATTGAGGGGCATCTTACAGGATTAATAGACAACATTAAATTAAAGGTGCAAGAAAACACACACAGTTAAAAAGGGAGTAAAATTCCATGTAAAAGTTATGCGTGATGGAAGCTAAGATCGAAAACATAGTGTCAATGTAAACACATAAGGTTATAAGTGGTTTATAAACACAAAGTCTATGTGATCCTATCGATTCATATAAAAGACACATAATGGTAGACCATCATTCAGGGAAAGCTTTCCTGAAGAGAAAGGCCTTTGCCTGTTTCTGGAAGGACAACAGAGATGGGTCAGTCCTGAGCTCTAGTGGGAGGGAGTTCCAGAGTCTGGGCACAGCAGCCAAGAAGGCCCTTTCATGGGTTCCCACAAGACACACCTGTGAGGGTGGCAGGATGGAGATCTTAAACATATGCATCAATTATGATGCATCCATCAGGGGGCAGAATAAAAGTAACGGGAGCCAATAATTCTCTCTCTCTCTCTCTCGTTGTGCGCAGGTTGTAGAATTCTATTTGGAAACCCGCACACACTAAAATAGACAGAGAGAGAGAGACAGCAGCTCACGGCGAGAGAACCCCAAAACCCGAGGCTCACCTTCAGCCACTGGGTGACCCGTTCTCAGGGGCCCAAGCCAGGCTGCTCCACATCTGAGCCAAAGGAGTAGGAAAGAGGGCAACTTTAAATGCACGGCTCTACCTCGAATTGCGTGGATTCGAGCAACGTGGTTTTTGTTATATGCTGATTTCCCCACTCCCCATGAACAAACGAATGAACATTCCATAAATATGGCATGACCGGAGAAAGGTGGCCAACAAGGGCCCTGTTGTTGGCAGGGCTGTGGCCCTCCATCTGATGGTGATGGCCCAAGTGGCTCCCTCTTCCTGGCATGGCACCTGGTGGCCAGGGAGGGGGTGCCGGGGCAAGCCAGAAGGCTGACACAGGCGAGGGGACGTCTGTCTCTATGTCTGTTTCAATAAACTGTACTTTGTGGTTACATATGGGGGTGCATGAGAGTTAGATATGGATTTTGAACTACATGGGAGCTCATCAGACCCTAACCCCAGCATTGTTGAAGTGGATTTCTATAGGAAGCACTCCCCGCAGCAAGAAAGGGAGCATGTCAGGGAAGGATAATTCAGGCCGTTTTTCTCTCACACAAAGATTACTTTCCAATATTCAGAGATGTCCACCAGGAAACCAAGCCTAAGACCAGCCAGATCATAGTATTGGCCGTTACTATTTATAGACGTGAAAGTGGGACAGTAAAGAAAGCTAACAGAGAGAGGGGTGGGATGGATTCATTCCAAGTGTGGGGTTGTAGGAGAGCTTTGTGCATCCCATGGGTTGCCAGAATGACAAACAGGTGAGTGTTTGATCAAATCAAGCTGGCTGGGAAACTGAAGAGAGTTAGGAGAGCTGGAGGTGGGGAGTTCAGTTCCACATTGGTATCTTCTACAAGCAGAGCCAGCCTTGGGGGCCTTGGGAAAGCTGCACAGTCCCAGGGCGCCCCCGGTGGAGGGAACTGGGAAACCACTTCTTAGTATTCTCTCTAGCTGAAAAATGCCTTCGAAGCACAGAATTACATCAAACCAAGCCTGAAGCCTTTCTACAAGTGTCTGTCTCTCTCTGTGTGTGAGTGAGTGACTGAGCGTGTGTGACTCAACTGAGACTATCGTATTTTTGACAAGCCCCGAGAAGATAAGGCTCACTAGAAAATGGGATAACGCCGGGAAAACCTGAACACAGCTGGGAGAGCAGTCGTCCGAAGGTGAGATGGCTTTCCTTAAGAAAGGAAACCACTGCTTTGTAGCTGCAAGGGCTGAGCAGGGCGGGAAATGGCTGGGCGTTTTGGAGGACACCTAGTCACAAGTCCAATGTCACTTGAAGGCACCTAAGGGGGGAAACAAACAAACAAACAGACAAACAAAAGACTTGGAGACAACTTTGTTCAGATCTGGTGCAATCCAGGCGGTATGACAATTGGGAAGGGCTTTGCCAATTGATTGCCCCGGATCTAAAAGCCAGCCAAAAATCCCCTAAAACTTTATTTTATTTTATTGAAATGGCCTCTATTTGTGGGCCCTCCGCTGCCAGTGAGTTCAGGGGTGGGAGTGGGGGAACACTGTCTACGTTTCTCGGGCTGCTAATTAGCAGCAGAAATTGACAGGCGGAGAGAAAGGCCCTTCTTCCTTAAGAGAGACCGTCCATCTTTGTGAGAGTGTCTTATATTAAACGTTAGGCACCGAAGGAGTGGGTGCCAGCGAGCTTTTTCGGGAGTATTTCTTAGTCGCTCAGCAAATTTATAGAAAGGCGGACACATCCTTCTCGTGGTTCCTCTTCATTCCCAGCTGTTGGCACAAGGCTGGGTTATTCCCACTGGTCTCTGAGACGCAATTCTTGGACCAAAGAAGGGCAGATGATTCTATTTACAGAGGCCCACCTCGGTTCTCCGGGGGAAAATCACGGAGACTTCAAAAGCCAAGAAAGAGAAAGCCCGGGCCACCTTCCCTCCGTACGGGTCGCCTCGCCTCTTTCAAAGACGCTGCTCATGAAGAAAATCATGCCCAAGATGTGTTAAATGTCCGTAAGGTATTCTGAGGCGAGCTCGGGAGATTTTTGATGCCAGAGGTGGGAGACAAGATGGCGCCATCCCCTCACGCAACAGCCGACAGCCATTCTGTCGAGGAAAACCAACCCAACCAGTGGCTGCCTCCAGAAACGGGAAGCATTCAGTTTTATTTCAGTGTACAACTGCCAATCTCGGGCAGTCATGTCGGCTCAGAGATATTCTGTGAGCCCTCGACAAAAATAGACAAATACGTTCTATCTATGACTTCAACAAGGGTGCCAAGACCAAGTCTTCCACAGTGTCTAGGGTGGGCGGAGAAGGCTGTAGGGCAAAAATATAAAATGGTCTCACAAGAACATAAGAAGAGCCATGCTGGATCAAGCCAAAGGCCCATCTAGTCCAGCTTCCTATATCTCACCGTGGCCCCACCAGATGCCCCTGGGAGCGCATGAGACTAGATATCTGTCTCCTGATACCACTCCCCTGCATCTGGCCCTTGAAGTGCCCCGGTTTTAAGCCTGGAGATTACACATCTCCATCATGGTTTGTAACCTGTGATGAACTTTTCCTCCAGGAATCTGTCCAATCCCCTTTTGAAGGCATCCAGGCGAGATGCCATCACCACCTCCTGTGGCAGGGAGTTCCAAAGACTAACAACACACTGGGTTAAAATAATATTTTCTTTTGTCTGTTCTCATTCTCCCAACCCTCAGTTTGAGTGGATGTCCCCTAGTTCTGGTATTTGGTGAGAGGGAGAAGAGCGTCCCTCTATCCACTTGACTCATGCCCTGCATTATTTTGTACATCTCAATCATCTCCCTCCTTAGGTGCCTTTTTTCCAGACTAAATAGCAGTACCTATTTATCTACTTGCATTTGCATTTACTAGTTTGGCAGGAGCTGGAGTGAACAGCGGGAGCTCGCTCCGCTGCGTGGCACCCGGGATTCAAACCACCAACTGCACTCTAGCCTGCTAAGTCACCACACTCCTTCTAAAATTAAAGGTAGATCTATATAGAAATGGGATCATCACAACAACAACATCGTTGTTGAATCAGATGCGTTCACTGGGGCTTAGTCCCAAGTAAGGTGGGTGTAAAAACTGTGCCTTTGTAGGTTAACTGCGGAAGAAGCATGGGAGTGGCCAGCGGCCAGCGTGCCATCTCGGTCATTCTTTCTGAATCAATCAATGTCCATATGATAAAATAATTACTGGGCTGGGGCACCTGCCTTATGAGGAAAGGCTAAAACATTTGGGGCCCTTTAGTCTGGAAAAAAGGCGGCTGAGGGGGAATATGATTGAGACGTACAAAATAATACAGGGCATGAGTCAAGTGGATAGAGGGACGCTCTTCTCCCTCTCACCAAATACCAGAACTAGGGGACATCCACTCAAGTTGAGGGCTGGGAGAGTAAGAACAGACAAAAGAAAATGTTTTTCACCCAGCATGTTGTTAGTCTGTGGAACTCCCTGGCACAGGAGGTGGTGATCGCATCTGGCCTGGATGCCTTCAAAAGGGGATTGGACAGATTCATGGAGGGAAAGTCCATCCCAGGTTACAAACCATGATGGAGATGTGTGATCTCCAGGCTTAAAACCGGGGCACTTCAAGGGCCAGATGCAGGGGAGTGGTATCAGGAGACAGAGATCTAGTCTCCTGCACTCCCAGATGCATTTGGTGGGCCCCCTGTGAGATAGGGGAAGCTGGACTAGATGGGCCTTTGGCTTGATCCAGCATGGCTCTTCTTACGTTCTTATGATCGCTGGGCACCACCTGCTCCAGAGGGCCTGAAAGGCATGGTCATCTTGCCCTATGCTGCCCACTCAAGCAGCTCTCTCTCTCTCACTCTCTCTCTCTCTCCTCTTCCCAAGCTCGCCTCTTGGCCCATTCTCACGTGCACGAGCACCTCGCCGCCGCCGCCGCCGCCGCCGCCGCCTTCAGACTTCTCTCGCCCTCCCGCCCACGAAAAGTTTCCCACGGGTGGGCGCAACGCGAGTGCAACGAACCAGCCGTCCCAAAAAGGGGCGGGGCCGCGGGGAGGGGGAGGAGCCAATCGCGAGGCGAGGACCGACCCTTGGCGGATCGCCCGGGAGGTTTAAAAGGCGCTCGGAGGAGGGCGCGCTTTGCGCAACACGTGGGGAAAAAAGGAAAGGCCGTGAGTATTTTGATGCGCCATTGAAACGGGTTGTGTTTGGCATTATTTTTAAAAGAGTGAGACTGGAAGAAACATTTGTTATCTTACCCGGTTGTGAAAGCAGAAATATTTTGTTGATTTAATTTGCTCATAGGGCAATTAAGTGTCAGTTTCTGCTTAGACTCTAGGAAACATTGTAACCTTACCTGGGGGTGAAAGCAAAAATATTATTTTGTTGATTTGTTTGTTGGGCAATTAAGTGTCAGTTTCTGCTTAGAATTCAAGACAAGCTTTTTTTTTTAAAGGTTTTATGGCATGCCATTGTCCGTTTCTTTCCCCAATGGAAGCCAGTTGTGCATAATTCAACTGGGCTTGTTTCCAGGAAAACGAGTACAGAATTGTGGCCTAAACTGTTGCTTAAGGGCTTGACATGGCATAAAATGGCCCCTTTGCTACAGCTGACCCTAATATTTTTATTTTTGTCCTTTTCCCTCCCTTAGGTAGTTTTATTGGCAGGTGCTTAACTTGAAACCCAGCCCCACCTGTTCCCTGAATTTCTTGCTTGTTTAAGGAATGGGTTTAAATGTGAAACATGCGGAAAGTTATATTGAGCAAACAAGTTACAATGGTTATAGTTCCAAGTCCCTCTCTTAAAGTAGTTAGTTACTTGTACAGGTTCAGTGGGTTTTTTCCCCAAGTACCCCCAAACTTACCATATCTAAAAGGATCTGGTGGAGTTACTTTTTCTGCAAGTGTTTTAATTACTTCTAAAACCTGGTTTATTTATTTTCATCCAGTAGAATGAGTAAACATTTATAATACTGTGAGCATTTCAGCTGCACCATGTCATGAGCCAGAGTGGGCCACTGTGGCTGTAAAATTCTTTTTAAGAGGACAGTAACACTTGCGGAGGAGCAAAACTGGCCCTTGTTAGGTAGCAAAACATGACAGAAGGAGATATCCAGGAACATATAAATCTGTGGGCCCTTAATAGGTGACCAGCTGTGCAGAGCTTTCATACAGGCCACATCCTGCACCAATCCCAGGAGAAAAAGAAATCGTTGCAAGCTTTTGGACTTCAGGCTTCTATAAATGGAGGCCTGGCGACCCCGTTTTCCCTGAGTTTTAAAATGTGTATCCTCACATCACCCCTATCCTTAGTACTTCTCCTCCGGCAGCAAAGCTAATAGAGGATGATGTGAACTCTGCCAGAGCATCAGTAGCTGTGTGCTTTCAGGACAAATGAGTGTCTAGAATGAAATAAGAACATAAGAAGAGCCATGCTGGATCAGGCCAAAGGCCCATCTAGTCCAGCATCCTGTATCTCACAGTGGCCCCACCAAATGCATCTGGAAGCACACAAGACTAGATATCTATCTCCTGATACCACTCCACTCCCCTGTATCTGACCCTTGAAGTACCCCAGTTTTTAAGCCTGGAGATGACACATCATCATGGTTTGTCACCTGTGATGGACTTCTCCTCCAGGAATCTGTCCAATCCCCTTTTGAAGGCATCCAGGCCAGAGGCCATCACCACCACCTGTGGCAGGGAGTTCCACAGACTAACAACACACTGGTTAGTGCAAGAACCCAAGTGCACCAGTTGGAAATGTTGCTCTGTAGGATTCCTGGAGTCCCACGGGGGATCATGGATGTTGGAGTGGGATGGGGAGTTTGGGGCTTAGAAAAATAACTCTTCTCGGCTCTGAGTGTTGCTGGTTTGGATGGGTAGGTGTGAAACATTTAATTACATAATATGATGGAGCTATCCCCAGTCAATGCTTTTACAATTGTCTAACAACAAGAAGAAGTCTGGACTTCCTTTGGTTTTTTTTTTTTTTTTTTTGTTGACTTGATGTGCCATCAAGTCAACTCTGATTTATGGTAACCCTTTTCCAGGGCTTTTAAAGTTTTTAAAGACTAATTTACCTTCTGGAGGGAGAGAAGTCAGTAAAACAGGATCCGCTAACTGAGGCTGGTGGTTTTCTTTGGAGTAAAAAGGAGGCCTAATCCAGTAGCCAGTTGGGCGTTCAGCATGAGCTCACTTGGGTTGGGTTGCACGCTGGTCAAGGTATCTCTTTATGGTTGCTTAGGTAGGAGACGGCTCCCCCTGCCAGCAAATCTGCGTGCTGCTCCCTAGACACTTGCCCAGAATGCCCGTCAGCACGGATCAAGATGAGCGGATGAGGAAATTCAAAAACAAAGGCAAAGACTTTGCAGTACGTATGGGGATCCTGATGAGTTTTGCAATTCCTGGTTAAACTATTTTAGCTGCGCAGCCGAAATGGAGGGACTGACACAAAGGACAGAACAGCTTCACGTTCCTCAGATGAGTCCACCCCCTTTTTTTTCTCATTAACTGGCACTTGCAGTCTCAGAAAACGGTAGCCGTAGAAAGAATAAAAGGGTTCAATACTTTCCGTTGAACAGATCAAACAGCAAACGGACCAGCATGACTGCTTTCAGCAACAGACTTCAACAGGCTTAAGAGAAGGAAAGAAAAGCCCCGAGGCATAGAGGGAGAGTGGTGTTTGAAGTCCGAGGCAGGGAAGGGAGGGTTGGTTAGTGCTGGAGAGATTGACACTCACTGCAGCCCACAAAGGTCCCTCCCAGCCAAACCTACTAAAAGCAACATGCAAGGTTGCAATGACTCCCAACTGTAGGCTATTGGGGGTGGTGGGGGTGGGGGTGGAATCGCTAGGTAAGCAGATCAGGTTGAAGTCACCAAACTGCACATGGCAGGAATATCCAATGGGCGAAGCAGGCATCAGAAATGAAACTCAGATCCACTTGGCAAACTCCCCCAGCTGATAGAGTGAGTGCCGTAGAAAGAAAGTGCAGAGAATCCCAGTCTGGCTTTCGTCACCTTTGACCCAGGAGATGTGTTTGACGAAGAGAAAGATTCTCCTTTTATTTTTCTCCTCTAAGAAGCAGATCTTGGCTGATTTATTTGGAGGGGGCGGCGTGGCAGGGGTACCTACAATTCCCAGTGTCCCCGAGTCAGTGCAAATGGAAGGATTTGGGGGATTGTAGTCCAAAGTGTTATTTTCTCCAAGTTATGGTCCAGCGAGATATCTCTGCTGTTTTTGTTGGGGGGGGGGCAGTGTAGCTGGGAAGGAATTATAGTCTGAAAAAAAGAATAACTTTTCCAAAGTCTTAAGTAGGAGATGGTATGTTTCTGATCAGGTAAACATCTTTTGCATTGAATCTCTAATTTCACTGCGCCAGGGGTAAAATTCAGTCTCACCAAATGGCACAATTACTGTAACTCTGCAAGGGGAGACATTTTGCATCTTCAAGGTTGCACAGAACCTGGTTTCCCCAGGTCGCCCTTCTCTTGGCGGCGGGGGGGGGTAGGTATTGGCGTTATGCTGGTGTATGGTTGGCCTTAACCCTGTTTCTCTGGGCAGGTGATGAGGATGCAAAGGAGGGAAGTTGGTGTTGAACTTCGCAAGGCAAGGAAGGACGAGCAGATCCTGAAGCGGAGGAACATCTGCTTCACAGCAGAAAATACTCTTTCTCCAGAAAAAGAGGAAAAGTCAGCAGTACGTATGTGGTGACGGATATCATATAGGATGTGTAGTCTTTTTGTGATGTTCCCTGTAACCACTCCATCCCATAAGGGGGGGGATCCACCCCATGCTGGATTCGTAGAGATCAACTAATGAGGGGCAGGTCTTTTGTAAAGCCAATGGCTCTTAATTGTCCATTCTAGACCAAACCACCCACAGGTAGTTTGCAATACGGCAGGGACAGCTAGCACTCATATACTGTTCCTGGGGGGAAATGTAGTTCTTTGCTATGTCGTGATAAGGCAACAGGTGAGCTCGAAGGGAACAGGCAACCCTGAGGGGATAGTGCCAAGAGGTTGGATGATGGCCAGAAAACTCGGAACTCCAGCCCTACAAGTCTTGACCCTGCTGTACCAACCGTTCTGGGCTGTGGGTTTGCCTTGGTGTTCATAGAATTGCCTGATCCAACCTCAGGTAGAGAGGGGGAAGAGAGGTAGTGACAAAGGCAGCACAGTGACTTGTCATCTTAACCCCATCAATGGTAACTGCAGATGCAATTAAATTCTGCTGCTGCTTTGCTGTGGAACAGGGATTCTCGAGCACAACTCAGTGTGTGCAATGGCCTAGTTACAAAAAAAAAACAACCCAACCAATTAATGCTTCTGCATTTCACTTGTGATGAGCAATTAGTCCAAGGCCAACAAGAGTGGGTGTTTTACAAATCTCAGTTGTAATTAATATTAAATGTCGGGGAGTAAGGAGCACCTATTAGCACATCTTAAAAATTGCCTGGAGACTAATCTACCACTGGGTCCCGGGTCGCTGTTGTAAAAACGCTGAGCTTGCGTTTTCCTGAAGTCGGAAGGCATGAGTGTTCAGATGAATTGGTGTCTAATTAGAAAGGACAGCAGCCCGTTGGTGAAGAGCGGAAAGGAGCAACCCTTCTGGAAACAGAAAAGGGAAAGTTAGATGACTCTCGTTTTCGAGGAAGCCCGAACAGCCTTGAAACTGAGACAGAGGAACCACTAGTCTGGGCTTCTATGCAAGAGTACTTGCTGAAAAAACTATATTAATTAAATGATACTATTATTTATTTATTTATTTATACTGTATAGCTTGTATGTCGCCCACTACCCAAAGGTCTCAGGGCGGCTCACAATCAAAATAGACAATTAAAACATCAAAATTACAATAAAATTAGAACAATAAAACATGTAAATACAATAAATACAATACATTAAAAACACAACACTAAAATTGCCATCAGGACCCACAATCATCAGTTAAAAAACTTCTGGAACAGGAAGGTTTTGACCTGGCGCCGAAATGTTATCAACGTCGGCACCAGGCAGGTCTCGCTTGGGAGGGCATTCCATAGTTTGGGGGCAGTTGCTGAAAAGGCCCTATACCTGCAAGCCATACTAGACACATAGGACAGAGAAAGTGAGTGTGAAGCGTGAAGGAAGCCCAAAGAGTAGCAGTCTGCATGTAGATCTAAAAAAGACAAAAGAGGAAAACGTGCTCTCTGTCTGCCTGGTATGCGAGTTGATGTTCCCTACAGCAGCCAGATAAATCGACATCCCCTTGGCCTCTTGTAGGGAACGCACTGTGAGGTTTTCGTGGGTCCAACGGCTCAAACCTTACCAAAACGTGGTCCTTAGCAGCTGTGGCCAGCAGATTTCTCACTGGGAGCCTGCTTTGGCCTGCAATGGGGGGCATTCTACGCTTTCCCGACGTGCTGGCAGTGCTGTAATCCTTCCTTTCCCTGATGCAGGCTGCCCAGCTTTCTCTGGAGGACATGGTCAAGCTGATACACTCAGAGGACCCCGATCAGCACATGACGGCCGCCCACGCAGTCCGGTAAATGAGAGCCACATCTGCTTGGCATTTTTTACTTTTACATTTAAGAGGCTTATTTTTCCCGGAGGACCCCCTGCATCACAAGCTCTTTCCTCCCGTTCTTCTTTCTGCCTTTTAAGCCAAAGTGTGAGAAATATCTGCAGGTTTGGAGGCCAATTTACTAAACTCCCAGAGTCTCGGAAGGGAGCAGCATCTCTTCCTGATAAAACTAGAACGGCTAACTGGGGTGAAACGTTCTTTTTTCAGTGCATCATACCTTTGTGCCTTGTTTTGCTTACAAATCATAATTTTTCTTGAAGTTCTAGGAGCTTGAGTCTCCAATTTTCTCTTAGTTCTTGGGACTATTACACAAATTATAAAGCATGCTACTTATATACCACCCTTTTACACTTTAAGCCCTTTTGGGGCAGTTCACAATTTAATTATGGAAGCTACACCTTAGCCCCTGCAAGCCCAGTACTCAATTTACCAACCTCAGATGGATGGAAGGCTGAATTAACCTCAAGCCAGTTATTTGGGATTGAACCCCGGTTGTAAACAGATGTTTTTGGCTGCAGTATAGCATTTTAACCACTACAACCATGAGGCTCCTAAAGATCTCCCTTTTAATTGAGCGGGGAGGGGGGTCTCTCTCTTTTTCCTCATACCTGGTCGGTACAAGCCCAGCTCAGAATTGGTGGAGGCTGCACCATAATCTCTGTTGCCCCATTTAGACATCCATTGGGTCAAAAGGCAGGGTCGAAATGTTTTCAGTAAACACTCCGCTGTTCTGCTTCCAAAAACAGATTTTCAAAAGGTCTGTTTGAAATATCTCCAATATAGTGGAGGGTGGAAATCTGTCTCACCCCATGAGCAACATCTGAAGGGACCGATTTTGGGGAGGCTGCCTATATGCCCTCTAAACACAACCAATCTCGCCTGATTTTGGAAGCTAAGTAGGGTCGGCCCTGGCTAGTCCTTGGATGGGATACCACCAGGTGCTGTAGGCGCCTGGAGTAGGAAATGGCAAACCACTCCAGTATTTCTGCCAAGAAAACTCCAAGGACATGGGGTCACGAAGAGTCAGTCATGACTGTAATGACACAGCACGCACACGCGCCCACACAGAGTTGATCAAACAGTATTTATTTATTTTAGAGTATTTTTACCCTGCCATTCTCCTTGGAAAAGCATTGGTCCTTGTGGGGGATCTCATAACAGTTGCTGCAGATCCTTGGGGCTTGTTTTAATCCTTATAGATGCAATGAAGCGTGCTTCTTTTCGGAACTGTGGGAATGCCTCTGTTGGTTCAGCAATTGTGTTTGCTGACCTTTCGGGAATCCTGTGAGATGCCTTTGGGCACTCCGATTTCACCGAGGCTGGCTTCTCGTTCTCCGGCAGGAAGCTGCTCTCTAGGCAGAAGAATCCACCCATCAACCAAGTCATCGAGAGCGGGATCGTTTCGAAGCTGGTGGATTTTCTGTACCACCACGATGTCCCCGCCTTGCAGTTTGAAGCCGCCTGGGCGCTCACCAACATCGCTTCGGGCACCTCGGACCAGACCCGAGCGGTGGTGGAAGCCAATGGCATCCAAGGCTTTGTCGTCCTCTTGTCTTCTCCCCATCTGCACATCTGCGAGCAAGCGGTGTGGGCTTTGGGCAATATCGCAGGTAGGCTGAGGGGTGTCCGGTTGAGATGTCGTGCTTGATCCTCCTTCCCTCTCCCTGGGTCGCTAACTGCTCTCCTGGCCTTCTTAACTCCCATCAGCCGCATCTATAAGGTGATCTTCATAATTGTGTGCCAATTAGGGTGACTCAGTGGGCTAGAGCACTGAAACCTGTCGGCAGCAAGGTCGGCAGCTCAGCGGTTCAAATCCCGGGTTCCACGCAGCAGAGCGGGTTCCCCTGTTAACCCCGGCTCCTGCCAACCTAGCAGGTCGAAAGCATGCAAATGCAAGTAGATAAATAGGTACTACAGTAAAAAGCGGGAAGGTAAAACAGTGTTTCCTTGCAGCCACATGGCCACGGACTTGCACAACGCTGGCTCTTTGGCTTGAATACAGAGTTGAGCACCGCCTCTAGAGTTGAACACGACTAGCAAGCGTGTGCAGGGGGAACCTTTACCTTTAATTAAATTCTGAGTCAGGGCAACCCTTTCTGGACCTCTCTAAGTAGAAAGTACTCAGAAGTGGTTCCCCATTCCCTTCTTCTGGGGGCTAACCTGGGACAATCCAGCTTGCCCAAAGCCACCCAGGCTGGCTTTTTGTCCCAGGAGGCCTGGGGGTGGGGGTTCGGGAATTGAACCTTGATTCTCTGGCTCCCCAGCCAGATGCCTAAACCGCATGGATATCCATGCATAAAAGAGGAACCTTAGGAGTCCTAGTGCCACAGATACGGGCAGGGCCGAAGACCTGGGTAAAAAGAAAAAGAAACACGAGTCATCTTTCCAGGCAGATAATGTCCTTCAAAACCTTTGGGTGATAGCAGTTGGATTTTGCATTGCTGTCTTTGAAGGAGATGGATTTCTGTGTTGATTGCCTAAGCAGACCGGCTCACGGAGACTGATTTTTCTGTGCAGGTGATGGCCCCCTGTATAGAGATGCCTTGATCAGCTTCAATGTGATCCCGCCACTTTTGAGCCTGGTGGGCCCCACGACTCCTGTACGTATGCTCCCAGAGCTAGTGACAATTCTGGTGAGATTAGCTGGTGGGCTCGTCCCTTACCATAGAAAGCTAGCTGCTCAGTTTTAACTACATTGGGGGATGGATGGGAAGGAGGGCCCTTGGGTTGGAACCCAGGTATGCAAGAGGCCATCCAATGGCTGTCAACGTGGGAACGAGCGACCTCCGAAAGGTCCTGTCATTAACTGCCTGACAGATGTCTTGAAAGGCAAGGGTTGTGTGGCTTCCCTTAAATCCATTCCAACATCTGAAAAAGCGGAGTTGATCCCTGAAACCTTTAAGGAGCTGCATGCTTTTGTGTTGTGTTATGTTTTGTTTTCTTTCTTTGGATTTCGGCTGGAATCCATTTCATGTCCTGCCTTCTGCTTCTCTTAATGCCTCTTTGTTTATTTCACATTATAGTATGCCCCCCACTCCCTAGGATCAATAGCTCTCCATTGACGTACTGTTGCGTGAAAATATTGAATTAAAAAAAAAACCCAGAAATAGTATTTGTGTGTTTCCATGGTGTATTTACCAGATCTAGCCACTAGAGGGACTCAAAGACCATACAATCAGTAGCATCCATTGCTTCCACTTATTCTGAAACTGGTCCACAGTTGTGTCCCATCCTTAAAGAGATTATTCTGGTTCCAGGTTGGATTCCTGCGGAACATTACGTGGACGCTCTCCAACCTCTGCAGAAACAAAAACCCCTGCCCTCCTCTTGGAGCCGTGAAGCAGATCCTCCCGACACTCACCCACCTGCTGGAGCATGAGGATGAAGAAATTCTCACCGATGCCTGCTGGGCCCTCTCTTACCTGACCGATGGGTCCAACGACCGGATCCAAGTGGTGGTCGAAGCCGGGGTCCTGTCACGCCTGGTGCTGTTTCTCACCTATGCGGAGCTGCCGCTGTTGGTAAGTCAGGGACAACCCAGACATCAGAGAGAACCCCTCATTGGGAGGGGAAGTTCTTGATGTGCTGACAGCATCTGAATGTCACTGTAACTTATGCTTTGGCAATCAGCTTGCTTTGCTTAGTGGTCACGAGGGTTATAAATGTGGGCTTCATTTGCTAATCTGATTGCTCAGCCAAGCACTGGCATAACTAGGAAGTGGCGGAAGACTGCATTTGCCCTGGGGCGCACAGCAATCTGGGGGTGTCTGGAGGGGGAGCAGGAGGAGGAAGCCATGCGCCATCCCATCAGCAGTCCTCTTTTTGCCCCAATAAGGCTTGGAGATCCTTAGTTGGGGGAAAGGAGAAGAGGGAAGCAGGCAATGGGGTTTTTTTCCAAGCAGCACCTCTGTCGATTGCTCCCCCTTCTCTTTCCCCCCACCCCTGCTAAGTCTTGGCGATTGTTAGCCTGGGGAAAGGAAGAGAGGGAAGCATGTGATGGAGGTGCTGCTTAGAAAAAAAATCACTTGCTTCCCTCTCCTCCTTTCCCCAGGCTTAGGAGAAGGGGGAAGCATGCAACAGAGGTGATGCTTGGAAAAAAAGTCTGCTTGGCACTATCAGTTCACTTGGGAGTTGCATTTGTTCACTGCCTTTTCTTCAGTGAATGACTTGAAGCTCATCCAATGGGCCTTGACCTCCCCACATTATTCTTACAACAACCATATGAGGTAGGTTAGGATGAGAGGTTGGGCCTGCTTCTGCTGCCAGGTTCTGAATGTTTGTTTAAATGCCTCTAGTGGTGCAGCAGAAATGCAGAGTCTCACAGAGCAGAATAGCTTCAAGTCCACCAGATTTGTTCACCCCTTTTTCTCTTCAACTGCCCTTGACTCTCAAGCACTCTCTGTGAGACATTAATCATAAGAATAAAAGTAGAAAGCACAGTCGAGCAGATCAAAAAACAAATTGACAAATAAGACTGCTTTCAGTTAACAGAGTGGGGGGAAAAACATGGGGGAGGGGGGCTCTCAGCAAAAGGAGGAGACTCTTTGAATTCAGAGGGAGGGAGAGAATGATTGGTTGATGCTGGGTAGATTGACAGAAAAGTCCCTCCCAGTCAAATCCACTAAAGGCAGCATGCGAGGCTGCATAAGCATCAGTAGCTTCAGTGTCAACAATGTTTGAACTGCATTGAATTGGCACCCGGATCTTCTGGAGCCTGACCCATCAGGCTAACTGCTATGCCACGCTGCCTTTCCCAGGAGCTCCTAGCCAGCATGCCCAAAGGGTTTGCCTTCTCTTTTCCTTCCAACTTTTTTTCTTTAAAGACCCCAGCTCTCCGCACCATGGGCAACATTGTCACTGGGACAGACCAGCAGACCCAGATGGCCATCGACGCCGGGGTGCTGTCGGTCCTACCCCGTCTCTTGCGCCACCCGAAGTCGACAGTGCAGAAGGAGGCAGCCTGGACCCTGAGCAACATCGCGGCAGGGCCCTGCAGCCAGATCCAGCAGCTGATCACCTGCGGCTTGCTCCCACCCCTGGTGGAGTTGCTGGATAAGGTAGGAGGTTCTGTTCCCCGCAGTTGGTTATTATTCGGATCACATATACACTCAAAATAGAAAGGCTCTGGATATTTAACAGCCTTGGGCATCACCCCAGCAAGCTGCAGAACAGCAATGGATTTCCAGGTAGACTTTCCCCCAGCTTTACTGCAGGGGGGGTGGACAACCCAACATCTTAAATTGGTAGGAGGGGAAGTTTCTAGTCCTTATGACTGCCCAGAAGTTCCTGAAAGTTTGCAGGTATGAATGAATGAATGAATAAATGTTTATTTACGGTTGTTCACCAAATCGCACGTAATACAAATTATAATACAATATAGATCTAGTACGATGAAACAGTATAAAATATATTGCTGAAAAAAAGCAAAATTTGAAAAATAAGACCACCTGGGGTAAAACACTATATATAAATAGGGGAGCTCAAATCTCTATCAGTTCTACGTCTGCGTTTGAGCATAGCAGCGTAGCAAAACCTGGCAACACAGTTTGTGATCTGAGGGGACCTATCTGAAAGGAGTAACTTAGCGTAGTGAGTTGGTAGGTCTCCCAGGTCGTTTGCAAATTACAGGATGGATAAGCTGCTTCCATAGTTCTTGATAAAAGGAGCAGCATAATATAACATGGGTCACAGACTCAATTTGGCTATTGTTGCCGGGACATAACTGCTCTGAGGAAGGGATATTTTGAAATTTCCCACGTTTGGAGGTATGGAGGGAAAGGGGAAAGTTGATTCAAACCTTCTTTGGAGGTTTTTAAGCAGAGGCTGGATGGCCACCTGTCGGGAGTCCTGTGATGGGGGTTCTTGCATGGTAGGGGGTTGGACTGGATGGCCCTTGAGGTCTCTTCCAACTCTATGATTCTAAGCACAAAACAAGAAGCAAGAAAGGCCTACAGCCTGAGAGAAGGAGGGCCAGGCACAGTGTCTTGGCTAGGAGCCACTGGTCTCCCCTAGCTTCCACAAATTTATCCAGTGCCCTGTCGGGAGTCCTGTGGGAGCAGTAGTCCTGCTGTTGCTACAAGCCCTGATGGGCGAATTCCACCCTTCCACAGCATGCGGCTGGAGCTTTGTGCCTTCTGCAGTCCATGAAACCTTTGCAGCCTGAAGGCTGGAGCCGGAATGAAGTCATAACCAATAGATTTATGTTTTGAATCGGCCGATGTTGGTGCCTCCTGCTTTTCAGGGGCTGAGGCCATGGTTTTTCAAAGGCCAAGCGTGCTGACCTATGGTCTGTGTGTGTGGGGGGGGGGGTATGGGAGTAGTACAGCCAGAGAAAGAACCATGCTGTCCAAAGTTGTTAAGACTGCAGAGAGAATCATTGGGTGCACTCTCCCTACTTTAGACCAAATCTGTGATTCCAGGTGTTACTAGAAAGCTGTAGAGATTGTGCAGGATCTCACACACCCTGGAAATGTTCTCTTTCAGCTTTTGTCCTCTAGGAGGAGATACAGGGTCATTAAGACCAGGACTAGCCACTTGAGGAATACGTTCTATCCAAGAGCGGTTTTGGCCTTGAATGCAGCGAAAGGCAGTTTCTGACGGAGCTTCTGTAATTAGTTTTTAGAGTTTTAGAGGATTTTTTTAGAGTTTTTAGAGTTTTTTAGGGGGTTAAGGGGGTTAAATGTGTGTATGTGGTGTGGGGGATAGATATTTTTGTATGGTTGTATTGTTAGCTCCTGTAGATTCTTTCAATCTCGTTGTTCTGCACAGGACAATGACAATAAAGATTTATCTCTCTATCTATCTAGAGGGGAGAATGCTGCAGGCAGGGCGATGCCGCGCTAGAACAGCGTCCGGAGCTGAGGTCAACTGCGCTTTCCTTGTTTCCCATCTTTGTGCAGGGCGAATTCAAGGCTCAGAAGGAGGCTGTCTGGGCAGTTGCCAACTTCACCACTGGCGGCACGGTGGAGCAAGTGGTGGAACTGATCCAGGCTGGGGTCCTGAAGCCTTTGTTGAACCTCTTGAGTGCCCGGGATGGGAAAACCATCCTAGTCATCTTGGACAGCATCTGTAATTTCTTTCTGGTAAGTGGGGGTATGATACCCCACCCCCTCCCCACCCAAATTTGCCTTGAGGTCCGGTTTCCAGGGCACCTCTTCTTCCGACCTTTTAGACAACGTGGGCGGTAGGGGTGGTCTCGTGGCGTGGCACCATCCTTTAGCAATGGATCTGTGAACTCGAGGAAAAGATGTTCAGCTTCGTTCTGAGAGTTTGGGCAGGCGTTAGCAGTGGGCAGAAATTGAGATGGGGGGAGCAGTTCCGATGCCAGTGAGGGGGTAAATCTGTCCCAAATATGGAGCCATGCAAAGCACTGAGTTGCTTTTGGGAGGCAGGGTTTAAGACCTTTTGGGAGGTAGAGGTTTAAGGCCTTGGCCTCCTTATTAAATTCATAGTAAAACATGGAATGGATTCTCCACCCCGCTGGCATGGGAGCCTCTGCTGGATTCAGGTTTGGTCTTTTTGTTTTGAAGCCACCCGTACCTCTGATATGTGGCCTAGATGCAAACTTGGGGAATGTGGGTCATTGTTACTGAAAACAGGCTTTTGATGTTGTGGAAATGAGTAATGCAGTTCAGAGGGAACCCAGCAACCCCT
The DNA here is from genome assembly GCA_023846285.1 of Phrynocephalus versicolor. Lineage (NCBI taxonomy): Eukaryota > Metazoa > Chordata > Lepidosauria > Squamata > Agamidae > Phrynocephalus > Phrynocephalus versicolor. The sequence goes on from JAHTLZ010000054.1 coordinate 10,307,160, forward strand.
ACAAAACCCAAGGTGTGGTGGAAATAGTTACTGCTCCCTCCCCCCAAAAAGATCATTTTTTGGGGAGGAAGAAAAGGTGAATCGGTAGGAAAAGACGTGAGAAATGCAGATGGGAGATTATGATGGTGTCTCTTCTCCTTATGTCCACAAAAGATCTTGGGCATAATAATGCTTGCAAATTTCTCCACCTTGATGAAATAAAATATCTCAGCAAGTGGAGACACCCCGTCAAAATATTAACTGTTGTCAGATTTTTTTTTACATTTTATTTTGCCACAAGTGGAGAAAAACTATGCAGCAGTAGTAAGAGAGAGATCCATGTCAAGAGGGAATGATATCTTGGTGATTTTCTTCTTTAAAAACTGTATTTTGCACAAAACACCAGGTCCTATGCGTAAAATGCAAACTCCCCTTTTCTGTGTGCAAAACAAAGCAAAACAAAAAAGCCCAGTCCTGAAGTGTGTCGGGGGAGGGAAGGCCAGCAAACCCCTTCTAGTCTCAGCAGGCAGGAATATATGTATTTCATTAAATACGTATATAAAAATAAATTAAAAATAAAAATGGTCTTGTGTGTTGTCAAGTCAGTTCTGACTTAAGGTGACCCTTTTCAAGCTTTGGCAGGTAGTGAATACTCAGAAATGGCATCTCTTCTTGGGGGGGGGGGTGCCCTGGGGCTGTACAACTTTCCCAAGGCTCCCCAGGATGGCTCTTCTCCCTGGAGGCCTGGGGGAACTCCTTACCTAATACAGTGATAGCTTGTATAAAGGAATTAATTTCCAAATGAAATTCTGTTAAGCAAATTTTCCTTTATACAAGTTTCCCCTAGGGATGCACCGAAAACGAAGTTATCCCTGATCATGACCATTTTTATGTTGTACAGATTTGCCCCATAGGCGATTCTGTTAAGCAAACTTCCCCTATCGCCAGATTTTTTAATGTTGTACAGATTTAATGTTATACAAACCGTTTGTTATACGAGGGTCCGCTGTACTCAACTTCCTGAGCTGTTCAACCAGCTGCCTTTAGACCAGTGGTGTCCAAACTTTGGCCCTCCAGATGTTTTGGACCACAACTCCCACAGTCCTTTGTCATTGGCAATACAGGCTTGGAATTCTGGGAGTTGTGGTCCAAAACATCTGGAGGGCCAAATTTTGGACACCCCTGCTTTAGACCAAAGGGGTTCTCAAGAAAGAAGGCGCTTTGAGCTACCTGTAAAGGCTAGTCAAGTTGCTAAGGTATAAATGTCTGCAGATTATCGCCCGTTTCGTGAGATGCCTATGACGAAGTTGGCCGTAGACCACAGAACTCCGTGCTCTCATAACTTGGGTAGTCTTTGAGTTGCCGCAGGACAAGGGTGAAGATGGCACCAAAGTGACTCCCCTGTAATGGAGCTCTTTTGAAGAGTTAAGTTTGTTCGTTTCTGTCCTTCCACGACATTGCATGACTTGGCAGTTTGGAAGTCACGTTGCTTTCGTTTAACGAGCGATCTTCAGAAGTTGCAGACGGGCTTGGCTTGACCAACGATGGGGCAGGCACGGCAGCTTTGGAAGGGACTGTGCTCTTCGGAAAGAAAATGTTTTCTCACTTTCTAATTGCAAAGCTCAGCAGTTCATCTCCCGGAATCCAACCATGGGGCCCAAATTGGAAAAGGATGCAGCAGGGTGAAGAGACACATAGAAAATTCAGCTTTTTAGCATGTTTCTTTGTGTTGTGTCTCAGTCAGCTGAAAAACTGGGTGAGACGGAGAAGCTGTGCCTTCTGATAGAGGAGCTTGATGGGTTGGAGAAAATTGAAGCCCTTCAGACTCATGAGAATGTCTTAATCTATCGAGCTGCCTTGGGCCTCATTGAAAAATATTTTTCTACCGAGGTAAGTTAACAACCGATAAACTCTTATGTCCGTTTTTAGGAACATCTCCGTTTGGGAGTAGTGGCACTTGGATGAGCATATATGTTCCTACTGGAAATTTGATTGCAAATATTTATGAATTGCCATGATGATGATGATGATGATGATGATGATGATGATGATGATGATGATGATGATGATGATGATGATGATGATGATGATGATGATGACTGTGAACTGCAAGGAACCCCAGGGATCATCCAGTCGGGGCCCAGCAGGGAATTGAACACCTAACCTTTAGGTCTGCAGCTTAGAGCCCTAAACCACTGAACTATCCAGCAGTTCTTGAAATACTTTATAAATTGCTTAGATGTAAAGCAGTGGTGGCCAAGCTTCGGCCCTCCAGATGTTTTGGACCACAACTCCCACAGTCCTTTGTCATTGGCAATACAGGCTTAGAATTCTGGGTGTTGTGGTCTAAAACATCTGGAGGGCCAAAGTTCAGCCACCGCTGATGTAAAGCTTCCAAGCTGGAGCCTGTAGCAATAAAGTGTGCAATACCTTGACTTCATCAAAGTAGAAGACTGTATCATGTTTGCCTCCATGAAATGGATGAACAGCACACTTGAAATTGACCCAATGCCTCAATGTTTAAGCACGTTCTCAGACATGGTCTCATTCCTTGCTCCAATAGTTGACTTTCAGATGATAGATTTTTATATTTTTAGAGCGTGGCATTATGTGGCTTTTTCTGTTTGGCCTCAGACGCCCCCTTTGAGAAGTCAGGTGGTTTTGTGTAAGATAAATAGTTGACCGTCTTGGATGAGCCTTTCCATGGTTACAGTCTCTGTGTTTTGTTGGTTAAAGGGGAGGGACGCTAGTTCTGTACAAAGACATAAATTACACAAATAAATGGACTTTGAAAGAGCAGGGAAATGGGGCCTCTTGGCTTGAATCTAAGGCTGGAGTCAAGAAGTCTGGTAGGACTTGAAAAGTCCTGGTTGAAGTGTTGCCTTACTCAGGGGTGTCCACACTTTGCCCCTCCTGATGTTTTGGACCACAACTCCCAGAATTCCAAGCTAGACTGCCAATGACAAAGGATTGTGGGAGTTCTGGTCCAAAACCTCTGGAGGTCCAGAGTTTGGACACCACTGCCTTACATTAAGGAAGTCTGCAGAGATGACAACAAGGAACTTAGCAGGTAGCCACCTCCTCCCTCAACGGAGATAAACTGAATTGTTTTCTTCGTTTGCTCTCTTCTGCCCTCAACTCTCTCCCACGTCCATCCCATCCACGCCAGGATGGTGAAAATGCAAATCCAGAAGCAGATCAAGAAAGGAAGACTCTGCCTTTTGGGGCCAAGCACCAGGATTTCTACAACTTCTGAAAGAGAAGAGGCCCCCCCACCAAAAAGTCTGACTAACCTGGTGATGGGTTGCACAGTTTGGCTGTCTGAGCACTGAGAGGGGAAAGGGAGGGCTTAGGGCTCCCATTTGTATGTCTCTTTATGGAAATAAATAATTGTCTTGGATTTGTAGGTTCTGCGTCCCGAATCCTCTTCTTTTGCCACATTAATTCAAGATTGGAAAACAATAGCCCTTCCAGAGTGATTGGGTCCAATATGGATCCTTGGTAAGGGCAATGAAGGTAGATGGTTCAGGGGCCAGGAAGGACACTGAATCCACTCCAGGTTTTAGTTCAGCCTTTAGAAAAGAGCAGCCTATGATGGAGGTAGGGTTCAGCACCTTGGATAGCTCCTGGAAAGCTTGGGTGATAACCTGGAGTGGATTTGCCACCTTGCTGGCTTCGGAGCTGCTGGAATAAGGACTATAGTAATTCAGCAAATTTAGAGGGCCAAAGGGTTTCCAGCCCTGCCTTTGGGAAAGAGCAAGGGGTGGGGGAAAGCTTTGAGTATGGCGAGTCCCCCCCCCACAAGAGCTTGTAGAAGATAAGATGATCGCTGTTGCAATTGTTCTGTGTCGCACACCTGGCCAGAGATAGTCCTCTGCCTGAGGCAGAGCGGCAAAGCACACCTCGCTGTCCTCTCCGAAGTTCTGTGACCCCAAAACTTGGCATGTTGTCTAATTGAACTCAGGCAGGAAATCTTATCAGCACCTCTTTCCAGCATTCAGCCATCGCAAATCGCTGCTCTTGTTATGCTGCCTCCGGGAGGGGGACACACACACACAACCGTCTTGCCAAATCGCAGGACCACTCTCTGTCTGTTGGAAGGCCAGAGATGAGATAGCTGGCATGCATCTCCTCATGCTGCCTCAGCCAGCATCCTCAAGGGTGAGTTGGGGTTGAAGTCCGACAACATCTGGCCACCCACCCAAGTCCTAGTTCCCTCTGCTCCTGTCTAATTAGCTGGCAAACGTTAGGAAGTTTGTGTCTGAAACCATAGAATTGTGATGTTTGACGGGGCTGCAAGCCTGTCAAGTCTAAATCCCTGCTCAAGGCAGGAATACCAATCAAAGAATATCCGTCCGGTGGTTGTTCAAATTTCTCTTGAATGTTTCCAGATTTGGAGACCTAAACCCCTGAGCTATCCATCTGTTTGTGTGTGTTTACATTATTTATTTATTTATTTATTTATTTAAAACATGTCCAAGTGCTTGCTCTTGCATTTTATGTATTTATTTAGTATGGCATAATAGGTTACAGTGGTATTGGATAAAAAAACTTGCAGAGACAATATGAAATATTTATAAATTTTTAAAAGAATAAACTCTACAAGACAGTGGTTATGAGTTTTTCGGCCTGTTTGGCTGTGTTCTGGAAGTTTTTCTTCCTGACGTTTCGCTAGACTCTGTGGCCACCATCTTCAGAGGGCAAGGAGCTCAGGGAACTAGGAGTTCTCTCTGTGCTCTGGGGTATACTGGAACTCTTAGTTCCCTGAACTCCTTGCCTTCTGAAGATGGCAGCCACAGAGTCTGGCGAAACGTCAGGAAGAAAAACTTCCAGAACATGCCTAAAAAGCCCGAAAAACTCACAACCATGATCAGATCCTGGCCGTGAAAGCCTTCGAGAATACAAAATCTACAAGATTTGTAACGTAAATCCTGTGTGAGCAGCTACTTCTGTGACTGAGCCTATGGCCAGAAATCTAAACAATTTAACCATTGAGCAGAACTGCCTACAAGATAATGCGGTTCTTCCCTGGTGTGCATAGAGCTGCAGGTGCTGGGATGTGTGAGCCCTTCATCGCCGCCTCTGAGCCTTGCCTACCCCATGGTACTACCTTTTGCAAATGCTGATTTTTTTTTGGGGGGGAGGGTCATCTTTGGGAATGCCCTGTCAATCCAAACCTGAATTTAACCCCTTGCTTCCCAAGAGAGCCTGGGCTTTTAGCTTTCCACCAAATGTGTCTTACAGGGTTGGTTTTTAGCTTGAGAGCATTTAAAAACAGAGGGAATCTCCTTTTTCCCAAACCTCTTTGGAGGTAGTATGCCATCATGTGCAACTGAGTCAATTTGAACTAAGGACGATCCCTTTCAGGGTTACTAATAGATACTAATAGGGGTGTGGTGGCTCAGTGGACTAAGGCTTCCAAAAATTGTCAGCTGCAAAGCCGGCAGCTTGGTGGTTCAAATCCCAGGTGCCACGCAGCACAGCGAGCTCCTGCTGATAACCCCAGCTCCTGCCAACCTAGCAGTTTGAAACCATGTAAATGCAAGTAGATAAATAGATATTGCCATAAAAAGCGGGAAGGTAAAACAGTGTTTCCTTGCAGCCATGGTGGCCACGGACTTGCACAACACTGGCTCTTCGGCTTGAATATGGAGATGAGCACCACCCCTAGTCGGACACGACTAGCACACATGTGCAGAGGGAACCTTTACCTTTTTTTTTTTTTTACTAATAGAGGATACTCAGATGTGTGTGTGTGGGGGGGGGGGAGAAGCAAATTATTATTATTTTTTCTGGAGGCAGCTCCCATCCTCCTTAGCCATCCTCCTTCATGCTGAGGCATCAAGGAGTCCAGGCGCATCACTTGGGCACACGTTCCTCATCCTTGTTTGAAGGTCATCGGGGAAGGCCCACCAAGGCTGTGTGATTAGGGAGGAGTCGTCAACAGTTGCGTGCAGCAAATGGCATTATAGTTTTTTCCCTCCACCCCCCACGGGCGAGAAAGTGGCCTAGTTCCCTTGCTTCTCTGATTTATCGAACCGGAAGCTGGAATGAAGATGGCATACAATGGGATTAGGTGTTGCTCCAGAGAGCTTTCAGCTCAGATCAGCCCCTGTTGAGCTTAGATGAAACTGACGGGCTGACTCCTCGCACAGCCGTGGAAAGACGAGGCCTCCAAAGCTTAGCTTTTTTAAAATTTAATTTCATTTTAGTCCAAAGATTTGTCTTGACCACTCTTCTCATGAAATCCCGGAGCAGGGTAGGGCAAGAGAAGTCTAAAGCACTGGCCTAAATCCAACTGGAGCGTAATGCCAGCATAAGCATCGTGGTGCAAACGTTGGCGCTGGATTGCTGATAATTAAAGCGTTGCTGCTTGTATATCCCATGAGTTGCAAGCTACAGGACTGGCTTGTGGCTAGAAATACATGCAGTGACTCATTAATCAGGGACATCCACCGCCTCTGTTGGCATTGCGTATTACACTTAATACTGGGTTAAATCTCCAATGGGATTTTGGCCATTTGCCTCCATTTCAAGTATACAAATTATTATTTTTTGAATTTATAAGACATAAAACAATCATAGAATCAGTTGGAAGAGACCTCAAGGGCCATCTAGTCGAACCCCCTGCCATGCAGGAACCCCCATCACAATATTTCTGACAGATGGCCATCCAGCCTCTGCTTAAAAACCTCCAAAGAAGGAGACTCAACCACCCTCTGCGGCAGCATATTCCACTGCCGAATAGCGCTAGAACCATTATAACCATACATATGCTTGGGAGCAGATTTGACATTGTGCCTGCAAGCAATACTAGGCTCAGATCTTTGCAACTCCACTTTTCAGCTTTACAGCCTTCTGTCTTCCCAGAGGACCTCCTGACATATATTGTGTGTGATAAATGTAAAATCACCCCTTAAAACTCTCACCTTGGACACCCTATTAAGGCAGCTATAATTCTCATATGATTGGATGGCACATATCAAAATTAACTCTTTCTAGAAGTAAAATTGGCAAATCTGAGGCTGGGGTACTTTGGGCACATCACAGTAAGGCAAGCTTCTCTGGACAAGACACAAATGCTAGCAAAAGCTGAAGGGAGTAGGAGAAGAGGAAGACCGGTTGGTTATGAGATGTATAAACTGCTTAACAGAACCCACAGCCCTGGGTTTTGCCAGAGATGAGCAAGGCTTCCAAAGGTCCTTTGTTCAAAAGTCCTCCATCAATCGAACTTTAACATATAAAATAAATGAATACTGTACTCTATTTACAGTGGACCCTCATATAACAAACGGTTTGTATAACATAAAATCTGTACAGCATAAAAAATTCCAGAGATATGGAAAATTTGCTTAACAGAATCGCCTATGGGCGAATCCATACAACATAAAAATGGTTGTGATTAGGGATTACTCCATTTTCAATGCATTCCTATGAGAAATTTGTATAAAGGAAAATTTGCTTAACAGAATTTCATTTGGAACGAATTAATTCCTTTAGACAAAGTACCACTGTACAATTAAGACAAATCCAAGTTTGAGAACAGGGAATTGAGGGGCATCTTACAGCATTTAGAAGACAACATTAAAGCTTCAAGAGAACGCCAGCAGCTACGAAAAGAGTATAAATTCCATGTCAACTCCAGAGTGGCTCTGGGCGGTATACAAAACGAATACAGTGGACCCTTGTATAACAAACAGTTTCTATAACATAAAATTTGTACAACATAAAAAATTCCAGAGGTAGGGGAAATTTGCTTAACATAATCGCCTGTGGGGCAAATTTGTACAACATAAAAATGGAATCACTCTGTTTTCAATGCATTCCTATGGGAAATTTGTATAAAGGAAAATTTGCTTAACATAATTTCATTTGGAACGAATTAATTCCTTTAGACAAGGTACCACTGTACTGTGTAAATAAACAAGTTTTCCCAGTAATAAAAACAACCAGTCCCACTAAAAGCATGCAACGCCCCTTCCATCCACTAGGGGCACGCGCGAGCAACCCCCTCCTCCTCCCCCCCTCGCTCCCTCCCCAAAACGGTAACGGCCAAGATCAGGGTGAGAGAAGCGAGGCGCCTTCGCCCATCCTCGTCGGGGTGTTCGTGGTGGCTGGTGTGGGTGTGGGCCGACCTCCCCAAGATGGCGTCCGGAGGCGAGCGGCTACGCACGCCAAGCCACGCCCCGGCGACGTCCCCCTCACGCCTGCGCCCTCCCTTCCCCCTCCCCCTCCTTTCTCCTTCTTCTTCTTCCCAGCTCCGCGCCCTCTCCCTCCCTCCTCGACGTTTTTCCCGAGGCACGACGGGAAGAGGAGGAGGAGGCGTGGCGTGGAGGGGAGGGGGCTTCGTCTAGCGGCCGCTCTGAGGCGGCGCGAGCTCGCGCAGGCGCCGTTCGCGTCCGGCCAGGCGGGCGGGCGGGCGTCGAGCTCCGTGAGGCGCTGCCGCCGCCGCCTCAGCCGCCGCTTATTCTCTTAAAGCTCTATTTTTTTTTTAATTTTTTAACCGGCTTCGTGAGGAGACCCGGGAAAAGGGGGTTCGAAAGAGAGGCCGAGGGGCGGGAAGCCGGCGGCGGCGGCAGTTATGGTGGCCGGCGGCGGCGGCGGCTAAGCCTCCCTTCTCCTCCTCCTCACAACCTCCTCCTCCTCTTCTTCTTCCCCGACCTTTTCTTCTTCTCCTTCTTCCCTTTTCCGCCTGAGGGGAACGATGTCGAACGCGGGGACCCGGAGGACCGGCTCGAGTATCAAAGTCCGCCTCACAGGTACAGCGAAGGGAGGGAAGGGAAGGGAAGGGAACGGCCGCCTTGGAGACAACGGTAACGGTAATTGTAACGGTAACGGTAACGACCAGAGCGGGCGGCGTCCCGAACCACCCACCCACCACCACCACCCGCATCCCCGTCGCACGAGGCTGAAAGAAGAAGCTGAGGGGCGTGTTTGGTGTGTCTTTGGGCGGGGGGGGGAGAGCAGGGAGGGCCCCCATGGAGATTTTTCGGGGGTTTAGAGGATATATATTTTCCCCCCTCTAATAATCTGTTGGAATTGATAATAGGCCCCTGATGGAGATCTTTTTTTTTGGGGGGGGGGGGTAGAGGATATATATTCCCTCCCCACACACACAAACACTAATACAGTAATATGTTGGAACTGATAATCTGAATGCCCCCCCTTCTTCTCCAGGTCATGGCCTTGATGCCCCTGAAAAGCAGGTAGGCCAGGAGAAGAAGGGTCTCGGTCCACCCACCCCCTTTTCCCACCCCCTGGTTTTAAAAGTTAGGGGTTAAACCACAATAATTTGGAAGAAGGGGGACCCACCCCTGTGGACCGCCCAGTCCAGACCCCTTTGGAGGAGAGGCCCATTGGAGAGCAGGCTGGGGTGGGGATCGAACTCCCAACCCTGGAGACTGGAGACCTAAAGAGCCCTCCACCACCCCAGTCTTGTTTCCTTGAAGATTTAGGGAGGGGTTGTGTCTTGTTTTAAGGCCTTTTCCTGTGGCTTTTCTTTGGAGATGCTGAAGTTGGGAGAGGGAAGAGAGAATTTGGACCCCCTCTGAACTTCAGGATATTTAAAATAGAAACAGGACCCTGCGCACAGCCAGTGTTAACACACAAAGCAGGGCAGGCGTTCTGCCTTAATGAATCAGAGTAAATAATTATGTGTAATGGTTGGAGTACAGGGAGTGTTCCCCCCCCCCCCAGGGGTGGATTGGGAGGCTTGTCTTCCACCCCCCAGGTGTATATGGTAATGCATACACGCCCCTCAAATGAGGTTATGTATATTATTTTCATTTTTACTTGTCTAAATCTTCCTGATTTCTTGTAGATGCAAAGGTCATTTGTCTGTTTGTGGTTTTTGAGACTTCTTGTCTCCTCACGATGTTAAGTTCCACCACTTCCAGCTGTGCAGTGAAGTTCACAGAAAGAGGGTTTATATGTGCTTATTTCTCCAACAACCCTATTCATTTTTATTTAATGTATGGCTCTTAAGGGATAGGCAGAATACTCTTCTTGTTTCCCTGTGTTTTATAGGAGATGTAGATTTATTTCTGTTCCTCTTGAACCAATAGCGTTGTTAAGGATTTGATGGATTTCCCGTGGCATCTAGTTGAACTGGGGCTTTCAATATATACCACTTCTTTTTATAGGACAACCCGTGTTTAATTTCAGAACATTGTTGTAGTGTCAAGTATAATTAGAGTTCCCTTTTACCCCACTAGCGTATCTAAATGTCTGACACATTAAAATTGTATCTTTGGCACTGTATGCAGACACCAAAGCGTGTGTCTCCTTGAAAATTGGATTTGGCTGACCAGATTTTATGGGGCCTGAAGGGAAGGTTAGGTTTCATGAAATATTTGTTGGAATGAGCTCCTTGAAGACTGTCTGCGATACCTATTGTGGGTTTACAGATCGCAAAGGATTGCAGCTGTTTGCTTCTCCAAGCAGGGAAGGTGCAGGGTTTTTTTGGGGGAAAGATGTACAGTAGTGCGAAACTTCAGCTAGTGAAGGCTCTATTGGTGTGTATGCACTTGCCTTAGGAGGTTCTCACTTCTCTACAGCAAGCAAACTGTCACTAGCATTCAATGTTTGACTGTGTGGCGATCTCCAGCCCATTGGAGCCTTATCACACGTGCCTAATTAATAAAGAGTGGTCCACTGGTTAGGGACACCAGATGTGGCAATCTGTGGCTCAGATATTCATCCCTGTTTCTTGGGCTCCCCATTCACACCACCCTTTGATAATATTGACTTATCTTATAGAGTTGGTGCAAGACTTGCTAAAATAATTTAGCTATCACAAGCTTTTCTGTAAATGCTTGTTTGTGATGTTTTGCTGCATTGTGCTGCATTTGCACACAGGGACTTATGATGCAGATGACATGCACTTTTTTCTGTAGGGAGTGATTGTGATATGTGAGATGGCCACTGGAATCCAGACAATGCTCAACTTCCTGTCTGTCACCTCCCCCATCTCTGAATGAAACTTAGATTCCCCATAGCGAGTGTCTGGTGATCCCGAAAAAATGACTGGCAAGTGCCTGGATAGATTGTTCCTCCAGGAAACTGCCTGCTTCTAAGCCTAGCATCTTAGTGTCTTGTGCCAAATGCAGTGCAGAAATCAGCCTCTCCCTTTATGGGCTCTGCCTGTGTTGTGCTTAATAGTGAATCTGCCTCTGTCAGAACATTAATGTTCCCATTTTCCAGTGTGCACTGTGAAGAATACTATAGAGCACCTGGCTGTGATTAATTGTGTTATCCCGCCCCACCTCATCTCTCTCTTTCTTGTAATGAACCTAACTTTAACTTGATTTTGGCGATGCACTTGATGTGTTTGCTTGTAGCATTGTCATTGTTAACTTTTCTGTGATTTGTTCTTGTTAGTAGATCTAATGATCTTCCAGTTTTTTGAAAGGGCAAATATATTCCTATGTATATTCTGAAAAATAGAGGAATTGCAAAATTAAAAAATGAATACACAGCGTTTTCAGACATATAGTTGCCTTTGCTTGTGTTTTGTGAGTATATTATGTTTTTCTGTTGCTAAGTAATCTTGGAGAATCATAACTAGTATTTTAGGATAAAAAAATACTTGTTCTTTATTCCCTGCAGGAACAAAGATGCTTCTGCTAATAATTCATGACTACTTCTTCTTATTAATATAGTACATAACACTGTTCCGTTTGCTTCACATTATTATTTTACAATTCCTAAAGTAACCTCATATTATAGTTATGAGGTGTTGTTTCCACATTGTAGATGAAGAGGCTGCAGTTGGGAAAATAGCATCTTACAGGCTAGTATGGCTGAGCACTTTTTCAGTTAACTGTTATATCTTGTTATTATAACTGTTACAACTGTTATTTGAATCAATTTTATTGAAACTTCAAGTACTTTTATATCGTTTTGGTTAGGCTGTTGGTTTGTATCTATGAAGACTGTCACCCTTCTCTACATCAGATTCTGAAAGGCAACAGGTGTGAGTTCAAGAAGCAGAAGCAATACAGTATCTCAGAAATGGTGCGTGTGGGGTGATGGTTGGATACAAAACAAACCTGAATGGCAAGAATGCTGAAATAGTACTAGCAATGCAGTCTTTTATGGATTTATTCCAAAGACAATCCTTATATATGTTCAGCAGAGAATATTTTATTGCACATTCGTGTGGTGCAACAATCCAATTCTAATTTGAATTTTTGTCACAGTATAGTATACCATATATAACAAAAGAATGACAGAGGAGTTTTCTGAAAAAAATTGAAAACCTACAAGACAATCATGACAAGAAACCCTGTTAAAATAAGTCTAGATTGAAGCATTTTGATACGTCAGTTTCATTGTCTGAAGCTTAGCTTAGACATATTACTTTGTATTTGTAGCAAACTATTAACTTGTATTCATACTTGCTTGTTGAAGTTCTGTTTCTGAAAATTGTAACATTGAGTCACCAAGGTAATAATTTACCAAGAGAGAAAGGAAACTGATATACAGTATGTGTGAAATGTATCAGTCTAGTTATATAAATAAAAAATCTTGCCATAAAGAGCTTGTAACCAAAGTGAGAGGAGAACTACAGAGAGAGAAGTAAGGCAGTGGTATCCAAGGTCATGGAGTTAAGGGATAGTAACACAAATTTATGCTTTGTTTTAGTTGCTGTGGCTTATGAATAAATAAAGTTGCTATATTGACTCTGACCCTAGGTTGTGTGACTAAGCCTTGTATATTCTGACTGACAGAGGCTCACCAGTCCTTTCCCAGTCCTTTAGTGGGAGATGCCAGGAGTTTAATCAGCAATTATATGGATGTGCAACATGTATTCTATCAGAGTTATGGTCCTTCTAATTCCACCTGTAACACAACTAATCATGTAAATAAGGAAAGTGAGAGTTGACTTGAGTCTGGGGGCTTACACATTTTTTAAGATTTTCTTATTGGAATAGTTTCATAAGTCACTCTTAAGGAAATATTGAATATTGCTCTTCTAGCTCTTGGGGTGTACAATGGGATCTACAACACTCTTTGGGGAATTTAAGTCCATTAAATGCATGCCTCAACCAAAGCTATTGGTCTCTTGTTATTTCTGTGCAACCAGTCACGTACAGATACCTTTATATGTCATCTTTCAGTGACAGTCTACTCTGTCTTCATAATTTTGCACACATCATTGGAAAGACTGTAGTAAATGGAATTGTGTGGCTTGTTTAAGCATGGCAGCATTAATATATTGAGATTGTCAACCTTGCTAGTCAGCTTGGGAAAAGCAAAAGCAACATTTTGTGGCTTTTTCAAAATGCCGTAGCATCAGTTTTGAAAGGGTGTATTCTCCCCTGAGAGCAGAATTGTTAAAATATAGCTTTTACCCCTTTCTTGGCAGTATCTGCAACATTTGATACAGATATTTGTAGTAGACACACTCTGTCGAATTTTGTGATCTAGCTCTAGTTTTGCATATTATATTGCTCTGTGACTAATGTTGTAATTTGTTATGCTGTGGTGGTGAACTGTCTGCATATGCTTTAAACTAAACCAAAGTGCAAGCATGTTTTTATATCAAAGACACTGGTTTGGAAAATGGCTTTGAAAATTTAACAATCTTCCTACCAAGTCAATTTTTTTAATTCTTGCACATCCAAGGAAAAGTTGGCATAAATTTTAGATTTTCAGCCCTTTCAGTGTATGATGCTCAAGCATAATAGGATGGCACTACTAATATATGTGTTTATGTGTAAAGAAGGCAGAAGCATTTTTCTTAAATACTTCTGTTAATAATTCTTATAAGTGTATTTGTATTTTAGGGCTTAACTATATCTCTAAAGTCATTCCAGAAAAAAACATGATCAATGTACTATTTAGTTCTCATTACTGTATCTAGATACAGTATATAGTTATAGACTCAATGTAGATCATATATTATATTATCCTAGTGAGAAGAGAGAGCAGAGAAGTCGAAGATCAGCCTTAAGTAAGCAGTTGGAAAGAGAATTTAAAAAATAGCTAAATTGGAGACTGTATAGAATGTTTTCTTGAATACCTTGACATTAGTGCAAGGGAGTGCTAAAATCAGTATGCATCCTGGAACCTTTTTGCCTTGATCCAGTCTGCTGAGTGTTTATCATTCATTTGGAATTGAAGATGGCACTGTTGCTGGGAATAGATCGGCCTCTAAATCTCACCACTTGTTATCTACCTAAGTAAACCTACTGTTTGAGAAGTGAGGGATTAATTACTCTAATTTTGACAAGAAATTTGGATGGTTAATCAGTTAAACTCATAATCTCATCAGTAATTTTGGCATAATACATTTGCTGATCTGTGTAGACTAAACAGTTGGAAGGTTGGAGTGAATGCGTTTAGCACTCTAACCTAATAAAAGTACAGCTTTTGGTTTATCCCTGAATGAACAAACTCTAAATCTTGGATGAAGCATCAGGTCTTTAAAAGAGACATACCATCTTTGATGGATAGTTTAATTAGCAACATATGTGTATAAAACATCATTACCTGGTACTATAATTCTAGCTTGGATCAGTTCATTTTCTGAACTATCCAAATAAACAACCAAATTAATTCCAAACAAATTTAAACAGTCCAGGAACTGTCTGTCTGCTGCTTCAAGGTAAATCAGTGTCTGTGTTCTCCGAAAATGGTTTCTCTTGGGTAGCATGTAGGAAAGGGTTCACTGGATTGTGGCCATCCTGGTGGTATCCTTTGCTTAATTTTCATGATGCCAGCTAGTGATACCATCTAGTTAATTAGCTGATCAACGACACTAATCCTGGTTAACTCACAGAACCTGTGAGTCATTTTCAAGTACCAATTAACAATAGCAGGTCCTTCATTTTGAAGGAAATGTGGCATGGATTGCACATTTGTTTATGGCTGCCTTGCTAAAATGGTGGATCCACTGTCACTGTATTGTTTTGTTGACACAGAAAATAAACATTTCTAAACCGATAAGTTTGGACTATGGCTTCTTCAAAATTCTGTTCCCTTTTAGAGTCCAGTTAGAGCAAGTAAAACCATCCCTTTGATGGCTTACTCACTGTTCTGATGAGTGGGACTCCCAGTTTAATTCTCTATCATCTTTGTTCTTTCTTCTTTTGCCATGGGCCTTTATCTATACTGGAATTCAAGAATAGTGGTGATAGTGAATTCTGAAACTGCTGGGATAGAGCTCTCTTTACTATTTATTCAGTTGCCTTCAGGGAAATTTTGCTCTCCTTTGGAACCATATTTTGTGTATGTGTATGAATGTCTTTAAACAATTTCTTAAATTCTGAGAAATAGGCTAACCTTCCTTGCAAGTAACTCCTGCTTATCTCTATTGGTTTACTTTGGACGGTGCTTACTTTGGACTAAACTGTTAGCCTAGCGGACAGTTTGTTCCCAAAGAATTGCTGTACAGTTAAACAGTATCTAGAAAGCAAAATATTTCATGATGAGATGTAGAAACAAGGAGAAAACTACTTTTTTGTGTATAGAATTAAGAGTGCCTCGTACTGTATACTTTGAGCATGGCGAAAGACAGGGCATTGGAGCCATACTTGGCTACCATCTCTAATCTGACTATAACAATTAGAGCAAGTCTACAGCAGAATGGTTTCCTCTTTCCTTTCTTAAGCAACACTTAATCATGTTAAAGGCTGTAACACACAATGGCTCCTGTCAAGGGCATAGCAAGTACAGCAGACACAAATCCCTTAGGCCATCTGATTCACAGCTGACTGTGACTTAAAAAAAGAAAGTTGTTGAGATTTGAAAGACACTGAAATCTGAAGAACTGTGGAGTTAATTCCTGTGCCCGTTTATTTACACAAGACTTGTATTACTTGAAAGGCAACATCCCTTTCAGTGATGCATAGGAACATTCAAAAACTGCTCTCTTTTTTGCTTATTATTTTTGAAGATTTTACATATTAAAAATTGAACCAAGGAGAAAAAACAAAACAAAAGCAGAGCAAAAAAGGTGAATACAGTATTGTTAGGACTCACTAAAAACCATGATTATAAATTGAAAATATAGCTGCCTGCAACCATCACTGCATACATCTCATAGTATGCCTATATAGTACATCACTGTGTAGACCTTCCAAGTGTCCCTGTAAATCTTGTGAAATTGCCATCTTGTTCAACTGAAGCCAGTGCTAACAGATAGTCTTTAACTATTGCGCAATGGACTTGGAGCCTTCCAAGTTTGAAGTACTTTATAAGTCTCTTAGCCATCATGAGGGCTCGTGAAGTCTAGTTTTGTAGTCCCTTAGATAATTTCCATAGGACGGGAATATAATTTAAGAGAAGACACATATCCAGAAATTCCAAAGTAGGAAGCCTCCTGAAAGCAGATTGTGATAATTCATTGGGAGTGTTCCACTCAAAGAAGCAGAAATCTCTCTGGGTATATTTAAATAAAGTACTGTAGTTCTTTTGAGCCCAGACATGATTCTCACTAATGCAGATAAATACAATTTAAGCATTTATTTGGCATTTCAATGCATCTGTTTGTGGGCAAAACAATCCATTACTGTTTGAGAAAACTGAAATAATACACAAAGGGTATGGTGATGCATGCTTCCAGTTGTGTTCACCTCTGCTGTAGCAAAAGGAATTTACTCTGGATCAGACTTTCCTGAAGCATCTTGTGTCATGGACTAGAAATAACTTTTGCTGATGGTTGGTTGGTATTTCAGAGGGAGCTATCGAAATACTAAAATTGAAGACTGCTTGTACAGATTCTTGCAAGAAACACTATCCTTGGTGTCAAATTTGCTGTAAAATGCAAAGTACTGTAGATGTATACTGTTTCCAGTAAAACTGTAGAAGTAGATGTACTGTAATGGTTTCTGAAAAGTTAGCAACATTGTTCTCTCCAATAGTTTCTTGTCAACCTTGAGCCCTTTGGGGGGGAAAGACAGGATAATTTTTTAAATAAACAAATACATAAGATAGGGGGTACTGTAGGTTTCTGGTATGGGATAGTTGTTTAGCTTTTATTCTGCTGCTTAAGAGGCTAGTACATGAAACAGTGGATTCAGATTGCAAGAATTAAGATTCTGGCTAAACATTAAGAAGGATCTCTTACCAATAAGAACTGTTCAACAGTGAAACAGACAGCATTAGAAAGTGTTGAGCTCTTCTTTATAACTTTTAACAGTTGTGTTTGAAAGAACGTATACTGAGATGTGAAGGAAGTCTCTTAAGCCTGATTTCCCAGTAGGAAGCAGAAAATAATCAGCACTGGAACATACCAGGACCTCAAACCACAGTTTGAACTTGGTTTAGAATCCAGGCATGATTTGGAGCTCATAATGAGCAAACTCATTTTCCAGTACAACTTAACCAGGAAATTATAATTAATTGAAGGATTCCTGATCCACTTGGATTGGCTGCATATGTAGGCAGACAACTTATTTACAGTATATCTGAAGCAGTTTGTGAATCGAGTGCCTTAACTAGAGAAATGATGGTGGGCCTATCTAATTTTTCTTTCTCCAATAAACCAAACAAAACTGATTAATGCAAATGGAGAACACTCATAGCTACTTATTCCATATGTGCCCAGCTGCCTCATCCCGCAGTGGTGCTTTTTCCTACCCAGCAACTATGCTCATCCTCTTGCCGTGTGTGCTGTCAGGGGCCTTCAAGTGGAAACAGTGAGCTTGTCGCCCCTAGCTAGTGGTCCCAACCTGCATTTCTAGACAGACAGGCACCAAATATTGTGTACATTGCAGCTGCTTGGTTTGAACGATTAGGCAGTCATCCTGACCACATTTATGCAGAGTAGTTTGCCACTGAAAAGAACAAAACTTATTTTTATGTCTGTGCCTGTCATTGTCCTCTTTGCCTCTTCACCTATGAGGTTTCATGTGACAGGTGGATAATATTCTCTACAGCTTACACATAATGGCTGGATTGATTTTAGAAAGTGTAAACCTGCCCTTAGTTAGATCCCTGTAGTGTTTTTAAAAATTGTTTCATGAGTTATATTGTGAATTCATCATGTTTTATAGTTGAACATTTTATTTATTTATTTTAATTTATTTATTTATATTTACACACTACCCAACTTTCCAAAGGAACATGTGCTGGGGGAACCACACTATCTTGTTAACAGTTCAAAGCATTTCTTGTGCAAAAATTTCATTCCCTCCTATTTTGCATGTTGTATGGAAGGTGATAATATCTGTTAGCAGAGTTCAGGTAGTAATAGTAAGCTTTTTCTCACCTTTGTCCTCTTTCCTAGGTTTCATCCTAGGATGTTGCATAAGAACATTAAATCGTCTCTTGCTGTTGTCTCAGTAGGTGGAATGAGAAATTGCAGTTTGTACTTTGCAAACCAAAGGGGAGTTGTTGAGTATTTTTGTTTTTATTTTGCATTTTAGATATTTGTAACATTTTAGGTCATATAAAATGAATCCCATGTGGTGTACAAGGACTCTGTGATAGAAGACTCAGGAGACCTAGTTCTGATTCCTGTTTGGCAATGGAAACTAACAGGGTGGCACTAGTAAAATCCCTGATGTATGTGTTAGAATGGACTTATAGCAGCCTTACTAGGTTTGCCGTAAAGTTGAATTTGAAGTGATGGGACATAACACACAAGTTCAAGTTTAGATGTGTTGCCAGTAATGCTGGTTTATACCTGAATACTCTGCTTACATTTTTGATTGCCAGCAAAAAGAATGGGCAAAGATGTTGTGCATCATACAAGGCACCTACTTGAGTGAATACTGGCAGAATGCAGATAATTGAACATTCTTGGTAGGCAATTAAATATGGCAACAGCCCCCAGTCTCTCTCACAGTGCATGTTCAGGACAAAGTCTGTTTCAGACATTTCTGTATGCTTCCACTGTAGTTCAAATGGCATTTTTAATGTCCCAAACTTCCCTAGTCAGCCCTAGTTAAGGGCTATGTAAACAGAGTATCAATTCATTATCTTAGCTGATGATATAATGCTGTCATATTTGAGGAACAAAAGTGCATCACATAGGCTGATACAGCTTTTGTTAGAATAAAAGCCCTCTTTCATAGTAGTATGCCCTCAGCTACCTTATGTTCTGTGCAATTGATTTAAATAAGGAAAAAAATGAAATATTGTATACATGGTGATCTTCATCATTTACTAAAATACTTAAGGAATGATTAGGGTGACATCATTTGCCAGGTGCGGCAACTGATGAAGTAAGATGCATGGCATTTCACTCAGCACTGACCTAGAGTAACTTGTTCACCCATTTTTGCTTTATACAATGTTCTGAGTGGGGAAAATGTATCCAGTTTGTACTATACCTGTATGGACCAATTGTCATGACTTTGTTTTTGTTTTAAGCTGCAGTTTAGCAGAACTCCCTGGGGAATTTTCCTTTGCAGTGGATGCTGCCTGTGCAAAATTCTGTGACTTGCTATATCATAAATTAGTATGAGCGTTGTTAGAGTACATGGATTCAAATCTGTTCATTTAGCCTGTTAACTCATTTGTTTGCTTGAAATGTGCCCTGCAAAGAATGTAGTCCTGTAGGGTGTGTGTGTGTGTGTGTGTGTGTGTGTGTGTGTGTGTTTGCAGTTACATTGCCGCAAGTCCCCTCCAAATCTGCCATGTCAGCATAAAACATTTCAATTCCAGAATAAATATCTAGGTTACAGTTGCTAATTATTTAAGTGGAAAGAGAACTTGCACAAGTTGCACATGATCTATCATTGTATGAAAAACAAATACCTCTCTTTCATGTAATTGCATTTTGATCAAGAGGATAGCCAGTTATTTCATATATATACATGGTACACAAAAACAGGTTGCCATAGTAGACCACCACACTTTATGCCTTTAAGTGGCTAGTTTCAAACACTGAATTGTGTTTTTCATTTTTAAAGTTGTGATTGTATTCCAAATTTATCTCAAACAGAAGGGCTACTTTTATGACTTAGATCTTTAGGCATTTATTGAAAAATGAGGGAATTAAGATTGTATTTATCCACTTTTTAAAAACCTTGTTGCTTTCTAATTTTACTGGGAAGAGGGAGTCACATGAAGTCTGTGTTCCAATTTTTCTGGTATTTTGACAGGATTTCAGAGACAGGTTGCCTTATCATCACAATGTACAGTATAGCATTATATATCAGATTTAGATCCATAATTTGTACCTAACTCTGCTAAAAAAAAAAGTAGACATAATCTTGCACTAGCTGATATCCCTGTACAGCGCTCAAGAGGTCTCTAGAAAGATTCCAAAAGCGAGAGCGATGACAGCTACATCTAGGTTAGAAACTCAGCAACCTTCTAACCAGATGACATCTTGGAAGATAAGTCTTTCAATTTGGTGCTCGCTTGGATGAATATGATTCTCCTTGGCTGTTAAATAACTTGAGGGCAATATGCAGCATCACAGTGGTGGCAAGAGAAGGAAGAAGCATGCTGTTGACTCTTAAGACACACATGCCAAAAGAGAAACTGGTAGAAGGAAGTGGGGCAGCTTCATCATGTAACTCAAGTTCCTTCACCTCGGTTGCTTTGTGAGTAGAAGTATGTCAGTGCCGGCCCTTGTGGTGCAGAGGAAGCTGCAGTTCTGGATATTTTTGTACCTTGTCAAAACCTAGCAGTGCAGGCTGTAGGAATAACTTTATAGATATAAATTCTGCTGACATAACACTTAACAGATGCCACCAGGTTACAAAGGATCATCTGAACTTGTCTGTATAGGTATTCACCGCAATTTATTTTCTGTCTCCTAACCATGGCTAGTTTCCTGTAAAATGAACATTTCCTAGAACATTTCCAAACTGTATTTCCTAGTAGGATTATGTGCTCACTGAGTGGACGAAAGTCTCTGTATTGTCTTGGTATGTAACTTCAACAGGAGGACACAGCCATAGCACCATGCCCTAGCTCTTGCCTTTCCAACAATCTCATATCTGGTGTATTTGAAATTGTGACATAACTGGGGGAAAGATTAAAGTGTTGTTGTTGGCTGGCTGAAATATTTATGTTTCAAAAAGTTGTTTTGCTCCAAATTCATTCAGCGAGTAGAAAACAATGTGTGTTACTTTTGATTAGTGAAATTTGTGAAGTGATGAGCAGAGCTAGCAGTGCTTGAATATCGCAGAACTAAAGCTTGAGCATCAATCCAGTTTCAACTCTGACCTAGATTTTATCAATGACCTTGGGCAATGCATGCCTAGCCATAATTTCATCAGTCCATATGGATGATTTTACAGCACTGTACTGAATTGCAGCTTCCAGTAAGCTGGAAGTGTTAAACATGCAGAATATTTTTGGCAGGTGAAATTCAACTTGGAATCTGAGTTATGCATGCTCGTGGGAGGAAGAACAGGATTTTCATACATGGATTTTTTATTGTGCAAGCAGTAAGCATTAAAACAGCTTGATTATTATTTTTAAAAGTTCAATGGAACTTTCTTCAGCCTTACACGATTTATTGAACAACAAAGGGGTTGCTCCCAGACATTTTTTTAAAAAGCAAATAATTAACAGGGATCTCTCTATTTCCATATAAAATTGAGGTTCTCCAGGGATTTTTCTCTTTTGGTAACACTGAGGGAAGTCCAGGAGAAGCAGATATTAGGAGTGTGGGTTCAGTATAGATAATTGGCAGATTTCAGTGCTGTTAATTTTTATGCACCTTGAAAATACTGTTGGGAGATGTTACTGAATTAAGTGGTTAGTAACAAACTGGGCCATAGTGTTTCTTTCCCTTTGGTTTTTATGATTTAGAAATATAAGAGGGAATGTCTTCTGACACTAATTTAGTTCAAAACCAAACATGGTTTTGGCTCTATCCACCTGAAGAAAGTTTCATGGGACATTTTTTAACCATAATCAAGTTGCGTGAATAGTATAAGATATCTAAAGGGAATAGCAGGTCAGTCACAGGTCTAAACTGTTGCTGGTGGCTAAGAATATTATCTGTTTATTCTACTATCTACCTACCAGGGTCAACTGTCTGCTTTTACATTCCATGTCCTAGGAATTTGAAAAAGAAAGGTGATGACACAATCCGAGGAAACCCTGTACATGCTATTTCTTACTCTAAGGCAGGGTCTATTTTTGAAATTGAGGCTAGTTGCTGGCATGGATTATACCCTGTGCAAAGCAAAGATAGGATATCTGTGCAGCTGTTCTTTATGAGGAAGCTGGGGATGGGCAAGTGAGAGAAAGAGGCATAATATTTTCTATATCTGTTTTAGAAGCAAAAGAAAGAACAGAAGCAATTCTCACCTCACTGTTGGCTGTCTCTTACCCACCTAAACTAGCGGTGCTCTTTTGTTCTCCTGCAATCAGGTACATAATTACAGTGGACCCTTGTATAACAAACAGCTTGTATAACATAAAATCTGTACAACATAAAAAATTCCGGAGATAGGGGAAATTTGCTTAACATAATCACCTATGGGGAAAATCCGTACAACATAAAAATGGGATTACTCCATTTTCAATGCATTCCTATGGGAATTTGTATAAAGGAAAATTTGCTTAACATAATTTCATTTGGAACGAATTAATTCCTTTATACAAGGTACCACTGTATCTGGGAATGAGGGTCATGGAAGTGGATCTTACTGATACACCAGGCTCCCCCGTTAGTGTGTTACAAGTCCAGAGTGACAGTGGACTGTTTGTTTGTAACCTCAGCTAAGCATAGCTGCTGTGCAAATGGAGCAGAATTTGAATTTGCTTGAAGCTTGTCTGGCTGGCTCGTCAGTTTGCAAAGTTTGACATCATCCAAGCAGTTTTCAGTATTGATGTAGGTCAGCCTGATCATGTGATGAGGTTGTTGCATTGACATCTGTGTAGGATTTTAATTTATGTCATTTTTCCTGACTTTTAAGCTTTCTAATAAGCTAAGTACTTGATCACATGTGTATGCTCATAATCTGCTGACATCCTTATTGGTCCATACAGAAGTATTTCTTTGAGCTTGGACTGTAGCTCAGGAAACCCCAGGTTTAATCTGCCATTTCTTGTTAAAAAAATCAGACAGGTGATGCAGAAGACTGCTGCTTGAGGTGCCAGGGAATTGCTAACAATATGAGCAAGTAGTGTCACGTTAAAAAGAAAGTACACCCTTTTTGAGTTCTATGGTTTTATGTATCAGGACAAAATAAAAATCTTGTGATCCTTAGCAAGTTGAGAATCGGGTAAATAAAACCTCAGATGAGCAACAGCATATGACATATTATACCATGTCATGATTTATTTTATAAAAATGAAGCCGAAATGGAGAAGACATGTATGAAAAACAAAGTGTACCTTACGATTCAATATTTGGCAGAATGACATTTAGCAGCAATAATCTGAAGTAATCATTTTCTGTATGACTTCATCAGTCTCTCTTTGCAGGTCCCATAATAGTATTTCAATTGGATTGAGGTCTGGACTTGGACGGGAACATTGCAACACATTGGCTTTTTTTTTTTTCTTTTTCAGCCATCCTGTTGCAGATTTGCTGCTTTGTTTGGGATTATTGTCCTGTTGCATATTCCAGTTTCAGCCAAACTTGAGTGGTCGGGCAGATGGCCTCATGGATGACTTTAGAATATTGTACTTCGATATACAGGTTCATGGTTGAATCAATGACTGCAAGGTGCCCAGGTTCTGTGGCTGCAAAAGAAACTCAAATCATCACCCCTCCACCACTGTGCTTGACAGTTGTTATGAAGTGTTTCTGCTGATGTGACGCATTTGGATTTTGCCAAATGTGGTGGCACTGTGCATTATGGCCAAACAGTTCTACTTTAATCTGTCCAAAGGACATGGTTGTGTACACCTTGTGTTTGTCCAGATGCAACTTTGCAAGCCTTAGCTGCCCTACCATGTGATTTTAAGAGAGAAGAGGTATTTCCTGGCCTCCTTTCTAAACAAACCATACTTGTTCACTCTTTTTCTAATTGTTCTGTCTTGAACTTAAACATTTGACATGCTAATTGAGGCCTTTGAGGTCCAGATGTTTTGTAGTTTTTCTGAGCTTTGCTCAGACAGTCTGCCCTTGGGGTGAATTTGCTTGGAGGACCACTCCTGGGAAGGTTGACAACTGCCTTGAATGCATTCCACTTCTGGTTGAAATTGTTTGGAAATGACCTTATAACCCTTCTCAGATTGATGGGTTGCAATAATGGCTTCTTTACAATCATTGCTGATGTGTTTCTTCCTTGGCATTGTGTTAACACACACCTGAATGCTCCAGATAAGCACACAGCTAAAGGTCGGCTTTTATAGAGGGGGTCACACTCCCTGATGATCAGGTACTCCAGGGCATTTGGTTAACAGCACCTGCCTGCTACTTAGCCTCTTAATGCCTATGGAAACAGTTAGGATGTACTTTGTTTTTCCGTACAGGGCTTCTCCATTTTGACATTGTTTTTTGTTTTTTAGACCTTCTAAGAACTAGATTATTTTTATTATGTACTGATACATAAAATGATAGAATTCAAAGAGGGTGTACTTTCTTTTTCAGATGATTGTAGTACTAAGCTCTATGTGCACCTATTAAGACCTAGTATAAGGCCACTTTCTGTATTTCTAATCTAGGATGTGACATAGTCTGTTGTTGTGTGCTTGGATAAATCGGTATGGAATTGTGTTTTCTTTCCCAAGCACTTCCCTAATGTTAACAGCACCCTCAACAATAACCCTATATGATTAACACAATCTCGAGTTGACTCACCAACACATGGGAATGAGGCACAATCCTTACTTGTTTAGTTCCTATTGGCATACATGCACTTCATAATGGAGTACCAGCAGAAGACAGGTCCCTGTTTCAGTGATCAAAACGTGAGCTAAATTTATACGTGGATGTGGGAGATAGAAGAAAGAAGAATAAACGGTCAGCGAAAGGAGTTCCATTTATATTGAGGACATAAACGTTTTCAAAAATTGTGTTGAACAGTGGGAGAGCAGAGGAATTATAAGCATAAGAACTGTGACAGAGATTAAGCCAAGATAGCAACACTCAGTGTAGTGAAGTTGGAAGAGCAAAAATTAGACATAAGGGTATAATTAAGATATTTCCAGAGAAACCAGTTCTCAGAAGAACCAAATCTATGCTGTCTCAAGCTGCCTTCGACCTGGACTTCCTGGTATCCATCAGATTTATTTATTTATTTATTTATTTATTTATTTATTTATTTATTGGCTACAGCTTCCATCTTCTGTGGCCATTAGCCATGTTGCCTTAGGCTGAGAGGAAGGTATTGCATTGGAGGGGAGGTCTAATCTAGACTGTTGTTATGATCACTTTGTGAATGATAATGACATTTCATTATGGTTTGGGATTGATTTTTGCAGCACAAATGATAGAAAATGGAGCATCATGTAATGTTTGCATTCTCACAGAGGCTTTTAATAGGAAGTGAGGGGAACCATTTTGTGCTGAATGCAAAAGTGAACCAGGAGCCAACATAGCCTTTTCAAAGTGAGGTGTTGCAAAGGCTGGGCAATAAGATTAATTGCTTTTATGGCCAAATTCAGGGCAGAGGAGAAAGCCTCAAGATTAGGCAAGGAGAACCTGTCGTGAAGAAAGGTGCACTAGCCAAGGTGAAAGAGAGCTACATTTTTAATAGAGGTCTGGAAAATATTTGCACTTTTACAACATTATACAGGGAGAGGTGACATGGCATGTAAATGACAAAGGAGTGAGAGACAAATTTAAAGCCCTGGCTTACTCTTTAGGGTGGAGTTTGTGGCAGTGGCTTAACTGTTTGTGAATAAAATGATTATGGCCATACAAACATTTGATGTGAAAATATTTTAGACAGCTCTGCTTTGTTTATTTGTTTGTTTGTTTGTTTATTTATTTATTTATTTATTTATTTATTTATTTATTTATTTATTTA
>JAHTLZ010000054.1:10332992-10355797 GCA_023846285.1 Phrynocephalus versicolor
TTATTTATTTATTTATTTATTTATTTATTTATTTATTTATTTATTTAATATTTGTACCCCACCTTTCCGCTTGGAAAGGGACCCAAGGTGGCTTACAATAATGAGGGATAATATATAGTCCAGCACATTTAAGACATATTTAAGCTGCCTTGGGTCCTTTTCCAAGGAGAAAGGCAGGGTAAAAATACTCTAAAATAAATAAATAAATAAATATTCAAATTAAGATTATGTGGAAAAGAGGAGCTTTAAAAAAAATCTTTTTGCGTTGCCTAGTTGTGAACTCAGAGAATTTCCCTGTAGCAAAAAGTCATATAAACACATACATCCAGGATAACACAGATATTGTTGCTGCTAGAGAAGATTGCTGTAGTAAAGATGCTATGGCGTATTGAATATAGGCTGCACAAATGTTCTTTTAGATGAGAAGCAGCTATTCATCAGACTTCTGCCTAAATTTAATCACAGGACAGTGTGGCATGGGATTTAATCCACATAGATCAGGCTGCTTCTGTTTTCTTCGTGTTGAAATTTTTGGGGAAAGTTGCTCTATTTGTACACTTGCTTTTTAAAAAACATAATCTAGGAACGATTCATGTTAATGGCTACTGTCACTTCAAATTGTTCAGTATTACCCATTTGGAAAATAAGTTTATTTTTTGTTTTTTGCTTGGCATGCTAGAATAATTTTGAGAGTGTAGCTTTCTGTTGCGTAGATCAGTGCCAGAAAAGATTTTCCCTCCTAAATAGGTCACTGATGATCCATGGATTTGGGGAATTGCATGTTATGCAGATAGCCATTAAAGGAAATTTTGATGCTCTGAGATAGCATCAGCTGAGATTAAGCAGAGAAAGTTATATAGCAAACTAAAAATAAACAGTTCTTGAAATAGAGTGCAGAAATATCACACGCAACAGCAGTCTTCAGGTAAAATATGATCAAAGGCAGCTATGAGATAGTTTCCAGTGGGTTTTTCCCTCTTCAAAAGGAAGAATGGGTAATCTTTCTATTGAGCCTTCATTCAGTTTGTTAACTTATTAAATTTCTTCAAGAATAATTAAGCTCCAAGCCTCCAATATTGCAATTCCATCTAGTATGAATAATGTTAAACCTCCTGTGTTTGCTTATGGTGTCACAAGCTGTAATTTTTTTTTCTAAATTTGGATTTGGGGTTGTGAGAATATGCCCAGTAGTAGAATGCATTTGAGAAATAGAAATAGAATCTGCCCATTGTCCATTTCATTGGGCATAACAAAGTAGGCATCTAAATCTCAGCCAATCTAACGACAAACTATACTGTTCTGTTTAAACAGATAGATAGGGCTTTTGTCCAGGATGGCGAACCTCAGCACACGAGATGTTTTGGTCTACAACTCCCAGAATTCCAAGCCTGTATTACCAATGACAAAGAACTGTGGGAGTTGTGGTCCAAGAAGCATGTTTTGTTGCTGAATCTTAAATTGCCCAATCTTATTTCTGAATAATAATTGAAGGGAAAAAATTTAAGAAAATTGTTTTTGAACTTAAGAAATAAGAGTGTTATCTTGTATGTGATGTGGATGGTATGGTAAAACACAGGAGGGATTTTGCTGGCTTAGTAGAACAGAAGGAGGCTTATGCAGTTTGGTTGCTTAAATAGTGGAACGAACAATGAAAAGTTGTATCTGGAACCCTTTGCTTGACATGCTATAATATGTGGCACCTTTATCCTCCCATAACGCATCCCTGTGGGAGGTAGAAAAGAGAGAGATTAAATAGGTATTCAGTTATTTAGGAAACTAATAAGGCCCTCCTTTCACCCCAGGATGTACTCACATCAATTAAGCAGCTGTAAGTGAAAGGCACATAGATTTCTGAATATGGTCGACTGCCTTGATGAGGACTGCAGCTTTAATTTTCATATTTTACATTTCCACACATGGCTCTGTATCTCCTCTAAGCTTTTAGAACTAGGGGAGGGAGGAGTAAAGAGCAGGAAAGTAGAATGCAGGTTTAGCCTAAACTGTAGCTTAATATACTCAGAAGGAACTGGTATTATTTCTCTCCCTCAGGAGTTGTGTTCTCTTTTTCTTGTGTAACAGTACAACTAAGATGTTCTTTACATGCTCACTATCATCTTACTCCAGCCTTTGTTTGCCAGACACTGTTTTGTGCCAGCAAGTGCAAAGATTCTCGTCTTCCCTACCCATTTCAGCAGTGATGGATGTTATTACTCCAAATCCAGAATAATGCTTCTCATTGTTCTTCATGGAGGTTCTTTTCATCCCCTTGTGTCTGTTTCTCCTTGAACCTTTTGATTTCTGATCTGTGATGCTTCTTTCCTTTTGTGTTAGTGACACAAAATGTATCCAAGAATGAATTTGGACCTGTATATGTTTTCAATTTGTAATCTACTTGACTACAACCTCTGTGACACTTGGTAGGCCCTTGCATGGCTTTGAAGGAACTCTGCTCTCTGATTTTACAAGGCTTCTGTGCATGGATGATTTGCTGGAGAGCCTTGCCTTACTTGGCAATGTCCCTTTAAGCCTTTGTGACTTCCCCGTTTGTGTTAGTCTTCTTCCCCTATGCTTACCACTCCAGTCACCCATTTCTTTCTGATGCATTTAGCTGTGCTAGAGGCTTGCAAACTGCTTCTTTTGGTTAATTGGTGTTGAATAGCATTGGGTCTGCCACCAAATTTGTTAATCTCAAATACTGTGTGCATTCCTTTCCACACAGTCACTTCAGATGGAGGTCCACCACTGCTTTGTGCTAACTGGAATGTACACCTAGAACAATGATAACCAATCTTGGGACACCTAATGGTTTTGGACTACAACAGCTAGAAATCTGGTCCAGCCCAACTGTTGGTTAGGGAGTTGTGATTTAAAAACATCTGGAGAACCACATTTAGGAACTAGAGGCTTAGAATATTTGCTTTGCTCCTCTGTGCCTCTGCTGTAGTGGTGGGGAAAAATCATTTCTCTGATGTTTTGCCTGCCAACACCCCAGAGTCTTTTCAATGAAAGAAACTTTTGAAGAACCTCAAGAATTTCTGCAAACTCAGTCTAAAATCCACTGGGCTAGGTGGCACTTCTTTTTTCCATCCAGGAATGAGTTGGTGAGAGAGCTCTTTGCTGAAAATAATGGCATTGGTCTCTAAGCTCCATCAGTTTGTTTTGATGTTTTTGTACGTTGTTCAGCTTGCAGTTTAAACCATTAGGATTTGTTTGTTTTTGACACAGTTTGTGGAAGGGAAGTACTAGGATATTCTTGCTGATTGCTCTTAAAACAAAAGCTAGTCTGGTCAGTTTATGTTTGCAGCCATTGATTATCAACTGTGTGCTTTATGCTATTTCTGATACCACTTGCCTTTTTCAAAACCTTTCTCTACTTCCTTATTGATGGCAACAATTTCAGAGTTGTTTGTGCAGTCAGGCTCCCAGGCAGCCAGCTGACACTAGTTCTAGAAGAAGTGTGCCAAAATGCACATACTGTATAGTACCACAGGACAACGTGGTGTGTAGAAAAACCCTCAAGCTGGTTTTTCTGCATGCCAAGATGTCCTCCAGTACTATGTCTATCCTGCTGTCATTTCTTCATCCCTAGTTTCTAGCAGCCTCTTTCACTTCCTTGCCAAAGCTGCAAAAGTCACAACTAGCAATTTCTGGTTTTGGAAGGAATCTGTCTCTAGTTACCTTGCAGTTACAAGCACCATATTTTTCAATCTATAAGGCAACCCCGACTTTCCCAGCCCAGAATTACAGTTTCATAACCTTGTGGTTCTCTCCTCAGCTTACTTCTGTTTATAAGACAACCCTCAATTTTTAGTCTAATGATTTTAGGAGGGGGGAAATATAGTCTTATACATAGGTACTGCAGCTTACAGTATTTTTCTAACTGGCCATAATGAAATATGGCATTGTGTCTGGTTACCTTCCTACCCCTGCAGTAATTCTGGGTTTGGTGTCTGACACTTTGTTGAGGCAACCGTGCATTCACTAGAGCAGGCATGTCCAAACTTCAGGCCTCCTGATGTTTTGGACCACATCTCCCAGAATTCTAAGTTTAGATTGCCAGTGGCAAAGGACTGTGGGAGTTGTGGTTGAAAACATCTGGAGAGCTGAAGTTTGGACATGCCTGCACTAGAGCCTCCCACACATTCAGTTACTGTATGGAGATATAAAGATCAGATAAGGTGAGGTCTTAGCTTACTTTTTCCAAACTTTGGCTGTGGGAGACACATAGCCACGATCTTAAATACTTCTGTACAGTCATGTGGGAATGTAGCAGTCCTGAACTGACTGTGGGATGCATGCATGTGAGGGGCTGCAGAGTGGTGGTGGTGGACAGTTACCACTTTCAATTGAGGCAGCCATTTTCTTTCTTTGGAATGATACATTTGATACAAGCAAGATGTGGTACATGAAACAGAACATTGTTTCTTTCTCCCTTTGTTTCATAAAAACACTACAAAGTATCAAGCTTTGTGATATTCTCAAGATTAATCATAGTACTTGGTTATTCATGGTAGGCACATGGTTAAAACAATCAAGTGTGCATTGATTCATTCCTGGTTGGCTGCTGTTTGAATCAGAACAAAAGTGCTGTTGTGATTATACCATGATCAGACCTCATTAATCAAACAGTCCTATGCCTTGATGTTTCAGCCCAAGATTTGTTATTTTTGTAATAGGGGAACGTGTCAAACTGCAGATTCTTCAGAAAAATTGGTTTTTTAAAACTGTTTGAATGTGCTTTCATAATTTGGGCAAATCCTTGTGTTTGCATCTGGTTGAGGACCAAGTTGGACATGATGGCAATGGACTTGTTTGCTTAAACACCTTCTTGTAGCTTGTGACTACTTGAAGTGGTATGGGGTGGTATATAAGCAGAACACTTCACTTTGCTCTTGCTTTGCTTTGTTGTACACTCACAGAATTGCAAAACCAGAAGGGAACTTAGAAATCTTCTGATCCACCACCCAGTTCAAGCATTATGGTGTCCTGTTCTCCTGAGCAAGAAGGCCCACAAGTGTAGTTATGCTGCTTTTGCAGGCATTGCTGTTGGCATCTAAAGAGCAAGTTTTCTTTGTGAAGATTGCTGTATATGCAATGGCAGTACTTCCAGCAAAGGAGGAGTGGACCACTATCCAAAGAGGTCTGTTTCACTAACATACATCTCTCTCACCCTTTGGAAGTTTGCCCTCCTGTTTATCTGAAATTTGCTTCCTTAAACAAAAAAGGTAGCAATGAGCGTGCAGGGGAGAAAAGGCCCATGTACGGTGGGAGAGGGAGTATGCAAGCCCCCGGAAGGTGCATGCCACACAGGGACCCTTGTGGCCTGGCTTGTAAGAGGCTGTGGGTTGCCTGGAATTGGGGACCCCTGTTCCACATGACACAGTGTCTCACCTATTTGAGCACTGTTGCCTTACCTACCCTTAACCATAATACAGACCCAACTTGTCAAGCCATTTCTCAAATGAATTGGTGTGTACAATCTTCTGAGTTTTATTTCAGATGTGATCATGGCTGGCACCACCTGCCTTAAATTGTGGCATCCAGAAGAGAACATAGTTCTCCAGGTGCAATCTGAGTCGTGACGGTTATAACCAAAATGACCTTCTCATGATCCAGCAGCTTAAGGTTAAATTAGATTTTCAGCAACTGCCTAGCACTACTGGCATTTTTCAGCTTAGGCTTCATTGGGACACCTAGATGATTGATCACTACCACTGCCAAGACAAACCTTTCCATCTTCAGTTTTTACTTTTGGAAAGTCTCATCCTCAACATTTATTTCAGCTGAGCTTCATCTTCTTCTTGGGTTTCTTGCCTGTAAAGGTCATTTTGTTGTCTTAATCAAGTTCTGATAGTACAAATGGTCTCATCTGAGGAAAAAATGTTTGAGGGACTGCTCAGTGGCAGGTGGGGAGAGCTACATCTCCTCTAAGTACTTGGAGGAGTTGGCATCAATTGAGCCTGCCATTGTTGTGTGTAGTTTGGTCACATGTGGCGCAATGTCTGTTCATTTTGATACTTCCTTCAAGATATTAATGTAGCATCCTCTTACAGCTAGCTATATAGTTTCATCTATAGTTCAGTAGGGGTATTAGGTTTTAATAGCACTGATAAAGAGGCAGCAGCCTAAAAGAGTATTGGTTGCATGGCTTGGTCTGAAGAAAACTGCTTGTTTGTGTCATAAAAAGTATATTATCCATAATACCTTAAGATAACTTCCATGTTCAGAGCATATCTATGAAGGCCAGATGCTGGAAGAAATAGCAGTGGCATCTACTAGACTGGTGCTAGAATCAGTGAACCAACAAGTGTGTTTGTGTGTGTGTGTATGTGTGTGTGTGTATGTGTGTGTGTGTGTGTGCACGCGTGCGTGCATGTACGTATATATTCATCCATGTGACCATGACTAAAAAAGGATAAAGAGGAATTTATACTGCTTTTTGCTCTGTTGTCATTAAATTGCTCTGGGTTTATTTTTAATCCAGTTTGCCCTGAGAACAGTGTCCCATCAATCCCACATTGAACATTCAATCTTGTGGTTCACAAGGGATAAACATTTTCCTTTTTCCATAAAAATGTCATGATACTTCCTGATCGTTGCCCCACCATGTTTAGTTAAATCTTGGGTTTTAAAAAACCATACTAAATGTGTGCCATATTTATTGAAATATGCTTTGAATGGAGACTGCATTATTTTAGACACTTAATGTCATTTTAGGGAATTAAACACATATAACCCATGATGGAAGATGGTTTTTTTGGGGGTACAAGAAGATTAGCCTCAAGGTCAGCAGGCTAGAGCGCTGAAAACTGTCAGCTGCAAAGTTGGCAGCTCAGCGGTTCGAATCCCAGGTGCCATGCAGAGTGGCGCGCTCCCGCTGTTAACCCCAGCTCCTGCCAGCCTAGCAGTTTGAAAGCATTTAAGTACAAGTAGATAACTAGGTACCACCATAAAAAGAGGGAAGGTAAAACAGTGTTTCCCTTGCAGCCACTCCAGCCACGTGGCCATGCACTTGCACAACACTGGCTCTTCGGCTTGAATATGGAGATAAGCACCGCCCCTAGAGTCGGACACGACTAGCATACATGTGTGTGGGGAACCTTTATCTTTAAACATACAATAAGCATGTGATTGATGAAACCAGTTTTCCCATTCAGTTGAGTTAATTGCTTCAGATTCTTGAATATTTTGAATATTCATATTTGTATATCTTTCCTTTTGAAGTGTTTTGCAAAAGTTGAATTGTTTCATAAATTTCACTAATAATATTCATTGTTTTCCTCACGAGATTTGATTGAAAAGCCTCTAGAATTGAGAAAAAAAATAGAATGTAGTTTGGATCAGTGTGATCGAGAAGACAGGAATCCACAATAAAAGTAATCTGGAATAGTTAGGTTTTGGAGCTTCTGTGCAGTGGTCTTTTCTGAATGGAAACCAAAATGTACAGTACATCAATTTTGTGTTCTTTAGTATGTAATTTTCACATTATCCTACACTGATGATCTGAGGCAAATGATGCCACAGACTCCTAGCTTCTTAGTAGCACTTAGAAGAGCTGACAGTTTTCAGCACTCTAGCCCGCTGACCTTGATGCTGTCATGTACAAATGTCTACATACAGCTGCTGTTTTATTCTATACAAATGTGGAACTTCAGAAAACGCATGTGATGCAAAATGTTGAGCACCATTCCAGAAACATACATGGATACTCTGCGTCAAGTTCCTTGTTTGTCCAAACTAGATGGAGTCTTATATGAAGACAGTTAGGACCGAACTATTTCTCTGCACATGTTTGCATACTGAAGTGGTCTTTTTCCCATTTATAATCTTGTCTTAACCTTATTGTGTGTAATGGCTAGATTCCGGCTTATCAGGAACATGTACCTTAGAAAACTGCCTTTTTTGTTAAGTCGGCTGCCTTCCTTAACTGGTAGTTCATTTTTCCGTGAGGCATTGTGATTGACTAATGCCACAGTCAAGGCAATTAGGAAGTTTTCTCTGTTTTAACAGTTGATAAATACCGTTGATTCAGATGATAACATGCTACTGGAAATGTTAAACCACTCAAAACAATTCTACTAATGCATTATTTATTTATTTATTTATTTATTTATTTATTTATTTATTGCACTTTTATACCACACCGATTTCCCAGAAGGGAATGAAAAGTAATCCCCAGTCTATCAACATGTACTATTGTCACTGGATAAAAAGCCTGCACAAAGAGCTAAAGTTTTAACTTGTTGCTGAGGTGAGTCCAGTGTTGGTGCTGATGGGGTCTCTAGTCATTTTTTTGCTGTTAAGTGTTGCACAGGAACAGATGTAAGAGATCACACAGCTAGAGCCACTTCAATTGAAGTGTAGTTCAATTTTGCAAAATTGCTGCAAAATCATGCCTTATCCTCATATACAATAGCAATGAAAGGCATAACTCCATATTTGACGTCCTTCTGCCACTTTGTCAATGCACAAACAGGAAAGCACACACAGTGCTGTAAACACAGTTCTGCAGAAAGAAATCAAATGGTGACTGAAGAAAAGCTCTTAGACCTTGCTTATGTTTTCACAAATGCAGATTGGTGAGAAAGGGGTTAAACTCTCCAGCTGTGTTCTTCAGGTTCCAGAAGTGCTCCTAATGCAAATATGGGATATTTGTGGTTTCTCCATGTGTAACAAATTAATGGTTAATACTTGGAGTCCAGTCTTGGGAAGGAAATCTATGTACTGTGACTCCAGGCAAAATCCACATATTTATTGTTCCTCAGTGCTAATCCCATTGTATCTTTCTTAGCTTTCTGCAAGTTGTGAACTTGAGTTGTATAAGATAAGCCTTCCTCCTTTTTTGAGTGAAATATGGGTGGAATTCAGTAATCTTTTATTTTTATTTTTTGCAGTGCTCTGTGCCAAGAACCTTGCAAAAAAAGATTTCTTCAGTAAGTAATTGGCAAACCTCTATACATATTTTCATGCTTTTTTTTTCCATCTGCATATTTGAGCTATTATACTGATGTTAGCCCTTTTCCTGTGTGTTTCTGTTGGGGCCATTTAAGGATAGCTTCTCAGGAGTCTGACTGAATTTTTTGTTGAGCAAACCAGGCTGTTCCACCCACCCACTCCCACAATTGCTTAAAACACACTCTCTACTTTGATAACTGTCAGCAAATACAATTGTTTCTGATCTCTCTCCCCCCTCCTCTAAATCAGGAATGGCACTATAAGGCATGGCAGATTGTATTCTCTTGTGTCGTGGTAATATGGACTTGGCAGAGAATTAACATGAGAATCAGCTGTCAGCCTCAAGTGCCCAAGGGTCAAGCAGGCCCTTTTCTTGGAGAGGCTTGGTGGGACAGAGGTGCAACAGAAGCTTGGGAAGGTGGCCTGAACTGAGAGAGTCCCCTTGCATGTTTAGCGTGCTGCTGAGGTTCCATACCATGGAATTGTTTCTAACTGGCATTTCTCTGGCATTTTTCTGGAAATTCTTATTTGCTTTCTAACTATAGAGACACTTTTTCCAGTTGGGGTTGGGGAGGAAGATCCTTTGCCACATTTTACAGCCTCGGTTAGAGTTGGCGCTATTGCTGTCTCACATTTTCCTTTATCTATTGGTAGCAGCACAACCTTTGTGTTATTCTAGCAGGGATTCTTACCGTGAGTTAGAATCTCCTTGATCCCTCTGCTGCTGTCCTGTTTCTCCAACTTTTCCTTTCTTTCCCCCACCTGTAGTGCTCATGCAGCCTTTCTCTCTCATCCTTCCCCATGTCACAGGAGATCTCTCTCTCTTTCTCTCTCCCCTGTGTGTGTGTGTGTGTGTGTGTGTGTGTGTGTGTGTGTGTGTGTGTGTGTGTGAGAGAGAGAGAGAGAGAGAGAGAGAGAGAGAGAGAGAGAGAGAGAGAGAGCTGTTTGGAGAATGCTAGATCCCTCTGAAGGAAGCAGAGTATGGAATTGCCTCCAGGCCTTGTGGAGAAATGAATCTCCCGGGCCTTCCTCCAGGCTTGTCTCAGTGGCTCCTCAGGAGCTCTTAGTATCTATAGGACAGGCATGTCCAAACGTCAGCCCTCCTGATGTTTTGGACCACAACTCCCAGAGTTCTAAGCTTAGATTGCCAGTGGCAAAGGACTGTGGGAGTTGCGGTCCAAAACAGTTGGAGGGCCGAAATTTGGACATGCCTGCTATTATAGGATGTACAGGCTACAGATTTTAATTAACTAAAATGTAATTAATCTGTTTTGAACAGAAAACAACCCAGGCATACATATCACAAGGATCTCATTAGCGTCTGGGCTACGTTTCCCACTTCTAAAACTCATGCTCTTGGGTGTATTTTGGAGACAGGCACAAATGGGACACACTTTCATTGTTAGAGACGGCTTGGAGGAAATGACGGTGGTGACCCTGCATGTCTTGGTTCTTTGCAGGGCTTCCCGACCCATTTGCAAAGGTGGTGGTTGATGGGTCTGGACAGTGCCACTCAACCGACACTGTGAAGAACACTCTAGATCCCAAGTGGAACCAGCACTATGATTTGTGAGTTACTTATTTTGCAACTGCTATGCTACAGAGAAGGGGTTGGAATCGGTAATCTCCAGTGAGTTTTAGCTAGAAAGAGGTGACTTACTCACACCCATCCAAAATGCTTTTTAAAACTTTGTTGTTTATTAGGTTAAATGTATATTGCCCATTTTTTCCAGCTGACAACAATGTTCCCAAGTGGCTTCCGAGAACAGGCAGCAAGGGTTGCATTGTTGGTTCAGAAAAAGGCAGTATGACTGATGTAAATTCTGTATTTCAGCTCTTTCTGTTTAAAGTTCTCACAGTGAACAGATCAGGGAATGCCATCTTTTTGGGCGGCGTGGGGGCTATCTCTACAGTAATGCAATGTTCATGTGGCCTGTCTAATAAGGCTAAGGCACTATGTGTTGATAGAGTAACTTTAAATTCACAAAGAGAGGCGGTATCTCCCTGCCTTAATGAGTTCAGTGCTCCACAGTTTGTAATAAGGTTGCCTGTAATTAACAAGTGCTAGTACATTGTCAATTTAACACGCTGTGCAAAAAATACAGTGACCTAATGATTAATTACTTGTTTCCATATTTGATAAAACTGCAGCGTGACCAAAGAATTATTAAAATGAGCTCAATCTTCATGAATGTAAATGTTGTGCCCCAGGAAAAGAATGAACCTCAATTAAATATCTTCCTCCAACTGATCATTCTAGATATGTTGGGAAGTCAGATTCTATCACCATCAGTGTCTGGAACCACAAGAAAATCCACAAAAAACAGGGAGCTGGCTTCCTGGGATGTGTCCGACTCCTTTCTAATGCTATCAGCAGGCTAAAAGATACTGGATGTAAGCATATATCAGTTACCAAAGATTTGATATGATTAGCAGGACTTTCCTGTCAGCTTTGCTGAACGTTGATTATTGGCTAAATCAGTTCTCACGTCAGGTTCCTTTCTCCCTCAATTTTTCCTTTACAGACCAACGTTTGGATCTATGCAAACTAAACCCCACAGATACGGATGCAGTGCGAGGCCAGATTGTGGGTAAGGAGAAGTCATTCCTGTCTGCATACATATTAGCAAAAATAATCTCTGTTTTCTTCAGCTCTCTGTCTTAGAGTGTCCTCATGTCCAAAAATTATTGGGAAATGACTTAATATTAGGCTGTCCCTACGGCTGGTTTGGCAAAACTGAGGTGGTTATTCTTTAAGGATTTAGAGATCAGTCTCTTCTGAACCCATTTTACTTTCCCCCCCTAAGTGTTTCATCAGTATCTGCAGCAACTTGGAGGATTAAGCTCAGCGAAACATTAGGAGATGGATGTTTGCAGGTGCGAGTCTTACATCCTGTACGATGAATCCTAAATTGGGATAGGGGTTGGATGAGCTGGTCACAAAGAACGCTCCCGGTAATGAATTGATAGCCATCCCATTCCACATATGGGTGCCTGCTATTGGTTTGGCAGCTTGACACTTGTCAAGTCAAGGCCAAGTTAGTCATTTGCCGGCAAACCTGGAGGTGTAAATATGCTGCCTCCTTAACACACGTGGAGTTCCCTAAATAAACGGAACAAAGCGAGCTTGAGGGGTTCAGCTGGAACTATAAAAGGGTGGCAGGGGGAGGGCAATAGTCTTTCCTAGACAGAGTCGTCTGTGGGTTTTTCTTTGTAAAAAGGCTGAGCCTCAAATTGCTTTGTGACAAATAGCCACCTTATATGAAAGCGCATGCGGGAGCGGGGGGGGGAGCTGATTCCCAAACCAACTGTTTGGAAACTATCCGGTGGGATTGAGTTTGCTCAGTCCTGATATATTTTTGTGGTCGTCGTGAAAAAGAAATTTCTCAGTTGTCACCTAGATCCGTGTATTCAGCCTTCAGTGGAGTTCTGCTCCGTCTTACTGCTTGGAAAAATCCATTTGGAAAGGAGTGGATGTGAGAAAAGACATCCTTTTGGACAGGAAATGCACACGAGGCCAAAAAAAAAATTGCATTCCATTTTAGAGTGCCATCTAATGGCAGACTTTGTTTTTTTGATTGTGAGAGAATGTTTGAAATGCCTTTTGGAAAAGCAGAGAATGCTTCATGTTTTTTTTTACCAAAAAAGGAGAGATAACTACACCTAAAGAGTTGTGTTAGTATTCCCTCTTCTTAGTCATTGTGTTCTAATTTCTTGCACAATAAAAGCATACATCTGGAATAGCAGGCTTAGCACATCAGATGTCTTAAAGAGTATCAGGCATGTCCCTCTTTAAACCTTTATTATCACAAAGGAAGGATATAATGCAACTTTTAAACATGTATTATTAAAATGTTTGCTTTATGTAAGAGTAAAAAAATCTGAAGGTAAAAAGCTACCAAAATTCTCAGATCCTTTATTTTCATAAGGGAGATTTTGACCACAAACATTAGTTATCCTCAGGTATTCTGGGCTGCCTGGCCTGTCGCTTAAATGCTGTAGGAATGTCTAACACACCAAGTTAAACTGTGCTTAGAAGATTAGGGTTTTGATTGGTTGTTTCATTCATATTTTGAAAATTCCATTGTCAGAGTTTTAATGTTGGTATTCCTTCTGCTCATTCCAGTCAGCTTGCAGACAAGGGACAGGATAGGCACAGGAGGCTCTGTTGTGGACTGCAGGGGACTGTTAGAGAATGAAGGGTAGGTATTTTGCTTTTTTTAAGTGACCATATAGAGCCAGTTAAACAAATCGGTATTTATTTGATCTCTCTCTCTCTTATCTCTCTCTCATGGAAGTTTCTCTGTTGGGGAAGGTTAATCTTCCTTCCTTGAAGTCGTGGAAGCATTTCTTTGTGTTCTTGTGACATTCTCTTTGCAAATGTCCTTGCTTTCAGAACGGTTTATGAAGATTCGGGCCCAGGGAGGCCGCTGAGCTGTTACATGGAGGAGCCGGCCCCCTACACAGACAGCACAGGTGCTGCCGGAGGAGGGAACGGCCGGTTCGTGGATTCCCCTAGCCAGGACCAGGCACTGCAGGGGCAGCGATTACGGACGACTCCTGATGTGAGAGGCCATGGACAGACTCCCCAAAACAGACCCCACGGGCATCAGTCGCCATCCCCTGACCTGCCTGAAGGCTATGGTAAGGCTGTGTGGTAGCCGCCTCCTGTCTTGGTAAACCAGAGGCTCGATCAGATCAAAGGATGGAAGGGAGCACAGGCACAGGAGCACACACTGAAGTGCCTGGTATTATACCTGAGATTTCCCACCTTGCAGACTTCCTGGCAAAATTGTGCAAGGTTTAGAACCACACCCTGTCACCTTCCAGGCATTACCTGCTAGTGAAGTTTCCCAAATATTTACTGTTGTTTGTTACAGGGTGGCTTTGATTTAAATCAGTGGTGTGCAAACTTTGGACCTCAACTCCCACAGTCCTTTGTCATTGGCAATGCAGGCTTGGAATTCTGGGAGTCATGGTCCAAAACATCTGGAGGGTCAAACGTTGGACACCCCTGATTTAAATCAACGTATAATTTAAAACTCAGATTTAAATTGTGATTTAACTAATTTTGATTTTAAAAAAACATTGATTTTTATCCACCATCCTTTCCTTTTTGGGTGTGTGTGTGGATAAGTACTGTCCTGTAACCAGCAGTTTATGGTATAACAGTGTGATTGCTTTCATTCTATAACTTGTCTCCCTTGGGAATACCAGGCGATTTGGTTGAAGTCAGAAGTGCTTTATATGGTTTAAAACGAATGAAAAGAAATAACCAAAAGTACAATGGCTGAAATCGTGTTGTATAGTGTAATAAGTTGCAACTAGAATAGGTCTATTGAATCAATGGAACCCACACCAGAGTTGGCTTATCAAATCCCACAAATTCAATGGGCACACTCTGTTGCGACGTACTACACTAAGTAATAGAATTTCATCTCATGTGACAGAGGTGATTCAAAATATCACTTGTTTGAAAGGTTGCATTTATACACTTATTCTGCTACTTGCTTTTTATGATAATCTCAGTGTGAAAGTAAATGGCTGAGCAGAGAAGTGTTAGTACGTGAAAACTCCCTACAAAACCAGACGGAAATAGATCATCCCAAATACAGTGATGAAATAAACTGGATCACAGGACACTTTTTAGTTAGCATATTGGTAATGCACCTACCTAGTTTGAACCCTTTGGATTTAGGAGGGTGAGTAATGAAGATAGCTAAGCCATTTTCACGAAATTGCAGGCTTTGTGAAGTCCCCGATGAAAGTATTCTGGGTAGCAGTGTTCTTTTAACTCATGGCTGCCATTAACTGTACATCTCTAAGCGGTAGAATGTATGGTGATGCCTCTACTTATGAGCGGCTCTACTTGCAAGCAATTTGACTTAAGAGCAGAAAACTGTTGGTGTTTTTGCTGCTGTCTTACAAATTTTAGATGGGGTCTGCTCTACTCTTTATTTACTTACTTACTTACTTACTTACTTACTTACTTACTTACTTACTTACTTGCTTGCTTGCTTACTTACTTACTTACTTACTTACTTACTTACTTACTTACTTATTTGATTCTTTTATATACAGTTGCTCTACTTGTGAGTTGTTTGACTTACGAGCATGTATTTGGAACAGATTAAACTCCTAAGTAGAGGTACCACTGTAATTAGTTGAAGCATTAGCTGAGCTTCACTAGGCATGTAGTTAGGGGAAAAGGTGTTCATTTGAGGTTTTTCCACTAATATTATTTTCTCCCCTTCCCCGCAACCTCTTTTCTCTCTAGAACAAAGGACAACAGTGCAGGGACAAGTTTACTTTTTACACACACAAACCGGTGTTAGTACATGGCATGATCCCAGGATACCAAGGTAGGTCTGTATGCCACAGGGCCACTGGGGAGCAGTGTGGTTGCCTCCTACCTCTTCCAGTTAACATAGATAAAATGCATTAGGCTGGAGAAAGGCGGGGAGGTCTTCTATAAATATTAGGCTTTGTTGCACATGAATGCCGATTGTCGCCGTTGTCCTTCAGCTTGCTCAAATAACCTGTAGAGAAGTCTGGTTGCCAAGCTCAGCAAACGTGCCTTAATCCTTTATCTTGTGCTTTTTAACAGAGACCTTAACAGTGTGAATTGCGATGAACTTGGACCTCTTCCGCCAGGCTGGGAAGTTAGAAGTACAGTGTCTGGAAGAATATATTTTGTAGATCATAATAACAGAACCACACAGTTCACAGATCCAAGGCTCCATCACATCATGAAGTAAGAAACCAGTACTTTTTTATTTACACAAATTAATTACGTGTAGCCGCTTAATTAAATTGTAAAGCACCCAGACAGTGCTTGTAGTGCTACGGGGTGGTATATAAGCAGAACACTTTGCTTTTTATTCTGAGGCTCTGTGTCATAGCAGCTGATCTGGGCCCCATAAAAGACAGACGGAGCAAGTGAAGTAATAGCTTGTCCTTCTCATCCTCAGCAGGTCAAAATATTTGACAGCATAATTCTTTGGAAAAGGAGTGGTCTTAGGCAGCTAATATTTAATCATGTAATTCAACTGAAGCAGATTTTTAAAATAGGTGCACCATTTGTTCTGGATGCTTAGTAAACACTAAGGACATCTACACACCTAGACATGGACTTATTGCGTGGCAGGTTTACTTTTGAGACCGCAAGGGCTACTTAGGCCTAGTTCTGGCCTCCCTGAGTGGCATCACCTCTCCCACATCACTGACACAGGTCTTCCCCATCCTGGTTGAACTGAAGGAGCTGGGATTCAGTTATGGCTTCTGTATTCAAAGCACGTGCTCTGGTACTAAACTTGAGTCTCACTTCTCATAGGCTGAGGTGCTCGGAAAAGCAGTGGTTTTTAGGTCGCCTCCCAGAACCTCTCCACTGGCCTGGCCAGGGCCCTGCTTCCTGGGAATAATGACCTAAAACACATGCTTTTCCAAAGCTCTTAGCCTGGATAAACAGAGCCATTTGATTTCTCTTGTGAACAGTTGTGTCTAAAAGAAAAGATGCATTTGCGTAACTGGAATCAAACGTTCGAATGGCACTGAACCTGATTTGGATAAAGGAGAACTCTGTGGCCTTTGCTTTTTGGTTTTTTTTAAGTTTTGAATATCTAACCAGAAATAAAGCTTTAACTGCTCATTTCCCCCTCCATAATAGAAGACTCACTTTCTTAAGTGAGTTCAGGCCTGCTTCTTGTTTTTAAAAAGTCCAATGAGAAGGTGTTGGCTGGAGTTGTCCAGCATGCTACGTGAGAGTAACAGTAGGCGAACGCGATCACTCCAGAAGTAAGTCGGGGGGAAAGAGAAGGAGGAGGAGGAGTTCTGTTGGTGCCGCTAAGAGAACTAGATTTGAGTTAAGAATATGATGAAAGGGTGTAAAAACCTTTTGGAGATGTGCTGCTGTATGTCTTCCCGAATCACGTTGTGTGAGCCAGTCTTTTGCCACAACAAATTAATTAGTCCTTATTGTGTCACAGAGGACTTTGATGTGTTTGCGGTGTTTGCAGCAACGCACTCAACATGACTTCCCTTCTGTTGAACTGCCAAGCTTGCTTACACCTTTGGACTATCAGCGTTTCCCATGCATAATTCCGGAAAGACAGTCTGTCTATCTAAACTCAGTTCTTATGTTTTGATGTCAAAAAAAAATGAGCTATTCCCCCACCCCCACCCACCCCACCCCAAATGTAACCATGCAGGTTATTGTTGCATCACTTCCTCTCCCCTGTCTTCTGGAGATCAGTGTTTCTCTTCTTTTTGTCCTTTCGGAAGTCACCAATGCCAACTCAAAGAACCCAACCAGCCTTTGCCAGTGCCGAACGAGGGCTCCTTAGAAGACAGCGAGGAGTTGCCTGCACAAAGATATGAACGAGATTTGGTCCAAAAGCTGAAAATACTCAGGCATGAGCTCTCTCTCCAGCAACCCCAAGCTGGTCACTGCCGTATCGAAGTATCAAGGGAAGAAATATTTGAGGTGCGTAGCTGTGCGTTTAAGAGATGGTGAGGTTGAATCCCTTTCCCGGGACCTCTCCCCCAATTTCTGCAGATGGTGCTGCTCAGGAAATATCTGTCCACTTAGCTTTTTGTCTTGGTCTCGCCTGCTACTGTTTAATTTTTAGCAGGTTCTTCACGTTGCCTTTTCACCTGTGTTTGTGCATAGAACCGTTCACCACAGTTGGCTTACAACATAACTGAGGAGCTAATTTGTGGCCTACAAGAAGCTGGCCTTGCTTTTCTCAGTATTGGTTTCAGTTGCTCTCCCCAGCTTCCTATTTCCATAACTACCTATTGTTTGTTTGTTTGTTTGTTTGTTTATATACTGCAGCCATCTAGCCCAAAGGCTACTCTAATATAGACCACATGCTTTTCTATCTTGCAAACCTAAAATAATGTAGCTATAATCCAGTTTTAAGCTGAACCCAGTTGAAGTTAATTTAAGGTAGACACTTGCCAGTAAACATTTATAGGGAAGATGAGTCACTTTAGCAACTGTTGGAAGTCCTAAATGTTTATGGCCGAAATTGTTGTGCAAGAGCTACCCCCTTTTAGAAAAGCAAAGGCTGACGTGGTCTCTTTTGGCTTTCAAGATGCTTAAGAAAAAGGCATGGAATGCAGCTGTGGGGTTGAAAATGTGTTAGTATCCTGAAACTGCAACTTCCTTTCTGTAGGAGTCATACCGCCAGATCATGAAGATGAGGCCCAAAGATCTGAAGAAGAGATTGATGGTGAAGTTTCGGGGAGAGGAAGGCTTGGACTATGGTGGAGTGGCAAGGTAAAAGTCACATTCCCTAAAATGAACGAAAGGGGCCTTCCCTGGGAGCTCCAAATAGTGCCGATACAGATGTTTAAAAAATTCAAGTATGATCCGCTGTTAAGGCACAGTTTCCCACGGTAAGGAGGAGCTCACGGGGCCCTGGCCCTTATGCTCCAGAGGAAAAGGGCAAGATCCACTTCAGAGCCCGAAACTGTGATTAAGCCTGGTTGTGTTTCACTAGACAAAGCCAGCAGTTCAGAGCCTGACTTGGTTTCCATTGAACTTCAGTTGATGCGAGGCTATGTCTGTGTGTCTCCGTTCAAATGTTACATACAGTAAGGTCCAGTTAGTCTGAACCAGTGGTTCTCAACCTGTGGGTCCCCAGATGTTCCTGGACTGCAGCTCCCAGAAGTCCTGGCCATCTCAACTAGTGATGAAGACTTCTGGGAGTTGCAGTCCAAGAACATCTGGGTGACCCACAGGTTGAGAACCACTAGTCTAAACTAATCCGTGGATGCTGTAGAAGAGAGCAGGCAAGGAGGGCTATAAAGCCAAAGCTCTCGCAGTCTTATTCTTGCAGTGGCAACCTAGGGGTAGGAGAGCCTTTCCTTGTCTTGTTGCCTTCCAGAGGTTTTGGACTACCTCTGCTTCTCTCGTTTCCAGCTGCCATGGTCACTGTCCTCAGGAGGGCAGGGTGGGGAGGGTGATTGAGGATTACAGGCCAACACTGCAGGTGGGCATCTCATACTGGACTTGTAAACCCATTAGGTTTCAGGGTTTACTGCAGTCGAAGGAAACGAGTGTGA
Source organism: Phrynocephalus versicolor (assembly GCA_023846285.1). Classification (NCBI taxonomy): domain Eukaryota; kingdom Metazoa; phylum Chordata; class Lepidosauria; order Squamata; family Agamidae; genus Phrynocephalus; species Phrynocephalus versicolor. The sequence continues at coordinate 10,352,016 of JAHTLZ010000054.1, forward strand.
TTGTCCCTTAGTTCTATCTTAGTTCTTAGTTATGCTTCTCTGGACTTGACAGCTCTTCCGGGGGCTTAAGGTGAAATCATTCAGAGCAAGAGGTTCCCCACCCACCCACCCACGTGTCTGCCTCCGCTGATAACATTCCCTAATCTTAAATTCGCTAGACAAAATTCTTGTTGTCTGGGAGCTCTTCCCTTTTGACCTCTCCCTTGTCATCACTGGTGTGTTGCAAGAGTTTCCTTATCTTGGCTGCACTTTAAATCTGTCTAGACGACTGCTGAATCCTCTAGTATGGCTTAACCAAATGTCTCCCATTTAGCTTTAAGGGGCTCTACATTATGCAATTAAGCTATTTTATTGTCCCCAGTTTAAAAAAAAAACTGAGAACATATAAATGAAAGCCCATCAGCTACCAAATTCTTTCAGGAACTAGCTTCCCAATAAAATTTACCGTATTTATTCCTTTTGTTTGGACTGTGTTCTCCTTGCAAGTAAAATCTCAACACCCTCTGGTGAATGCTTTTATATTGCACATAGTGTGATAGCCATTGCAAGAGCAAACTATATTAGATAAACAGAAGCAGATAATGAGATCAAGTCAGCTTTTCAGTCAAGTTCACAGTGTCTGAAAGAGTGTCATCACTTAGTAATGGAAAGGGTTCCACTTCTAGTGTGCAACCATAGCATTGGGTTGTGGGCCAAAGAGATATCTGTCACAATGGACTTATAACTTTTCTTTCTCAGTAAAGGCTGATCAAAGGGATGGTCCTCTCCCCGTTTGTCTCTATAAGTTGCATCCACCATGGAGCTGTCCTCTACCCCATCCCTGGGAGTGTTTGCTTCCAAGGAATCATCCATTTCTGGGATGGGGGTGGGCAAACATTGCCCTTTCTTGCAAAAGTCTCTTTTAAACCTGTATTGGAAAAAAGGGTCCTTTTCTTCTTTGACAGGGAATGGTTATACCTCTTGTGCCATGAAATGTTGAATCCTTACTACGGACTCTTCCAGTACTCCACAGATAACATTTACACGCTGCAAATAAATCCAGACTCCTCTATCAATCCTGTGAGTATTCTAAAAGGTTGGGCTTTGGTCTGAGGGCACATGTTGGAGGAAGCACCCTCAGGGATCCTGTGGGGAGAGTTGGTTGAGGATCAAAAGAGTTGGTTCTCTGGCTGCTCTGGCTTTCAGCTCACATTTTAAACTCACTGTCGCATCCTGCCTCCCCACCCCAAAGTCATAGAGGTGGTCACTTTTGAAGTGGGGAGGTTCCAAAGACATTTGAGAGGTAGGGGAAGGAAGACCCCGCCCTGTGTTTGCAAAGGCATGCCATGTGCAAAGTGTTAGACCGAAGAAGCTCTTTTGAGTCCCCCAAGCGAAATGCCCTGTACTATGGATACCCAAAATACATACAGCAAAAGGGAAAACAATATTGCTATTTTGCACCTATTCACCTAACCTGCCATTTGTTCCTTTTGACATGACTTTGAAAGTTCAATGTGAACGGGCCCGATCCACTGCATGGTGGGCTGGGTGTTCATGCAGTTTTCTGGTGTTCATGCCGTTTGCATCTTGGGGCAGAGGCGTGACTGTTTTAAAAGGTGGCCTTTTCCTGGCTTAATAGCTTTTCTGTATAATTGTGCAAATCTATCCATCTCTGTGTTTTCAGCTGACTTCAACTAGAAAGATGAAGGTAGGCGAGCCTAACGCGACTGGCAATCTTACAGCACCAGCTCTTTTGTTAATAGTCCGACTTGTAGAGCCTCTGCTTTCCCTGTTAGGAACTAATTAAGCCTTTACCTATTGATTACCTTGTCAGTTGCTTTCTTAACTACTCGCTGCCTAACTGCTTAGACATCTGCCCCAGAACCAACCACGGCAGATTAAGAACTTCCCCCAAAGAAGCCTTTTTTAAAAAACTGACTGTTGTAACAACATTCCTTGAAATATTTCTATCTGATTGAAAACCTATATCAGAGAAAATTTGTCAGTTGCTTAGAAAGTGGTTGTCACAGCACACTTATTAAAAGGAGGAAGGATAGGCTTTTAAATTCATTGAGTCATGCTTGAGTCACCTTGTAACTGGGAGGAGGGCGGGGTTTAATAAAACCAATTACTAAATCAGTGAAAATGATAGGCAAGGCATCCTATACAATAATGACATTTTTCTTCTTCTGAGAGTACCGCTTTGCAACAAAAATAGCACTATTCACATAGAGAAAGTGTGTGTGAGGGGCGGGGTAGAGCATCGGGAGGCCCATCTCCAGAATTTGCAGAGGCAAAGGTGCTTGTGAAGGGGGTGACTTCAGAAAGCACCCACTGAGGACTCAGGTTTTCCTTGAATGATGGGGTTGAGAATGGAAAACTTAAAATGGTGCCAAGTAGCAGCTACTCAGTGATGTTCCCGGGCACAGCATCCATTCCGACTGCTGGTTTTGCCTCACTCGGACTGAGCTCTTCCTTCTGGTTATTGTTTTGTTGGCAGCTTTAGATACGACTTTAATACGAATTACTGTTTGTATATGTTGACACATGGACTCCTAAAATGTAGCAGAATAATGTATTGGCCTTGCTAGCTGGGAGATTCTGGGACGTCTGGTAAAAAAGGAACTTTTCTCAGCTCTGGGATTTTCTTTTATATCACTAGGGCTTGAGAAAGTTAAATTAAACTTGCAACTAATGTCTAAATGGATAAAACCAGCCACATGATGTCAGCCTTGGGCTTTTCTTTGATTGAACGAGTCTTGATGACTCTTGGGTATTTCCTGCAGGATCATCTGTCTTACTTCCACTTTGTTGGTCGGATAATGGGTCTGGCTGTGTTCCACGGACACTACATCAACGGCGGGTTCACAGTCCCTTTCTATAAGCAACTGCTGGGCAAACCCATCCAGTTATCTGATCTGGAATCCGTTGATCCTGAACTACACAAGAGCTTGGTTTGGATTTTGTAAGTAACTGGGGGGGGGGGCACAGCCGTGTTTCTGTATGGTGGGAAGGGGAATATAATTCCACTTGGCTGGTTTTTGAGACCCTTCTTCCAGCTGGGGTCCCTTCTGGTTGCTTGAAGATAGAGTTATAAGGAGTCTCCAGAACTGTCCAGCAAGATTTTGTCAGGGTTATTTTTATTAAAGGGAAAAAACAACAACAGTGCAGCAGCATTTAAGTAAGAGGGAACGCAGTTGAGCTTTGTGGCACAGAGGTTAGACTGCAGTCCTGCAGCCCAAATGGAGCTCACAACCTGGGGTTCGATTCCAGGTAGCTGGCTCAAGGGTCGCTTAGCCATCTCTCCTTCTGAGGCTGGTAAAATGAGTACCCAGCTTGCTGGGGGTGAGAGATGGGGCGGCAGCAGGGGGGGCGGCGCAATTTGTAGCCTGTAATTACTTGTAAACCACCCAGAGAAGGTGTGAAGTAAAGTTTCACTGTAAAATATTATATTATATTAATATAGTTATTTAGCATGCTTATTTAGCATACTTATTTTCAGGGCAGACCACAGACCTTACAAGAATAAAATGCAAACAGTACGTATTTTTTTCACTGCAGAGGAAAAATACCCGTTTTCCAGCACACATGTACAATAAAATCCAGGTTGGTCACAGAGGGACAGTGTCAATAATGCATTATTTAAAAGCCAAACAAAAAAAAGGTGTTCCACGGCACCAAATCCTATTAAATCAGTGTCTCAGGTTCATGCTCTCAAACTGTTTGGCTAACAACCGGGTTGGATGGGTGGGGTAATAATAATAATAATAATAATAATAATAATAATAATAATAATAATAATA
>JAHTLZ010000054.1:10355807-10369391 GCA_023846285.1 Phrynocephalus versicolor
TGTTGTTGTTGTTATCGTTATCCTTAGTGTTTAAAGCCTGTGTCTCTGAACCACCAGCTTATAATAGGTGGCCTGGACAAGATTGATTTGAACGACTGGAAGTCCAACACGCGGCTGAAGCACTGCATGGCCGACAGCAACATCGTCAAGTGGTTCTGGCAAGCGGTGGAAGCCTTTGACGAGGAAAGGAGAGCGAGGCTGCTGCAGTTTGTGACGGGCTCCACGCGGGTTCCGCTCCAGGGCTTCAAAGCTCTGCAAGGTGACTGAGAGGGAGGCAGAGTTAGCACCCTCGTACGGGGGAACTAGCCATAGCCTGGCTCCGTGCAGGCGGGAGGCACGCGTGGTGCTGTATGAAATGATTTGGGAGGCCACAGACTGTCGCGGAGTGTTTTGCCGCAACTTCTAGAGTTGTCTCGCAGCCACGACTGTACTGGCTGGAGGAACTGGGGAGCTAGAGTCCACAATGTATTTTCCAGCTCCAGGCTGATGGTTAATCTAGCCCAGTATGGTCCGTTCTGGCAGGAAGGGCCTTGACAAGGTTTGGGCATAGAAGGGACACGCGAGTTTCAGATGGGAGGTGCTGGAATCGGACACCCAAACCCTCCATGGGCAAATCATGTGCTCCTTGGGTGTTCCTAAGTTAAGCACACTAACTCCCACTCTGTCTCCCCGCGCCCATGTGTATTCATGTGTACGGCCGTAGGCAGGACCTGTGCCTATGGCCAGCAGGCATTTCTCTGCCGCAGAGAAATGCCTGCTGTCTTTGAGTGTTGTTTTTGAAGGACCTTAACTAGAATGTCTGTTTGCAAGGTTCTACAGGCGCGGCAGGACCCAGGCTCTTCACTATCCATTTGATAGATGCAAACACGGACAACCTTCCAAAAGCTCACACTTGGTAAGATCGCTCTTCCAGCCCACCACGTTCTGTCAGGTTTTGCAGGTATAGGTTTACAAGCCCTTGCATGCGTGCCTCTGCCCAAGTGGAAGGGCCAACCTCGTTGTCATCCAGAAGTGTTTGTTTGGAGTCTAAACGGACTTTCCTTAGTCGGGTGCCCTGAAGATGTCCGGGACCACTACTGCCCTCTCCTCCAGTCAGCCTTAGAATAACAGGAGTCATCGTCACAGCGCACCAGGGGCATTTCATGGATGTGCCCTGTGGCAGCACCCCCATTCCCTAGTTCAGTGGTGGAAAACCTTTGGCACTCCAGATGTTTTGGACCACAACTCCCACAAATCTTTGTCATTGGCAATCTAGGCTCGGAATGCTGGGAGTTGTGGTCCAAAACATCTGGAGTGCCAAAGGTTTGCCACCACTGCCCTAGTTCCTGCAAAGACCAGCCTCCTTGCCCTAGTTCACACTGCAGGATTGCCCACCGTTTCTGCCAAGGATACAGTAGATGCAAACAGAAGTGGTTTGTTTATGGGCCTATCTTGACCCTTAATGACATGAAGGAATATAGAGGAGCGGGGCAATGAGTGCTGAATTTTGTTCAAAGACCAACAAGTTTGTTTGTTTAAAATATTTTTACCCCACCTTCCTCCTTAAAAGAACACGAGGCAATTGAAACTTATATCCGAAAAGAGCTTAGGTGCAGTTTGTGGCAGAGAATGGCAACACGTTTGCCCGCATGGTCCAGATGAGAAGCTCTGCCCTCTTATTCTTTATTGACATTCTCAGAAGCTCAACCACTTTCTCTTTTCATTCTGATCCTATACTGAGCTGTGAGACTTTTTCCCCCCTCCCTCTCCCTGGGCTGTGAGTTTCCCCAGGCTGTGGAAACCTGTCGGTATTGGAACCTTTTCAAAATGCAGACTTTCGTTGTACGCATCCCTTCCAAAGGTGCACATTTGTATGCAAAATTCATTCGTCTTTACTATGGTCTCATATCTGAGGTTCCATGTACTTCTGAGGTACTGTTCTATCACCAGTCTCATGAAAGATAGGCTTCGACTTTGTTCATACCCTTCATCGGTCTTCATTTAAAGACCTTTCCCCATTTCCTGGCTCTCTTATCTAAGGAGCTCAGTGCTTTTCTCTTGCTTTGTTTTATCATTCTAAACGTTCTAAACTTGTCCCTCCACAGAGATCCAAGGTGCTGTGGCAGAATGCTTGAATGGTCCTTTAATATTGAGCTCTGTCGTCCCTCTTTCTGAAAGCTTATGGGTGGGGGGTGGGGGTTATGCTCTTTTTTTTAACTGGTCCCCTCCATGTAAGACATATTCTTTTTTGAACTGCTGAGATCAGAATAAGTAGACTATAGTAATGTCCTTGTTTTCCATCCTCTCCAGCTTTAACCGAATTGACATTCCGCCTTACGAGTCCTACGAGAAGCTTTACGAAAAGCTGCTAACAGCTGTGGAAGAGACCTGTGGGTTTGCAGTAGAGTGAAGGGGCAACCAAAGGAAACAGATACTAGCTCATGGACCACCAAATCAAAAGCTGGAAGAAAAAAGAACATCTTTTTTTGTCCAAAGCATTGGGACGCTCGACAACTGGGGAAGCCAAGGCTGTTTCCCCTCCTGGATTGTTGTTGTTTGGGGGGGAGGGGGCTTTTGTTGGTGGTTCCCAACCGTACTTTCCTCCCTTTTGTTAAAATAACCCACCGGCCCTTCTCTCTCTCCCCCCCCCCCTTTTCATTTCCTGCAAAACAAAAGGCAACCAGGTTCAGCATTTGGTTTTGGTTACCCAAGATATTCTGCTAGACGTGTAACACATATTGTGATAAGGTCAACGACCTGTGGTCTTTTTTTTTATAGGAGTTATCAGACTGTAGTTGGGTATCTTGAGATGGTTTGCTGAGGAATTTTGACTGGTAGGTGTACACGGACGGTTTGTCTGAACCCAGTTCTGAGCCCTTGTAGTGTCCAGAAGTTCTGGAAAACAAGACTGGTGCAGGAAAGTCAGGTTGCGCATTTCAGAATACTCATTCAAGGATGCCTAGGAGAAAGCTGGCTTATAGGAACACAGACAGCTGATGGAGGACCTTCAGCGGGGAGATCTCTCTCTGCAGAAGCAGAACAGTTTGGCTCTTAAGAGGGAAAAGAAAGAAGTTCCAGCTGTTTTGAATTGGGAGGTAACTTCCGTATTTGCTTCTCTCCCCTTGGTGACGACTGGCATAAGGGAGAGAACGTGGCGAGGGGCTCAGGCGCTAATTGTCAGCAGTTGGAAAGATGCATTCCCCCACCATCCCCTGACCGTTCTCCCAGGGGTGTTCATTGAGTCGAAAAGGGAAGAAACCCTTTTGACAAGAAGTCACGGAAAGCAAAGGAAATGGAGCCAGGTTCGGTCCCTGAGCTGCCAGGAACAAAGATGAGCTCTTTTGGAAGAGGAGCCTACGGCGAATCAAGGTCAAACCGTACAGGGTTGAGCCGATAGATGCTGAGTAGTCTGGTACGTTGCTCCCCAGATTCTCTTGCTGCCGCTCTTTCCATCAGGGAGGCCTCCTGTTCAAGGCAGGTATGAATTCCCATGATTCATTTGAGTTCCTGGGAGAAGAGAACCCACGCGCTCAGGTTATCACAGGCAACCCACTTTTCTTCTTCTTTTTGAAGTTTGCACAACAAGCAACAAAACAGTATTTAGAGAGGGAACCTCCCCCAATCCACCCCCCAAAAGACTTAAGCATTAAATATGACTAGGCAGACCCGGTTCATAAACCTCCCCCTGCTTACTGTTTAAAACCAAACAGTGATAGATATTAACCCAGTGAACAGGTAGTGCTTAGAAGCAAGCAGGGCGTTGGGCTTCAGTGCCGGCTCACAATTGCATTTTGGACTACAAGGAAATTTTCTGTTGTCAATTTCAGCAAGAAAGTAAATTGGCATAGATAATAGCTTTAAACTGTAATAGGACAAACTGAAGTTAGGTTCTTGTCAGGATTTTATGTTTGCGCAGTTGACTGTAACGTCTGTGTTTTGGTGATGGAAGTATGAGGATTACATTTGAGAAATATTTTGTGATATTTGCACCACGTGGCGAAAGGGCTGGGTTTTTTTATAGGTGAGCTGAGGCCTAACTTGGAATGGACTTAGGTATCCAGTCTCACTTAAGGGACCAGTTCACTGCATTATGAGTGATTTCTGGAGGGGTTGGGGAGGGGAATATGAAGGGAATGGGGCGGGGGTGTTGAAATTGTTTTTTTTTTTTTTTTAAACACATCTTTGCAATCTTCTGGATAAAAGAATTCTGACGACTCGCCTTTCCAGAAGCCTGTGGAGATTGAACCTTGTCCATTGGAGAATATTAGCCTAATTACTGGTCTTGCTGAACTCTTATCAGTTGAACTGAAATGGGCAAGGCGATTGTCGTGATACAGATGCTTCGCACAGGTTTGCTCAGACCATTGAGGGCAGACGGGAGCTTTCCGTGAGCGCCAAAGCGACATAGGATAAGCAGAAGTAAGACGGAAGACTTGTGTGTTTCAAGACCCGTGTTTGCATGACTTCGTAGGATGAGGTGGTCTGTCCTGCACAGCTGGGGCCCCATCTTGGACCAGTGGCGACTAAAGTGAAAACTTCAGCTCAGAGGACAAGGAGCGAGTGACATGCTTCCGACCAGGAGGCCACACCTCAAGGTAGCGTGAGCATTGGCTCTGGATCGACATTCGGACAGCGCAGGTGCGGACTGTTCCTCCATAGCAGCGGTAAGGAAGATGGAGGAGAAACGTATCTCTCAACATTCTTCATTTTCGTCGTTATGGTCTGTCCCTCCCCTCCCTCAAGATTTCCTGCTGCTGTTCCATCAACCAAGAGCCTAAACAGGGAGTGTGCAATCATTCTGTATATTGATGGTTGAGACTGGAGAAAGAAATCAAGGTAGACAAAATGTTGGCCCTCGTTGGTGTGGCTTCTCCCCGCCCCCGCCCCAATGCGAGCTGCAGCGCCATAGGTCCCCTGTTCTGCTAAGCCGAGTGTCCCACACCACTCTCTCCAACAAGGACGCTGTACAACGATGCATGGAAGGAGCAGGATTCGTCTCCTGGTTGCAGAGAGCTAAACTCTGCAGCGTCTCTTTTGCTGCAGGCTTCTCATTTCAACCATCCATCCAAGCGAGGCACCCAAAACAGACTTGGTCGGCATTTCCTGGACTGTCAGAGGGGCGTGCTGACGAGAACAGGCAACACCCAGCTCCTCGGAAGCAGCATCCATGGCTGTGGGCTGGCATGGTGGCACCTCCTGCCTCAAAGAGAAGCTGTTGACTCCTTGTGCCATGCACTTCCCGTTCCATCCAATGGTTATCATCAGAACCTCCTCAGATGGGCTTTTGGTGCCTCTAAACAACAGCAAAACTAACAGCAAATGGAGCGATGCAAATCTTTCCATGTCTGTAGGATTTTTGTTTGTCTGTTTGTTTGTTTACTTGCTCTGAAATACATCATCAGGCATTTATGCACTCAGGGATGTGGGAAATCACCACTCCATTTGTGTTTTGAAAGTGGGAAGGCATGAGTCGTTCTAAATCGAACCAGAACATAGTAGACCCATGTCAGCTTTTTAACAAGACTGCTCGCTTAGCATTGGGCACGGTTTATAAAACCTCAACTCGTAATTAAATATCTCCCTCCGATCCCTTCTTAGCCCCAGTACCCTGTATTCTACACTGTAGAGCACAGAAGGTTTTCCAGAAAATGCAGTACATCATTCATTTTTACTCTGTTAATTTTCCCCCTCAACCACTTTATAATGTATTTTTTAACTTATTATTTTGTAACGTCTTTGTTTTTAAGTAATGCTGCTACCCTTGTTGCTCTTCTCACCATTTTTATTGCGGATTTTATTTTGTGGGGAAAAAAGTTGTACACTAATGTTTTTTTCATTTTATGTCTAAATCAAAGTATTTAAAGAAATACTAGTTCTATTTAACGTGGGTATGGAACCAGCTGGAATAAACCGTGATTGTATAGTAGGCTGGGCCCAGGAGGTCATGTTCATTTTTGTTACATATGCAATAAACACTCACAACTTTAAGTTCTGTGTTCATCTCTGATGTTTCCCACTTGAGGTGTGAGATACACAAAACTCAATAAAACCCGTTTACTACACTTGGCATAACTGCATTCATAGTTCATGGTAGTACATCTGGCAACTTGTATTTGTCTGTCCTTTGGAAGCTCCTCCTCACCAGATCATAAGAGCAGGGGAAGAGCCCTGGTGGGTCAGACCAAAGGGCCCATCTAGTCCGCTGCTGATCCCAGTAAGCAACCAGCATCCTCGACCAAGCCTGCCAGCAGGCTCCCCATCCACCCCTTCCACGTTCGACCAAGCTTGGGGTGGGAGTGAGGTGAGAGAAAGAAGTGATAAAGGAAGAAAGAACAGAGTGTGCGCCGTCTGACACAAACAGAAAGCAAGGACAGCGGGAAGAGACCAAAGATAATCAATTAGTAGAAGGAGCAGAAGGTGGAGTGAATCCAAGGTGGAACGAGGGCAAGGGAAGTCTTTTGGGTAGGAGATGGAGTGCCTGGGTTCAGAGATCTGCGAGTGACAGGTGACAGTGAGAGCGCGAGAGGGGAGTTGGAGAGAAGCGTGCGAGGATGAGGAAGAGGGGAGAAAAGGGACAGTTAGGGACGTTGAGAGGCAGACGGAAAAGAGAGAGGGACGTTTGACGTTGAGGTGGATAAAGATTGGACATGGCTGGTTGATGTGAAGCCCTTGCAGTGGCCAGCGAATGGTATTAGCATGGAGAGGAAGAGGCAGATCAGCTCCGAGAAAAATGGTGGCACAGTGGGCTCGCCACCCCTGCCGTGGGAGCCAGTGCTTCGGGCGGGGAACACCTCATGGACCACTGTTTCTGAAGGGAGAGTAAACCCACCTAGTTTAAGCCCGGCTGGCAACCCGTTTAATTCCAATGTTGTTATGGATGAAGAGCATGTCAAAGAAGCCGACGCAAAAGAACCAGAGTTCATGTTTGTTAATAAAAGTTTAGTAGAAAAATCTCAACGAAGGAATGGACCATCTTTATTTCTCCTCGGAACCTCAGGGTATGGAGAACGAACCCTCACAGGTGGTCATCAATAGTGGGGTGATGCTCCTTCTCACCTCCATGCATGAATGCACCACATTCAGCATCTACAAATCCAGGATTTTCACTTAACAGCCCTTAAGGCTGCAAAAAACTTGATAAATTCTATTTACATAGTTCCTGTATTACTCAGAAAAGCTTCTTTAAAAATAAACAAAACACCTTACGGGATAGTGCTAGCTTGTCATGCATGGAGTTCCAAAAATATCTTACAAATCCCTTTCAGAAACTAGGGCATTAAACCTGATGTGGAAGGGAAGGCCATTTTACTACAGCACTTCACTATTTCAGTACTTTATATTTACTACTTCACCACTGAGTCTGACCAAAGGTGGGGGTGTTTGCTTCCCCATCGGGCCTTGTGGGGAAAGGGCCAGTCGGGGTGGCTTTGGGCAAGCTGCCCGGTCCCAGGGTGTCCCCAAAAGAAGGGAATAGTAAATCTCTTCTGATTAAGATTCTCTTACTTGGAAAACTGAAAAGAATTGACTTGATGGTGCATGATGACGATGGATCGATACATACTTAGGCCAGAACCCTGCTGGAATTTCCCAGCTATGAGGGCAAGTGCGCAGACTCCAAGCCCATGGAGGGCAGGTCACAAAACAGGGCAAAGCAGCTTGGGGTGGGTGGCTGGGGGGTCACTGCCCTTTGTCCCTGAGTGATCCCAGCAGCAATCACGTGGGAAACTCCAAGGACAGGAAGTTTCCTATCCCTGCTATCTCGGGACTCAGGAGGCAATGTGGAGAAAGCAGAGGGTGGACCAGCAGTGTCCTGGAAGATGCAGGCAAAGGCGTATTGGCCGGCGAGGTGCAAAAAAGTTGCTCAGGGAAACGTGTGAAGAGTTTGAAGGAGGGGGCAAGGAAACTTGCCTTTCCAGGTCGGCCTACATGGGACCCAAAGTTGTCTTGCGTGATCGAAATCGCAATTTGGGGGGGGGTCTACATTTGCAAGCTGAAAAGCACAAGCTCTTTTTAAAATAAAATTGGGCTGCAGATACAGGTTGGGAGTTCGATTCCCACCCACCCCACTGGCTCTCCTCCACAGAGGCTGGACCTGATCGCCCAGAGCAGTGGTTCTCAACCTGTGTGGGTCCCCAGATGTTCCTGGACCGCAGCTCCCAGAAGCCTTCCCCACTCGCTGAGCTGGCCAGGATGTCTGGGAGTTGCAGTCCAAGAACATCTGGGGACCCCACAGTCTGAGAACCATTGGTCCAGAGAGGCTCCCTGAAGATGCCCTTTTGATTCAGAGCACAGCCCTCCATTGGGAAGGGGTTCTCCACGGAGCAGCTCGTGCAGGGCTGGGTGGGAGGCCATCGTAATCCCACCGGGGAAGCCGCCTCCCCTCCCCTCCCCACCCACCCTGCCCAAGCTTCTTGTGGAAAGCTTCACCGGTCATACTTCTGCCTGCCGCTTCAAGACTACCACCGCCTTGCCCAGGAGAGATAAGCGGGCACGGGAGGGCGAGGGAAGCCTCTTAACTTGAGCGGCAACTTCTGCCCACCGATCGCCTCCCTACCACCACCACCACCACTCCTGGCACGTGCGCCGAACCCGCGCGCTGGAGGGGAGGGTGGGAAAGAAAGGCGGCGTCACGTGACCCCTGGAGAGAACGGCGCTAGGGAGCCCTTCCCCTCCGCCCGGCCGCGCTCTCTCTCTCTCTCTCTATGGTTCACGTGGCGCTAGAGAGGCACCCCGCGCTCCCTCCCCTCCCCTCCCCTCCTCTCGGGGGATTGCTTCTCTATGGTCCTCGTCGCCGCTCTGGCCCCGGCGTCCCACCTCGCTCTCCCCACCACACGCGCGAGGGGTCACGTGGTGGGCCCTCCGGCCGGAAGGAGCCCGAGAAGCCCAGGCAACCGTCCGGCCGGGAGGAGGAGGAGGAGGAAGAGGAGGAGGAGGAAGGCCGTGGGCCGCCTCGGCCCAGAGAGAGTGTGAGAGGGAGTGTGTGTGTTTGTGTGTGTGAGGTGGACGGAGCAGGGGAAGGAAGGAAGGGGAGCCGCCGCCGCTGCCGCCGTTGGGAGCTCTGAGGGGATTGTCCAGCGGCTCCGGGGGAGGGGGGGGGGGGTTCGAGAGGAGGCCGAGGAGGGAGGGGAAGAGGAGGAGGAGGAGGAGGAAGAGGCCCAAGTGGAGGAAGAAGGCGTGAGGCGAAGCCAGGCCGGGGCTGGTGGTGAGTAGTAACAGCCTTTCCCTCCCCCCCGTTCTCCCCCCCCATACACACGTCCTTGCCCTTGAGGAGGAGGGGGGTCTCTTTCCATGGGGGGGAGAGAGAGGGGAAGGGGTGGCTGAAGGGGAGACCCCCCTCCCTCCCTCCCCCTTTTCTACCCTTCTCTTACCCCCCTCCTCCTCCTCCATCCTCTGCCTTCCACTTCTCTCTCCTTCCTCGGCTCTTTCGGGGCCCTCCTTCCCGCGCCAACCCTGGTCTCTTTTGGCCCCCTCCTTCCTTCCTCTCTTTCTCTTTCTCTCTTTCCCCTCCCCGAAAGAAACCACCTCCGCCTGCCACGGATCCCTCTTCCCGAAACTTCTTCCAGCCCCTGGCATCCCCCTCGTAGCATCCATCCCTCTTCCTCACCCCCCCGCACCTCCAATTCCCTTTTCTCTCCCTCCCTCTGACTTTCCCATGGCCGTCGGTTTCTTCTGCTCTCTCTCTCTCTCTCTCTCTCTCTCTCTCCACTTCCACCCCTTCTGACTGACACCCACAGCCCCTCGGCTGCCACCTTTCCGAACCCCCCCCCCCTCTCTCTCTCACACACACACACACGTGCTGTCTGTTTTGGTCGGAGTGGGGATTCGAACTGCCGACCTTGGCCTCTGCAGCCCGATGCAGTTATGCCACCCCCGAGCAAACCCTGCTTTTCCCAGAGGCGTTTGGTGACTCTTAATTTCTTATTTATTTATTTTTTTGGGTCTGCCATCTGCCCTCATGTTTCTTTTGTTTTTTTATTACTATTTTTTTAAATTGATTTTATTATCTGCTTATTTGTCATGTTTGATTGTCTCTTATTTGTTTGCTGTGAACCGCCCGGAGTTCCTTCGGGAAGACGGCGTGGCCTATAAGCCGTAAAATAAATAAATAAATAAATGCCTGTTGGCTGTTTCCATGGCCCTTCCTGCTCCCCCCTTTGCATTTCTTAGGTGCACTTTGCACCCTGTTCCTACAAGCAGTCCTTATTCAGCAGCCCTGCTTCAATCCTGTTTTTCTCTCTCTTCACTCCCCAGATCTCCTCCTCCAAACCCACTTCCTTATTTCTTCCTTGTGTTGCCGCTTTTTCATTCTCCTTAATAGGTATCCCAACTTCAGCCCTGCTGGATCGACTCCTCCGTCTTATTCCTTCCATTTTCTTCCTCCATATGTCCAGTCTACTGATTGCCTTCTTCCTGCCATCCCTTGGCAAGAAATCCAGTGTGTAGGAGTAAGGCCAATCTCTACTCGAATCTCATCTCGTCCTGGAAACTTCCTCTACGGTTTCCTGACCCTTGATGTTCATTTCTGCTCTTCAAAACCCCGACTTGTTTGTTAACTTTCGAAAAATACTTTAAAAATAGTTCCCTGCTTTGCTTTTAACAGCCTCGGACCCATAAGCTTCATTTGTCCTCTCTTTGTCATTCTGTTGTTCTTGCTCTCCCTTTCCCCCTCAGAAACCAGGAAGAAGTGCAGCCCAGTGGGTAGAGCACAGGCTTTTGATGCACAAAGTCCCAAGTTCAAGTCCTGCTACTTCCTTATGGCATTGCTAACGAGCCATGTAACCCCCCCCACCGCAGAGGTGTAGATTATATTGAGTTTAGATGGAGCCATGGTCCCGACATACTATAAGCATGTTCCCTGTGTTCCTACTGTCGACCTTCTCTGCCTCCTCCTCTTCTCTGGGCTCTTCCCCTGCTTGTGCCTCTTGTTTCTCTTCTGTTTGTCTCCTTTTTGTCCAGTTTTTGCTGGCTTTTTCTGTCACCATTCTGTTCTTGTTTTCCCCAAGCATGTATATGCTATAAACCCTACTGAGTGCATTTTTGGGCTGACTCTCAAGTTATTAGAAAGCATTACTTCTCCTTCCTCAAGTACACTTGTGCAATCAACCTTAATCCTTTACTTTCAACATATTTGCCTGCATCTCTTTTCCAGTTGTCCTCCTCTGTTCCTGCTTCTCAGCTCTCCTCTGTGCCTCCCAGCTGCCCTCTCTCCCACCTGTTCCCACAAACCTCCTTGTGTCTACCCGCCTGTCCTCCCTTTTCTGCTCTCTGCCCCTACCTCCTCCTTTCTCTCATCGTGTTTCTCCTTCCAAATGGTTGCTCCACTTCTCCTTGGAAAGCGGCTGCTTGTCATTGCAAGGATGAGCTCCCCTCTTCCTTTTCAAGGCCTTGTCCACCCCCAGTTTGCTGGTTGCCTAGGCAAGGGAAACAATGGCAGCAATTCAACCTAATCCAAACTTTTCTGAGGGCGCGGAGAATGGGGGAGTTGGAGGGCATGGGTTTTGTGAATTCAGAGACCTTCCGCTGTCCACTCTATGAATTACCTTGGCTGAGTGAACATATCTCAGCTCCAGAGATGCCTTTTGTTGTGGGAGCCTTGCAGCATTTGGTGGAGAGGGGATGATTCCACCACCACCACCACCACCACCACCACGCCTCATCAAAATCTATAGTTTGGTCTCTGGAACATTTGTCATGTGCGGAATCATTGAGCTGTTATCCTACATTCACATGTCTGGCATGAGATAAACCAGGTTGAAGTTGCTTGAACGGAATTCTGAGCCTGCATGCATGCCATCTTTGCCGGTCTGGCACTACATGCCCTTTTCTCTTTGCCTCCTGTGTTATCAGCTACGCTATAGAGATGTAAAGTTTCTGGAAATTTGAAGCTCGAGGGGGAAAAACCCATCCTCCCCCTGTTGTTTTGGAAAAAAATGGATTTTTTTGGAAAAAATGAAAAAAATGCTATATTACCACTCCCTACCCCCTCCCTTTACAGCTTGAAAGTCATTTTGTTACTTTAGGAACATAAAGTATGACTATGGACAATTTGACTTGGCATAAAATTATCACAACTAGCATATTAAAATATAGTGTATCCAAACAATTATTACAAACATAATTTACTTTTTAAATAATATTTATTTGTAATTGTAAGTAACAAATGGAGTAACAATCTCCTGAACTGTTTACTAGTTTATGTGGAACCAAAAACCCCCTCTACAAATGAATGTTTAAAAATCCAGAATTAACCATTCATATTTCCTCTCCACAGTATTAAATAAAAATAAAATAAAACCTCATTCTCATAAAAAGAATTGAATAGGGAGGGAAACATATAGAAGGGAGTGGGACTAAATTTCAATGACTGGGCATGAAATTTAATCAGAATCATTTTTTGCTCTGTATTTTTTTCCAGTGCTTTGAGGCCTAGTGACAGAACAGAACCAAACACACCCACCCACATGGAAAAACAAAAGTGAAAGCTTTTTCTTTTTCTTGTGACAATAGCAGCAGCACCTAAATGCATCTTGTTCTTGCATTTGAGAGTTCAGTTAGAAACCTAGGACTTGCTTGTTCTTAGTGCACAGAAATCAGAATAATCTGATACTATGCATATTTTTTAGAAATGATTTGAAAAATATTAGAACACCCTGTCTTAAAATATTTCATTCATTGTGAATAAAATAATAAACCTTCCACAACCATGTTTTCTTTTTTCAATTTTTCCAATTTTTTTTGGGGGGGGGACACCAAAAGACTTCAGAAAAAAAATGGAAAACCCCATCCGCCCCCCAATTTTTTTCCGTTTTTTTTTCCCGGGCCTTCACATCTCTAACTACATAGAGAGTTGGACAAGAGCATTGTGACTGTTCCACAGCTCTTTCCTTGCTGTTTACCTCAAGGGAGAGCCAGTGGTGTTATGTCAAACCAAAGGCTGAGGGAAGTGGTGCCCTTTGTGTTGGAGATGATCTGCCATTGCTGGGGTACCTCACCATTTGCTAAGCTGCCAGGGGCAGGTACAATATGAGAATGCATCAGCATCTCTCACCAGGACAAGTGGGAGGGGCATGGAGCATATTTTCTGTTTCTCTCCAGCTCTTTGACTATATTTGTCACTGCCGGCTGGAACTGATGGAGTTTGTAGTCTTGATGACTGAGGAATCCGAGGCAGCATTGGACAGTTTGGATTGCGTGTGTTCTTTTGTTTTGTTATTATGCTGAAATCATCTTGGTGCAGGAGAAAGCAAATACAGTGGCCAGCCTAAAGCATAGCATGAGGTCTGGTTGATGGAGAGCATGTGCGGGTGGGGAGTGAAATACCCTTGGAACTAATGAGAGATGGAGCAGGTTGCAAAGAGTGTGAACGTGTGTCTTACGTATCCCTCACCTTGATTCCTCTTGTCTTCTCTATTGCCTATGAGCATGCTGGCACGAGCTTTCCTTTCTGAATGGCTTTGATCATTGCTTCCATTTCAAGAGTGTTGCTTTTTTTAAGCCCCTTTTACACTTTCAACGACTTTTTCGTGTCCTAGGTCTTTTAGAAAACAGTATTCTTAATTTATTATTATTATTATTATTATTATTATTATTATTATTATTATTATT
>JAHTLZ010000054.1:10389195-10400426 GCA_023846285.1 Phrynocephalus versicolor
TCTCTCTCTCTCTCTCTCTCTCTCTCTCTCTCTCTCTCTCTCTCTCTGTGTGTGTGTTGAAGATATTCTGATGCAACAGTGTGCAAGCTCGAATCAGAGATGGGGGATCTCAAGTGATGGAGCTGAGCCTGGCCCTCTGGGGTCCCCGAGAGGGTTCCATGTAATTCCTCCATGACACACCCTCACCTAGTCGTTTCCCAGCTCCTGTACAGTTTCTGCCCAATACTCAGAGGCCACAATATCTAAGACAGCAAGAGCTTCAGTCCAAAGGCATGGGTATTTGCTGCGTCATTGTTCTTACCTTTAGTCCTGCCAATCGTCGACGGTTGCTGAAAACCTCTTTGGAGTTTATGGTTCCATCCTGTGGGGGCAGAGCAAGTACGGTTGAATCGCAGCTCCCCCCCCCAGTCCTAGTTGCCATAGCAACGAGGGAGGCATGAAGGGGATGGCGGGATGGCAATACCCAGAGGGGCCAAGGGCTCCGGGTCCCTAGCCTTGGATTGTTTGCATCAGGCCAGGTGAACGGGAATGCCTCTCTGTGCTGTCAGCCTTGTGCTTCCTCACGTTGGCTTTGGAGGGAAAGTCTAGGACTCCCACTTCCCCATCTCTCCAGTGGAAATCTCTCGGGGACCCTTGCGCCCATGGCTTGTGAGCGAAGATCAGCCAGCCCATGCAGAGCACTTCTCTTGAACATCAAGTAGGTCAGGGCTGTCCAACTTTGAACAGGCCAAGGTCTACTTTTCTGGCCCAAAGTGCCTGAGGGGCTACTACACTAAAACCTCTACTTACGAATTTTATCCATTCCGAGCATATGCTCATAAGTTAAAAATTGTAAGTATAGCAGCGGTTTCCCATAGGAATGCATTGAAAATCAATTAATCCGTTCTGGAGGGAACATAGTTCAGTGCTTTCCTATGGGAAGGCTGACCATTCACATGCTTCCTTTGCACCCGCTCAAGGGAGGTGTGGAGAACTTATCCCCTCACTTTTTTATTGATGGCTGGTGGGCTACTTTTGAACCCTTCGTGGGCTACTGGTAGCCCGCGATCTACCTGTTGGGCAGGCCTGATGTAGGTCCTGCGTCGGTGGTTTTATTTTAAAAGTCGTGCTAGATTCCCGTCCTTTCTTTCCCTCTCTTTCCTTCCTGCCGCTCCTTCTGCGTTTAGTCAGAGCTCAGCTGCATGGAAGGGAGCTGCACGTGTTCGTTTCCAACCAGCGAGCTGGAGAAAGTGCTTCCCGAGAACATCCTCTGCAAATACTACGAGCGGAAAGCAGAAGAAGAGGTGGCTGCTGCCTGTGCGGATGAGCTGGTCAGGTAAGGGGAGCCGTTTCGTCTCAACTTGGGGGGGGGGGCGCATTCTGAGCCGGCCAAAGTTGACAGAGTCTTAACTGAAGTGGTGGCAGCTCAGGTGTCCCTGATAGACCTGCCCCCCCACACACACCCCAAGCTCTGTTTACAGCCCTTCAGGGAACGAATGTCCTCCGCCTTCAGAGGCAAATCAATGATCCCTCACATACGTTAAAACGTAGAGTGCTCTTATCCAGGATCTGCCCTTCCCAGTTGGACTCTGAAGTCAGAGGCATGGAGATGCCCAGTCGGGTCGGGGGGAAGTGCACCTTCAATGAGCTGCAGCTTTGGAATTCCCTTGACCAGAAACAAGCTGTTAGCCTGTGGAACTCCCTGCCACAGGAGGTGGAGATGGCATCTGGCCTGGATGCCTTCAAAAGGGGATTGGACAGATTCCTGGAGGAAAAGTCCATCCCAGGTTACAAACCATGATGGAGATGTGTCATCTCCAGGCTTAAAACCGGGGTACTTCAAGGGCCAAATGCAGAGGAGTGGTGTCAGGGGACAGATATCTAGTATTGTGCGCTCCCAGAGGCATTTGGTGGGGCCACTGTGAGATACAGGAAGCTGGACTAGATGGGCCTTTGGCCTGATCCAGCAGGGCTCTTCTTATGTTCTTATCTGGAGGCTGCAGATTTCTTGGTCCTCTATCCCGCTTCCCACAGGGACCAGCCCTGGTGTCTGTGGGAAACCCATATGTAGGGCATGATGGTAATAGAAAGATGTCAGTAGTTGGTTCATATATTCAGTCACCATCAGACCACAGTAGTCTGCTTGATTCTTATTGTCTTTTTTTCTTCCACTGCATCGTAACTCAGGCTGCCTGGATTGCTCAGTGCGCTAGATGTCTGACTGAGGAGCCCGCATTTGGGAGTTCAGTTCCTCTCAGTGGGTAGAGCTAGCCTGGGTGGGCTCGAGCAAGCTTGCAAAACCCCAGGACAGCCCCAAAAGAAATGAATGGCAAACCATTTAACTCCTTCCTCCCCCCCCTCCCAAAAGGGTGGCTAGATTGCCTTGACGGTACACAATTATTAGTACACCGTAACACATATGCCGCCTAATTGAGGACCGAAGGCAAGGGAGGGCCTTCACCTTGACTCTTTTCTTGGCTCCTAGGTGTCCCTTTTGCAACTTCCCAGCATTACTGGATAAAGAGGTGAAGCGGTTCAGCTGTCCTAACCCTCGGTGCAGGAAGGTAGGAGGTGGATTCCTTTCATTTGATGCAACAGGTCAGGGAATTGGCTGCTGAGCACATGGAATTGTTTTGCCTCTCTCTGGACTAGGGTGGGTTGGAGAACATTACTTGTGCATGCACATTTCAGGACAAGGAGGTTCTTGTCGGGTAGGAGCTCCGTCTGCGACTTACTGAGCTTTGCACGAGATGTTTTGAGTACCTCTCCCTTCTCAAGATCCCTTGAAGAGGCAAACGTGCCTGGTGAAGCGTCAGCCGAGGCAGACTCCGTGGCAGCTTAATGCGCATCATTGGATTGGTTTTGAGGGCGAGCCCTTTTTGGGGGTTGCTAGCCATGGGGCTTTTGGATTTCTGGCACTGCAGCCCCCATGATTCACTAGGGCAGGGCTGTTCAACTTTGAACAGGCCGAGGTCTACTTTATCTGGCCCAAAGTGCCTGAGGGCTACTACACTGAAACCTCTACTTACAAATTTTATCCATTCCAAGCACATGCTCATAAGTTTAAAAAAAATGTAAGTAGAGCAGCGGTTTTTCCATAGGAATGCATTGAAAACCCATTAATCCATTCTGGAGCGAACAGATTTCAATGTGCCATGGCCCCTGAACTGCCCCACTCAGCTGAGACAGCGGGCTGGCAGACCCAGAGCTTTGCTGGGGCAGTGGTGGTCTTTGGGATGGGGGAGGGAGGGGTGGAGAACTTATCCCCTCACTTTTTTAATTGATGGCCAGTGGGCTACTTTTGAACCCTTCACGGGCTACCAGTAGCCCGCGGTCTACCTGTTGTGCAGGCCTGCACTAGGGATAACCCCCACCCCCCAGCCAGAATTCTGGGAACTGCAGCTGATAACCCTTAACCCGCAATGTGTGTTAATCATTCATACTTTGGGCTCAGCGTGGTTCAGGAGCAAACACCAGTTTGCCTTTGAAAAAGGCAACAGCCAAGAGAGACCAACCTCCAGGGTAACGCAAGGAGCTCATGGGTCTGATAGGTAGTCTGTCTACCCATTAGGGTGCACTGAATAAAAAATATTAAAGTCCCATGCCTAGTGGTTGCAGAAGATGGACAGTATAAAGCTCCACTTGGTGACTTGTCAAGTGGCTTCTCAATGGTGATGAGACATGAAAGTCAGTTAATTTTAACTGTGGTCAAGACAATAGCAATTGCTTCAGCAATAGGGAAGCCTGGTAGTTTTAGCTTTACCGCTAGATGGCATCCTTGCTTTGTCCATCGAATTTTGACGCATGCTCTCCTCTCTCTTTTCTTAAAACATGGATCCTCTCCTTAAAAATGAAGCCGTATCTGCAGAGGGACTCCCGTGAACAGTCTTTTAAAGCCGTTGGTTGAGTTACCTGTCACGTTTTATAATCCCCTCTTTCCTCTAAAGAGCGATCTCCGTTTAATCTGGAGAAAGAGCAGAGCCCAGTTTTATTCGGGATTTGAACCCAGGCTTGTTTGGTTCCTGCCCAACATACTTGCCTGGCACGTCCTTCAGCCGGAGTGGCTCTCCCCCACTTTGTGAGCTGGGAGAAATAATATTTCTCCAGGTCTCTGGACTGGAGGGAAGCTTCCCAAGGGAAGCGAGATAGTAGGTGCATTTGCATTCATATGTACTGTATAGACACAAACTGCAGTGATGCTAATTCGCGGAGGAAGTGGTCTTTAGCTTCGTGTCTAGGTTTTCTGTTAGCTTTCGCTCACCTAATCATATTCCTCCACAGGTCTAGATCAGTGTATATCTAAGCCATTGTGCGGAGGTGTACATAGAACCCAGTGGTTCCCAACCTTCCTAATGCTGTAGTTCCACATGTGGTGGTGACCCCTTGCCCTCCTTGGAAGAGGCCACAAGCCCCCTTTGGCAGGCCACTGCCGCAGGGGCCATAGAGAACTGCCCTCTACAGGCACCCTCAGCCAATCGCAGCCTCCGGTGCCATTGACTGACATCCGCTCCAACCTATCAAGCTATAACTCACTCTTCCCCCCCCTTCGTCCCCCTCCTCCTCCAGACCCAAGCATTTGTGCCTTTTTCTTCACTGGCTCATGGCAACCCCTGTGAAATGGCCATTCGACCCCCAAAGGGGTCCCGACCCCCCAGGTTGGGAACCATTGGTATAACTCAAACACCATTCCACATACAGTGGTACCCCGACTTAAGAGCAATTTGACTTAAGAGCAGAAAACTGTTGGCATTTTAACTGCCGCCTTATTTGTAAGTCTGCTCGACTTACAAATATTTTTTCCATTTTTTAAAACTTATTTTTTATTTTTTTTTAGATAGGTACCTCGACTTAAGAGTAGTTCGACTTAAGAGCATGCATTCGGAACGGAATAAATTCGTAAGTCAAGGTACCACTGTAGTGCCTTCCAGATTTCACAAGCTTGTAACTCCTAGCAGTCCTGCATCACCTGCGGTGGCGCTTTCATTGTATTTGGGTTACGTACTCTGTTGCATTGGACTCCTGAACAATCGGGATCCCGATTCAGGCTAGGTTAGGGGGTGTTGTTTTTTCATGTAGTTCTAGAAAGTGCACATTGCAGCTCCCTAGTATATAGCAAAAAAAATGGGTGAGCACCTGGAGTAATAGAAAGGAGAATATAAAGGCACAGAAAGAAAGCAGCCCTGCAGAATTCACATGATAGCCACCCAGGGGAGGGGAGGGGAGGGGAGGGGAGGCAGAAGATGGACGGCTACCTGGACTTTGGCCCAGGGCCGGTGAGTCCGTCACTCTCCGCTCGTCAAACACCCAAATGCTTCTCCAATGTTAGGAGCTGGGCTCCAAGGCAACTTGGCGCAACTTGTGATAGCTTGTCTTTCTGGGCCAAATTCCATCCCGTCCGAAAGAAACCTTTAGATAAACAAGCCAAGCCTGCCATTAAAAAGCCATTCGTTCCTGTGTTGGGAGAATGTTAAGAGCTTAATTTGTCACAGGCAAACAGGTCACGTGCATTCTGACGGGTGGGCTGTTGGCTGAGCCTCCCTGTACAGGAATCGCGTTTGCGAGTCAGGTAATTCAGATGTGCTTTTTAATGTTGTAATGTACCCGTGGATCTAATGGCTGGTTGCTGAATAACGAGCCACCTTTATTAATAAACAGGAAATGAGAAGGATTTAGTTGGGTGTCAATATTTTAAAGTATCAGTGTTGTCCTTCCTGAAACCGATCGGCATGTGCCTAGTCTTACAGAGAGCTGCACATTTGCATGGTTCACGGCCGCACTTCTGCCCCCTGAGGAATAAAACCCATAGAATAATTGTACAGTAGTACCTTGTATAACGTAATTAATTCGTTCCAAATTAAATTACGTTATACAAATTTTCCGTTGTACAAATTGAAATTTCCCATAGGAATGCATTGAAAACAGATTTAATCTGTTCCAATGCATTTCTGAAAGAAAGCCAACAAAGATGGTGTCCCTTCCCCCCCCACCACCACCCGGTCCTCTCTCTGGAGCTTTACCTGCCACCCTTGCTCGGCCCCTTCTCTCGCCTCCCGGTCGGGGGTTTGCTGGGGGTGTCGGCGTGTTTGTGGCCCCGAGTTTGTGGCCTTGCTGTGTTTTTTTTCTTTCGCCCGGTATGCTTGCCTTGGGGGCCGCCGCTGCCCCGCGACCTTCCTGCGGCCCGTCGGCGGGCTTGCTTTGGGGGGCCCGTCGCTGCCGCTTGTCCATGGTTAGCCGGCCCCCGTCGCCGCCGCGGACCGGTTTGGGGGACCGCCGCCGCCGCTATTCAGGTCTGCGGCCCACCGCCCGTGCCGCCGCTGCCGCGGCGTCTCCACTGGCTAGCCTTTCTCCACCGTTGGCTCGGGAGCCTGCCGCCGCCGCCGCTGTGTCTTGCAGCCCGCCACAAATGACTGCCGCGGCCCCCGCGGCAGATCCACCGCGGGAAGCCCAAACAGCGGGCCGCCGAGGAGCAACGACGGCGGCAGCCTCCAGGACAGGCCCGCCGCAATGGTGGAGAGCAGCAGGCCGCGAGGAAGTGGCGGCGGCGGGAGCCACAGGCAGCGGGCCGCAGAGCACAGCAGCGGCGGTGGCAGGCTCCTGAGCCGATGGTGGAGAGCGGCAGGCCGGCGGAGAGGCGGCGGCGGCACGGCTGCAGAACAGAACGACGACGACGGCCCCCCGAGTCAACGATGGGGAGTGGCGGGGGCGGGTTGGGGTGGTCGAGGACGAGGAGGGAGCAGAAGACGCGCCGCCGTCCCGCCTCTTGCTCGCTCGCGCCTGCTCCTTGCCTCCCTCCCGCAGGAGGGGGGGTCAATGTTTTTGCCGTGCTGCTGCCGCCGCCGCTGAGGAGGCTGCCTGGCTGTGTGAGGTGAGCGAGCGAGTGAGGCGGCGGCGGATGACGAGGAAGAGGAGGAGGAGGAAGAGACCCGGCGCCGACCCACCGGGGCCACCCAGGAATGGCGGGGCGGTGGTGGAGGGGACGGCCCGAGGCGGCCCGCTTTGTTCCGGCCGAGAAGGGCGCCTTCCTTCCTAAACACCCCACCACCACCACCTCACGCCCGCATGACCGGCCGGGCCTGAGAAAGAAAGAGAGAGAGACCCCCCTCCACCTCGCTTGCCTGGGCAGGGTGGCTTCCGACGCGCTCCCGCCACCGCCACGGATCCTGTCCTGGCCCCTTAAGATGGCGAGCGGGATGCGTGAGGCGAGCGAGCGAGTGAGTGAGGCGGCTGTCGGGGGGCGGATGCTGTTGCCCCTGCTGCTCCTGGCGGCCCGCTGCCGAGGGCTGCTGCGGCAGACTCGCCGTGGGGGCCGCCGCCACCACCACCTTGTGGCCCCCTCCTCCTCTCCAGCCTGGTTCCCCTCCCCAGCCTGGTTGGGGTTGAAGTGCGGAGGAGGAGCAAGTGCCAGCAAGATTGGCAGATGAGGTGGCACTACAGTAAGTCCCTACCTCCGGAATTTTTTTCGTTGTACGGATTTTCCGTTATACAAACCCTCCGTTATACGAGGTATGACTGTATTTTTAAAAAGTGCAGATATTCATAGACTATTTGCATGCACCCCCAATTAGATTTTCATTCGAAGGGAGATCCATCTTGGACATGCATTGCTCTCCTTCCAGACATAAGAAAAGGCCTGTTTGTTTACTCGTCACCTGCAGATAGATTAGTTTTTTTTAACTCTTTCAGATTCAAGTTATGGTTTCCTTTTTCTCTAGGGGGTGTGTGTCTTTTTTGGCCACTGCCTGGCTGGCACTTTTTGTGCCCTTTAGTTAAAAAAGAAAAGAAACAATCTTCATTTTGATAATGGCAAAAGGATGGTTTTTATTGCATATTCTTAGGCTTGGTTTTTTTCATCTCAACATTAAACCCCAGCTGGGGCTCGAAGGGGGTCCTATATAGTGGTTTTAAAAGTGCACTGCATGAAAGCATGGGTGCTAATTCCCAGATGACCCAAAGGTAAAAAACTGCCTCTATGCTATACGCTTGCCAGTGAGAGAGAGAAGAAGGGTGAGATTGAACTACCCATTGTTGGCAAGCAAACACTGAAGTTGGTGGGTTGTGCTTTCAAAGACATTTCTGCATCTCCCTTTCCTTCCCATACCCAAACCCTCCTTTGAAAGCTACACCCTTCCTCCGGCCCTCGGTAAATGTAGGAGCCTTTCCCCTCTGCCTTCGTCTCCCAGCCTGAACAGATGCTAAGCAGGTGTTCGGCTCGTCTCCTCTTTTCCCTCGTTTGCACATGCCTTGCCTTGGTCCGCCTGCAGGAATACACATCGAAGGAGACAGCCTGAGTTGCTGACGCTTGTAGTTTCCGGGCGGTAGCCGTTCCCTGTGTATTACGGGCTGAGTAGAGGCATTCTCGTCTCCTTTGCAGTCTCAGCACAGGGCACTGCGGTGCTTCCACTCCGCTGGAAGGATGGGGAGGAGAATGCTCCCGTTACCATGGCAATGCTTCGTTCCAGCAAGCACACCATCTCTTTGGGCACCTGGGAGGAGGAGGAGGAGGAAGGGTGGAAAGGTGGGTGCTTGAAGCCCCAGAGATTAGCAAATCTACTTTCTGCCAGCCGCTTTGCAAACACCGCCTAATCAAGCACTCTAAATTCCACCTCCTTTTCTGTTTTTAAAAGAGCTTAGTTTCTTAACTGTGCTGCAGAGTTTCTCTCTTTGCCTGCATGCTTAATGCCATCGCTCCATGGCAGTAATCTCGTATAATAAAAGATTAGGAAGCGGGTTGGGGGTGTGTGCAGCTTTCTTGCTGGCAGGCCTCCACAGAGCTGTATAAAATGCCTTGCAAGAGATGGATAAATACTGGTAGTTGGTTTTTCTCTGCTTCCCCACAATGGCATCCATCTCTAGCCTATGGCAGGGATGTTCAACTTTGAACAGGCCAAGGTCTACTTTTTCCGGCCCAAAGTGCCTGAGGGCTACTACACTAAAACCTCTACTTACGAATTTTATCCGTTCCGAGCACATGCTCATAGGTGAAAACCTTTGTAAGTAGAGCAGTAGTTTCCCATAGGAATGCATTGAAAACCAATTACAGATTTCAATGCACCATGGCCCTTGAACTGCCCCTCTCGGCTGAGACAGTGGGTTGGCAGATCTAGAACTTTGCTGGGGCAGTGGTGTTCCTTGGGATGGGAGAGGGAGGGGTGGAGAACTTATCCCCTCACTTTTTCAATTTATGGCTGTCGGGCTACTTTTGAACCCTTTGTGGGCTACCAGTAGCCCGTGGTCTACCTGTTGGGCAGGCCTGGCCTATGGCATATATGCATAAGGCAGTGTCCCTTGAGCTTACTATTTTCTTACTGCATTCGTATGCTTGTTACCAGAAATTGGGCACTCTAGTTTCAAGCCTAGTTTCTCCAAGAGATATCTTTTATCTCGATTGTCTGTTTAAATCACTGGTTCTCAACCGGTGGGTCCCCAGGTGTTCCTTGACTGCAACTCCTAGAAGTCTTCATCACTAGCTGAGCTGGCCAGGATTTCTGGGAGTTGCAGTCCAGGAACATCTGGGGACCCACCGGTTGAGAACCACAGGGTGCCAAGACATCTTTTAAACCAGTAGTTCTCAACCGGTGGGTCCCCAGATGTTCCTGGACTGCAACTTCCAGAAATCCCTTCCAGCATAGTGAGTGGTAGAGGCTTCTGGGGCTGCAGTCCAGGAACATCTGGGGACCCACAGGTTGACAACCACTGGTTTAAATCATTGTGCGATTAAAACGCTGCAGCAAGCCAAACAGACCAGCCGCAAGTAACCAAAACTCGCAGATAAATAGTCCACTAAGAAAAGGCTCGCTAAAACAATGGTGCTGTAACGCCTTGCTCAGACCTATCAGTTCTTGAGGTCACTTTTTTGCTTTGCCAGGCCATTGTTCCTTCCATTTGAAGATTGTGGGCTTTGGCTGGCAGTCTCTTCCTGCTTTTGGCCTTCTAGGGCGGACTAGCGGAGGCTGGGGACTTCTGGTTTTGTAGGGTCAGTGAATTACTGTGAGATTTAGTCCATACTGAATAACAATCACCACCACCACAATTGTGGGTGACATCAAGTCAATTCTGATTTATGTCAACCCATTTCAGGGTTTTCCAGGTAGAAAATTCTCTGAAGTGGCTTCCCGTTTCTTTCCTTCTGGGGTGTGCAGCTTGCTCAAGGTTGCCAGTCAGGAACTGAACTCCCAATTTCTGGCTTCACGGCCAGATACCTAAGCCCTTAAGCTGGGTTTCAGGAACATCCTGACTAAAATTCTCTGCTCCTGTGAAGCACTCAAACTCAGGGTTGGGAGAGTAAGAACAGACAAAAGAAAATGTGTTTTTACCCAGTGTGTTGTTAGTCTGTAGAACTCCCTGTCACAGGAGGTGGTGATGGCCTTTGGCCTGGATGCCTTCCAAAGGGGATTGGACAGGTTCCTGGAGGAAAAGTCCATCACAGGTTACAAACCATGATGGAGAAGATGTGTCATCTCCTGGGTTAAAACCAGGGGACTGGGTTTCTCTGCATGTGAAACAATTTGCACTGAGCTGCAATGGCCACTCCCTGGGGAACTTCCTCCTGTTCTTCTGCAAGTTTCTAAAGCAGCAGCAACAATATTGGACATAAGAGTGTTAGGTGGAAGTAAACAGCAGAAGGAATGTGTTTGTTTCTGATCAAATGTTTGCCGATACACTTTGGGATTGTGGATCTCTCTTGACGGGATAAGGGCAGACCGGTTAGCCAAGTTCTCAAAACATGACTTGCCACTACATTCTTTGTGGTGAAGGACTTCAGCGGTGTTGTAAGATGTCAGTGGGGAAGGGGGCTGTCCACCAGCGGTCTTTTCCCCCCTTTTTTGGCCAAATTTGGCCCTCTGTCTCTGGCTCTCAGCATACGGTTGCTCAATTCTGCTGTTGCAACGGCCTCCTCTTTACCCTGGGAGTTTGCTGATTCTCCCTCTTCACTTCCCCTCTGTGGCAAACACATTTTTGTAGTGCCCAGTCATCTGGCCTGAAAGTTATGCTGATAGGGCAGAATGCACATTTCAAAAGAGCAAGCAAGGTCTTCTTATCAGCGACAGTGGTGCCTCTGAAAACAAATTTGATTCGTTCTACAGGTCAACTTGTTTTAAGAATTTTTTGTCTTATGAAACGTGGTTTCCCATAGGAATGCATTGAAAATGGATTCATCTGTTCCGGAGGCTATTATGGTTCGCTTTGTTTTATGAAAATTTTGTCTTATGAAACCTAGTATTCCCCTAGGAATACATTGGGAATGGATTAAG
>JAHTLZ010000054.1:10402292-10435479 GCA_023846285.1 Phrynocephalus versicolor
ACTTCGCCTCTCCAGATGTTTTGTACCACACCTCCCATAGTTCTTTGACATTGGTAATCTAAGCTTAGAATTCTGGGAGTTGTGGTCCAAAACATCAGGAAGGCCGAAGTTTGGACATGCCTGGGTAACAACATATTGGGCAGAATCCAAAGAAACAAAACCAAAGAGCAAAATATGGGGCACCTTAAAGGCAAACAGTTATATTTTAATGTGAGCTTTTACGGTTGAAATATAATCATTAGCCTTCAAGGTGACACACATTTTGCTGTTCTGGTTTGTTTGGCTTTTGCCCGGTAAGTGTGCACAGGCTAAGATGGCTCCCTCTTCTAAAATCAGCAATTCATCTTGAGCCTTCCACCCATCCTGCAGCACAAATCCATAACTCAGAATGGTGCGATGAGTGAACATTTGTCAGAAAGTGCTAATGCAGGCTGGAAATTGACCTTGCTGCAACCACGGAGAGATTTTCCTCTGAAGTCTCTTGCTGCCTCCTCCCCCCCCCCCCTTTTCCCAAGGGAAAGGGTTGGGGGTGTGGGTTGTCATTCCGCCCCACCCCGCCCCCCGCCAAAAGAAAAATCTCCAAAAACAGGAGTTCTCAAACCACTGGTATAAAAATAGACTGTGCGAGTTTGGGAAGTGAAACTTTTTTTTAAAAAAAAAGTCCTTCTTAAGTCTCCTGCCATATATAGCCATATCATGTAGTGAGAAGATGCTTTTGCCTGTCATCTTGGAGACACGTCCATAAGTGGCCATGCTGGTTGTCTCTACCCCCCCCACCCCCCACTCCCCCCCACCCACCCCAGCTTGAGACCTTTGGGCTTTTCAAGGCAGGAAGTGATGGCTGACCTCCTGCGAGGTGGAGATGTTTGCTGCTGGATGGCCGACGAATCCAAGTCCATTCCCTTGTACTTCCTGCTTGCAGAAGACCAAATCCCCATATTATGTTTCTTCCTAACCGGGCTTGGAAAAGTGGTTTCGTTGGACTGACCGTGCTCAGAATCTCCCCACCGGTCTTGCTGGCTGTGGGATTTTGGGGGGGGGGGTCGCTCTATTCCTCTAACAGCAACTTTTCCTCTTCCCCATTTCTATCTCTTGTGGCCACTGCCTGAAATTGACCAAGATTGCCCAAGCAGGGCCTTCAGTTGCCGGGGACTCTGGGAGTTGTAGTGTAAAAATGTGTGAGGCCTCCTATTTGGGCACCACCGTTTTACAGTTAAGTAAAGACTGGACAGCAGCCTCGTGTCCCTTTGTAATAGGCTGTCAGTCAGTTGTCAGCTCAATGGAGTGTGTTCCCTTCTCTCTAGGCAATTGCAGTCCATGAGTGAAGTAGATAGAGCAGGCATGTCCAAACGTCGGCCCTCCAGATGTTTTGGACCACAACTCCCACAGTCCTTTGCCATTGGGAATACAGGCTCAGAATTCTGGGAGCTGTGGTCCAAAACATCAGGAGGGCCGAAGTTTGCTCATGCCTGGGATAGAGGGACACTCTTCTCCCTCTCACAAAATACCAGAACTAGGGGATATCCACTCAAAGTGAGGGCTGGGAGAGTAAGAACAGACAAAATATCTTTTTACCCAGCGTGTTGTTAGTCTGTGGAACTCCCTGACACAGGAAGTGGTGATGGCCTCTGGCCTGGATGCCTTCCAAAGGGGATTGGACAGATTCCTGGAGGAAAAGTCCATCATAGGTTACAAACCATGATGGAGATGTGTAATCTCCAGGCTTAAAACCAGGGTACTTCAAGGGCCAGATGCAGGGGAGTGGTATCAGGAGACAGATATCTAGTCTCGTGTGCTCCCAGACGCATCTGGTGGGGCCACTGTGGGATACAGGAAGCTGGACTAGATGGGCCTTTCACCTGATCCAACAGGGCTCTTCTTATGTTCTTATGAGTTTCAGGCTGTTGTAATGGGCTCTAGGAGCCAGCTCAGGCATCCCCTTGTTGGGCTCGACAGCTGCACTGAAGCCAAGCTGTCTTTCTTGGAAGAGGAATGCAGCTCTGCATACCATAAATTCTGTTGTGTTCCTATCAGGCACTCCCTTCCATGACATCGGCTACCTGGCAAGCCAGCGATAGATAACTTACCGGCACCAACACTTATCGTAGGAGTCTTCCTGTCATTCCAGGAGCTGAGACAGTACTTCTAGGATTATCCATGTTTATTGTTGCAGCAACCCCGGGAGGGCGATAAGTTAAGTAGGGGGATCATCATGCTCGGGCCCACCCTGCAAGCTTCCTGCCCCGTGGAGGTACCTCACGTTCCTGGGATGCTGATTCTCGAAACATGGCCCTCATTCTCATATTACACACGGGCCAGCATTCTTATCAGTGCTTTAACCTCGATAAAGGAAGTTGTGTAAGTCTTGGTAGCCAGTTACTCCTCGTTGACCATGCACCAGTTGCGTTCCTGGGTGCACGGAGCCAGCATCTGGTTATTAGGGTTCTGGACGCCAACGCACCGTTGGGCCCTGGACTTGCAGGGCAGGAAAGGATTATGTTCTTAGAGGCAGCCTGGAAGTCGACTCGGGTCAACTGGACTCCTTTCCTTGAGCGATCGAAAGGTTTCGCTACTCCTCCAAGCAGCTTCGTCAGTCACCAAGGTGCAGGCCGACGAAGCTGCTGGGAGGAGCGGCGAAACATATCGATCCCTCAAGAAGTCCATCTGCCGTGACTTTGCTTCCAGATAACCTCGCCCGGATGACTGAGAATCTTCCCGGGCATATTCCTAGAGGCCGCTGTGGAGCTGGTAGCCACTCCGCTTCCGGTGACTTTATTATCTGGAGAAACGTGTGGCAGGAGGCTGGTAGCCCCTTGTAGCCCCTTGGCAGAGTGAATAGTCTGCATGGAACAGAGGGGAAGGCAGTGATGATTAAAAGCTTAGGAAGACCCCTGAGGCCTGCTTACCTCTTTGGTGGCTAGCCAGAGGCGAAGGGAGCAAAGTGTGATGTGATTTTCTCTCTTCCTCTGTTGCTCTCCTTGCAAGGGTAGGCACTGTCCTGCGTCTCTGCACCCAAATTCTCCATTGCTTAATTTGCACATAGAGGCATCCCCAAAAGTCGCCACTCAAGGAGGAGCTGGTCTTGGGAATGTTCCTTTTTCAGATGAGGACTCGAATGATCCTTCGAGTCACCTGCTGCTGTGCACACCAGTTGGGAGTGGCCGGGGTGGCCATTCAGAAACCGGCCTCTTTGCAAAATTGGAGAAACTCTAGCTCCTTACAGATCCTCCATGATCCTGCCCCACGGCACCCTTGCCTTCAGGCAGCCTTTGTGGCAAACCCTGAAAACAGGGGTGGCTGTGTTCGTATATATACATATCCCCCTGTTTTGTTGAAACATCTCCTTGTGCCTTAAAACTGACATGTGCAAAGCAGTCACAAGAATGGCTGTCTGCCTTTGGAAAGACACTCCAGGGCGTTGGGCCTGGTTCTATGTTGTTCAGAAGCTCAGGTCCCAAGGACTCAAGGCAGCCCATGGGGCCTGATGTCCGTCTTGGGGCCTTCTGGAGTCTGTTTCCTAATTTGGTCACATTTTCAGCCACTTAGTCTTGCCTAATCTTTTTTCTCTTTAGCAGGGAGGTTGCGGATTGTGTGTGTGTGTGTGAAAGAGAGGCCTTTAACATTGTGGAGGGCAAGAGGACACTTGACACAGGGGAAGGCTTCAAGTTTGGTCTCACGTCCTCTGCACAGTGGAATGAACTCTGGCAAGACGGGTTTTTTTGTTTTTGTTTTTTGCCATGCGGCAACGTTGTCGAAATGTTTGGAGTCATGAAAATGCTTTGCATCCTTATAGGGAGCTTATCCTGGTGAGCGCTATCTGGAGGTCCCATCAGTGTGAGCCAAACAAAGTGTGTGTGTTTTTGTGGGCAGGGGGCACCAAGGAGCTTGGGAGGAAGATAGTATACAGCTGTGCCAGGCTATACGCATAGAGAAATTCACCATTCTTTCACACATGCCGGAGATAAAGGCACACACACACACACCCCAGCTAGAAAGATGACAGAAAGCAGAGGAGCTGGTTGGAAGGAACATCACACAAAAAGAGAGAGAGAGTGTGTGCGTGTGTAAAGGATAAAAGGAAAGATAACTACAACATCTTGATCAGCCTGTTAGATTTGAGACAGTCTGTGTTGGTCTCGCCTTTCCAGTGGTTTACAAAATTTCAGTGAATCCAAAAATGGTGTCATAAATCTCTCTCATTTCAATATATATCCAATGTATTTCTTTTGTTTTTCATTAATAATCTCAAAGCTAAAGGCTTTTGATTAACAAAGCCGTCTCTTAACTGACACAACTGCCTTGGAAAAGTTATTCCCAGCTTCTAGAGCAGCTGAAAGTTGTTGTTGACATCTAAAGCACTGTGACAAGGACTTTGGGAAATCCTACCCAGGAGGTGATGACCTCCAAAGGAAGTAGCAACTTGGTAGTGTCAGATACAGTGGTATCTTGTATAAAGGAATTAATTTGTTCCAAATGAAATTATGTTAAGCAAATTTTCCTTTATACAAATTCCCATAGGAATGCATTGAAAACAGAGTAATCCCATTTTTATGTTGTACGGATTTGCCCCATAGGCGATTCTGTTAAGCAAATTTCCCCTATCTCCGGAATTTTTTATGTTGTACGGATGTTATGTTATACGAGCTGTTTGTTATACAAGGGTCCACTGTATAACCTTGTCTGCATCCCGTGTTATCATTGTGCAACCGTAGCAGAACTGTAACGGTGTGGGAGTTGTGTGATTAGAGAAGAGGTCTTTGTATTCTCTGGCTCACTATTGTCCAGAGGGGGGTAAAAACGTATCCAGGTGAACTTTGCGGTGCCTTGGAAGTGGCAACATCTAATACGTAAGCAACCTGCAGGTCAGGATCGCATGTGGAAAAACAACTCTCCGTTTTGCTGTCAAACCAGTGTGTCAGAACTTTTCTCATGAGCTTTGTCCCATAAAGCTATGCATGCAACTCTAGGCTCATTTGAGAAGCTTGGTACGAGCATGCTCCCCGCCCTCTCTCTCTCTTTCTCTCTCTCTCTCTCTCTCTCTCTCTGTCTGTCTGTCTGTCTGTCTTGCAAGACCCCTTTATATATCTATAATTAACCTCTTTTCCATATTGCAAAGTTATTTTGCGTGTTGGGTGCGTTTTCTCCTTCATTTTCATTCATTCTCGAACAGGTGCTGGTTGGACCTGCTGGAGGGAAAAGAACCTTCATACAGTGTTTGCAACCAGAGTGTTTTTTACAACCAGATTATTAACTGGAGCTGGTAGTGGGAGAATATGCACACGATGAGTGGAGCAGCCACAGCCCTGAGCCTCTGCTCATTTTCCCTCCTGTTCCTAAAGGAGAATTTGGTTTTTGAGCTTTCAAGAGCCCCTACTGAGCCAAGGACTCATGTTTCATGCAGGAGGTTGCATGCCTCCAGAACCCCTCAAGCTCTAAGGTTTTCATCAGAGACCAGGCGTAGAAGAGCCTTCAGCCCCTTGGCTCTGGCTTATTTACTTCCAGTGTTACCCTTCCTGTGAAAAATGAATCTGGGGCAGAAAATCCTAGGGGTGGTCTTTCAGGGAAGAATTTAAAAAACATAGATGGGAAAATTATTGGCACTTGATAGCCAGGGTATGAACATTGCAGTATCCTATTTTGCTTCCTGGCATAATTGCCACGATCCCTGCCTGCAGGGTCACGGCGTAAGAGATCCAGCATGAAAAGAACAAGAGGTAGAGGGGTTGCAGTGGGAGAACGTAGGTTTTCATCAGCCTCCCAGTGGCTTTTGGTCTCCAAGATGACAGCCTTTGGCCTCCCCTTGAGCGAGTCCTATCCCTTCCTGTGATCTTCTGCCAGGGCAGGACGAGAAGGTCGCCGTTTTGATGCCAGTCTCCCATCGTGGGCTGCCCGACTGGGGCGACTTTTCCACCTTGAAGCCTCAGCCTTGTTAGGCATTCAGCCTGAAGCTGCTGTTGCATTATTAATTGCGGCGTATTAGTCTGGCTATAATGCTGACATCTTAAAGATGCTGCTTCTGCCAGAGAAGAGCAGCCGGGTGTGTTTTCTTTGGTGGTTGTTTTTTTTTAGTTGAACAGAGATGACGAACTTGGGGAAGGGAACAGTCTCGAGGGCTGCCTATTGGCTCAAAAGAGCCTGTTTCCTGATCCTGCCCCACTCTTAGCATTATCGTTTGTGTATTTTTATTTATTTATTGATTGATTTGATTTGATTTGATTTGATTTATATACCGCGACCATCTAGCAAAAAAGCTATTCTGGGCGGTTTACAAACATATACAAAATATAAAAACAGATTAAACAACTTATAATAGTAAATAAAAACTAATCAATCAAACCAAATAATCAAATCAGAATAATAAAAAGAACAAACCAACAAATAAGCACAAATACAATAAATCAAAATGGCATGAGAATTCAAAATAAGAACAAATGGAAAAAGTAACTAGTAGAAAATTATCATAAGGAAGGGGGAAATGACAGCGTATGATGCGTGAAATGCCAGTTTGCACACACGAACAAAGCTCTTGACTGAAAAGCATGGTAGAAATCCAATGCCCCCCCCCGCCCGTCCTGGTGTGACATTCTGTTGATGCTGCTTCTTTTCCCCACCACCACAACAGGGCCATTGCTCTGTGTGGGCCACGCCACATGGGCCTCCCCAGCAGTGCACATGGCAGAGATGGCTCTCGGCCATCATAGGTCAAAGGCCAAAGGTTGCTGTCGAGGTAAATGACATTTCCCTCCCGGATGCCCTCGGTGCAAAGGGGAGCAGATGCTTCCAAGAGCAGGGAGCATTAATGGAATGCATCTCCCCGGCCAAGCTAAAGCACGGGTGCAGTTTTTCAGAATGAGGTCAGTGGCATTCGAAGCTGATGGCCCTTTAACACTGGATAGGCCCCTCAGAAACTGGGGGAGGGGGTCAGCTGAGAAAAATGATAGCTAATGAAAGTGCAAGAATTGCTGTCTATGAACTAGGAGTGAACAAATAAAGCTGCTGCTGCCTTGATTTTCTTGTCTCTCCCCCCCCCCCAAAAAGCACAGTGTAGCTGTAGTTTCCCCCACCTCTTTCATTCCAGTATTTGCCTGCTGTCTTCCTTGCTTTAAAAAGGGAAATGCTTTTTTTGAGACCACAGTGGTGGCGGATGAACATCTTAACCGCTCTTGGGTCAAAGATCTGCCAGAGTATGCATTAAATTCATGGGATTATTTGTTGTGAATATTTATTTATATTTATATTTATATTTATACTTATCTACCGCTCAACTTTCCGAAGGAACTCTGGGCGGTTCACAGCGAGGAAATCCATAAAATACAACTATAAAAACAAAGTAAAACAGATCCAGTCGATCGAGACATTAAAATCAATTTAAAAAACAAAACAAAAAAACAACACATGGGATAGACGATGGAAGCAAAAAAAGAAGGGAAAAGAGAATATGATCAGACCACCATTAGTCGCCAAAAGCAGCCTGGAAGAGCCAAGTTTTTAATCGCTTCCTGGAGGCTGGGAGGGGCTCCACAGTCCTAATATCGCTGGGAAGCTGGTTCCACCAAATGGGACCTGCCACAGAGTAGGCATGGTTCTGTGTAGAGGTCTTATGAGCTTCCCAATAAAGCGTGGGTTTTAGTTTTGTTCCACCAATATAACACAGTTCCTGCATTTCTTTCCCTCTGAAGGAAGAAAGTCAGTGCATCCTCTCTCCTCTTGTTATCCTCGGCCAGCTATTGCATATTTAGAACTGAGAGGCGAAAATGGGCTTCCGTGGGGCTGGCATGTATTGATTGTGCTACCTGAGTGGAAGAAGAGTATCTGGGATTGATAACTGTGCTCTCCTTCCCAATGGTCAGGGATTCTGGGAGCTATAGTCCAACATCAAGCATGTGCGGAAAGTGCTGTGCTCTTAGCTTTCCAGAATGAAAACGGCAGTCTTTTTAACTTGGGTGGGTCGCATTTGCTGTCTTTAATTGGTTTCCGTTTTAAACCAAGCACACAGCAGATGCCGTCTCCTGGATATCTTCGGCCCAGTACAATTTCAGGACCTGCAGCTGTGTTTCGATTTGCAGGGCTCCCTGTGTCGCTCACATTCTTGTTGCAGATGTGGAGGAGATGAGGCGTGTCTTCAGTGTCTGCAGGTCTGCAAGTGCTGTGCCACTGATGGCCATAAGGAGGCACCCTAAGCTTGAATTTAAAGAGATCTGTAGACCTGTATCTTAGCGGTTAGTCTATTAAAGCGTTAACTGTTGAGTGACTTGTAGGAAGGGGCTTGTGCCGCAGGGTGGCAGCCGCACAGGCTTGCACAAAAGAGCGAGCGTAATCAGGAGCGCCTCCAGAAGTGCCACTTCAATGTGGTTCTTCATTTCCTTTGCCTTTTCAATTACCTGTGCTGTTGTAAACTCCATGCCCAGCTCAGGCAGTGAGGGAGTGGCAGAAGCCCCAGGGAGGGGCAGGGATTAAAGAGGAAGGAGATTGGGGATGCATCTGTGGACTCAGGATGATGAGCCAGAACTTTTGTCTGCTCAGCGGAGATCCTTTAGGGTCTCTTCAGTTCTAAGTTCTAAGATAATACTAATGCTGTGCTTTTCACCAGCAGAGCCTGTCATTGCGTCATGAGAGATCTTGAATGCTGAACCAGGAACCTCCTATTTATAATATATAAGTTATGCAATGAGTGATGCCCCTCACACACTTTCCCTGTTTGTTTTTTAATAAACTAGGACCCCAGTATCCGCAGGGGATTGGTTCCAGGCCTTCCCGTGGATAATGAAAACCGTGGATAAGAGAGAACACCAAAATCCCCCCCCCCAAAAAAACCGGCGGTTGTGGGACAGGGGCTGGGTTTATGGCTGCTGTTTTGCGACAGTAGCTTGCTTTGCAGCTTCTGTTTGTGACAGTACCTTGCTTTGCAGCTGCTGAATTATTTATTTAATTTTTCCCCTCTGACACCCGTGGATAACTGAATCAGTGGATAATGAACCAGTGGATACAGGGGTCCTACTGTACTGTATTTATTTACTGTGCTGGAGGAAAACGGTGTGTCCTATGTCCAGATTTCAAATCGCCACACATTTATTAACAATTAATCAAAATAAAAATACTGTAGCTGGTTTCTAAAAATGGAAATGGTGGAATTGTCTACTTTCCCCAGATCCTCATGTTTCTGCCAAGAATTGTAGTCTTCCTGTTGTCCTGTTTCCCCAGGCCCCCGTTTTTGATCCCAAGGGCTAGAAAAGCTTTTGGGTCATTAATTTGAGGACACAGAAGACAACAGCAGGAGGGGGAGGGAAGTCCCGGTTTTCCTCATACCATCATTGGCATCCTTCAGTCTCGAAAGACTATGGTATCATGCCTGGAGTAGAGATCCTAAAAACAACACCTAGTGTGACTAAATAGACCAATTCGGGAATGGCAGTCTCTACCGCACTGGAGACAGATGTATTCTGTTTCTTGCCTTGTCCTCGAGTTTCGTTCCCTCCGTGCCTGCCTCTTTATCTCTGCCTGTTGGACAAATGCCTCTTCA
This sequence comes from Phrynocephalus versicolor, assembly GCA_023846285.1. Lineage (NCBI taxonomy): Eukaryota > Metazoa > Chordata > Lepidosauria > Squamata > Agamidae > Phrynocephalus > Phrynocephalus versicolor. The sequence goes on from JAHTLZ010000054.1 coordinate 10,411,813, forward strand.
AATTTATGTAGACCATGCTGTATCTCTTGCCTCCAGACAGGAGGTCAGGGTTTCCCAACTGCTGAGGTCCATTCCCAAGGCCTTCAGGTCCCTCTTACAGATATCCTTATACCGCAGCTGTGGTCTCCCTCTGGGGCGCTTTCCCTTCATTAGTTCTCCATATAGAAGATCTTTTGGGATCCGACCATCATCCATTCTCACAACGTGTCCAAGCCAGCGTAGGCGTCGCTGTTTCAATAAAGTGTACATGCTAGGGATTCCAGCTCGATTCAGGACTATGCTATTTGGAGCTTTGTCGTGCCAGGTGCTGAATACCAGATGCTGAATAAAACCATTGGATCTTGGCTACTGTTTTGGTAGCTGTGGCATTATCCAGAATCAGGTTTACGCTTCTTCCGTTCATATCAAAGATGTGTATGTTGGCAGACATACATTCCTGGAGAATAATTCCCTTTATGTTTGAGGAACATATTTCATTAGAGTTTTTCGTCTGTTATACTAGCAGAGATGAACATAGCTACCTCTTCAAAAGCTTACGTACAGTACCATTTAGAGTGTCTGTTACAATCAGACTGCTGGAAACAATCTATAAATATCAGCATGTATACCTATGCACACAGGGGCATGGTGACTCAGTTGACTAAGGCTTCGAAAACTGTCAGCAGCAAAGTCGACAGCTCGGCGGTTCGAATCCAGGGTGCCGCACAGCAGAACGAGCTCCTGCTGTTAACCCCGGCTCCTGCCAACCTAGCAGTTCGAAAGCGTGTAAATGCAAGTGGATAAATAGGTACCGCCATAAAATGCAGGAAGGTAAAACAGTGTTTCCTTGCAGGCATGCAGGCCACGTGGTCATGGGCTTGCACAACACTAGCTCTTCGGCTTGATTATGGAGATGAGCACTGCCCCTAGAGTCGGACATGACTAGCACGCATGTGCGGAGGGAACCTTTACCTTTACTTTATACCTATGCATATTCTTCACAGTGCGAAGCTGTGATTTCACTGGGGCTGGTGGGTAACAGTGAAATCATCGTAATTTAGCTCACTACAACTCCAAGCAATCCTGGGCAGCACAGCTAATGACAAAGGCTTCTGGGAATTTTCGTCCAATAATACATGGTGGGGACCTCCCAAGTTGTTGAGTGCTACTGTTCTGAAACGTTAGATTTCAATTTATCAAGCATGGCTCTCTGTGTTAATCCCACCCTATAGCAGCAAAGGATTTTTTTGTTACTTTTGTAGCATTGTTTAGAGAACTGTTATTTTCCCTGCAGAAAAGAACTTTTTGCTACTTTTGAAGCATTGTTTAGAGAACTACTCCCCCCCCCCCGCAGAAAGGAACTTTTTGTTACTTTTGTGGCATTGTTTAGAGAACTACTTTCCTTGCAGCAAAGGAACTTTTTGTTACTTTTGTAGCATTGTTCAGAGAACTACTTTCCCTGCAGCAAAGGAACTTTTTGTTACTTTTTTTGAAGCATTGTTTAGAGAACTACTTTCCCTGCAGCAAAGGAACTTTTTGTTACTTTTTTTGAAGCATTGTTTAGAGAACTACTTTCCCTGCAGCAAAGGAACTTTTTGTTACTTTTGTAGCATTGTTTAGAGAACTGCTCCTTTCCCTACAGCATTAATAGTGAAAATGCAGTGCTCACAGATAGGGTGCGACTTCTCATTCCAGGGAACAGGTGTAGTCTGTCCTTTCTGCCCCCCCCCCCCATTGCCTTTGGGGGCTGGTATTTGTCACGCCTGGTTGTGTATTTTCAGGAGATGCAGCTGGCCGGAAACGGTACAGTCAGCAGAATAGAGCGTTCAAGGTCATTCTTCAAACAACATGCTCTCAAACAATACAGAATAGGCCGTTCTTCTATATTTTTGTGCTGCTGTACTCAACAGGGTTTGGGGGATTTGGGTTTTTTTGGGGGGGCATTTCCTGACAAATATTCAGAGGGCATGTAAAAAACATATGGAAAGGAATACCTGGTACTGTAGCGCCTGGAGTAGGAACTGGCAAACCACTCCAGTGTTCCTGCCAAGAAAACTCCATGGACATGGGGTCACGAAGAGTCAGTCACGACTGTAACGGCACAACACACACACACACATGGCACTTTGGAACCTAGGTAGGAGAATGTCTTTTCCGAATTCTGCCTGGTTGCTTGTTGCGTCCCATATGGAGAGAAAAGTGCCTCCTGTGGGAAAGAAGGAAGCCTTAGGTTTTGGCCTGGACCTAAGAAGCCAGCGCAACCCAGCTGAGCATGCAAGTGGCAGAATTTCCCAAGCAGAAGCCCACGGTGATGACTAGCAGAAGTATTTCTGAAACCTCTGGGAGGTCCTGCCTCCCCTTCCAGCAAGCCATCGGCGATGTGGCCAGTGTCAGCAACTCGGCATGGAACGGTCGTCTTTTGCTCAGTCAGCAGAAGCTTCAGCCCTGAGCCAGGAGCCGATGAGGGTCTCCTGTCCCCATCCTATGACTGGCCTTCTGAATTCTTACCGTCTTGACGGAGGGGAAAAAAAAAACCTCTGCCAACAAGAGAAAGGAGTAGACCGCTTAGTAAAATCAGTGTTGTGTAGTATCCTACCTGCTGCCCTGGCATGAGGGAGGCCGAGATCTAATTTTTTTTTGTATAGCCTGAAGGCTGTATGAATCAGTGAGAGGCAGGGACTGGGGTTTTATTTACACAGTTCCCTTTGGGAAGCAGGCGGTATTATAAATCTTAAATTAAATAAATAAAAAGTTTGGCTCCCGCCTGTGTCTTCTTTTGGATTCCTGGCTGTGCTTCTTGCGAGTAGAAGCAGCCTATGTAACCCGGGGCCAGGTTCGCAGCCCCAAGGCTCCCCTAGAAGAAGGGAATCCACTCCGTAGTAGTCTCTACCTGGAAAACCCCCGAAAAGGGTCGCCACAAGTCAGAATCGACTTGATGGCACATGATGATGATGATGATGATGATGATGATGATGATGATGATGATGATGATGATGATGATGATGATGATGATGATGATGATGATGATGATGATGATGATTTGAACCTTGTGTCCTAGCCTGGCTGTGTTCTCTCCTTAACTCTCTATGTAAAAATAAGACAGGCAGCCGCTGTTGCCTTCCATGTCTGCACCGTGAGCCTGAAGTATTGGATCGTATCTGGGCCTCCTTCTCCAGCTGGTTTTCTGGCTTTCACGCAGATTTCCAGCCATTTAAAAAAGCTCAGATCCTTCTCCTAAGGCTGAATGGCTCACAGGGGGAGCTTTAAGTGAAAAGAGCTGGTACAGTGGACCCTCGTATAACAAACGGTTTGTATAACATTAAATCTATACAACTTAAAAAATTCTGGAGATAGGGGAAATTTGCTTAACAGAATTGTCTATGGGGCGAATCTGTGCAACATACCAAATAGTCGTGATTAGGGATTACTCTGTTTTCAATGCATTCCTATGGGAAATTTGTATAAAGGAAAATGTGCTTGACATAATTTCATTTGGAATGAATTAATTCCTTTATACAAGGTACTACTGTATTTTTGGCCCCCACTTTTCTGTATTTGGTCCTACCCCACCACCGGAAAGTATCTTCTTGTTCCACGTTGTAAGGCAGGCTTGTCCAAACTTCGGCCCTCCAGATGTTTTGGACCACAATTCCCACAGTCCTTTGCCATTGGAAATACAGGCTTCGAATTCTAGGAGTTGTGGTCCAAAACATCTGGAGGGCAGAAGTTTGGACATGCCTGCTGTAAGGCCTTATCTGAAATAGGGCTCCGTCTCAGCTCTTCTAAGAGCCTCAGAGCCCTAAGAAGCCCCCCATCTCAGCAAGGGTTGTCATGAGGTCTCGATCCTTCTGCCGTTGCCCACTTGGCAGCTGGGTAGCCACAAACGGCTTGCGGCCCTACCTCTTGCCTGGTCTAGTGTCCCGAAATGGAAATGGAAACGAATCCTGCCAGTCACTTTGAGGAAGTTGTGTGGTTCCTGGTTGCAGGTCATTCATGCTATCAGCAGGTGGCTTTTGTAACCTTGCCTTTTATGGCCAGCCTGGTCCTGGTTTTGGAAGGAAAGCACACTCAAGCCACCTCTGGGACAGGGAGCATCATGCATGGAGGGACAGGGCCTGAGCCTATGCAAGGGGTGCAGGCACACGGCCCATAAGTCGTTGCAAGTTGAAACAGCTCCTCAAATTTAGTTATTTTATTTATGAGTATTTCTATCCTTATTGCTATTGGTAGTTTGCATTTGATTTTCTTGCCTATTCTCTGTTGTTTGTTTTTAATTGTGAACCACCCAGAGTTCCGCTTCGAGGTTGGGTGGTAAATAAATAAATAAATAAATAAATAAAAGGACCCAAGGCGGCTTACAGTAATGAAAGGACAATATGCAGTCCAGTACAGTTAAGACATAGCTGCCTAGATGCCCTAAGTACATCTGATCTCGCCTGATTTCGGAAGCTAAGCAGGGTCGGCCCTGGCTAGTACTTGGATGGGAGACCACCAATGAATACCAGGTGCTGTAGGTGCCTGGAGTAGGAACTGGCGAACTACTCCAGTATTCCTGCCAAGAAAACTCCATGGACGTGGAGTCACAAAGGGTTGGTCACGACTGTAACGACACAACACACACACAGTTAAGACATTCAAATCTGAGAACAGGCAATTGAGAGGGGTATCTTACAGCGTTAGAATTAGGTGTTGGTTCTGTGATCATTCCTGGTGTGTCATACCTGTTCCTCTGAATGCCCCCTAGCATGTCTGATGATCTGTCTAGATTTTCTTAATGAGTTTCTTGGAAAGACTCCAGATAGAGTGGAGGCTAGGGTGGGCGAGCAGGGGAATACAGTACCTTTCATTTCCTCGAACACAGTGGTGCAATTAAGCTAAGCTTGCAAGCCAAATATTTGCAGAAGTCTCCCTGGAGAGACTTTAGAGGCCCACTTTGGGGGACATTCCTGTGGATTTTTTTTAAATCTACTAGAAGACACATCCCCATCTGCTGTCAAACTGTTTTTATTTTTATTTTTGAAGGGTCTGAAGCCCTTCAGTACCCCCCACCCCCACCCCCATCTAGTTGCCAGTGAAGAAGTGAAGGCAAAGGATGCAAGGAAAGGGACTGTGAAGCGCCGGGCAAGTTACGGCAAGAAAGATGTCAGGGTTTCCCAAGTTTTCTGAAGATAAAGAGTTCTGCTGTTTGGAAACTATGGCCTCAGATTGTGTGCAGTCAGATGACCATCATCTGCTGCTTTTCTGCCTCCAAATTATCTGTTGTAGTATCTTGTGACCCTTCAAAATATCTCCACCTTTAGGGGCTATTTCACGCTCCCTCCCGCCTCTTTGTAAAGAAAGAGCTGGCAGATTGTGTCATGCTGATTCATGGTAAATTGCAGGTTTAAGCGACAGTTCTGAGGGTGGTTTTAAATAAACAAGGCTTCTATTTTCTCCCCGGCCAGAGCTTTGACTTGTAAAAACCCCGGTCCTCCCTCCTTGCTGTGGCTCACTCCTTGACTTCCTACGAGCTCTCCAACTGGAGGGAATCCAAGACAACTGGCATTTTCATCAGCCCATGATTCTAATTCCTGCAAGATGAATTTAGCATAAATTTTAGCTGTGATGTCTATTAGGCTAATCGGTCTATAGTTATTAGGATCTTTTCGATTACCTTCTTTTATACAATGGGAGGACTATACATGTGCTCCATCCCTTTGGCTTGCAGCCTGTATTACAGTGTACCCTTGTATAACAAACAGCTTGTATAACATAAAATCTGTACAACATAAAAAAATCTGGAGATAGGGGATATCTATCTAATAAAGTTGCCCACCAATCCATCTTTTCCTTAAAAAGTTCTGGGGGTAGGAGATCTTCTCCATGTGTTGACTTCACATAAGCATGGAGTCCCCATTCCTATAAAGGTGGGACGTTTCCTTAAGGCCTGTCTTGTAAATGCCAGTGCTGGCAGAAAGCAGCCCCCGAGAAATGAAATCTGGAAAGTCACTGATTAAAATTTCACCCCAGACATTAGAATTTGTAGGCACTCAGTGAGATTTTTAGGTTATCCATGATGATGATGGTGAAGATGATGGTTCACTGCTCGTACCTGGCAGCCGCAGAGGAAGGATGCTGACAACAAAAGCCTTCCTCCGTCTGCTTAACCCAGAGCAGCTGCTTCTACTTGTTAAGCAGCTCATCGACTGTGTTTTCAGCTTGAGACCAGCTCACAGAGTATATAATCCAAAGATGGCAAAACTGCCAGAAGGCATTTTTTTTAAAAAAAAAACATATTTAAAATTAGCAAACAATATGTAGTCTTTTTCATGTATATAAGACTCTGTTTTTGCCTAAAATAGTTAGACTGAAAATTGAGGGCTGTCTTACAGAGTTAAGCCGAGAACCACATTCTAGGGTGGTATATAAGCAGCACACTTTAAGATACACCATATTTTCCCGTCGATAAGATGCCCCCATGTATAAGACAACCTCCACTTTTTCCACCCAAAATTACGGTTTCGCAACTGTGCGGTTCTCTCCTTGCCTTACTTCTGCCCAGATATCAATATTAGGCATGTGGCAGCCATGTTGTGTCGATGTCCCCTAACTCCCCTTATGTCAGCGATGGGAGAAAAGACATAAACGAATGTTTTAAGGACCCCAAACCCCACTGGCTGTTATTATCAGGCAGAATAAATAATTATCGCTGGGTTTTTGCAGATGTCCAGGGCGTTTTTTTTAAACACTGAAAACAGCTCATTTCATCGTGCGCCGCCATTCACGAAATGAAAAGTAACAAACATAATTTTCTGGTTTTGTTCGTTTCGTTCCTAATCTATCGCCATGGTCGTTATTCGTTCCGTTAAGTAACGGAACGAAAAAAATTTGTTTCGTGCCCATCTCTACTTGTGTACAAGACAGCCCTCAATGGTTCGTCTAATTTTAAGTCCAAGTATAGAATCCCTATATAAGATGCCCCCATGTATAAGACAACCTCCACTTTTCCACCCAAAACTACAGTTTCGCAACTGTGTGAAAGGGTGGTTTATAATTTAATTAGGCAGGCTACACCCTCCCCCTCCACACATACACATGCTACAAACTGGATACTCAGTTTATCAACCTTAGAAGGATGAAAAGCTGAGTCAGCCTTGAGCTGGGCTGCCCTGTCCCATCAGAGCTGAACTCAGGTCATCAGCAGGGACTTAACCGCAGTCGTGCAGTTAAACCACTGTGCCACAAGGCTCCTACTCATGGTTCCCAACCGTGGATCTCCAGAAGTTCTTGGACTAAAGTGTCCTTAAGCCTTCATCACTAGCTGTTCTTACCAGGGTTTGTGGGAGTTTTAGTCTAAGAATGCCTGGAGACCCGAGCTTGGGATATCTATAGGCTGGTGTGCGGATATGTTCACTTCCGTGTATGTGTGTGCATCAGTTCTGCAGAGTATAACTGAATGATGATGCACCAACAAACAATAGCAACAACATATTGAAACATAACCCTGTGAACTTACGAGTGTTCTGTGACGATGGGGCCACCCTGGTTCCTGTGATAATGCCAAGAACAGAATCTGCCCAGTGACTGTTCTGCCTGTCCTTGTTGAGCCACCAGGGTTGTTTAGCAAGTCTGCAACCTCAAAGATAGATTCCCAAGAAGGGGTTTGGATATTTGGCAGTGAACGTATTCCTGTGGCAGCACCCAAACTTTCACCTCTCTTGCAAATATCAGGATGTTGCCATTTTCAGGGCAGTTTCCTCTTTGTCAGGTTTGTAGAGGTACCATTAGCATTTTTCCTCTCTTAATTGGCTTCTCCTTCTAGTTTCTGTTGTCGTCCTTAAGTTTTTATGCAAGCAATTGTTTTGATGACGCTTTAAGGAGAGGCAAATAAATCTGTCGTTCTCATTTTCTTTGTTTCTCCTGGTTGCAATCCTCACTTCAATTCCATCCCATTTCTGTGTCAGCTTCTAATAATCTTTTAAGCTCATGCAGTAGTTAATCTACTTTTTCATGCCTGTTTTTCATAAAATACTATGTGGTTGTGTATACAGTATTTCTGCCTACGATCTGCATTTTCCCCAGATGTGACGAACAGTGGGACTTGACGTCTCCAATGATATGCTTGTGATTGTTGGAGTCCTGGGACAGGATTGCATCTTGTTTTCTGAATGCAACCCCTGACTTTAATATTTCTGAATTCCCTTTATTCTTTTTTTAAAAGAAGCTCACATTTTAAAGGACGTACTTTGATGAATGACATTCTTTTTCACACTGAATGAGTCCCACTTCTGTAGATTCAGAGACTTCTGTGTTTTGGGTATCTTTGTTCAATGTGTGTAGTGCAGCTGTAAATGTAATTGACTATTCTTCGGTTTATTTTGATTTATATTTTAATATTAGGGCTAAGATAAAGGACTCTGAGGAAGGATGCTTATCATGTTACCAGTAGCTTCATTTCTACAAGGCGAGACTTAATGGGGTTAGAGGTTTTTCGAAACTTTGGAGGAATTCTTAGAGGGACCATGCTTTTCCCTGCTTTTTCCATTTTTATCCAAAGTCTCCACCCCCCCCCTCAACATTTCTGGAAATTTTATGTCTCTAGACAGGATGCATAATTCAACATGGCCTCTGTAGTGTCCTTTGGTTTAAAGAACCAGCAAACCTGAGTCTCTGCAGCCATTGAGCTGATGGTGGACAAATCATTTACATTTCATTTGCCTCATTTCTATCTGTCTGTCTGTCTGTCTATCTATCTATCTATCTATCTATCTATCTATCTATCTATCTATCTATCTATCTATCTATCTATCTATCTATCAATCATTATTATTTGTGATCTATCTATCTATCTATCTATCTATCTATCTATCTATCTATCTATCTATCTATCTATCTATCTATCTATCTAAATGAGTACGTGTGTGTGTGTGCACACACACACACATTTCTAAGTCTTATGAAGTATTCTGTGACTCGCCAGCCCTATAAAAGTCTTTGTACTGCTTCCAAATGCTGTGAGATTCGTGATAATCCCCCTATATCCTTGACACTGCAAGGTTCAGTTGACATAATCCTCTTGGATTGCAAGGCAGGGGAACCCAGCCCAGACGACTTCTTGAGCCATGTCAACACATATGAGTTTCCCCCAAGCACTTAGCTATGCTAAACAGGGTTGGCTCCCATCTTCCTTCGCTCCCCAGTTGTACGGATTCATCCTCTTAGCACCTTGATGCTAAGGTGGGTTCGTGCGTGGCCCCAGAGCTGTCGGCTGCAAGGACCCTGGACGTTCCTACCCTGTAGCGCTAGGTGGCGGCATCCCCTGACATATAGATGGAGCCTCGCGTCTTTATGCATGCTGGCCTCCTTGAGCAGAATTCCAACCTGACATTTTCTGAACAATTGAGGCATCAGGAAGGCCCTTCAGAAGAAAGGTCTACATGTTTGGGGCCAGGCAAGGGATCTCCACGCTTCCTATATCAGCTGTAGCTATATTTGATGACCATCAGGGAAAGAGGTGTATTTCAAGCCGACATGGCAAACGTTGAGAGCTCAGTCCTCTAGGACAGGGGTGATCATCCTTTGGTCCTTAGATATTTTGGACTACAACTCCCAACGCCCTTTATCCTTGGGAGTTGTGATCCAAAACACCTAGAGGTTCCACCAGCCCTGCCCTAGGACATGGTCCTGTAGAAGTACCGTTGAAATCCACAAGAAACGTCAGAATTGACTTGGTGGTGCATCATGATGATGATGATGATGATGATGACGACGACGACGACGACGACGACGAACTTCCCACAGTGGGGCTCTGTGTTGCTTTATGTGTGTGAAGGGTACCATTTTGGGACTTTTCCACTCAGACATCATTGTCGTGGCTCTGTCCCTTTGAACATCCACACTCCTTCTGGAAATGGCCGATGTAAATTCTTCACCATCATTGAATTCATTCTAAATGGCCTTAAGACTGGACAGCGATGAATGCAAATGGCTAAAACTTATGGCGTGGATTACTTCTATCCTCCCCAGGAAGTGTCCTCACAAGCTGGGGAGGAAGGCTTGTCGGTAATGAACCTTTTAGTAGGCTTTTTTTGGGTACATGGTGTCTACTTGCCATTTCCTTTCTCTTGCATCCATATATGGAAACTTTGTGGTTTAAGCTACCACATTGGTCAGGAAATTAGCATCTTCTATCTGAGAACTTCTGCCTAATTTAAGAGTGCTTTTTCTGCCCAGCTTTGGTTGATGCATGCGAGCATCTCCTGCAGAACTCCGTCTAGCCGTGTTGTTGACATAAATGGCTGAAAGAATGGTGGGGCCGGGGAGCTGAACATTTTTTTCACGGGTGAGGAACCTGTGAAGCTCGCACGGCAAAAGCGGATAAACACAGGTGGCTGGGATGCTTTTGTGTCTGTCCCAGTTACATGATGGACCACTTCTGTTAGGATTGTGAGAGGCAGAATGATGGATGTTTCGCTCGCAAAGGATGCTCATGTGGTTCTGACTCAAACCTCTGATAAAGTGTTCTGCTTATATACCGCCCCATCTGACTTCAAGTAGTCTCTGGGCAGTTTACAGTTTTAATTGTAGTATGCAAGCTCCACATTGCCCCCCGCCCCGCAAGCTGGGTACTCATTTTACCGACCTCAGATGGATGGAAGGCTGAGTGAACCTTGAGCCTGCTACCTGGGATTGAACCCCAGGTCGTGAGCACAGTTTTACCTGCAGTACAGGCATTTTAACCACTGTGCCACGAGGCTCCTAAGTGAAGATCTTTCAGATATCTTACAAAGGAGTCCAGAGGTGAGCAGAGAGAAGAACCACGTCCATCCGGGCATCTGTAGACTTGCCCTAGAAACCTACTTGACCTTGTGGGTTGTTTCTTTCAGGCGATGGGCGGGGACTGTCTGGTAGGAGTTGCTCAGCTGAAAGGATTTTCAGCCCAAATGGGTCTCTTTCTCTCTTTGGGTGTTGATGGGTAATTCTTAGAAAACACACACACACACACACACACACACCACCTGACACCTGAAATGGCTTAGCTTTGGCTATTGAATTTGCCAATGGGCAAATTGAACCATCTTTCAGCCAACAGGTTGGCAAATGAAATCAAAAGCCCAGAGTAACGCCTGCTTTTCTTCATTTTGCCCAAGTCTGGTGATCTGTACTTAGAACTGCATAATGCTGCTGATCTTGGTAGGCAAGGGAGGTTTTTTTGGGGGGTGAGGGAGGATCTTGCAATTTGGTTCCCACACCATCATTAGCAGGTCTGCAGAATGTTTCCTGTTGCTGGTGCTGCTCCAGAATCTACAGCCCATGTGGGGCAGGTTCTGGTACAAAAAGACAAGTTTAGAAGGCCAGATGTTAGCAATGATGACCTGGGCATCTGTTGTGTTCATTTTCCTCTTGGCTGAAACACACCACCGGCCTTAGAAGGAACAAGGCTTTGGAAACAATAGGATCCTGCAGAGGCGTGCAGAATTAAGGTCACTACAGAGCGCGCCTTCATGTTCTGTAGTTCCTTGCAAAATGCATGCAAGAGCTGACCGTCTGGATCCATTAAATGTTCCTGATGTGTAATGATGTTTGCCTTTGTCCCCAGGAAACTTGCCGAAAATGCCAGGGCCTTTGGAAGGAACACATGAACCTTACCTGCGAACAGTTGGCCGAGAAGGATGACATAAAATACAGAACCTCTGTGTAAGTAACTTTCAATCAAAGGTGGGCGAGAAGAAAGGTGGAGACCTCCTTTTAAAATTATTTTTATTTTTTAATTTTTTTTTGCAAGAGGAAAACCTGAATCCCAAAAGCTCCCATTCCTAAATGCTGGATTATTCCCAGAATTCACTGTTCAGCAGTGGGAGCCGTCCCGGCGATGTGCTTCTCTCTCTCGTCCTGCTTAGAGAGGCCAAGCAGTGAACCTGGAACGTCGCCTTGTCATCCCACAGAGCTACCTCATAAGAGCATAAGAAGAGCCCTGCTGGATCAGGCCAAAGGCCCATCGAGTCCAGCTTCCTGTATCTCACAGTGGCCCCACCAGATGTGTCTGGGAGAGCACAAGACTAGATCTCTGTCTCCTGCAACCACTCCCCTGTATCTGGCCCTTGAAGTACCCCGGTTTTAAGCCTGGAGATTACACATCTCCATCATGGTTTGTAACCTGTGATGGACTTTTCCTCCAGGAATCTGTCCAATCCCCTTTTGAAGGCATCCAGGCCAGATGCCATCAGGCCACATCCCTGGGCTCCTGTCCGTCTGAGTTGGCCGGTCTGCGTAGGAGCTTACAGGCTGCTTGGGGGGGGGGGACGTGGTGCGGTACTGGAGGCAATCTGTGACCCTCTTCTAGCCAGCATCAGTAAGAGCCAAAGCAATTCTCAGCTATCATGACGCTACCATTGCGCTCGTCCATCCTTGAGCCAAGGACTGCATAGAGATAGATGCTTTGAGTACTCCCGACCTCACTTGAGGTACAGATCCTGGCATGCCATGAATAGAAAGGGTCAGATGCCACTGATGCCTATGAAATGACATCCAGCTCTGCTCAATATAGCAGCTAGAAAAATATCTCTAACAGGAGTCAGGATCTCTTTGACAACAGCCAGTGCATAATAGAGGGCCGCAGATAAAGCCTCTTTCCCCCTAGACCAGTGGTGGTGAACCTTCGGCACTCCAGATGTTTTGGACCACAACTCCCACAGTTCGTTGTCATTGGCAGTACAGGCTTGGAGTTCTGGGAGTTGTGGTCCAAAACATCTGGAGTGCTGAAGGTTCGCCACCACTGCCCTAGACCCTCTTGACTGCAGACATCTGATGCCACACCCAAAGGCCAAGAGCCGTGTGTGTGTGTGTCTGGTATTGGAGTCGCAGTGGCTGTGAAGTCTCTCTCAGCTTTTCTGCACCCAGGCTCCAAACTGAGTGAATGGAGTAACACAGCAGAGGGCTCTGCTTCCCGCTGCAGACAGCCAGTAGGATCCTGTGGGAGAAGAGAAATCCCTTGGGGGTTTCATTAGATGAGTGAAGGTCTCATTTATGCAGTGCTTCCCAACTTTGAGTCCCAAGATGGTTTTTGATTGAAGCTCCCAGAAATTGTGTTCAACATATTGGGGGCTTCTGGGAAGCCCCAAGGACATCTGGGGACCCCTGTTTGGAAACCTCCGAGCCAGTGAGACCACCCCTCTCTTTATTTCTCCAGACCCCATGCTGCACCGGTCATCTCCACCAATCCTCCTTGGGAGAATGAGGAGTTCTGCTCCATATCTGTTCTCTTTGTTGCCGATGTACAGTATTTTAAATGAGTGCATCCATCCACACATAGCCCCAGAGCCTCCTGTGTCTGGGAATAGTCACCTGTCTTTGTGCGGGTGGTTTTTCTTACTTCCTATCTCTATAGAGCCCCCACCCAGCAATAAAAAGGGATCTGGGTTCAACCAGAAAAAAACAACAGTTATGCATGGCCCAAAATAGCAAGGTTTTAGCTTCATTCCAGGGCAGAATGGCCTTCAATGGAGAGGGGAAGGGAAGGGAAAGCTGTTCCAGTTATCATTGTAACAGAGTTTATTTGCTTTGGGGAGCTGCTGGTGTGCAGCTGAAATTGTACTCTCTTTGAGACAATAAAACTTCCTGTTTGAGCCAAGGGAACAGGAAGCACAGCTGGAGTTCAGAGACCAGCTTCCTGCTCTGTGCAGAGTTTCCTGTTGGTAGGATGAGAAGGGAGCAGGGCGGAAGAGAGAGAGAGAGAGCACAGGATCAGTAGCACCCTGTTTTACTGGCGGCCTTAAGTGCAAACACGGAACAAGGAGACAGCAAGGAAACACAGCAACGTGGCTGGTAGACAGAAGGCACACACGGCACTCAGCCTTGGAATCAAAAGGAAAGAAGAGGGAGGTGTGTCAAGGGGGAGACGAGGTGGAAGAGAAATAGATGTTAATGGTAAAAGGGCAAACAGAAGAAAACAAAAATCCGGGTTGCTGTCACTCGTACCCCATCTCTTCCAGTGGGAAATAACTAAGGGGCTGTTGAAAAGCTGGAAGCTCTTGTCAGACTCTAAACATCAAGTGTTTACTGAGGATCGTAGCAACAAGGCCATGGTTTTAAGGAATTGTCAAGAGGCGAGGCGGTGCCTGAGTCGGGGTTCGCTTGCTTCTTTCATTTCCCATCCATCAGAGGCAAGAATCCTTGTGCCCTTTTGACTTCAGGAGGGACAATTTATTTCTAGGTTAAAGCCTCCCTCCGCTGCTTCTGGGGCTGTCTGGGAAACCAGATCTCTGCCTGCAGAATGCTGGCCTCGAAGGGACTTTTTTTCACTTCATTTGTCTCAGACTCATCATACGGTTAATTCCAAATCGGCAGCAGCAAGGGCCTGCTTAGAAACCTGGTTGGGTTTAGAGGGGGCCAGAGGATTCTTCCCAGCCACCCCGAGTTCCTGGGAAGGCCGTGCTTGAGAAGACACCATGGTGTTGATGGGTTTGCAGAAGAATGTTGTGGGGGGGCCCCGGGGGGGGCAGAGTTCCTCTATATGGCAACGTTGAATAAGGAGGTTGAAGGCCATTCATCAGCCCAAGAAATGCGGCGTCCATTAAAGGTTGCTCTTCTTCAAATCAAACGCATCAGTAAACGTATTACTGTGATGTGAATTGTAACACCTACCCGCAAAGCCAAATTTCACCCGTTTTTGCTGGTAAATTAAAATGTGAGCCATGTGAATACTTTATTGCTTGATAGGCAGTCAGGCTGCACACAGATAAAGAAATGGAACCGCTCCTTAAAATAGTGTTGGCATCTAATAGCAATGCGTATAGAGAGTCCATAACACATAACATAATAAGCACATTGAAAGAATTGGTCAGGTAATCTGAATCAAGTACCGGTCTAAGTCCTGGACATTTCTGCTCAAGGTCAGCTCCATCGGGTCCGTTGGGACTTACTTGCCTACAAGATGCACTTGTACATTTGATCCACGAGTAATCCTTGCAGACATCTTCGGCTGGTGCGTGTAATGGACTGCAGCAGATCTTATCTTAGAAAGGGCTTTCTCTGCTATGTCAGAAGAAGGATTGAAATGATGTGTCAATGCCACTGAGAGACTGTGTTGGTTGACTTGAATCTAAATGGTTCATGGTTGTAGTCCACCACCACCCAGTTTCTTCCCATTGCTTGCTTCTTTGGCTAGTCTCCCCCTGCTTGGTCCACAGGCCAGTATTGCCATTCTCTTGCAGGCACTAGCTCCTTCTTTCTGTCCTCCCGCTCTGTAGCCACCCCCAGCCATCAGATAGTTGTTGTGGGTTGGGCCACCTTCATGGTGGCCACCAGCATTCGTCTAGGGCATGCAAATGGGAGTGTGTGGCTGCCCAGATGATCTCAGTCTCCAGAGCCCAACGAGCAACAACTAAGCGTGGTGAGTAGCAAAGGCTGATGGGAGCTGGAATCTAGCATCATCTGGAAGTCTTCCAATTTTTCCTCCAAAATCCAGGAAGAGGCCTCATTGCAAAGGAGAGGGTGGTAGACTACTGGCCCTGAAGCCATGGTGTGAAGCAGCAGTACACCTGATGGCGTGGTGCCATTTAATACTTTTTTAATCACAATAAACACCACTGAACATATGAACCTAAGTTTTGTTTGGTACTAGCTACTCCAATCAGCCCTGTTCTGACAAGGGGCCCGGCCCTTCCACATTCCCTCCCTCCTGAGTTCTTTGGAAACTGCTGGTGCCATCCAGGGACTGGACGCTTTGACCAGCGAGCTCTTGCTGCAGGCAGGCGCGTTACCTTTTATTTATTCATTCATTCTTTTTTTTTTAACCCGTTTGCCTCTTGTTTCAGAGAAGAGAAGATGACGGCGGCTCGGATTAGGAAATGCCACAAGTGCGCCACCGGCTTGATCAAATCGGAAGGTTGCAACCGGATGTCGTGCCGCTGTGGGGCCCAGATGTGCTACCTCTGCCGAGCGGCCATAAACGGGTACGACCACTTCTGCCAGCATCCCCGATCCCCGGGAGCCCCTTGCCAAGACTGTGCAAAATGTTCCCTTTGGACAGACCCCACGGTAAGTATCTCCATCACTCACCTTTCTGTGTCTTTCCATGTTGCTTTTCTGGCCAAGGTTAATACAAGAAGCACTGTGATCCAGGAAGAGCTCCCACCGCGGTCTCTCTCTCTCTCACACACACACAGCACCGCATCTGCAGGACTAATATCCTGGGTTTCGCTTATCCACAGTCTTAAAATATTAATCCACGGGTCTGGCAAAAGTGCTTAAAGTAGCCTTGATCTTGGATCTCTCTCGAGCAGTGGTGGCGAACCTCCGGCCCTCCAGATGTTTTGGGCCACAACTCCCAGAATTCCGAGCCTAGATGGCCACGGACAAAGGACTGTGGTCTGGAGACGTGGCGAAGCTTTACTGCTTGTTTGCACGCTGGGCTACAACTTGTAAAACAGCACAAGGCCCAGCTACTGTTCTTGAAGATGCCTGCTCTGAATCCACTCGGTGATTTATTCATTGACGCCCTGCCTTTTTGGCTAGCAAGATGCAAGGCGTCTTTCACAAAGGCACGACAATGCAAAAGAAAAGCAGGATAAAAATGCTGACTAAAGAAGGACAACACCCAGAAAGAAACAAGCCCACCGCTGACAGCCAAGCCTAAACAGCAACAGAAAGACAGGACACACACTCTCCAATCACCTTCCAAGCCTCGGTCTATGGCAGGCACAGCCAAACTTCCCCCCTCCTGATGTTTTGGGCCACAACTCCCAGAATTCCGAGCCTAGATGGCCGCTGACAAAGGACTGTGGGAGTTGGGGTCCAAAACGTCTGGAGGGCCAAAGGTTCGCCACCACTGCTGTAGAGCATAAGACGAGGCTGGTTAATCTGTGGTCCCCCCGATGAGATTGGGCTGCCATACCACTCGCCCTGAACGTGCCAGAGCCCGTGGTGAGAGACGATGGGAACTGTGCCAACGGGTGGAGGGCCACAGGTTGAGCTGGCCAGAGCTTCTGGCAACTGTACTCCCAGATTGGGAACCACTGCTAGGTAAAAATGATCTTTTGATTTTAATCTCTAGGTAAGACTTTTCCTTCCTCACTGGTGGGTTGGGCAGAGCCCGAAGGAGCATGTTTCAAATTATAGTGGTACCTCAGCCTACGAATTTAATCCATTCTGAATGCACGCTCTGAAGTCAAGCTACTCTTAAGTCAGGGTACCTATCTAAAAAATTGAAAAAAAAATAAGTTTGAAAAAATTAATAAAATGAAAAAAAAAACTGTAAGTTGAGCAGTCCATATCTAAAATTTGTAAGGTGGCAGTTCAAATGCCAACAGTTTTCCGTTCTTAAGTCAAATTGCTCTTAAGTTGACCTTCTCTTAAGTTGGGGTACCACTGTACAGGCGTGGGCCTCAGAGCGACTCTAGGTTCATAACGGCAGAGTTCTCCTACAAGAGGTTCCTGTCCGTATAGGGGGGGCGATGTTTTATCAAGAGAAGAAGAGATGTTTTCCTTCCTCTGGGCCATGAAGGCGTCTTTGTTTGAGGTTGTTAAAAGAGAGCCGAATGGTTTATCTGCAGGTTGTTGAAGGGGAGCCTTGGTGTGCCTTCCATTTCTACCATTCCCTGATTTTGAAAGCCATTGGCCTCCTTCCCCGCCCCAGTGCCTGCTTGCCTACAGCTGTCTACCTCCAGTCTCTTTGTCCCCAGTTCATTCCAGGCTGCCTCTCAGTGAATAACAAGGTGTCAATGCATCCTTCCCTCTGGGTAATAGGCCCGCCTCTCGGTATGATCTCCCCTTTTCCTCTGCAGCGTATTCCCCCTCTCCCTCAGCTTGCTGCCTCTGTTCCGTCTCTGCGCCCTCTCTTTCAGTTTGGTGGTGCATTGAAGGCACACTGCCCATTGTCTGTTGTTCAACAAAGACTCTTCCGGTGAAGCTGGAAATGATTTAAAGCAAACCCTCCTCCTCCTCCTCCTCCTCCTCCTCCTGAGCATCCCTGCCTTATGAAATTTTTTTCTGGAGCTTATTGGGAACGGCTGCGCCCACACAGGCATGGGGAAAAAAAGAAGACTCCCTCCCTGTCCCCTGCCCTCCCCATTCCCTGCAACACAGTCGAAGGAGGCAGCTTCTCTTAACCCTCCCTGAAAGACAAAAAAGAGGGATGAGAGGAATCTCTCTGTGCTTAAATAATTAGAGACATTGAGAGAGCAGTAAGAAGATTCTGCCTTAGCATATTTGTATCAAACAACATACATGTTGCTGCCCCCTCTCTATGGAACCAACTTCCAAGTGAGTTGTGCCTTGCAGAGTCCCTGCCCGCCTTCAGAGAGGCTTTAAAAACTTTGCTTTTCAAGGAGGCCTATGGTGACCTCATTTCCGTTTAATTTTTTTTTTTTTTTGGTCCTCCGCTCTCCGCTGAGGGTTTTCCCTCTTTGCCACTTTCTTATTCTATCTTGCCTTTGTTTTTCCATTGCTTGTGTTGTTTTATCTGTGCTTTTAACTGTTTTTAATTGAACTGAGTTCCTTTATGGAAAAAGGAACGGTATAGAAATGCACCAAATGAATGAATGAATGAATGAATGAATGAATGAATGAATGAAGAAATAAATAATGCATTTACATGTGGGACTCTGGTCGATCTTGTCTCTTCCATGAAGTGGTTTAAGGTCATCTGTTTTCCTCCTTCCTGACTCTGTGTGTGTGTTGGGGGCTGGTTTCCTTCCATTTTTTTGCGATCCGGCTCTGCATATGTGGCCTGCCTGGACGTGCTTAAGCCGGGAAGCTGAAACCCTCCCTGCATCTGTGCACCTGTAGGTGTTGGAACAGGGTGATTGTGGCCACTCAGATCCTTGAGCCCTGCCAGCCGCCCTAATCCTCATAGCTAATCGTGGGGGTAGATGGGAATCGTAATCCAGAAACATCCAGAGGGCCACCTGTTGCCTCCTCCTGGTGTCATATGTCCTCCTCCTGCAACTCAGCGACCTTGAGTTGGTTTAACGGCAAGGAGCCCGGCTGGCCAGGGAGGAATTGAGTCTGGCACCATGTGGTTGGACCAGGTCGGTAGAGCTGCCAAATTTTGCCTCTTCGTTCATGGCAGTAAGAAAAGGCATTTTATTTACCATTCCAGCTGAAACGTTTACACACTTTCTGGCTGTGAAGTTGTGCATCCATAGCTCCGTGGTTTTTCAAAATTTCCTGCCATCAGGAACACTCTTCTCTGTTTTGCATTGAGAAAATCTTTCCCATAGACCAGGCACATCCAAACTTCTGCCCTCCAGATGTTTTGGGCCACAACTCCCATAGTCCTTTGCCATTGGAAATACAGGCTTGGAATTCTGGGAGTTGTGGCCCAAAACATCAGGAGGGCCGAAGTTTGGCTGTGCCTGCCATAGACCGAGGCTTGGAAGGTGATTGGAGAGTGTGTGTCCTGTCTTTCTGCAGCTGTTTAGGCTTGGCTGTCAGCGGTGGGCTTGTTTCTTTCTGGGTGTTGTCCTTGTCCTTCTTTAGTCAGCATTTTTATCCTGCTTTTCGTTTGCATTGCATTGCCTTTGTGAAAGAGGCCTTGCATCTTGCTAGCCAAAAAGGCAGGGCGTCAATGAATAAATCACTGAGTGGATTCAGAGCAGGCATCTTCAAGAACAGTAGCTGGGCCTTGTGCTGTTTTACAAGTTGTAGCCCAGCGTGCAAACAAGCAGTAAAGCTTCGCCACGTCTCCAGACCTCCTTTTTAAAGTTTTAGAGTGCCTTCCCAGGATGTAAAGCTGCCTCCTCTTCAGATCGTTCTTCTGCTTTTCCGCCTTTGCAGGCCTTGTGCTCTTAGCAGCAGCAGCAGGCCCTCCTCCTTTTACCATTTCAGAGATGAGCAGGACCACATGAATAGCTGCCCTTAATGGCTGGGAGTTTCTCAAGGGGTCTTGCCTTATAGGGAGCGGGACTGCTCTTAATTGCCATCCTTTTGTCATGGGGAACATCAAACTAGGCCCCCAGGTGCCTTCTTGGGTGGAAAATACATCACTGCTTCAGATGGCCCCTTCCTAAAAGATTGAGGCATGTTTAAACCCCTAAGGGGAAGCTGACACAGCATCCTTCCTGCTGTTCATAGCCTCTGTTTTGTCAGACAAAAACAAAAGGGAAAAATAAATAAGGATGAGTTGGGGAAATGCGGTGGCCCCTTAAAGACTAAGTACTGTACTGTGTGTTTTAAAGTGAGCTTTACTGGACAAGTCCATGTCTTCAGACATTTAAGCAGGAGGTCATGGCAAATATTTATAGCTAGGTGTCTGGGGAGAGTGTTTTTGTCTCCTTTATTTTTCTTTTGTTTTGCCAGATATGCTAGCGTTGACTGCCTAGCTCCTCTAAAAATAGCCTCTGCATGTATCTCTTGCGAGAGTCATAGATGAAACCTGGTCAGTGTTCTCTGCTACTCTCTCACTAAGCCCAGTCGTAGCCCAAAAACGAGGCGGGCTCTCATGTTGAGCAAAGATGGGGAGGTAGTGCACCTCAAGCCAGAAATGTTTATGATGAAGAGAGCCTATAGATATATTTAGACAGAGGCGTTGGTGTGAGCTGCCGCAAATACTGCAGATGAGTAGACGCTTACAGTCTGGCTTGTTTAGACTTGGTGTGTTGAGAAATTTTAAGAAAACGTGTTTAGGACAATTGCGGAGGTTCTCAGATGTCAGCGGGCAAATATTGATGATTTTCCAGACAGCTACAAGAGTCCTTATCTGCACCACCACCTACTTCTTTTTCCGTAATGGCAACATCTAAGGACACATCTGAATGAAACCGAAGCATTCTGGAACATTGCCTGGAGTATACCTTGGGAGGCCAGCCGTTCTACTGAAAGGGAAGATCAGTTGTAGGAACCGAAGAACACGGCGTCCATTAAAACAGTAACCCTAAGAAAGCAAGGGATGTAGCAATGTGTTCTTTCATTGGTCATGCAAAGACGGAAGTCACTGTTGTCACTGTTCCAAGGGGAAGACATGAATTTTGAGGAGGGATAACCAGAACTAGGGGACATCCACTCACACTGAAGGTTGGGAGAGTGAGAACAGACAAAAAAAATTTTTTTCACCCAGTGCATTGTTAGTCTGTGGAACTCCCTGCCACAAGAGGTGGTGATGGCCTCTGGCCTGGGTGCTTTCAAAAGGGGATTGGACAGATTCCTGGAGGAGAAGTCCATCACAGGTTACAAACCATGATGGAGATGTGTAATCTCCAGGCTTAAAACCGGGGTACTTCAAGGGCCAGATGCAGGGGAGTGGTCTCAGGAGACAGAGATCTAGTCTCATGTGCTCCCAAACGTATCTGATAGGGCCACTGTGAGATACAGGAAGCTGGACTAGATGGGCCTTTGGCCTGATCCAGCAGGGCTCTTCTTATGTTCTTATGAAGCAGCCTGAATGATGAAATCAATGACTGAGAGAGAGAGAGAGAGACCCTTGTGAGTGTTTGCCTTCCGGCACTTCAGATTCTCCTCTCCTGCTGGTCCAAAGTTAAAGATGGGGGCGGGGGGCTTCTTCAGCCTCGCGCAAGAGAAAACTGAGGGCCACAAACACCTCTGGTGTAAGAAATGAGAAGGAAAGCAAGGTAGTGAAAACAAAAGGCAGCCGGTGTCGACTCAAGAAAGGTTTGGAAATGTCTTTCATCCTGGAAGGGCGGAGGTGGCTGTCCAGGGGCCAGGCAGGGCTCAAGGCAAGAGGATGGGCGTGACGAGGGTGCACTATTTGGCTCGCCATGCTGGCGGCAGAAGCCTTTCAGAACAGGAGGCCATTTTGGGAAGCCTTTTGAGTTAAAAATGCTGACTCGAAAGAAGGAATGGGGGCGGGGGGCAGACACAGCTTGGCTGCCCGGTGTCGTGAAGGGCACGTCCCTCTTCCCACCCAGGGCAAGTGACTCAGCAGCTCTCCTAGATGAAGAGGAGGAGGAGGAGGAGGAGGAGGAGGAAGCATGGAGAAATTTCTTACACACCCAGGGCTTAAACAGATCCAAACAGGGAGTCTGGCAGGTCTCTTCCATCTGCGTGTGCATTTAACACAGAGACGGCGTTTTTCATAAGAGTTTCCCAGGGCGTGCTACAAATCCAGAGCATTTTCCATCTGGGAGGGAGGAAATATTACCGGAAGGCATTAAAAGTGGGGAAATGAAAACAAGATGTGCAATGCCTCTCCCCTCCTTCCTCTGTTTCGAAGATGGCCTCCCACTTTCCATCCACTCTGCAGCTTCATTTGTCCTCCTCATCCCCAGGCCAGTAATCTTGCCCTATTCTATACCTAGTTGGTCCCTCACTGAGTACGCATTCATGAGGCAGTCCCTCGCTGCCAAGAAGGACAATTGCAAAAATAGGTTACAGGCGATACTTTCATAGGCCACTATTAAAAATAAAAAAGGAACATTGCAAGCTTCCAAGTGCAATGTCAATCACCCTTCTTCAAAGCAGGTCCCAGAAGTTCAGACATGGCGAAAGATGTTCTTCACCAGGAGGTTAAAGTCCTTATTTAGATGATGTTCTTAAAATCCATGGCTAGGTGATGTTGTAGCCAGGACAGGAGTCTTGTTGGAGGCAAGATGGGCAGTCGTAAAAGGCTGTTTCTTAAGTCACACCCCCATTCTTCAAACAAAGATACATGGGACATATATCATCCCCCTCCCTTGCCCAGCCCCATTTGGCACTACGAGACATACAGATCCCTTTTGGCCTGGACGGTTGATACAAAGGACCCATGTGCTTCATTCTGGGTTTGGGGTAAAAAAAAAATTGTAAGTCCACTAGGTTTGCCAATTGGAACCGGATTGAATTAAAAGTTATATTACCTAGTGGAAGCCGTCTTGCCCTTTGATGTTGAGAGTTCTTGTGCCTCATTCCAGGTCTCTGGGGAATGCTGGCTCTTTCTAGGTATCATCACAATTCCAATCAAGGCAAAAAGGAGTTGAGCCATGTGGCCATCACAAAACACAATTGCAAAAATAGGAGGCATTCTGAGACCTAATTGGGGGTTGAGCTAGAAAGGGGGAGGGGTGGAAAAATCCAAGGAAAGGAATAGAAAAACGACCATGTTTGAGAGTATATTGAGGTAGGCAGGTGAAACAGTAGAATCTGTTCCGGGTGTCCCAGTCCACAACTCTGCCCAGCACGGAACTGTGCCCAAAACCTCCCCATCTGCAGACAAAAACCTTCATTTACTACCAGATCTGTCATGTATGGTCCCTAAGGCTTTCAAACGTTAACACACCTTCAAACATAAGGCTTGGAAACTTCCTTATAGGATTCCAGTTTGAGCCCCGAGTACTTCCTCTATGTATTGGTTTGGACAGGTAGAGGGACCCACGTGTTCATCAGATGATGACTGTTCCCAAGGCCAAAGGGAACCATGTTAACTGCTTTTATTCCAGCTCTGCAAGTGTAGATTTCTCTGCTGACACCAGTGGTGGTCTTGAGACCATTGAGGGAAGGTCATGCATCTCAACAAGCACCATCTTCTTGGACAAGATTGGCCCTAGCAGGTGCTGATGGCCATCTCAGGCTGTAGGTTTTGGGAGAGTGGAAGCACTCAAAGCGAGGAACAGAAAAGCAAGCCAAATCTGGGTTCCAGGGTAGACATCTGAAAACAAGCTAGGGGGTCCTAGTAGATCACAAGCCAAAAAAAAAAAAGCATGCTCTTGCAGTAGCAAAAAAATGAATGATCTCCTAGGGTGTGTCAACAGAAGGGCCATATCTCCTTCAAGGGAAGCA